>OY757910.1:123783649-124016149 GCA_963585895.1 Sepioteuthis lessoniana
TATCATAACAGTGTTGGTTGTCACTAAAAATACTTTGTGGGTTTGTGTCAAACCAAGAGCAATATTATATGGAGAGTGCTCAATATCTAAGATGGAGCTATTATATAATAATAATAATAATAATAATAATATAATTCATGGAATTTAGACTGCGACCCCTGGGTTTCATGGAGTTTTTTGCAAAACAACAATCATCAGGCAGTTAAGAAATGAAATGAATCCAAAATCGAAAAAATACAGTCAAAAAACCGTTGGGATTTTGTATGATTCTTTACGTGTGGTTGTAAGTGTGTGAGTGTATGTGGGTGTGTGCGTATGTTTGTGTGGGTTATAGTTGCGTATTAATGTGTTTGTGTATGGGCTTGAGTGAGGTTCCAAACGCAGTGCATTGTTTCAGCCGAATGTGAATTCGGAGGTGTATCTTATTTTTTCGCTACATTATATATATATATATATACACACACACACGTTGTATTTTATATATGTGGACAAATTTATTTGTATTTACTTCAATAAAGCAATTATATAGAAATTTCTACTGGTAACTTCAATAAAATCTCCAAGATAGCAGTGAACATATTAATTCTTCTGAGTTCCCGATAACAGATTTCTTACTGCGCATGTCCAGTCACGTTATTGCCTTTCTGTATCTCGGCTCCCGTTACATGTTTTGGATATCAGAAATTGTTTTTTGAATCGCTTCTTACTCGTCTGGGTTATTTATTAATTCTATTACCATCCTATCCATACGATCTTATTTGTATATAAAAGAAAATAAATACCGAATCTTTGCAAGTCACAAAATATGCAGTGAGACAATATTAAGGAACTTGAATGGTTTCGTTTTGAATACAAATCAAGTGAAACACTGGATGAAAGAAGGGAAAATTTTGACCAGAATAATTTTAAAGGTCGAAACTAGAATAAAATTAAAGATTCATTTTGTGTTGCATCCTCCTCATGACAAAGGAGGTAAGTAAATACATATTTAAAAAGTTTTAATCATCTTTATAACTATATTATCACCATTATAAAAGGATTACTAACTTTTATACCAATTACTGGAGTGAGTCAAAAGTTTTGCAATATTTTGCTAACTTATTTGCAACGGCTTCGAGCTGACAAAGAAAAGAAACAGAAGGTACCCCGCAGAAACAATTACCGACGCCGACTACGCCGATGACATAGCGATTCTGGCAAATACACCTAACCAAGCCGAAACACTACTGCATAGTTTGGAACAAGCCGCCCAATGTCAATGCACACAAAACTGAATACATGTGCTTTAATCAAACAGGCGACATTTCCACACTAGACGGAAGCTCTCTGAAACTGGTAGACAAGTTCACCTACTTACCTACCTCTCTCTCTCTCTCTCTCTCATCAACCGACAAAGACATCGACACGCAGCTAACGAAGGCATGGACAGCTATCGATAAGCTATCGATCATATGGAAGTCAGACCTGACCGATAAAAGGAAACGCAGTTTCTTTAAAGCAGCAGTCGTGTCGATACTGCTATATGGTTGCACTACATGGACGCTAACAAAACGGCTGGAGAAAAAGCTAGACGGTAACTACACAAGAGTGCTGCGAGCAATATTGAACAAGTCCTGGAGGCAACACGCCACAAAGCACCAACTATACAGCCACCTACCTCCGATCACGAAAACTATCCAAGTTAGACGAACCAGACATGCAGGACATTGCTGGAGATGCAGGGACGAGCTCATAAGTGATGTACTCCTATGGACCCTCTCATATGGCTTAGCAAAAGCAGGACGACCAGCTCGAACCTACCTACAGCAGCTCTGTGAGGATACGGGATGTAGCCCTGAAGACCTGCCAGAGGCGATGAACGATAGGGAGAAGTGGCGAGAGAGGGTCAGGGATATCTGTGCTAGCGGCATGACATGATGATGATGATGATTTGTTTCATTCTTCAAGTTACAACAAAAACAGCCAAGGAAAGAACAAATACCGAGCCATTTTGGTGTGAACACTTTTTTTTAAATTTTAGACGGTTTTTCCTTAAAGTTTCGGTTTCTTTATTTAATGGCACATTAACCTTTGTGGATTATTTAATGCTAAATCAATCTTTGGAAAAGAACTGCAGTTGTACTATTTAACCCATTGCTGGAGGGGATAAGGAGATTCATGCCTTTTCCAATGGTATTAATTCGAAAGTGAACATAATAGTGCGACTGAAATTCGAACTTGCTTACCACAATGCCACAGTCCAGAGAGTTTGCCACTGTGCTAAGGAGATTCCCCTCTCTCCTTTCATATAACCTGGCTACATTTGGGGAGTGGATCTTTGTAGGTAGAAAAATATGAGCATACTATTTTTCACATATGTATGCATCTCAGCCTCTCGAAAACAACTTATTAAATTCAAACTATTTTTCTGAATTCTAGAACTTTTTGGTATCATGATTAATACAATCATATTCTCACCGAGCTCTCAAACTCATCCTCAGGTCATAACCTGATAATCACACATAATTGATCTAATGTCTCTGAATACGATTTCTAAATCACTTTTTCAAACTCTTCACTGCCTCTCAAATAATAGATACGGGTATTATTTAACATTACAAAACTATTAGCACGGAGTTACCTCTCTCTCTCTCTCTCTCTCTCTCTCTCCCCATCCATTCCTATCATCCATCGGGCTTAGCGAATCCCCTAGACAGCATCCCGTGTCCGCACAAAGCTGATGTATGTAAGTAAGTCCTTTCCGGACACCCAACACTGGCGCGTCCATGTGAGAGAGTCTATTGGGGAATATTGTTTATGAGTTGCTTATTACTGTGCCCAGCATGTTTTGTTCGTTTTACTTGGATGGTTTATGAGATGAGAGGTAAGTGGCTGTACAACTGCTGTTTTGTAGTGTTGCAACCCAGGATTTGCTTAAAACAGTGCGTAGCATTCTTGTGTTGTTCCCATCAAGCTTTTTCCATGCGTTCTGTTTGAGTCCAGATAGTGCATCGATACAGTAGTACTAACACAGACACAGCTTGGTTGAAAACCCCATTTATTTTTTCAAAGAGATCTGATTTCCAAATGATCGACAACTGATCAATAACAGTCTGCGACTTCTCTATGCGAATGTTGACGTTTTTTTCAGTAGATGAGATGTTGATGCCGAGGTATGTGAATTGATCTACCAATTTTAAAGGTTTGGCATTTAAAGTGGAAATGTCTCCTTCTTGTTTAAAATACATGAACTCTGTCTTATTTGCGTTCACCTAGAGGCCAATACTTTCTGCGGCTTGCTTCAGGTTATGGAGCTGGAATTTGGCTTTGGCTGGTGTATTTGCCAGAAGAGCTCGATCATCTGCGTAGTCTGTGTTTTTCATTGTTTCTGTGGGATATCGTCTGCTTCTTGTCGTTTTTAACGTGAAACTATTTTCTTTTATTTGATTTATTGATGTTTATTGTACGTCATTTAGACAGCTTATAAACGTAGTGTTAATATATCACCTTCCGAGACACCCGAGAAAATATAAGAGTCACCATAAGATGAGCAACTCATTGCTTTCATGTTTTTGTCGAGCATCATAATAACAGTATTTTTAGAGAGACCATATGCAACTTGTATTTGTTCCATCTTTCTTCTGCATATGGAATCAAATGACTTGGAAAGACCATATGCAACTTGTATTTGTTCCATCTTTCTTCTACATATGGAATCAAATGACTTGGAAAGACCATATGCAACTTGTATTTGTTCCATCTTTCTTCTGCATATGGAATCAAATGACTTGGAAAGACCATATGCAACTGGTATTTGTTCCATCTTTCTTCTGCATATGGAATCAAATGACTTGGAAAGACCATATGCAACTTGTATTTGTTCCATCTTTCTTCTGCATATGGAATCAAATGACTTGGAAAGACCATATGCAACTTGTATTTGTTCCATCTTTCTTCTACATATGGAATCAAATGACTTGGAAAGACCATATGCAACTGGTATTTGTTCCATCTTTCTTCTGCAAATGGAATCAAATGACTTGGAAAGACCATATGCAACTTGTATTTGTTCCATCTTTCTTCTGCATATGGAATCAAATGACTTGGAAAGACCATATGCAACTGGTATTTGTTCCATATTTCTTCTGCAAATGGAATCAAATGACTTCGAAAGACCATATGCAACTGGTATCTATTCCATCTTTCTTCTGCAAATGGAATTAAATGACTTGGAGAAATCTACGAGCAATAATATAGCATCGAGATTTTTTGCCCGTATTTCTTTGATGATTCGATGGATAGTCAGAATATGTGATGTTGTACATCTATTTCTCAGAATTTTCTTGATTTAACGTCGTATACAACAGAGAAACAATGCATTATAAACCTTAGCATCTATAGCAGTAAGATTTATGCTTCTGTAGTTCTTAGTGATTTTGAGGTCGCCTTTTTTGGGGAAGACGATGCAACCTTTCGTCCATATCTTTATTATGTTTTGTTGATACACAGCGTTACATTAACAAAGAAGTTATAATCATCATCATCATCATCATCAAGTTGTGCTAATAACACATAATTCCCAGACTCTCTCTCTCTCTTTCTCTCTCTTTCTCTCTCTCCACCCGTCTCTATTGTCCATCGCTCCGGGCAGGTTCTCTAGACTGCATCCAGTGTCTGCAAAAAAAAAACGATGTAAGTCCTTAGTTGACATGTAATTCTGGCTCGTTCATGTGTAGGAATTATTTATATCTAGGAATGTTCTTTCTTAAGAGCATATCAACCTTCGAGGGTTATTAAATGCCAAACCCATCCTTGTAAAATAAAATAAGTGATACTATTTTACTCATAGCTGGATTTGGTTTAGTTTGGCTTGGGTTTTATAGCATGTCAACTATAATTGGTTATTCAATGCCAAATCCTGTTCTATTTCTAACAATTCAATTTAACATTGGTCATTTGTTTACATTCAGTTTAAATGTCAAACAGTTCTATTTAACCCATAGATAGAACTCTATCAGATGCTACAACTCGGAGCAAGAGTGGACCAGGGAGTAATGGCAATAAAAGGGTACTCCCCCTTTCTCAAAGCTCCAGCATTACTGAAGCTTCACCATCAGATAGTTTAGTGTCATATCCAGGATACCTGTTATGAAACGGGTCTTAATCCTCGGCAGAGATGTAGTCGGCGAATTCTACTGTCCCAGCTGACAGGACAATCATAGCTAGAGATAATGGCACTCATCCCAAGCATATTGGTCCGAAAGTGAATGTAATAGCGGGACTAGAGTTCGAACTCGCTTGCTCCGAGACCGCCACCAAGCACTTTAGCCATTACACCACAGGGATTCCTCCGTTTCGGGCTCAGTAACTAATTTTCCTAACAGTGTAGCCAGAGCTTCCATCTCAGCAGAACACGTCCTTTATTTACCGGTTTGAATAGCAAAATGTCGTCAAATTTTCTTGTCTTCCATACTTTAGAAGCTCCACCTCTATCGGTTGGGTGATTCTGTTAAAAAAAAACTTTCCTGATAAATTGTACAAACCTTTTAAAGCAACAAGAATCACAGGAAAGGCACAAAAACAAGCTTCTGTAACACTGCCATGAAATCTACCTGATTTAAGGAACTGGATTAAGGGATGTATACTACCGACCCCCACATGCATTTCTATCTGCGTTGCTTCCACATCACTAAAACTGAACTCCAAAAAATCTTTAACGCTACAAGTATCGAAGCTATTTGCAAAAGGTTCGTTTGGGGTGTAAAAGTCACATAGTAAGGAAGACTTAACTGTTCGATAATCTACTTATTAAAGTCACATAGCGAGGAAGACTTAACTGTTCAGAAATCTGCTTATTAAAGTCACATAGCGTGTAAGACCTAGCTGTTCGATAATCTAATTATTAGTATCACATGACGAGGAAGACCTAACTGTTCGATAATCTGCTTTATGGCTTTAAAATCAGAAGAGTACCATAGAAGAAATACAGGAAACCCCATAAAAAGGGCACTCATCTCTAATGGAATCGACAGGCACGATTAGCTTACCGACAAGTTGAAATTTTCCCATCGTCCCTCATTATTTTTGAAAGGGGAATATAAAACGCAAACGATTTTAAGATTTGTATCGATCAAAAGATCGTCTCGTTCAAACACATGAAACTTCGAGTTATGGATCTATGTAAAGTCGGCGACCGTTGTCGAGGGCGACCAGAAGGCTCCCTTTTCAATAGCTACTACACCGAGGAGTAGAGTAGGGCGCTACTCCTTTCCCAGGATTGTTCATCTTTACCTGAGTGTTAAGCAAGGAGGTATCCAGTACCATTTTAAAGTCTTTGGTATGACGCGACCTGGGTTGAACCCAGGTCTCCTGAACCATAGGCGAACACTCTACCCACTAGGCCAATGAGAGTATTGTAAAACTGCTTGCATAAAAGTTTAATGTTTAAGGACCGGCTACGCTTAACAAAAGCTCTGGGCACTTTTTTTTCAATTCTTTCAAATTAAATATTGGGCCTACCCTTTATTTTAAAGTATTGGGTAAATTATATATCTATATATCTATATATATAAGTAAGTAAAGTAGGCGACCATAGTCGAGGGTGACCCGAAAGCTCCCTTTTCGATAGCTTACTACACCAAGGTGTAGGGGAGGGCGCTACTCCTTTCCCTGGATTGCTCCACTTTACCCTTGATCCGTACCTTATAATGCTGAGTGTTAAGCAAGGAGGCATCAAGTACCATTTTTTGAGTCTTTGGTATGACTCGACCTGGGATTGAACCCAGGTCTCCCGGGCGATTGGCGAACACTCTAACCGCTAGTTTCAGAATATTAACACTTCTATGGAATCACCTTTATTGGAACTGCATAATCACCGTTCCTGACTTCTCACAAATGATGGAGACACGAGACAACCAACTATAATAAATACTCCAAATGAGATACGGTTATCGTCATTGGAAATGAAATTAGTGAACCCTGAATTAAAATCCTGGTCGCTGTTTGCGTTTCACTCCACACTGGTATAAATCTATTTCGTCTCCCTCTATCCCTCTCGATTTTGGTAAATAGCAGGATAGACTGACTTTTTCACCTACTTACGGCAACCTGTCTAGAAGAAGGAAATCTCTAAACTCCAACCAGCCTTACTTTGCTTAAAAATGGACAACAGGTTGCATCCTGTCTGTAATGGAGTGATTAAATAAATACATACTTCTAGGTGAGTACGGTTCTATTCCCCCATGCAGTTGTATGTAGAGAATTAGGAAGGAGATGAATTAGAAAAAAAAATGGATACTTGCATGCCAGCATGTTCTCCAGTCCTCACTCAGTGTAATTACTAGCTAGAAAGGCATTATAAAAGAAAATGTCTATGCTATGAAGCCTCTTAAGGCACAAGACCTTCAAGAGAAACTTGTGCCCAGTCGGCTGGGGCTATAAAATACACCGACTGCGTCTCTGCAGAGAGGTAGGATACCCCCCCCATGACTGTCATGGATATGACACTGAACAATCTGTTGGTGAGGTTCCATTGATGCTGAAGCTTTGGGGAATACAGAGTATCCCTTCATTGCCATTGCTAACAGGTCCACTCTGGCCTGGAATGGTAGCACCTGATAGTTAAATAGAACAAACTGCATACTTATGCTAAACTGAATTGTTTGACTAAACTGAATAGCTTGAAATAGAAATGTTTTTTGACAATTGAACTGCGTGTTTGCATTTAAACAGCGTGCTTATGCTAAGCTGAATTGTTTGAAATGGAACTGTTTTGACATTGAAACTCTACTTATATTAAACTGAATTGTTTAATACAGAACTGTTTTGACATTTAACTGTGTGTAAACAAAATATGTACTTATACTAAACTAAATTAGCTGATTTAGAACTGTTTGAAAAAACTGAATAGCTTGAAAGAGAATTTTTTTTGACAATTAAACTGTGTACTCATGCTAAACTGAATTATTTGAAATAGAACTGACTATTTGCATAAAAATAGATTTGGCGTTAAATAACCTACAAAGGTTGATATGCCATAAAACGAAAACAACCAACAACCAATCAAGAGAAACTTGCTGATGTTCGATCTCTGAAGACTGGCGCTGTGTCCCTTCGTCAAATTATTTGTTTCGAGCTCTTTCAGGCCGACTGTCGACTGCACAGAGAAGACCGCATGAGGCTATGAACTAGGCCATCAGCTAGGTGCTATGTAACTTAAAAACACTCGTGAAACAAAAGTTTTATCTGCAAATTCTTGCCACACGTTTATGATCACTGTGAACCAGGGAATGTAACAATTGAGTTGTAAAGGCTGAAGCTGTGTCAAGTGGTCAGTTGAGACATTTCCGGTTCTTTCAGACAGACGGTTGAGTTCGTGTATGGAGGAGACTGAATTAGGTTATGGATCCATCCTACCAAAAGGGTATTATGAAATCTGGTTTTATTCTGAAATGGTGTGTGATGTATTCTGGTGGAATTTGAGATTTTATATTCATGACTGTTTAAGACGCAGGCATTTGACATTTCTGGTTTATTTTTTAATTTTTTTTTTTTATGTTTGTCCATTTCTGAGGATTTTTTTAGATGTTCTGGGATGTGTAAAACATTTAATTTGACCAAATGCTATTTGCATAAAATTTCTCAGCGAAAATAGCATACAAATGTCTTTTTTATTGTTGTAGTTGTTGTTGTTGTTGTCGTTTCCTTGAAGAAAATTCATTGATTTTTTTTTCATTTCTATAAAAGCAAACAGATGTAAATAGACATTTCATGAAAAAATATTTTACTATCGATTTGTTAAAATTAATGATTTTTTTTCACTCTGATTCTGTTGTGTTAGAGTTAGTGAACACAAGTAGTAGTAGTAATAATAAGACAAACCCCGATATGTGAGGAAAATAGTTATATTTACAGGAACAAGTATTTACAAGAGAGAGACTGTTAGTAATAAGAACATAGGATTAGTGATAGAGTAAGGATATACTTCAACAATAGGAAACGCTCTTCAGACACGTAGCCTGGTCTGGTCTGGACTGATCCTCTTGGTATTCGAGCTACTGCCATATATGGTAGGTGGCCTTGCTCATTATGCTGAAAAGGTAGGTGATATCCAACAAATTCAATTTACCTTTTTCCTTCATTTCATACGTGAAACTTGTGACTTTATCTCTTTGTGCATGTTTATAAGTGTAAACATGACAGAGAGAGAGAGAGAGACATTGTCCAGTCGGCTGGGGCTGTAGAATACACCGGCTGCACCTCTGCAGAGGGGTAAGATCCCCCCCAACGAGTGTCCCGGATATGACACTAAACAGTCTGATGGTGAGGTCCCAGTAATGCTGGGACCTTGGGGAATACGGAGCACCCCTTCATTGCCATTGCTCCCAGGTCCACTCTGGCTCGGCGTGGTAGCACCTGATAGAGCCTTATCTATGGGTTAAATAGAAGTAACGGCATACTTATGCTAAACTGAATTATTTGATTAAACTGAATAGATTGAAATAGAAATGTTTTTGACAATTAAACCATACTTACATTTAAACTGCGTGCTTATGATAAACTGAATTATTTCAAATAGAACTGTTTTTGACATTGAAACTGTATTTACACTAGGCTGAATTGTTATAAATAACTGCTTGAATAGTTTGAAATAGAAATGTTTTTGACAATTAAACTGTGTACTCATGCTAAACTGAATTGTTTTAAATAGAACTGATTATTTACATAAAAATGGATTTGGCGTTAAATAACCTACAAAGGTTGATATGCCATAAAACCCAACAAACCAACCATGAGAGAGAGAGAGAGAGAGAGAGAGAGAGAGAGAGAGAAAGAGGGAGTTTGTATCTGCATGAGTGCAAAAGTTATATGAATATCATGTAAATGTTTACAAGCGCAAATTTCTGAAAAAAAGCGTTTATACACTTACATTTTCTTTTTGCATATACATCTATATGCATATCCATGTCTGTGTGCTTTCATGAATGTGGACGGATGGATGCATGGATGCATGTATGTATGTGTAATTTGTAAGGTATTGTTTTTTTCCTTCTGGGAGACTAGCCACCCTCCTCACCAGACAGAGCTGGTCGGGGCACCAGTTTAGTCGCCGGTGACCCGACCAGGCGGAAGAACTCCCTATGGGGTCAACGGCCAACTAGCACGGGGTAGATGGGGATTCCTCAGCCACTGTGGTGGCAATCCATCAAGGAGAAGGAAAACTCCAAATATCAAACCTGAGTATCTGTTATGGACCAATCGTCTCATTTTATGTGCCATTGGAAAATTATACCACACTCTAAAAGTGGATTGCGTGCAGTGCAAGCGCAACTCACTATAAATAAACTCACGCACAGGTGCCTCCTTGACACCTACGAACACATACAATTTAAGGGGGGTTGGGGAGAGGCGAGAGGACATGAGACAAAGGAGGTGGTCACGCGCGAGACCGAGAGGACAGTCATCATGTATATGTGATGCCTAACTAAAAAAATGTCTTCAGTTTATCAGATATATCAAGAATCGTTTTTGTTCCAATAATTGTCCGTAATATTTTCGTGTTGATTGTACAACACACAAAATCTTCTACCGTTTTATCTGTCTTGACCCGCCTCTTTGAGATTTTCAAAAAATGCGTCAAAATTTCAAAGATAGATAGATAGATAGATAGATAGATAGCCTAATGCATGACCTAATAATGGAGGATAAGAGTTACGTATAATAAGATATCCAAGATGTGAGTATCTGCCATCTCCTCAGAGGATCATCTTTTAAAAGTCTAGCCTTTAGCTTGGCTCAAACGTTAAAAATTTCCATCGGTGGGAAATGTGTTAAGAAGATTACTCGTTTGGTAAATAAAATAATTGTATATTTTCTCTGAACGCCATTGACTGATTTTTGAGTCTAGATAAAAATCAGAATTTCGAAGGGGGATTTTTGAAGGCGAAGTTTCCTTACAAGGAACATTGACACAAGACACTCTTTTTACATACTCTTTCCTTCTATTTACGTAATTTAGTGACTCTCACTACTCATGAATTTGGTGCTTTGCTGTGTGAAAGAAAGTAGTTTGCAATCACAGGAACCCTCGTGGTAGGTGCGAGAAATGGTCACACATGTGTGGTCGGGGTTTTTGAAAAGGGTCTGTCGGTTAGTTAGTGAGCGTCAAGTAATGACCAAAATATCGAGGCTTGCGAAACCAGTCCCCGTGGGAGTGGAATACGATTTAGCAAATTATAGATCTTCTTTTATCGACTCAGGAATATCACGTCACTTCTCCCTGATTAAGAAAAAGGTCCAGATGGAGGTTATAACACCGATAATATCGTAAGTGACATTTTTTTTCTGACCACGTATCTTTTTTCTTTTTCTTGGTTTGAATTCATCGTCATCCATTAATCTTGTTTGTATCTGCACCATCAACTTTCTTCGAGACACTGCAACGCAACATTGTCATTGATTAACGCTTAATAAATATGAAATTTTCTCCAGTCATCTGCTATGAAAATGACATTTGCATTTGATATTTGCTTCTTATTCATTTCATGACTAATTTTTAATAAAAATTAATTAATGGTTGTTTTGGGATAGTGGTGATGGTGTTGGTGTTGGTGGTGGGGATAATGAAGTATCCAATGAGCGTGTGCCAGATCATATTGGTAATTATGGCTTAATATGGTTTCTTTCAATTGCACCTGTTTTCTGTATAACCTTAGAAAGAAAGAAAGAAAGAAAGAAAGAAAGGTTAACACTATGGGAAGAAAAAAAAGAACGGTTATCAGGCCAGACAATTAAAAAATACGAACAATTCGAGAACAAACGGATCTGTCTTATTTTAATTATTTTAACATCAAAAGTCCTAACCATCCTGTTGGTAGAGCTGTAGAATATGCTGACTGCATCCCCTGCCGAGGGGAAACACCCTTCCAAAAAGGGGTCTCCAAAGTATAACATCTAATACAGAAGCTCTAGTTCTGAAGCTCAGTGGAGTACTCCTTTAACACCATTACTCCCAGCTCCACTCTGACTTGGAGTGGTATGCACCTGTTAGGTTTGGTTTCTTTGTTTAATGGCATATCAACTCATTTTATGTTATTTAATGCCAAAGCCATTCTCCAAGAAGAACAGTAGTGGTACTATTTAACCCATAGCTGGGAGGGTAAGGGGGTTCATACCTTTCCCAAGGGTATTTGCCCGAAAGTGAACGTAATAGCGCGACTGGTGTACGAACTCGCGTACTACGATTCTGCAGTCCATCGCTTTAACCATTACACCACGAGGACACCCCGCACCTGTTAGGGTCCCGTCTATTAGTCAAATATATCTGTTTAAAAATTGTTTGTATTTTATAGGACCGAGTAAAAAAAACCTTTAAAAAAGACTCTGCAAAAGTGTAAATATCAATGTACAATGAATGTGATTCCTTGACATTCAGACTTAAAATAATCCTTGACGGCTTGCCGTTAAAATTGATCGATCTAGCAAGCAAAAATCCTAAAAATCAAGTAAAGAAAATCTGGCTATAATTTTAAACATTTAGATCAGACAGTCTCATCACTTGTATACAGCAGATTTTATAATGATATCCATATAAATATTACTAAGTTATATGTAGACTAATCTTTCAAACAAAGATAACTAGCGAACTAACTTTGAACATTTGCATTCAAAATCCTAATTTGAATCCTTTTTATCAAGAACATCTTTTTAAAATCGACATTTCCAATCAAGTTTTAAAACTGGTTAAATTTTATCGAGACATTTAATTCCAATCCTTCATACGATTCGCCTGTTCATTGATATCTTTACGAGCAACAAATAAAAACACAAAATTATTTCAAGTGTAAAAAACATCAAATGATTTTAGTCTGCCAAAAGTATTTCCAAAAGATTAAGTTGTATCACAAGTATTTCGTTTTATAGACCTTTAGTCAAAACTTTCATATATCTCTACATCTAAAGGCTATTTAATGACTCCACTATTTTATTACTTCACACCTTGTGAGTTTTTCACACCAGTTTTAACTGGAGTCTGAATGACAGCAAGACCACTCTGGTCTCCAGGACCCTTCTGAGTATTCAAGCTTATTTTAACAATGCTGTGGTCTGCATAGTCTCGATTATTTCCTCTGATCTTCAATCTCCAAGTCCTTTTCACAGGTTTTTGGGGGGGGATTGTTCAAAATGCTTAACTACTACTGGTATCACTCACTTTCATGTTTCTCTTTTTTTTTTTTAGCTCTCTGGCAAAACCCAAGAATTAGATTCTCCGAAATAATGTCTGTTTTTGATCAATGAATCCAAAAATCCGGTTTTAAATTCTGGCATAATCATTGCAAGGGACAAAAGAAATCAATTGTAATCTCAAAAAAAGGATAAAAGAAAAGCCACAGCAACGACTATCCAATCGCATCATTCGAGTACAAGGGATTGTCTCAAGAATCAGCTTGTGCAATCACAGCAGATGCTGCTCGACATTAATCTACTCAATGGACGCCCCTATTGTCTAATTAAACAAACGAAGTAATAGTCATCATCAAAGGAATTAATCAAACCTCTCTGCACCAAGTATTAACGCACAAGTTGTCTACTCGCGCTGTTTTGATTATTATTATTATTATGATATTAATTCTATAATCAATGTAAGAACAATTGATATTCACTGAGTCTGTTTTAGAAATCAAACAAAATTAGTTTGATTTTTTTTTTTAATCCTTGTCCTTTGTTTTCTATACGTTCATTGCAGTCCATACAAAGTTTTGCATAAGAGTGGGGAGACTGTCTGGTTTATACATCATCAAAAGATAGAGACAAAGAAACAAATAAACAAAGGCACCCAAAGAAAGAAACGAGCAAACAAACAAACAAAGGCACCACAGAAAGAAAGAAATATCAGAAAAGAAAGAAATATCAGAAAAGAAACAAACAAACAAAGACACCAGATTAAGAAAGAAAGAAAGAAAGAAAGAAAGATCAGAAAACAAAGAAACAAAGACACCAGATTAAGAAAGAAAGAAACAAACAAACAAACAAACAAACAAAGACACCAGATCAAGAAACAAAGAAAGAACTATCATAAGAATAGGAGAGAACCACCTAAGCTGGACTTAAGCAAACGTCAAAAAGATTGACTCGATATCATATTTTCCTCTGAAATAACTTCAAGAATTGTTTCCTTGGTTCCCATATTTTATATTGCCCCCAATATTATAATTGTCGTAGGTACTTTATTGGTATTTATATTACATGGTTACCGAGGAAATTGAAAATGTCACACAGATTGAAAGTTAAGACAGGTTTGTTTTTATCTGGCTTTCATTTTTTTTCTTCTTTTGACTCTGAGGGAACATATCCCAACAGCCTGACACTTGAAATGAAATACTTGAAATGAAACTTCATTAACACGCTGCATTTGTTTAATTTTAGCTTCGTCATGAAAGTCCACTCAGAGAAATGCTTTTTACCATTAAAGAAACTCCCAACCCGTCCCGCTGTTGCCTGTAGCAATCCCAAGAGAAGCAAATCTTCGGAAAAAATTCTTAGACTAAATTGCCAACACGGCTGCTGCCAGTGGCCATTTAGGGCTTCGGGTTTCGGATTTCTTGTCATCGGAGAAATTCAAACGCAAACAAAACTAGACAACAAAATGCGCTAAATACTCTGCACAAATACGTCAGAGTTTCTAATCAACAATGCAAAAGTGTTGGTTTGTTTTTCATTGATTCGAGGTGGTGAAATTCTTCGTAAAAACATGCTAACAAGCTTTATAAATAAAAGAATTTTATTATTCAGCTATCTTTAAGAGACAGGACACTTTAGAAATTAAAAGTTTCAAATAAAATATCTATGTTATCTATTTTCACTGTGTATGTATGTGCGTGTGGGGGTTAGCGTATCAATATAAGTGTGTAGTTTTCGTGATAGGAGGCAGGTGGCCGTACAGTTGGTGTCTTGTGGGGTGTTGCCACCAGAACTTATTCAAGATTGCTCGCAGCATTCTTGTGTAATTGCCGTCTAGCTTCTTCTCCAGCCGTTTTTTTAGAGTCCATGTAGTGCACCCATATACCAATATCGATGCGACCGCTGCCTGGAAGAAACTGCGTTTCATTTTATCGGTTAGGTCTGATTTCCATATAATCGATAGCCTATTTTATAGCTGTCCATGCTTTCGTTAACCTCGTGTCGATGTCCTTTTCGGTTGATGCGACGCTGCTTCCTAGGTAAGTGAATTTGTCTACTTGTTTAAGAGGGGTTCCGTCTAGAGTGGAGATGTCCCCCGTATATATATATATATATATAGATGTGTGTATTGTAATATCAAACAGATAGCTAAATAAGATAAGGAGGTAGGTAGCTTTTAATAGATGATAAGATAGAACGAGAATGATTCCTCCATGGGGATGAAAGGGTTAGTTTGTTTAATGTTTATTATAAACTGAAGCCTTTGTGGCTAGTATGGTGAAAGGCCAGTAAACAAGGATATTATTTTATGTACTTTTGGGGGGGAGATTCACATGCGAGGTATGGGGTGCTTTTCTGGCTGCAAGAGCCTCATGTATTCACGAAAGCAAACAGGAGATAGCAGCCTGGATTAGTGCTGGTTGTGCTTCTGTCTGTTGAGGTTAGTCACAGTCGTAACATGGGTGAGTTAGGAACTGACCGTTGGGCAGAATAGGATCAGAAAATTTATCTGCCGTCCGTGTTGCAAAATTGAGAGATCAAATCTCATATCCATGTTACATCGTCACATACCCCCCCGGCCAGGATGAATCAGAAACATAGTCATTAATAAAGATGATTATACGTGGATATTTTCGGAATAAGTTTTAGTTCATTTTTTCCTGGTGGAGCTGACTCCTGACTAGTACGGTTTGGATCGAAACCTGCGACCGATTAACCTTGTGTAAATGAATCTACACAACATGGGGTTGAGTCATTTAGTTGGCAAAACTACGCAAGCCGCGACGAAAGATTCCCACTTCTGTATTATGGCAACATATAAATTAAAATTTTAGAGTTTCTAAAGTTACTGGTTGGACTTTGGTGTTAGAAATTGATGATTGAGATTCACTGAATTTTGACTGTTGATTTCTCCTAATGTTTAAACTATCAAATTTTAGTAAGTGTATTAATGTTATTCTATAATATATTTAAACATTACTTTAAAATGTGTGCATTAAAGTTACAAGTCAAATTAACCAATAACGCGGTATTTCCTCAAAGACTAAAGGACCTCAATTAATTAATTTCTTTCTTTCTTTCTTTTTTCTTGGTCTGGTGTCTTTGTTTATTTTTTGTTTCTTTTTATCCTTCTTTCTTTCTTTCTTTTTTTCTTTGGTACCTTTGTTTGTTTGTTTCTTTGTTTCTTTCTTTCTTTCTGTGGTGCCTTTCTCTCTTTCTTTCTTTCTCTCTTTCTTTCTTTCTTTCTTTCTTAATCTGGTGTCTTTGTTTCTTTCTTTCTTTTCTGATCTTTCTTTCTTTCTTTGGTGCCTTTAATTGTTTGTTTGTTTCTTTCTTTCTTTCTGTGGACCCTTTCTTTTTTCTTTTTTTCTTTCTTTCTTTCTTAATCTGATGTCTTTCTTTCTTTCTTTCTTTTCTGATCTTTCCATCTTTCTTTCTTTATTTCTTTATTCCTTTATTTCTTGCCTTTATTTGTTTGCTTGCTTGTTTCTTTCTTTGGTGCCTTTGTTTGTTTCCTTTTCTTCTTTTTTTTTCTCTGGTGCTTTTGTTTCTTTCCTTTTTTCTTTCTTTGGTATCTTTGTTTGTTTCTTTCTTTCTTTCTTTCTTTCTGTGGTGCCTTTCTTTCTTTCTTTCTTTCTTAATCTGGCGTCTTTGTTTCTTTCTTTCTTTTCTGATCTTTCTTTCTTTCTTTGGTGCCTTTAATTGTTTGTTTCTTTCTTTCTTTCTGTGGAGCCTTTCTTTTTTTCTTTTTTTCTTTCTTTCTTTCTTAATCTGATGTCTTTCTTTCTTTCTTTCTTTTCTGATCTTTCTTTATTTTTTGCCTTTATTTGTTTGCTTGCTTGTTTCTTTCTTTGGTGCCTTTGTTTGTTTCCTTCTTTTCTCTCTCTCTCTCTCTCTCTCTCTCTCTCTCTCTCTCTCTCTCTCTCTCTGGTGCTTTTGTTTGTTTCTTTCTTTCTCAATTATATTTAATGAAAGTGCAATAGTACTAAACAGAAAATTATTATAGTATACCGTATAAACTTGTGTATGAGTCGATCTCTTGTATTCACCCAACTCCTCCACTGGATATGACAATAGGTCAGTTTTTAAGCTGACTAAAGTTGGTTTGAGTTCCGTTTTCCTTCAAGAATGATTGCCTTAACAAGGGTGGAGAAACTCATCTACCCACCGATAGGGGGATAAAATATGGATTCATGCCTTTCCCAAGGGCATTAGCGCTGAAATGCAAATAGCCTCGTCCAGGAAGTGAACTCGAATACCTGATTCTATTTCCTACAACGAAAACTGTTACGCTAAGCGCGCCTCTATGTATCGCTCTCATAAATAGGTCAACCCTTGATTTATGATCCTGCCATCATTCATTTATGGAATCCTTTTTAAGCTAAGGATTTCTCTTAAGTCATTCCCTTTATGATTGAATTTTCAATTAAATTTTTATTTATTCGATAAAAAATTAGGTCATCAAAATCCGACCTATACACGAGTACAAACAGTAATTACAATTCGTTTGGAAACTTACTCTTTCTGATGTTAACACCTTGTTAGGATGTATCAGTCAGCCATGCTACTAAATGTCATTGCTTTCTTTCAACCCTTATGTAACAAAATAGCCTGTCGTAAAGTAAATATTTTCAAGCTACTGTCACAAGATATTATATTCTCCAGTACTGCAACATATTTTCTGAGAAAGCTTAGACGTATATTCTTATTAGAATGTTTAGTTTCAAGGAAGATATTTAGTCGTGTCTTACTCAATAAGGACTGATATTAGCATTAGTATATCCATGTTGTGCTAACATTAAACGAAACGAAAGTAAAAAAAAGAGATAAACCCAATTACACATACAAGAGCTCTTAATATTTTATATACAAAATATATATGCAAGTAGCATTACCAGGAAAGAATATACAAACCTATCCGGTGTTAGAATTATATTAATCATCATCATCATCATGTCGTGCCGCCAGCACGGATATCCCTGACCCTCTCTCGCAACTTCTCCATATCGTTCATCGCCTCTGTCATGTCTTCAAAGCTACAACCCGTATCCTCACAGAATTGCTGTATGTATGTTCAAGCTGGTCGTCCTGCTTTTGCTCGGCCATATGTGGGGGTCCATAGGAGTACATCACTTATGAGCTCGTCCCTGCTTCTCCAGCAGTGTCCTGCACGTCTGGTGCGTCTAACTTGGATTATTTTCGTGATGGGAAGTAGGTGGCCGTATAATTGGTGCTTTGTGGGGTGTTGCCTCCAGGACTTGTTCAATATTTCTCGCAGCATTCTTGTGTAATTGCCGTCTAACTTTTTCTTCAGCCATTTTGTTAGCGTCCAAGTAGTGCATCCATATAGCAGTATCGATACGACCGCTGCTTGGAAGAAACTGCGTTTCATTTTATCCGTCAGGTCTGACTTCCATATAATCGATAGCTTATATTAATCATCATCATCATCATGTCGTGCCGTCAGCACGGATATCCCTGACCCTCTCTCGCCACTTCTCCCTATCATTCATCGCTTTTGGCAGGTCTTCAGGGTTACATCCCGTATCCTCACATAGCTGCTGTATGTATGTTCGAGCTGGTCGTCCTACTTTTGCTTGGCCATATGCGGGGGTCCATAGAAGTACATCACTGATGAGTTCGTCCTTGCTTCTCCAGCAGTGTCCTGCGTGTCTGGTTCGTCTAACTTGTATAGTTTTCGTGATGGGAGGCAAGTGGCCGTATAGTTGGTGTCTTGTGGGTGTTGTCGCCTGGACTTGTTCAATATTGCTCTCAACATTCTTGTGTAATTGCCGTCTAGCTTCTTCTTCAGCCGTTTAGGTAGCGTCCAAGTTGTGCATAGATACAAAATATACCAAGATTTACTTGATGAGTATTTATAAAATAGCCATGTTCTCTAGCAGGATCAGAAACAATGTCTCAAGTTTTCAAACAGAAGCAAAAAGAAGTCGAGAAGAAGTTTCTTAGATTATCATGTGTCATCTTACACTGGTGTCTTTGTTTATTTTTTGTTTATTTTTATCTTTCTTTCTTTCTTTCTTTCTTTTCTTTGGTACCTTTGTTTGTTTGTTTCTTTGTTTCTTTCTTTCTGTGGTGCCTTTCTTTCTTTCTTTCTTTCTTTCTTTCTTAATCTGGCGTCTTTGTTTCTTTCTTTCTTTTCTGATCTTTCTTTCTTTCTTTGGTGCCTTTAATTGGTTCTTTCTTTCTTTCTTTCAGTGGAGCCTTTCTTTTTTTCTTTTTTTCTTTCTTTCTTTCTTAATCTGGTGTCTTTCTTGCCTAACGGACATACCAGTTATTTTAGATAATAATTGTATCAAAAGAAAGGAGGCTAGAAGAGTGATGGACGATACGACGATAAATGTTACATCACCACCGCCGCCGCCATCTCTACATAGATAAATGTTTTGCGTTCTGATCTATCAAATGTTTACAAGTGAGTAGGCTCCCCATTGTCTACTTCTTGAATCTGGTTTTGTGTCAAAACTGGTTGAGCTCAACAAATAAACTGAACATAACAAATAATTACGACCTGAGATATGCGATATTAACAATAATTGGAGCGCTTTGACCTGATAAATCTGTGTTATTTAGGCAGGTAAAGATCGTTCATTTCAATTTGATGGCCTTTACTGCTATGTTCAAACTGTGGCCAAGATTATCAACAAAAAGAGAAAATGCAACGAACACCGCGAAGTTTAATTAAATAACTAACAATCACTCCATATTCCATGAACGTCAAATGAAACTTTGAGGCATTTTACGACATAAATGACTTTCCCTTCCAAAACTCATAAAGAAATCTGCTGGTCACGAGTTTGTATTGAAAGCTTGTGATATTCTCAAGACTTCAAAGGAAGTCCTTTCGTTGTTCACCATTTCATTTTCACGTGCAAACAGTAATTATTTACATCTATTGATTGCATACAGATTGGCATAGCACCCGTCAAAAATTACCAGATTATTTCTGTATGGCTCGGCACTTCTACCGAGATCAGAGTATATTAACTAAGATAGGTATGTTATCCTAACAGAGTTTTGCGTTAAAACTCGCTTATTTGAAAAGAGAAAAGAGTTGATTAAAACATTACGTTGAAAATGAATGTTTTATTATTCGTTTTAAATTTTATTTCTCTTATAACCCTTTTAATATATGAGTGATTGCTTGAGTCATTCTATTATTTATAGCAAAATAAACTATCAACCTTTTAAGACAGTAAAAGTTGGCGACCTTTAGTTGAGGGCGACCTGAAGGCTCCCTTTTCAATAGCCACTACACCGTGGTGTAGAGAAGGGCGCTACTCCTTTCCTTGGGTTGCTCCACTTTACCCTCGATACGTACTTTATATTGCTGAGTTTTAAGCAAGGAGGTATCAAGTACCATTTTAAAGTCTTTGGTATGGCGCGACATGGGATTGAACCCTGGTCTCCCGGGCCATTGGTGAAGACTCTACCCACTAGAACCAATGAGCCGATTAAACAGTAAAACTGAATTTTTAATTTGTCCAGTCAATGGTTTTTGTTTTGTTTTTTGTTTTGTTTCTTGTTTTTTATAAGATTAAACAAACGAGAAATAAGATTGGTTTGATTTTATGGCATATCAATCATTGTTAGTTATTTAATGCTAAATCTGGTTTATACATATATATTAGATATATGTGATTTGTAAACACAACTAGGACCAGGGAGTGATGGCAGTGAAGGGGTATTCTGCATTCCCTAAAGCTCTAGCATTACTGGAGCCTCGCCATCAGCCAGTTTAGTGTCATATCAGGACACTCGTTGCTGGCAGGGGTTTTACTCCTCTGCAGAGATGCAGTCGGTGTATTCTACGGACTCAGCCGACTGGGCTGAAAAAATAAGAGACTGATAACAAATTAAATTTCGATAACTCTAACGAAAACAAAATATAAAGTAGCCTTGTTATCTGTGATTAAAAGATGCTGATTGTATCCTCTACAAAGGAATAAGACCCCCCCCCAAAAAGAGTGTGTTCCCAGGATATTAAATTGCGTCTGATAGTAAAGCTCCAGTTTTGGAGCTACTGGGAGTATGGAATACTCCTTCATTGCCATTTCTCACAAGTCTACTCTGACCCGGAGTGAAAGTACTCGGTAAGGTCTCATGAATGGGTCGAATAGACCTGTTTAGAATTATTCTTATTCGATAGAATCGTGTACCAAAAAAATTCTTCAAAAGCAGCAACACAAAAATGTGGATAGGAAGGTACAATGAAGATGATTCCTTAACATTCTGGAGTAAAATAAACCTAGACGAGTTTACATGCCGTTAAAATCGATCAATCGATCTACAAAAAGGTAAACGCACATGAATATATACTGATATATATGGTAATGTTCATCATGGTTATATAGCACCACCCAGGCTTTACTGACGGAAGGGGTATCTATACAAAATAAATTCCGCTAATACATATATATATATATATATATATATATATATATATAACTGTCCCACAAGAAAATCACAACACCTGCTGCACCATAAACTTCAAAGACAAGCTAATAAACTCGAATGCAATAACCTTACTACTATACACATGGAGTCACTTAACTGCAAAAAGACATGCCTTAAATAAGACTAAAATGCAATGTGTATATATATATATATATATGTGTGTGTGTGTGTGTGTGTGTGTGTGTGTGTGTGTGTGTGTGTGTGTGTGTGTGTGTGCATTTAGCCCAGCATCCCTTCCATTTTTCAAAGTCTTCTTTAAGGATTGCCATCAGCTGCCTCGTCGTTTTCCCTTAATTTCGTTCATAGTTCGATAATCTTCTCCCTGTTCCCCAATAAAGAAGGAATTCGACAGTCCAAAATTGCACGAGAAGTGAAAAAAATTCCCCACTCGATAAATAGAAATGCATACGATGACGAAACGCTGACTGAATAATCAAATTGGAGATTGTCTATTCACACATGCGCAGAAAGGTTACTTCTAATAGGTTATAAAATGAAAGCAAGGTCGCACAAATTGCTCTCAAAATGTCTAGATTGGCTGTGAGCAGACTTTCTATACAATAATTTAAATAGGTGCGTACCTAGCCTCACCACCACAGGCAGGATGTTACATAAGGTCAATTTCTTTAATAGGAGTACAGCTAGTTTGAATTCAGATTTTTCCTTCCCCTAGACTGTTTGCAAAACTAAGCCTAAAAACACAATCTACCCAACTATTTACCAATAGCTGAGAAGAAGGGGAAATAGATGGATTCATGTCTTTCTTAATGACATAAGCGCAAAATGAAATGAAAATAGCCTCGTCCAGGGTTTATACTTGAGTTGGCTTTTCCATTTCCCACAAGGATAATCGTTACGCTAAGTACTGTTCGAATAATGATAATCTAGATATGTTTTTTGTGAGTAAAATAGAATTTACTTAAACATAACTAAAGTCATATATGTCATAACGTATAAATGTATGTGTATGTGAATATATATAGTTTTATTTACGTAACGCTCAGAAAGCAATCCCTCGAATGTATTTCCTCATAAAATACAATTGGGAGCAAGTTGGATAGAGCAAGTTTTCAGCTAGAAAACAGTATTTTTCACATAGTAACTACCAATGTGTATTTTCACAAACGAGAAACAAGCGGCAACATGCTGGACTTATTGGAAGGTAACTTTGAAATTAATGTTTCATATTTCATTAGGTTGTCAAAAAATGTTTGAGGCGATTGTTAATGAGATTGCAGTAAAGACTAAGTCTTTCAGTCAATTCTTATATATATATATATATATATATATATATATATATATATATATATATATATATATATATATATTGTTATTATTATTACATCAATCCCGGCGAGTTTTTCATACCAGTGTTAACTGATGGGCTTTCACTAGAGTCTGAGTGGCAGCAAGTCTTCGCAGAGTACCTCAGAAAAAACAGAAAGCGACTCGAGACAAAACTCTATGGCAGGAACCTTATCAAAGGGATAAATACCTGGGCTGTCCCTCTCGTGATATTCCGGACCATTCTTGAATTGGACCAAAGAACAACTTAAACAAATGGACCAAAGAACAAGAAAACTAATGACCATGCATAAGGCTTTGCACCTCAGAGATGACGTTGAGGGTTGTTTTTTGTTTTGTTTTTTTCCTTTTTAATTTTGAATTTCGTCGTCCAAAAGAGAAGCTTTTCTTGAAAATTATTCTCAGATTATAAGTAAATTAATTCTTCATTTAAAGCACAATATACAGCAGACATTCTCGTAAATGAAAATGTAGTAGAATAAAATTATTAACCTCTTTGAAAGACTTTTTGGAAACAGATGACTTCCTAATTCTCTTCCTTTAGAGTTTTTCATATCAGCGTTAGCTGATGGTCTTTCACTGGAGTTTGAGTGACAGCAAGTTTATTATTATTTACTCCTCTAGAGTTTTTCACATCAGTATTAGCTGATGGTTTTTCACTGGAGTTTGAGTGACAGCAAGTCTCCTCAAGTCTCCAGGACTCGTCTCAGTATTCTGGCCGTCCTCAGCAATGCTGTCGTTTGGATAGTCTCCACCCGTTCGCTAACTTCCAAGTCCTCCAGGCCCTTTAATAATCCTTTCGTTACTATGCCTAACGCACCAATCACAATTGGCACAATCGTTACTTTCATGTTCCACAGTTTTTTCAATTCTCTAGCAAGATCGAGGTACTTATCCTTCTTTTCACTTTCCTTCAGATTTATTCTGTGGTCCGCCGGGACAGCAAAGTCAACGATTTTGCAGATTCTCTTTCTTTTGTTGATTATAATGAGGTCTGGTCTTCTGGCCGGGATTAGGTGATCCGTTTGTCCCATAACTAATTTGTTACACATGAGTTAGTTTAGACTACTATTATTATTATTATTATTTGCGAGTTTTTCCCACCAACATTAGCTAGTGGTGTTTCACTAAAGTCTGCATGACATCAAGTCTTCTCAAGTCTCCAGGACTCTTCTGAGTATTTTGGCAGATCAAAATAATTCTGTTGTCTGGGTGATCACGATTCTTCCTCTGATTTCAAATTCCTTAACAGTTCCAAGTGCACCAATTACAACTGGTAAAGATCATGTAAAGATTTCAGTATTCTTTTGAGATAATTTCCTTTTTTAAAGATATTTCAATATACTAATATTACAATTTTTTCCATCATGCATTCACTATACTCTTCCATTTTATCTTAATATCTATGAACTAATTAATGATTTTTGTAGAATGTTAAAATTTTTCACCTTTCCCCTAGATAAGTCTCAATGCTCATGGATGGTTGGTTGGTTGGTTGGTTGGTCGATCGGTTGGTCGGTCGGTTTAATAGCATCTCAACCTTTATTGAGTTATTTTATGACGAAGACAGTTTTAAAATTATGATCTCCAATTATATATGGTACAAAAATATATCTTCACAACCATTTTAAATAGATAAACATTTCATAGTTAATTGCAATGTCAGTGGTATAAGAGAAAATTAGATTATGTATAAAACGATATTTATATATAAAACAGATCTATTTGACCCATAGGTGGGACCCAGTCCGAGTTACAGCGGACCTGGGAATAATGGCAACAAAGGAGAGACCTAACACTTCTCAGAACAGCAATACTGGACTCTCACAACTAATACAGTTTGATATCATGCCCTGGACACCCAGAGTTGGGGTTAAGCTAATACCATTGATGTTATATGTTCATACTCGGATGAATAAAATATTTGTATTTGTTTTTTTTTGGGGGGGGCGTCGTTTTTTTCTCTCCTTTTAACTAAATCATTTGTAGGAAATATATCTTATACCTGGTAGCTAAGTCTTCGTTCATATTCTTTGTTTCTTCATACTAAACTATATAAAAAGATCTGTTCGCTCATAAACTTAAATTACTTGGATTATTCATTTCTTTATTTTCTGAAAGTACCAAAAAATTTATTCAACGAAACTTCCGTTGGTTGGTTGGTTGGTTGGTTGGTTGGATTATATAGCATATCAACCTCTATAGGTTATTTAATGCCAAAGCTCATAAACTTAAATTACTTGGATTATTCATTTCTTTATTTTCTGAAAGTACCAAAAAATTTATTCAACGAAATTTCCGGTTGGTTGGTTGGTTGGTTGGTTGGATTATATAGCATATCAACCTCTATAGGTTATTTAATGCCAAAGCCTGTTTACGCATATAATATGTATGGTTTGTAAACACACAATTTGATGATACGATACTAAAACTAAACGACTCATTTACTCGCACACGAGTAAATATTTGAGTAAATGAGTTGTTTGATTTTAGTATTGTATCATCAAATTTCCAGATGCCAAGGAAACATATTAACACTATTTCTATTCATAATCTGATTAGATTACGTACTCCGAACGTCAAACGATCTAACGAAGGAAAATGGTTTCGCTGTCAAAAAATGTCCAGAAACCGACAATATGCCATAGAAGCTATCATGGATGCAGAATACGCAAATCTCTCGCAGTGTACCAATATATCTGCTCAAGCCGAACCTCTACTACATAGCCTGGAACAGGCAGCGAGAGGCATTGGTCTCGATGGGAACTCAGACAAGGGTTCATGTGCTTCAATTAAAATGGTGCCATCTCATCGTTAAATGGCAAATCTCTGAAATCAGCAGACCAGTTCATATTACCTCGGTAGCAATATCTCATCTACTGAAATCAGTGTCAACATACGCGTTCGTAAAGCGAGGACTGCTATTAATAGGTTATCGGCCATATAGAAATCTGATCAATCAGACAAAATTAAACGGGGATTCTTCCGACCTGTAGTCAAGTTAGTACTACTGTATAGTTGCTCCATTTGGACTCTGGTTAAACGCCTTGAGAAAAAGCTCGAAGGGAACTACACAAGAATATTGCATGATGTTTAAAACAGATCCTGGAAGTAGCACCTTACAACTCAGCAACTGTATAGACCATCCAATAAAGGTGAACGAGAAATGCTGGTAAAGTAAGGACAAACTCATAAGCAACCTACTCTTATGGACTCCTACGCATGGACACACCAGTGTTAGCTAACCAGCAAAAAACTTACATTCATCTGCCCCGGTTGTCGTCTAGAGGACATACAAAGAGCGATGAACGACAGGGACAGATGGTGAGAGAGTTGAGAATCAATGCTGTCGGCACTCTGTGATTATGATGATGATGATTATAATTAAGACGTATGTCTTACAAGTGTAATTTGAGATTACTGTCCACTGTAATTCATCGTAACATCGTAGCATGGAATCATATCGTCAGTTTTTAGTGTTTATTCGTAATTATAAGACACTAGACGCTGTGTAATAGATACTTTTTGTTTAAGTGCCTTTTATAGGCATTTTATAGGCTGGTAAATACGGGTATGCCCATTACTATATTTGACCATTTTTACTAAATGCGCAAAAAGATTTAAACAATTTCCTGGGAAGCTTCACATGCAAAATACGAATAAATAACAAATGAAAAAAAAATTATGGACGGAGCTTTGAGTCCCTGATGCAATGAGAAATTTAGAAGCATTTTATTACTGGTATCTTTTTTTTCAGTCAATAAAGATTGACTAAAGGCTTTTTGGTCAGTACACCCACTCATTCAATCAGAAGATTTTAAATGAATCCCAGACAGCCATATTTCTACATCATTCACATTTAAAAACTGTAATATTAAACGTATCCTTAGGAAACAAATATGTCTCTTTTAGTCTCGTTTTCCTTTTTTATTCTTTATTTGTTGAGATGGAAGCAGATGAGTTGGTTCAAGCATAAAAATGAATCGAATATATATGGTGAGGTAGAGTCAGCTTGTGAACAAGGGGACATTTTGAAAGAAATAAAGACGGCTTTTAGTCAATAAAGATGTTACTTCTCGACTCAGCAACTTCTCAAATATTCCTCCATTTGGTAAATGGATAAATCAGCATGCAACCCACATTCCGTTTTTCAAAACAGTGTCTTTTGTCTTTCTTTTCTTTCTCTCTTTCGTCTTCCTTTCACGTTTCTCCATTTTATAGCAGACATCTCGATCCTCAAAGAACATTTTTTTAAGTTGGAAGATTGGAAAGAACAGATTTCATTTTTCATTTATTTGCATTCAGCATATAACGTTTTCTGTGTTTAGAACCAAGCAGATGTTTTGTTTGTTTTGTTTTTTTTTTCAATTTAATTTTTTGTTGTTTTTTTTTTTTTTTTAATTGTTTGTTCGTTTGTTTCTTTGGGGTTTTTTATTCAATAGAGAACTTGCCTATATCCTCGTGTATTAGTCGAATTTTGAAAACAATTTTTAGGCAAAAAATTAGGTCTCTAAAATTGAAATAATGATATATAAAGCTACCTCATCTGTCCGTTTGTTTGTTTGTTTGTTTGAGTCAGGTTTCAACATGTAATTGTGTCACAAAAAAGTACTTCCAGCCTCAAACAAATTTTGAGAAGCCTGCTATATAACATGACAAAGTTATTCCTTTTTTTCTCAGTAGGGTTGGTTAATTCGCATATTTTGCTTTAAAAATCACTTATCAAAAAAGGAAAATAGATTATTAGAAAAATAGAATTAAAAATTAATAACTATGTTTTATTATTCATTTTTAAACTTATTTTTAATGACCTTTTAGCGAGGAAGAGTGTTACGTTACCTCCTCGTTATATTAGAAGGAAAATTAAGGAGAAGAACGAAGATGCCGTAAGGTTTTCAAGAAGGTTTAATGGCAGCCATAATAAAGGGTACCTTTATGCTGCAATTCTCGTAGGAAGGAAGGAAGGAAGGAAGGAAGGAAATAGTTATTGAGTTGAGAAGGAATTATAGCAGCTAAATGCCAGAGCGGAATGTGCGTCACTACAGTCAAGGCAATGCTGAATGTCTGAGAGGAATATGTGTCGCTATAGACATACCAAAAGTTGCCCTTGCTGTTTAAGGACAGGAATGATGTAGTTACCCATAAATGTGTGTTCCTGGTTGCTGTAGGAGAGAGGCATGAAGGTCTCCAGAAAAGGTTGCTCAGGAATGAGGTAGCTGGATGTCTGAGCGTAATTACGTGTCGCTGTAGACATAGCAAAAATTAGAGGCGACATAAAAGTGTTCTTGTAAGTAGCGGATTACATGCACCTTATTCATGTTCAACTGGGAACCCTTGGTCAAAGAGAGTAGACTCAAAAGGTCCATAAATTAGACGGCTTTTCTCATGGTGTGATGATTCTGCTGCTATGAAGGGAGCGGACAGAAAGTACATCTGTCCTGCTCGAAAGGTTCTAAGGAAGAGGTCGTTTGGCGGGCTTTCACCATTTTTATGTTTCCGGGAAAATGGTCCGGGCTGAATAGGATAAGTCATTCTCATTGAGTGAAAATATGCGACGACCATAACGGTCAAATTAATTTATGCGCCAAACAAAAATACGAAGTTCTTTCTGCTACAACCTGTTTAATTTTTTGATTAACAATAGTTTTAGTGTTTTATTGATATTTTTTATAATTATTATGATTAGCAGCAATCGTTACCTACAGTAACCTTCTCGGGAAGCGATAACGTTAGCTTTTGTAGAGTTATCCCCCTTGTACAACTTAGTGACTTCCGGTATGATAATAAAACATAGGCAAGCTGCCATCTTGTACATATCTAGATTCTCGTTCCGTCTTTTCATTACACTTCTTCACACAACAGATTTACGCCCAAAACATCACAGCTTTATTGTAAACAGCTCATCTAAAGGAATAACTAATTTTTTCTCCAAAATGAGATAAATATATTAACCGATAAAATTGAGCTATTTGATTAATAAAACCAAATCTTCAATTTTTTTATTGTAAGTCTATATTTCATTTACTTTTATAAGTTAAATAAGGTGTTATTAATCCCACAAATTTTAGCATAAAAATAGAAATCGACAATGATTTAAAGTACAATATAATTTATAGTTTAAATTTGTACAATTATTATGCATGTGTTACAGTTCTTTAGTTGAAAAGGATAAATAAAAAAATAAACACACCCGAACTCGACAATAAGGCTTGCTCAGTTTCAAATTTAGTTGGTATAATGGTTAGAGTGTTCACCAATGGCCCGGGAAACCTGAGTTCAATCCCAGATTGAGTCCAAAGACTCAAAAAATAGTACTTGATCCCTCCTTGCTTAACACTCAGCATTATAAGGTAAGGATCAAGGGTAAAGTGGAGTAATCCAGGGAAAGGAGTAGCGCCCTTCCACTACACCTTGGTATAATAGCTTTCGAAAAGGGAGCCTTCAGGTCACCCTTGACTATGGTCGCCAACTTTACTTACTTTTTGAATGTTTGCTTCTGTGAAAGTTTAAACCAATATAAATTATGTTTAAAACATCTTTGGTTAAAGGGTTGATTAGTGGGGTTGACCATTCTTTGGTGACACCTGATTGAGTTAAAGATATTCTTAAGTCAAATTACGTTTTGAATTTAGGATAATAAACAGATTTGTCCCTGTGGCTACAATAGTACATTAGTACAGTGACCATGCAACATTTGTCGTATTAGTATTGCCCAGGTTACATAAGCCGGTTTATTAACACGTGACACACAGAATGGTACAGGTGCATTTCATGGAGTTTCAACGGGTACCGCAAGCGAGTAATAATTTTGTAAGTTTGAAATTCAGACATAATTGTAAGAACTAGAAGCAATCTTTAGTTCCTTAAATTCATGATGGATTTTGGAATTTCGTTACCAGAAGCCAAGAGTCGACCGATATACGAGGTCAACTTATACGGATTAAAAAGCGAAATTGCTTTTGATAGGCTTTAATACCTATTGCTAATATTACAGCATCGTCTTGATTCTTTTAGTTATTTCCTTTCTGTTCTTCGCTTCTTATTTTTCCTTTTCTGCCTATCATAATACTAACAAAATTATGTCAGAATTTACTCAAATTCACATTTAATGATGTAGACTTATATTTTACCATTATCTTGTCACATCCACTCACGGTACATTGTGTCTCTTGATTATATTGTATATTCTTATATATATATATATAATATATATATATATATATATATATAAATTCACTACGTATCCCCGCAACGACACTATACATCTCGATTACCTTTCACTCGCCATGGCCTTTCGTCAATTAATCACTTGGATCACATAGAAATCCGATCGGAATGAATACGACTGTTGTCATGAACAAATCAATAATCTAAGCATATATAAATATACAGAAATGCTTAGATATCGAATACTGCATGGGTACATTTTAGATTTCCTGATTACATAGAACTGATATTAAAATCATTGGACGAGTTAGAAAATTGAATGAACTGAAGAAAAAATATCAAAAGAGAAAAGAAAACAAAAGTAACGTTTCGAAATACAATCTTGGGATTTGTACACAACTGGCCAATTAGTAGATGGTCTGCAACAAAAAAAAGAAAACCGGTTTTCAATAAACGGAAATGGAATCATGTCGTCTTTTCTAGGGCGACAATTTTATCGTTCCACCCTGTAATTGTAACTTTCGAAATACAATCATAAAAATAGAAGATGAAATTCTGGATAAAGTTAAAGCATACAACTGCTGAATGTAGAAAAGAAAATTAGAGAAGGATTCTGGGAAATATATTTTTAAAAAGACGTTTCATGATAGATTAAAAAGTATATAATAAAATCAAATATGCTTAAAACATAAAGTGTATAATTGCTGTATAATACCAGCTTCTGAAATTAATTGACCAATTCATATTACCTCAGTAGAAATATCTTATCTACTGAAAGTGATATCAGCACAAATAAAGCTTGGACTGTTATTGATTGGTTATTAACCATATAGAAAACTGATCTTTCAGATAAAATGAAACAAAAATTCTTCCGTGTGGTTTGGTTTCTTTGTTTAATGGCATATCAACCTTTGTAGATTATTTAATGCCAAAGCCGTCCTTCTAGTAGAACAGTAGTGGTGCTATCTAACCTATACCTGGGAGGATAAGGGGGATCATACCTTTCTCAAGGGTATTTGTCCGAAAGTGAACGTAATAACGTGACTGGAGTTCGAAATCGCTTACTACGATTCCGCAATCCATCGCTTTAACCATTAAACCGCGAGGACACTCCCCTTCCTAGTGGTAGCAACTACAACTGTCAGTACTACTGTATGGTTGCACTATGTGGATTCTTAAGAAACGCTTGAAGAAAATGCCAGATGGGAACTACGCAAGGATGCTGTGTGCTTTTTTGAAAAAATCCTAGAAATAGCACTCTCCAAACAACAGCTGTACGATTATTTACCTCCCATCTCATAAACCATCCAAAAAAGGCAAGCAAGATATGCGAGAAAAGTAAGGACAGACTCATAATTGACGTTCTCCTTTGGACTCCTACCCATAGACATACCAGTGTTGATCGACAAGCAAAAACTTACAACCCTAATCTGCTTTGTGCGGATACTGAGTACCGTCTAGAGGATTTAGCAAGTATAATGACCGTTTGAGACGGATGGTGAGAGAGATTCAAAGGGAATATGTTGTCTGCAAGCTTTGATAATGATGATGATGATGATAACAGCTATAATATTCTAAACAATTACAAAAGAAATTTAGAATCACACAGAGATTAATGTGTAGGGATACAACAAATAATTATGGCTTTCAAAAGATTATTATGTTCCTTAGGGTGTCACGTGACTTTATTTTTTCGTCCCCGTTTTTTAAACAGTAGGGATGTTGTCTCTGACCCTACCAAGGAATGGCAAAGCCAGATGGTTATATCACCCACACCTGACAAGTAAGCCTGTTTCCATTATATATCCAATACACATATTGATTGTTCATCGAACAATATGTGTATAATTCTACCATGAAACACGTTTGTGCCTTGTGCTTTCTTTTTCTTTTTTCTTTTTTCTTTTTTTTTTTTTTTTTTGTATGGCGTATTACGTGTATAAAAGGTTAAATGTTTTTGTAAACATTTGCGTAAATGAGTTTATTTTGTCGTTCCTTCCGTTGTGTTCAGTGTTAAAATATCATAGATATTCTATTTTGAATATATTTTTGAGAAAAAATTATTTATTTTCCTTCCTTTTATTAAAACGTTCATGATGTTGAAAAGTGAACGAAATGACTTTCGTCGAACTGAAATTTAGTCTAGAAAAGTGGTTTAAGTTGAATTGAACCTGGGTCGAAATGACGCATGGTGGGTACATATATATGTGTGTGTGTGTGTGTGTGTAAACTCAAAGCAGATCGGAAAAAGAACACGCTATGAAATATCAGATCATCGTTTGTTTTGTTAGTTTTTTTACGTTTGTCTAAATAATTAAAAAGCCCCTAAAAATAATCAATTAAAGAAAAAACAATTTGTCAGGAAGATGATATATAGAAAGTGTATTCATCCATGAAACTCAATTTTCAATAAATCTCCTGTCCTTACACAAAAATACTCAGAGAATATATGATAATAAAAGACATGGACATAAAATGAAACAGTTTACATTAAATAAATGAATAAGACTAAGATTTAACAGTTATATATATATATATATATATATAAGATATCGGTTAAATTTTAGCTGCCTTTCAATAATATTATATATTATGGCCCAGTGGGTAGAGTGTTCGCCAATGATCCAGGAGACCTGGGTTCAATCCCAGGTCGCGTCATACCAAAGACTTTAAAAATGGTACTTGATACCTCCTTGCTTAATACTCAGCAATATAAGGTTCGTATAGAGGGTAAAGTGGAGAAATCCAGGGAAAGGAGTAGCGCCCTCTCCTACACCTCAGTGTAGTAGCTATTGAAAAGGGAGCCTTCTGGTCGCCTTCGACTAAAGGGAGACAACTTTACTTTACTTTCCGTTGGGTTTCTTCAGATCAAACAAGAAATGGATTAAAATAAAAATTTTTCACATTTACAACCAGACAAAAAAAAAAAAAAAAAAAAAAGAAAACTTATATATATATATATATATATGCCTATCATATATATATATATATATATATATATATATATATATATGTATATATATTATTTAAAAATCCCATAGAACGTACAGAATTTTAGAATAGCTTTAAGTAGAGCATACTTTGTGAGACTTAAAAAAGGACACATTTCTTCGGTCATGTCTTGTCAGAGAACTTCCATGACACCAAACAGCACTCGTCACAGAATTTCTCTGACGAGACATGACCGAAAAAGAGTGTCCTCTTTTTAAACTCACGATCATTGTTTAGTCGTGAAAATTTCAAAAGACTAAAAGTTTAACGCTTAATTCGCAAACCTAAGCCGCTCGTTAAAGAATAATTCTACTCACCGAAACACAGTATTTCCAAGTAGTTACGCACACTACACATCATTGTGGTTGCACATTGTTCGAATAGATAACAGCGATTTGTGGTGTGAGTTGCTATATATGTGTGGATTAAAAAAATAAATTTCAAAAGAATAAATAAATCTAAAAATAGAGTAGTTTCCCAGCAGGCCTTTGACAGGAAGCGAAATCTGCACATGTCTAAGATGTGCTTTCTGGCGCCAAAAGAGGAATTCTCTCATTAAGCTGTTACCTTTGCGATTGAAAGGAACGCTTCCTCTATGCTGCTAGCAAAGTAGTACACGTACTTACCCAGTCTTGAGCTTGGTGCTAGCCATGCCCTCTACTAGTAGTCGCCTCTGCTGAACATACTTCACTGGATACACCTACTGAACACATAAGCTTCAAACCTTTAACTCTGAAAATGACTCTGATATATTTCAACACCTTGTCTGGGTGACGCGACTTTTTCTACCGGTTTCAGGAAAATGTTCCACACCACGGAATAGTTGTTAAATCTAAAATAAAGTTTGAATTAAAAGGCATTTTTGTTTCTTTCCTTCCGTCCTTAATTTTCTTGCAGCTTCACATGGGCTTGGACAAAAAAGAATCGAGTAAAAGGAAGAAAAACGGAGTCAGATACGAAACATCCCAACGGAACCCAACAATTCACCGATGACCGACAACAATCAACACCATGAATAAATAACAAACCTTCATAAGCCCCATATATACAAATACTTTATTCCGGTATCAGAAATAGTCTCCTCTGTGTGTGTGTGTGTGTGTGTGCTCGCGTCGTGTGTACAGAAGATAATAACAGCTAATAAGCAGATTGTGTTGTAAAAAGACACTCCATGGATTCAACAGCATTCATTCATAAACAATATTTGATTAAAATATTGATCATGTGATCGGTAGAGGTCAAATATTTCCGAAAAGACTGATGATAATCAGTTTTGAATTGAATATGCATTTTAGAAAAAAATGAAAATATACAAAAGTGAATGAATACTAAAAGAAACTAAGCTAAATGGTAATATGTATCCGGCTAGATTTACTCCAGAACGGTTTTTTCATTAACAGCTCATTGATTGGACAACATTCTTTCTTTTTTTATTGGTTGACATTTATTCAGCCCCTGATAAAAAAAAAAAAAAAGTTGTCAGACGAAATTCAAATTCTTGTAAGCTGTGATACTCTATTTTTACAGAATGTGTACTTGAATTCGAAGTAACATTGTCCGCTATAGGTCTACAACTGGTTTAAATTCAGGGTTTTCCTTCTCCTAGACCGGTTTCCACACCAAGGTTAAAGTGCCAAGTGTGCCCTACTATTTATTAATAGCTAGAGACAGTTACTCAGAGAGAAAAAAATCCATCTTGGCTGTCATCGAAATAAGTCCCCTCTGGGTTGAGAAATAACCGGGGCTATGCATCCTAAATTAACTTCCCTACCCGATAGAAATCTACAATTTCCAGAATAGCTATGAAAAAAATATTCATTAAACAGATCCCACTTAAAAATGGAAGCAAATATCATCTAATAAATTTTGTTGCATAGGAAGACCTACTTCTATGACTCTTGTCAGAAAAACTGAAGGACCTCGTCTTCTTCATTCGCGACAGAGCGATTCAGGCTGCAAAGGAATCAAAATAGCCGCTAAAAACAGAAAACGTGGTTTTTGAAAATTGCAAACTTAATTTTATCCTAGTTTGATGTGACTCCCTTGCGAAATGATAAAGACAACACATCAGTCAGACGAAAGGCAATGTTCAAACAGAATTGACATCAATTCTCAAACGCTGGAATTAAACAAACATCAAATCAGAACAAATCATAAATGCATCTAACAGAGTGGAAATAATGAAGCTGAAATCTTTCGATTGATTGATAGATACGTTGTTAAGCTGATTTAGAAACCGAATCAGATGCGAGTGCCTTCGTGTGTGTGTGTGTGTGTGTGTGTGATGGTTGGTTGGTTGGTTGGTTGGTTTTTCCTTACTTAAACAGATAATGACAGCCCTGCCCAATGTTACAATGTACTGATGTCATCAGTCAATTTTGTATGCGTGGAAAAGTCTAAAATGAGCGCTAAGCTCACTTATTGACAGGTGGCACTATCTAGACAATGATGTTTGTATTATAAAATAATTACTAAAGTCAAAATTGGAAATTTTTTTTATAAATATTCCCTGGCATCATAGTCAACTGAACGGAATGGCAAAAAAATGAAATTATAAATAAAAATATTTTTTTAAATCATCAGTATCTCGTTGCTTCTCTCCTGGCTTTTATGAAAACCTCTTCGAAACATGTATTTAACTAATATATAAGATCTTTCATCTAGCTGCTTTTAGATTTCTTGAATAGCGCTTGATAAATCAAAATCGTGTTCCATGAAGCCAGAAAGTTTGCCTATTAAATAAAATAGGTTTTGTTTCAGAACTATGCTTAGTTTATTTTTAATGGAGTAAAAGTTCTCTAAGTCCATATTTTTACAGAGGTAGCATAAGTTTTAGAAGAGTCATTAGCATACTAAATATTGTTCGGACAATTGAACCTATTCTTTGTATTCTTGTTGCTAACACAACGGTTCGGCTGATCTATTCTTCAACTTTTTTATCAGGTAGATAATCCACGTTATTATAAACTTCAACATTATGTGTTTTCATTAACAAACTTAATATTGGAGGACGCCAAGTGGATTTTGATATCGCCATAATACATAATATACCAAGCGTAGATACAAATGGGTTTGATCAGTTTGTTTGTCAGAGATATTTTCTATAAGACATTTCTTTTTTCTATTAAACCCTTCTTTTTTTTCTATAAAACTTTTTCTTTTTTTCTATAAGACTTTTTTTGTATAACACTCTTCTTTTTTCTATAAGACTTTTCTTTTTCCTATAAGATTTTTCCTTTTTTTTTTCTTTTTATGATGTGTAATACACCAGACGAAGACTGTAGAATAGATCGGGTGAAGAATACAAAAAAGAGCTTCAGTTGTTCGAATAGAATCATTATCAGACAATGATCATGAAAACAAGAGAATTAAAAATATAGTCAACATAACTTTACAACGGAAAGTCAATTCCACTGATTATTATATCACAGAAAGACAGCACTAGGATTTATCAGACCTTTCACCAGGCCAGATTTGACACAAGGTAGGAGCCACGCACTAATCGAGACTCACATTGTCATCACAAAAAATACTTGATTCTATCGGGATTTAAGGACGCCTGAGGACCCCCCTTAAATGTGTTTCAGGCATCAGGCCATAAACTTAGCCTTTGGTTTGGTTTGGCTTGGTTTGGTTTAACTTGGTTTTATGGTATATCAACCTTTGTTGGTCATCCAATGCCAAATCATGTTATATATATATATATATATATATATATATATATATATATATATATATATACTACCTTCAATAAGTTTCCAGACTTTTTTGTACGGGCATTTAAAATTGTCGTAGACTCAAGTTCAAATGAACAGCTGCAGCGACAATTGGAATACACCCTACTAAAACCTGATTGTGACAGCTGGTGAATTTCAAAAATGCAATCTGGACGTGAGGACACTTTAGAAGAACGATATGCAATGAAATTCTCTTTTAAACTTGGAAAAAATGCCACAGAAACGTATGGAATGCTTCCGACTGCTTTTGGAGCATATTGCATGAATCGAGCATCAGTTTTTGAGTGGCATAAGAGATTAAAGGAAGCCAGGGAGTCTGTGAGGGATGATGAGAGGCGTGGGAGGAGTAAGAAAGTCAGGACACCAGAGTTGATTGGCCAAATAAAGAATTTCATGGATAAGAACCGTCATGTGTCTATAGAGACACTAAGAGCGCAGTTTGATGTCAGTGTGGGAACTGTACACACAATTATTCGCGAGGAACTGAAAATGCGGAAGATTTGCGTGAAGTTTATCTCAAGGGTGCTCAGAGAAGATCAGAAAGAAAGACGTTGTCATAACAGCAGGGAGATGGTCGAGCTGATCAGTTCAGATCCCGCAGTTCTCGATGCTCTGGTGACCTGCGATGAAAGCTGGATCTACTGCTATGACCCAGAGACCAAGAGACAGAGTTCTTTTGATGATCTTTTTTTTTTTTTTTGGACAGCACTGGCATGATCTACATGCACTGGGTTCCCACTGGACAGACAGTCAACAAGGAATACTATGTTGAGGTTTTAAGGGAGTTCAAGAAGAGATTCCGTCGGAAGAGGCCAGCACTCTTCAAATCGGGTCAGTGGCTTTCCAGCAGGACAATGCACCAGTCCACAACTACATCCTTGTCCCAGACTACTTGACCAAGATGGGCATCAAGACAGTTCCTCAGCCTCCCTATAGTCCAGCCCTTGCTCCCTGTGACTTTTAGTTATTCCCTAAGCTCAAGGAAAAACTTAGAGGCTGTCGTTATGAGACAATTGAGGAGATGAAAGAGGCTGTGACATAGGTCATTGACACGTTCACACAAGAGGACTTCCATGGAGCCTTCCAGAAGTTGTTGGAACGGTACAACAAGTGCATTGCAGCTGGAGGAGATTACTTCGAAGGGGGCTACAGTTTCATGTGTGTACTATCAATAAAAGTGCCCATACGAAAAAAGTCTGGAAACTTATTGTGTGCTCCTTGTATATATGATTTCTTAATAAAATTTTTAAACGTGCTTAAGCTCATTTTTTAATGCACACATTGAAATGGTTTCAAGTATTGCTATGTAATAGTCACAATTTAACATCAGTCATTTGTTTTTCACACATTTAAATAAATATACATGATATGTAAGAAATTAGTTTTTAAATGAGTTAAAACTAACTTGTTTGAACACGAGTATTGCTATTGTTTCTACGTAGTTCAATGGTTTGAATTATTGCTAAAACTTATAATTCTATTCAATATTAATCATTTGATTGCACACAGTGACGTGGTAATAAATATTGCTATTTAATATTAATTATTCTATTCAGCATTACTCATATGTTTGCATACAGTAAGATGGTTCCAAGTATTGTGGAGGAGGAAGGCCATATATATATATATATATATATATATATATATATATATATATATATATATATATATATACTGTTGTGATTGATTATGATTATGGCTATACAAGATTTTTTCTAGTTTGTTTAAGGCATATTTCATGAAGATAATATCTTGTCTATTATTAGTTTATTTTCGGCTAAATAAAAAGCCCAAGGTGAACATCTAAGTATATCAATTCCATATTTTGGCCAGGAATTGTTCACTGCTTTTTATTATTTTTTAAATGTTCATTATTTAACATTTTCTATAGCGGACAATGTTACTTCGAATTCAAGTACACATTCCGTAAAAATAGAGTATCACAGCTTATAAGAATTTGAATTTTGTCTGACAACTTTTTTTTATCAGAGGCTGAATAAAGCGATCAGCTTAATAGCAACCCCTCGGGGAAACGCCAAGTAGCTCCCAGAGAGCCATGGGTGGAGGGGGCAACCAAGTCATCAACGACATCATCGTATTCTTTTTAATCTTATCAACTGCGTATGTAGAAAAATCAGTTGTTGAAAGAATTCTGGACTGTGGACAGTAGTATGATCCTCATTAGGTATCCTTCTAGAGTCCAGACTAAACTAATCTAAGTGGTTCAGACTAAACTAACCTGAGTGGTCAAGATTAAAAAGTACTACCTCCCCTGTAAGAGTGGACCTGGGAGTGATGGCAAGAAAAGGCTACCACACACTCGCCATATTTCCATACATGGAGCCTCACTATCACATACAGTTTAGTGTCATACCCAGAACACCCTTGTTTTAGAGTCTTACGCATCTGCAGGAGATACAGTCAACTCATTCTCAGCCGCCCTGATAATGTGTTGACCAATCAGAATATACGTCGAAGAGAATACAACGGAGATGCTGCAGTTCGAGGCTTAATCACCAGGCATGAATCCAATCGAAAACATCAACATATACCAAAGAGTTGAAATTAATACCCAACACAATAAACCCACAAATGCAATTGATTTCTAAAAAATGTTTGGCAGGCGTAAATTTCTCATTGGAAACCATTAAAAATTTAATTGCATCAACGTTCTGTAAATTCGATAGTGTATTTTAAAGAAATCAAATACTTTACAAGTTGTGGGTAGAGTGTTCGCCAATAGTCCGGGAGACCTGGGTTCAATCCCAGGTCGTGTCATACCAAAGACTTTAAAAATGACACTAGATATCTTCTTGCTTAACACTCAATAATATAAGGTACGTATAAAGAGTAAAGAGGAGCAATCCAGGGAATAGGAGTAGAGCCCTTTCCTACACCTTGGTGTAGTAGCTATCGAAAAGGGGGCCTTCTGGTCGCCCTCGACTACGGTCGCCAACTTTATTATTAGTAGTGCTTGATTTTTTTGTTTTTTATTTTTCATTTACTTTTCTTTATTTCGCGTATTTAATTAAAATGGCAGATAGTGAGAGTGTCTCTAAATTTATTTTACCATAATATTACTTATTATGAATGTGCTTAGAAAAGGCACATTAATTAACCCTTTCCAGATAGACTTACCAAATCTAGCCAGCCAAACAAGAACGTTTTTGTACAACTGAATCAAACCAAACCAACACTTAGTCAAAGAATATCAGATTGTTTTCAGTCAAATCTAATAACACCAAGGTCAAATAAACGATTATAATTAAAGAAAAAACAATATTATTGACTATCGTATTAATTTTGCATATACATATTTATATGTAAATATTTATATATATATACATATATATATATATTTACATATATATATATATATATATATATATATATATATATATATATATTATAACAGTGTTGGTTGTCACTAAATCACTTTGTGGGTTTGTGTCGAACTAATTGCCATATAACATGGAGAGTGCTCAATATCTAGGATAAAGCTATTATATAATAATAATAATAATAATAATAATAATAATAATAATAAATATATATTAAACATATATATATATATATATATTTAATTCATGGAATTTAGACTGCGACCCCTAGGTTTCATTGATTTTTTGCAAAACAACAATCATCAGGCAGTTAAGAAAATGAAATGAATCGAAAATCGAAAAAATAGTCAAAAACCGTTGAGATTTTGTATGATTCTTTACGTGTGGTTGTAAGTGTGGGGGGGGGGGGTATGGTTGCGTATTAATGTGTGTTTGTATGAGTTTAAGTGAATTTACAAACTCAGCGCGTTGAATAAGCGGATGTGAATTCGTAGGTGTATCTTAATTTTTCGCTACATTATTTTATTTCTGCATGTGTAGGTGACTATAGCCAAGGAACAAAACATCATCATTGCATGTCGAGGGGAATGAATAAAGATTTGATTTGTAAGCTTACTTAAACGGTTATATTATGGTTGACCAGAATCACAATGGGTATAAGTAAGGGTATATTGTATTGCAATATAATATTGTACAATGTTGGTATAATATTTAGGGAAGGGGGTTAGGCGAGGATATAATAATAATAAATTGATGAAATGTTACGAAAATATTATATATATTATTGTTCTCTTTGGTAGTACGTGCGTAATGAAAATAATAAAGGGGTTACAATAATAGTTTGTATGTTTATGTACGATGACGATTATAACTGAAGAGCAAAGTGTTGTCATTATGAATTTAAGAAAATTAGTTAAGGAAATAGATGGCGGGTTTCAGGTGTGCAGTTAATAGTTGGGCGGTTGGGATGGTTATTTTTAATAGTTATATGTTTTGTGTTAATGTTGTGTGATATATACACAATTGTAGAAAAGGGTAAAGTCTACGTTGTAGATAAGATGAATGTAGAGTGTTGGGGTCTTTTCTTAATCCTCATAAAAAAAAAGTAAAATTAACAGATAGTAGAGGCGTGTGGGGAAGAGTATGGGGGTTAATGGAGAAAGATAGTACATATATTGTATGGCGGGTGTGATGGTTGATCAAGGAAAATGGTACTTACAGTGCTTCAGGTTTGTTTTTGATTTTTTTTTTTTTTTTTTTTTTTTAAATTTTCGATTCATTTCATTTTCTTAACTGCCTGATGATTGTTGTTTTGCAAAAAAACTCCATGAAACCCAGGGATTGAAGACTAAATTCCATGGAATTAAAAATATATATCTAATATATTTTTATTTATTTATTATCATTATTATTATATCATCATCATCATCATGTCGCGCTGGTAGCACGATATCCCTGACCCTCTCTCGCCACTCCTCCCTATCGTTCTTCGCCCTAGGCAGATCTTCAGGACAACATCCCGTATCCTCACATAGCTGCTGAATGTACGTTCGTGTTGGTCGTCCTGCTTTTGCACGGTCATGTGTGGGAGTCCATAAGAGTACATCTCTTATGAGTTCGTCCCTGCTTCTCCAGCAGTGTCCTGCATCAGCGTCCGAAAACAGTGGGTGGGGATAATTCGCGTATAGAATATATGAGGAATATCATATAAATCTATGTGAGTGCTCGATGGATGGCTATTGTTACATCTCTTTTTCCTTCCAGATTTATAAAACAAAATTCACGTACAGAGCGTATATAGAGCAATTAAAAGGAAACTCAAATAAATTCATTTCGCTGGGGAATAATATTATGTTCTCCGTCTCCTCAGATGACAATACATGTTCGACTTGAGGTTGCAAAACAGCAAATATAGATTACACTCTATATGTGTATGAAAAAAAAACTTATATAGGTCTTCCCTTTTCTTTATACACATATAGACTGTTTTGCAACCTCAAGTCGAACATGTATTGTCATCTGAGGAGACGGAGAGTATAATAATATTCTCCATGAAATAAATTTATAATGACAACTTGACCAGGTTTGAGTTTCCTTCTAATTGCACTATATATACCCAAGCACCGTTGATTCTCTGTCTACATTATTAAAACTTAGATATATACCTCTGTATGTATTAACCAAACCCATTCACACCCACGGGCAGGATGTAACACAAGGTCAGTTTTCAACCATAGTTCAGCTAGTTTTCCTTCTCCTTGACTGTTAAGCTAAAGAAACTAGTCTGCTCAACTATTTACACGTTTTTTTGTTTTTTGTTGTTTTTGTTTTTTGTTTTGTTTTTCTTTTTTGCTCTTTTTTTTTTTTGTTTTGTTTTTTTCAGGGGAGAGCAGTTGGATTCATGCATTTTCTATTGGAGATTAGTGCAAAGTGAAATGCAAACAGCCTCATCCAGGTTTGAACTCTGGTCACTGATTCCATTTCCTATGACGATAACCGTTACACTAAACCTGATTCATCATAACCGTTATGCTAAGCGCGCGTCTTCAAATTTGTGTATGTCATCAGTGATTTTTTAAGAAAAGTATTGAATTACAAACACTTCAAAAAATCAAATCTGAAATTATAATATTCTGCATAGATTTATGAGATTAATTCATTGATTGATTTCTAACGGCATGTCAACGCGTCTGGGGTTACTTTATGCTTAGAGGTTAAGGAATTGCGTTCATTGTACATTTAAATTTAAATTTTTTGTGTAACTGTTTCTTCAGATTTCTTTTTTCTTTTTCTTTTTTGTACTCAGCCGATCGAATCCAAGTAATTTTCATTAATATCTATTTGACCCTTACAGGGGACCTTAACAGATACCACTCCGAGTTAGTGTTGACCTGGAGGTTATGACATAAAGTGGTATACCACTTCCCAACTCTACAGAACTGGAGCCTCGCCACCAGTTACAATCTAGTGGCATAGTCAAGACACGCCTTTTGGAGGTGGTCTTACCCCTCTGCAGGGGGATACAACAGCGTATTCTAAACCCTGCCGACAGGGCGTTACATTTATAAAGATTCGAAAAGCTGCATCTACTGCCGAGGCTCCGTGTCTGTGTGTGTGTGTGTGTAACAGAGATAAAGAGAGAGAGAGAGAGAGAGAGAGAGAAATCTGAGACAAGATTACTTAGGCAATCCCATGATGCTTCATCTCATAATTGAGGCACTTATGAGGAAAAAGAAGATGCTATAAATTGTGTTATGTTTACAAGCCGACTTGAATCTAATCAAAGCAGCCAGTTGCAGTTATCGATTTGAAAGTTCCCGGTCGCCCATGATTGGACGGTTTTGTCGTGACGATTCCGTCCACAACGTAACGCAACACTCACAACTGCTTGTCAGCCGCTCTGTAGAGGAGCGCATCCACTGAACAGATCAACTATTTCATATCTACCATAAATCGTAAGTGTTTTCAATTTATCTTTTTTTACCTTTGTGTTTAAAAGGAAAAAAAGAGATATTTTCATTCTACTTGACAATATTTTCATTTGTCTAAGGATTTTCTGGGGGGGTGTTTTGTTTTATATTCAACAAATTCTTGTTTGTAGATTCCTTTTTCTATTAGTTCTTACTAAGCTGGGCTTGGTCCGTCACAAAATTATCAATTTGGGGTCCCCAGCCGGGATTGAACTCACTACAATAGTTGCACGACTTCATTTCTACTGTACATTTTTCATTGATTTCTAATGATATTTTCCTTCTCTAAAAAGTGACATTGTTTTTTTTGTTTTTATTTTTTTCGTTTTTTGTTTTTTTCGGGTTTTTTTTTTTTTCCTCACTCTGTTTATTCGCTTTTTAGTTTGTTTTGAAAACCTTTCCCTCTACTTTTCTTGTTATTTTCGTAAATAGGTTGATACTTTTATTTGAAATATTAATAATGATGTGCAGCGTTTAAAACATTATATGACTTTTATTGTTTATTGTTTCTCAATGTTTTTGTTATTGATTTTTATTCATTCTTCTTGGAATATCTATCTATCTATCTATCTATCTGTCTGTCTGTCTGTCTGCTTGTCTGTCGGTCTATCTTTCTTTCTTTCTCGAGTTCATATATTTTCTTTATATTCTTTAATTATTCATATTCTCTCTTTTTTCAAATTTATACACACACACACACACACACTCTCTCTCTCTCTCTCTCTCTCTCTCTCTCTCTCTCTCTCATATTTACTTTATATTCTTTTATTCTTTTTCAAATTGAATTTACGTAGTACCCCCCCACATAAGTACACCTCTTCCAATATTTTATAAAAAGTTGATTTTCCTCAAAACCCAAAATGCCAAGATTTTTTTGCATTTCTAGTGGAAGACTTTATAATCAAAACGGATATTGTTAGGTATTGTTTATCAAGAACCCTACAACATTAAAAAATAGATTTTCAGCTCCTCCATAACCAAAAGTAAAATTGTCATAAATATATATAAGTAGTGTAATTATTTTGGAACTGCAATATATTCATATTTCCGGTTATGGAATGTCAATACTGTAGAGTTTGGTAATAAATAATACCTAATAATATCCATTTTGATTGTATAATGTTCCTCTAGACATAAAATCCTGGTTTAGAAGAACGTTTATGTTTTATTCGTAAGGGTGTACTTATTTATGGGTGATACTGTACAAAATTTTTTTTTATTTCTTTATTCTGTTTATTTTTACTTATATTTTTCTGTGTCTTTTATTCTCTTAATGTTCTTTTATCCTTTCTATTTCGTCGCGTGAGTTTGTTTTTTTGTTTGTTTTTTTCTATTTCTTTATTCACGTTTTATTATTAAAAAGAGAACACAAGGAATTGAAAGAATAAAAGAATAGAAATATTTTCTATTCTTTTATTCCCTTTTTAGCCCAGTTGATTGGGTTTATAATAAGGAAAGTGTAACTCTTGTAGAGGGGTAAGACCCCCTCTTCAAAATGAGGTTTTCTGAACAGCATCTGATAGTGAGGCTCCAACTCTGAAGATCTAGGGAATGTGGAGTACCACTTTATTGCTATTACTCCCAGGTTCACTCTGACCCGGAGTGGTAATACCTTTTAGGGTCCTATCTATAGGTCAAAGAGATCTTTTTATAGATTATTCGAATTCGATAGGACAGTGAACAAAAAAAAAAATGCTATACAAAAAAATGTAAATATAAAAGTACAATGAACAGGATTTCGTGATTTCCTAACCTCGAGGCATAAAATAAACTTTGACAGGTTGACATGCCGTTAAAATCAATCAATCATTTTATTCTTTTTCTATTTATTTAAATTTTCTTTCAAATCTGTTATCTATTCTTTTATTGTATTTTTGTTCCTTCATCCATTTTTTTTCTAATCTTTCTTTCTACTCGTTTATAGGCCTTTTTTTCTATTTTTTAGTGATAACATTTAATTTTGTTTTAATATCTGATCAATTTTTTATTATAAGCAAAAAACGTTCTGTATTTATTTGCATCTAAAACGCACCTCTAATAAATTGATGGAAAATAAAAGGAAATAAAGCAACTAAATACATTCACAATAATTAATTTTGGTGTAGTTTTAACCAAGGTAAAAATTCATCCTTTGAAAACTCAGGTTAGATTTACAAGGATATTTTTGAAATAACAAAAAACGCCGTATGTTCCAGAGAAAAAAAAAAACTTTATTTTAATGATGACTCTTTTCGAAGATTAATTTATCTTTTATTTATATTTTCTTTATTTTACATCAGTTTTTCTTACCTTAACTTTGTTAAAATTTACTTCTATTTTTTTTTTTCTGTTGGGGGGGATTCTTTTATCGTATCATCTTTCACTTTTCCCTTTAAGCATTTTAAACAACAACTACTACAACAACAACTACTACAACAACAACTACTACTACTACTACTACAACAACTACTAAACAACAACTACTACTACAACAACTACTACTACAACTACTACTACTACAACAACTACTACAACAACTACTACTATGTCTCTGTCCCCCCCTCTCTCTCTCTCTCTCTCTCTCTCTCTCTCTATATATATATATATATATATATATATATATATATATATATATATATATAAAAGTAAAGTTGGTGACCGTAGTTGAGGGTAACCTGAAGGCTCCTTTTTCGATAGCAACTACACCGAGATGTAGGAGCGGGCACAACTTCTTTCTCTAGATTGCTCCACTTTACCCCTGATCCTTACCTTATAATGCTGAGTGTTAAGTACCATTTTTTGAGTCTTTGGTATGACTCGATCTGGGATTGAACACAGGTCTCTCGGGATGTACACCTATAGACACACACTCAAACACACACACACCCATACACACACACACACACACACACACACACACACACACAAGAAAATACTGAAATTATGAGAATAATCAAAAATAATTTTCCTCATAATCATTAAACAATTCTACAAACTGAGCATCAAGTTTTTCCCATTTCTTTAACCTTTCAAAAAAATAATTAAAATCAAAACTGAGACATTTCTCCTTAGCTGAGTCCAATCCCCCCTACCACGTGTGTGCTTTCGGTTTCTAGTGCAAAGTTTAAAAAGATAAATATAAAATTTAAAGACCCGGTTCATTGGCCAAGTGTTCGCCAATGGTCCGGGAGGCCTGGTTTCAATCCCAGGTCGTGTCATATAAAAAAAAATGGTACTTTACACTCAGCAATATAAGGTACTATCAAGGGTAAAGTGGAGCAATCTAGGGAAAGGAGTAATGCCCTCCACTACATCGTGTAGTAGCTATTGAAAAGGGAGCCTTCTAGTCGCCCTCAACTACTGTCGCCAACTTACTTTAATTACAACAACAACTACTACTACTACTACTCTCTGTCTCTGTCTGTCTCTCTCTCTCTCTCTCTCTCTCTCTATATATATATATATATATATATATATATATATATATATGCACACACACACACACACACACACACACACACAAGAAAATACTGAAATTATAAGAATAAACAAAAATCATTTTTCTCATAATCATTAAACAATTCTACACACTGAGCATCAAGTTTCTCACAGTTCTTTAACCTTTCAAAAAAATAATTAAAATTAAAACTGAGTCATTTCTTAGTTGAGTCGAATCTTTTCACCAACCCCCACCACCACCACGTGTGTACTTTCGGTTTCTATGTTTCTTGTTGAAGAACATAGCTGGTACAATTTGACTCATAACCGAAAAGTTAAGCGAGTTCATGCCTTTCCAAAAGGTATTATTTCGAAAATTAATTTAATAGCGTGACTGGAGTTCGAACTCGCTCTCTTACTACTATGTCACAGTTCAGCACATTGGCCACTACGCCACGGGATCCATATATATTTATATATATATATATTAAAAAGTGTTAGTTGTCACTAAATCACTTAATGGGTAAGTGTCGAACCAAGTGCAATATAATATGGAGAGTGATCAATATCTAGGGTAGAGCTATTATATAATAATATATATTATATATATATATATATATATATATATATATATTTGATTCATTTCATTTTCTTAACTGCCTGATGATTGTTGTTTTGCAAAAAACTCCATGAAACCCAGGGGTTGCAGTTTAGATTCCATGAATTATATATATATATATATATATATATATATATATATATATATATATATATATATTATCGTAGTAATTGAATGCGAACTCTCTTAGCACTGTTAAATAGTACTACAATAGTTCTCCTTCAAGGATGACTATGCCATTAAACTAAGAAACTATATATATATATATATATATATATATATATATATATATATATATATATATATATATATCGATTTCGCTTTATTTGTACCTTTTATTTTCACGTTTCCGTTTTCTATATTTTATTTCCTTATTTTCACCATAACTTTGCAATTTTCTTTTCTTTTTCTTCAGAGGTTTTTTTTTATTTATAAAGCAAACATTTCAAACCATCCTATCTACTTTGTATGAATTTTCATTGAAAATGCTGAAACATTTTTTTGTCTTTACTATTTTTATCGTATAATTTTATATAATAATATAAATCAGATATAAAAATAAATATTCTCATCTTTTCCATAGATTTTGGTTACGTTGTTTTACGACAAATCGACGTTTGTGGGTTATTTAGGGCAAAATCCTTTTTTAATACTTCTAGCTTATTGTCTCCCCCCCCCCACAAAGAACCTGTCACAGCCATAAAGATGCTCTATAGTATCACAAAAATCACCGGATAGAAACACAGACTTGTTCGACATTGTTGCAAAAAGATACATTAGCACGATATCTTTTCATAATTGCAAAGACCACGTACTTGGAACGTCGATAGATCTAATAAAAGAAAATGCCTTTACACTAAAAAAAAAAAAAGGCAAGATGCAGGCGAGAAACTATAACGGACGCAGACTATGCAAATCACATAGCCTTTCTTACAAATACATCTACGCAAGCCGAATCCCTACTGCTTAGCCTGAAGCAGGCAGCAGGAAGCATTAGCCTTCACGTGAATGCAGACACAACAGAGCTTAATCAAGAAAGAGACACCTCCACTCTAAATGGTACTATTTACCAACCCCTCCGCTCGGGCAGGATATGACACAAGGTCAATTTTTAAGCGGAGTTTAACAGGTTTGAATTCAGAGTTTTCCTTCTCCTAGACTAGTTGCCTCACCAAGGCTGAAGAACCTAGTCCGTCCTGCTATTTACCCATAGCTGGAGGGAGAATAAGGGGGTTCATACCTTTCCCAAGGGTATTTGCCCGAAAGTGAACGTAATAGCGCGACTGGAGTACGAACTCGCGTACTACGATTCCGCAGTTCATCGCTTTAACCATTACACCACGAGGACACCATTCTAAATGGTGGTTCTCTGAAATTAGTGAACAAGTTCACGTACCTTGGTAGCAGAATTTCATCTACTGAAAGTAACACCAATATGAACCTAGCTAGGGTGTGGACTGTTATCGTAGCCAGTCATATAGAAATTTGACACGTCCGATAAAATAAAACGGAATTTCTTCCAAACAGTGGTTGTGTCAATATTACTTTACAGATGTACCACATGGAGGCTGACAAAACGTTTAGAGAAAAAGCTAGACGGGGATTGCGCAAAAATACAACGAGCTATATTGAACAAATCCTGGAAGCAACACCTCACAAAAAAACAGCTGTACGGCCACTTACCTCCTATCTCTAGAACCATCCAAATAAGACGGGGCACTGCTGGAGAAGCATGGACGAACTCATAAGTGACGTTCTTTCGTGGAGACCTTCACATGGACGTGCCAATGTTAACCAACCAACAAGAACCTACTTACAACAGCTCTATACAGACACGGGATGTAGTCTGGAAGATCTGCTGAGGGCGATGGATGATTAGGACATATAGTAAGGGAGAGTCAGGGAAATCAGTGTTACAAACACGACTTGATGATGATGATGAGGAGGAGGAGGATATATATATATATATATATATATATATATATATATATATGATTTGCAAGCGAATAGTTTGTAAGTAACTTTATTTTTAAATGAGGAAGAGCTCATTTGTTTTCACACAGTTAAATGGCTTCAAGGATTGCTATTTAGCTCTAATAATTATATCAAACGTTAATCATTTGTTTGTCACCCTTTTTAGGGAAAGGAAGGATGCATCCCCTCATCCATCTTTCTATCCTATTTTGATTATAGACTGCGTTGCATAGTCGGAGCAATATGTCGTCGAATTGTCTGGTCTTCCATACTTCTGGGGGGGGATCTCGTCAAGCCCTGCAGCTTTCCTATTTTTTATTTTTCTAAGAACCGAGTCGAGTTCTTCTTTGGTGAACGGACCTAGTTTAATGTCTAATTGCTTACTGATAATTCTGGTGATCGGTTCATTCGTTACTTTCGGTGGGTTTCCTAGTAGATTTTCGAAATGCTGTTTCCACAGTTTTATTCTTTCTTGTTGGTTTGCTGCCTTCAATTTTGCTTTGGCTGTGTTCTTCCTTCTACTCACTTCATTTATTGTTTGCCAGGCTACCCTAGATTGCCTACCTTCCACCGAGTCTCTAATCTTATCTATCTGATTTTGTATGTTTTCTGTCTGTTCTTTTAGATATATGCCTGCTAATTGATATTGTGCCTTTTCTAGTTTTCGGGCATTTGTGTTTGTTGGGTTCTTCCGATAGCTTTTGGAGGCAGTTTTCACGAGTGCACGTTTTTCTCTAACCGCTAACGTTTCCCATGGGACTCTATATTTAGTTCTAGGTTTTGTTGGCATGCACTTTGATGCCGCCTCGAGGTGTGCATCAACGAAATTCTCATATTCGTCATTTGGGGTACCTTTTTCTGTCTTCTCTTGTAGTGTCTCGAATCTGTTTCTTAATTCTAATACATATTTATCTCTAATATCTCTGTTGTTAAGTAGGGCCCAGTCATAGTGTTTTGTGGTCGCTGTTCGTGTGGCGTTTTTTCGTAGGCTTAGTAGTAATTTGGCCGTGACTATTCGATGATCGGAGGACACACCCTTGAAAGAGGAGTATGCCTCGCAATTCATCGCGCTATTTTTCCATTTCTTGTTTATAAAGACGTAGTCTATCTGTGCTTTACTATTGTTCGCGTATGTGTAGGTCCATAATTTTCCCTCCCTTTTTTGATAGTTTGTATTGAGGCATGTTAATCTATTTTCTATCATGAAATCAGTTAAATGTTGTCCATTCCTATTTGACGTGTTGTGAAGGCTGTATTTGTTGTTTCTGTTTTTCCCGATTTGTGCATTCATATCATCGCCAATGACTAGCAGGTTGTGTTTCGGAATGCAACGCACTAGAAAGGATAGCTCCTCGTAGAAGGTGACTATTTCGGTTTCTTCACTAACATTGGTAGGGCTGTAGCAGGAGATTAAACGTAGCTGCCATCATCCTAGATTGTATTCTCTCAATGCTATTAAGTGTTTTTAACGCTCTAGGACCTATAAGCATTCCTATCCCTCCTATCGTGACATTGACAGAGTTTTTCCATGCCGATACAGTGGCTAGCGTCCATCCATTGCCAGTTTCGTGATATTTGATATCTTCGGTGTGAGTGTATTGGTGTTCTTGTATGCAAATTATGTCTATCTTATGTTCTACGGCTGATGCAGTTAGCTCTGGAAGTTGACCTATTCTATTTAGGGTTCTAACGTTAAATGTCGCTGTTTGTATTGTTTGTTTGCATTTTAGTAGTTTTTGTTTGAGCTCTGTAGCTGATTTTTCGAACACTGAGGCCAGGGCTCCAACCTCAGCAGGACGCGCCCCTTTTTTACCCACGCGAAGAGCGATGCGGTTTATGTATGTGGTTTGAGCGTGGGTCATGGTTATCGTTCGGTGGCTGTTTTTATTCTCATCTATAGAAGCCACTCTTATAGATGAGCAGCTGTAGTTCCCCGATCGAACTGAAAATCCTGAGCGTTAAGCTGCTTGACTCACACGTCCAGGACAAGGTTAGCGGTCAAAGGGTTTATTCGCATACTTTTACGTCTATCATGCTGCTTCCCATGTGTACGTGTAAAAAAGGGGGGGAGGCTTTCTTTTACCTTAAGTTTGGACTTATGTATATTTAAAGAAATGTTTGGTTATATTTTCACCTGTCTTCCGATACTGGCCCTAATATGTGTTTTTTTTTTGTTTTGTTTTTTGTTGTTTTGTTTTTTTTGTTTAAGGAGAGGTGGCATTTCGAATTTTACTTTGGTTGGTTTGTTTTCTTATTAACTGCTATGGGGGTGGGCAAACTGTGAGACTTCTAAGCTTTTAGAAAAGATTCAAAACCTTTTTGCCGTGTATACTAATACATTCGACCAGAGTCATATATTCAATTTTGATTTACTGCAAAAAATGTCTTTACATTTAAAATACATTATACAAGCGGCATTTTACAAAGAAATGAAAATATCAGAGTGCAATTTTGTAAAACTTTCGGCATTTTAAATTAGTGGGACTTAAAGACATTGTACTGACCAGTATTGAACCTTTAAACTTCATGGCGGCATATGCTTGTTTCTTATCTCTTCCGTTCTGGTCTAATGAATTTACTAATGAATTTAAAACATATTTTGGGAAGTTCTACATTTTGAGGCATGGGTTGCTATTCATTTCGTCATTTTGGGAGAGGGGCTTTTGGGGGTTTATTTTTTTTTGTTTTTCTTTGTTTAAGGAGAGGTGGCATTTCGAATTTTACTTGGGCTAGTTTGTCTTCTTATTAACTGCTATGGGGGTGGGCAAACTGTGAGACTTCTAAGCTTTTAGAAAAGATTCAAAACCTGTTTGCTGTGTATACTAATACATTCAACCAGCAAGAACTACCGAGGTATAACACTTACATCCATAGCAGCCAAAATCTACAATGCCCTACTACGAAACCGCATAGAACCCAAAATAGACAACATCCTTAGGAAAAACCAAAATGGCTTCCGAAGAAATAGATCCACAACCTCACAAATATTGACCATCCGTAGAATCTTTGAAGGCGTACGGGCAAAACACCTACAGGCGACATTACTATTTGTCAACTTTACCAAGGCCTTCGATTCCATACACAGAGGAGAAATGAAACAAATCCTACAAGCATACGGCCTACCAAAAGAAACCGTAGCAGCAATAACAATTCTCTACAGTAACACCAAAGTGAAAGTACGTTCACCGGATGGAGACACAGAATACTTTGACATTGTAGCAGGAGTACTACAAGGGGATACGCTACCCCCATACCTCTTTATCATCTGTCTAGATTACGTGCTTAGAACTTCGATCGACAAAATCAGAGAAAATGGCTTCGAGCTGGCAAAGAAAAGAAGCAGAAGGTACACCGCAAAAACAATTACCGACGCCGACTATGCCGATGACATGGCGTTACTGGCGAATACACCTAACCAAGCCGAAACACTACTGCATAGTCTGGAACGAGCCACTGCAGGCATTGGCCTCTATGTCAATGCACACAAAACTGAATATATGTGTTATAACCAAACAGGTGACATTTCCACACTAGACGGAACCTCTCTGAAACTAGTAGACAAATTCACCTACCAAGGAAACAGCATCTCATTAACCGAAAAAGACATCGACACACGACTAACGAAAGCATGGACAGCTATCAATAGGCTCTCAATCATATGGAAATCAGACCTGACCGATAAAATGAAACGCTGTTTCTTCCAGGCAGCGGTCGTATCGATACTGCTATATGGATGCACTACTTGGACGCTAACTAAACGACTGAAGAAGAAGCTAGACGGCAATTACATAAGAATGTTGAGAGCAATATTGAACAAGTCGTGGAGGCAACACCCCACAAGGCACCAACTATACGGCCACTTGCCTCCCATCACAAAAACTATCCAAGTTAGACGAACCAGACACGCAGGACACTGCTGGAGAAGCAAGGACGAACTCATAAGTGATGTACTCCTATGGACCCCCGCATTTGGCCAAGCAAAAGCAGGACGACCAGCTCGAACATACATACAGCAGCTATGTGAGGATACGGGGTGTAGCCCTGAAGACCTGCTAGAAGCGATGAATGATAGGGAGAATTGGCGAGAGAGGGTCAGGGATATCGGTGCTAGCGGCACGACATGATGATGATGATGATGATTTGTTTGTACCCAGTTAAATGGTTTCCAGTACTGCAATCTCAGAGCAATTGAGCCTCAGCCACTGTCTTCTATCATCTTTAAGATAAAATAGGGTTGGGTACTTGTTCGCGACAAGATTGACCCGTAGAATATTGTTGAAACAATAGTATAGGCGCTAAAGCTTGACATAACCAACCGAATGATCGGATCGGATCGCACCTTTCCAATAACACCTAAGTAGAGTCACATGACCACTTCGGTTGCTGAGTCAAGGACTGTTCAGCCACTAAGATCCCATCCTCAAGCATCACGGGTCGCCACCCACGGCCAACAGATGGCCTCATTGGGGGGTTGTATACAACCACAAATGAAAGTTTTTCGTTTTCCACTTCCATAACGGGTTCAAAATATTTTGATCACTCATTCTCAAGTTCTCTGTGAATTCTTTGAAAACTATGAAGGGTAAAACTAGAATCACATTTAAAAAAGGATCAAATACAAAACTTTTAGACAAATGTTTGTAAATTATACGTCATTTCAACTGGGATATTACGAAGTACATTTTCTTTTCGAAGTAACGGACATTTTAGAGCCGTATATATATATATATATATATCATTACTTTAAGAAAAAACAACAAACTGGTCACATTAGGATTATAAATTTATTTCCATCCTGTTACGCGTTTTTGAAAAATTTCAAAAACACGAAAAAATTTAACAGGACTTCGTCAGATCCTATGGATAAAATAAATCAGAAAAGACACAGAAAAGGAGAATTCATTTCAAAACCTTAAAATTCTTTTTATATATTTTTAATTAGTATTATTTGATAAATCTTGTAAATGAGTAAATAGATATATTAAATAAATACTTCACAGAATTTTGGTTTCTTTCATTTCATTCGATATATATATATATATATATATATATATATATATATATATATATATATATATATATATATATATTTCCTGGTAAAGAGCTAAACTGACATCACAGAACAATAATTTCTTTAAGAAAAAAAATCGGTCACATGGGGATCATAAATTTATTTCCATCCTGTTATGGGTATTGATATGAATCAATAACACCAAAAATAAATTTATAATCCTGATGTGGCCGATTATATATATATATATGTGTGTGTGTATGTGTGTGTGTAAGTTGATCGACTGTAGTCGAGAGTGACCGGAAGGCTCCCTTTTCAATAGTTCTACACTGAGATGTAGGGTAGGGTGCTATTCCTTTCCCTGAATTGCTACACTTACCCTTGATCCGTACCTTATAATGCTGAGAGTTAAGCCAGGAGGCATCAAGTACTATTTTTTGAGTCTTTTGTATGACTCGACCAGGGATTGAACACCGGTCTACCGGGCTATTGATAAGCACTCTAACCATTATGCCAATGGAAGTTTTAGAAAATGTGTAAGACAAGGTAAAAACCCACAACTCAAAGTTTCACAGTTCTGATCGTCAAGTAAACAAATAATCGACATGTCCTATTTTTCAATTGAACTATTTTACACTATTTTTATACCCTTTAGTACAAATTATAAAAGGAATGTCAAATCGGAAATTCTCTTACAAATATCCGCCCCGTTGGCTGGGAATCTAGAATAATACAACAGCGCCTTTGCAGAGGAGTAAGATTCCCTAATGAGTATCCTAGATAAGACATTAAACTGCCTCTGATAGTGAGGCTTCAATTAGTTTTCTAGGGTTCAAATAGAATTAGTGCCCTGTATCTGACACTCAACTGCATTTGATAGTGAGGCGTCAATTCTATGTCTAGGGTTCAAGTAGAACTAGTGTCCTGAATTTGACACTAAACTGAATCTGATAGTGAAGCTTCAATTCTATGTCTAACGTTCAAGTAGAACTAGTGTCCTGAATCAATGAACCAGGGGCATCCAGGTACAAATACCTGGCTGCATGATCTTGTTACATGGCTATCAATCAACCAGGAACATCCAGGTACAAATACGTGGTTGCATGATCTCCTTAGAAGGCTATCAATAAACCAGGGACATCCAGGTGCAAATACCTGGTTGCATAATCTCGTAAGAAGGCTATCGATGAACAAGGGACGTCCAGATACGAATAACTTGTTGCATAATCTCCTTTGAAGACTATCAATGAACCAGGGACTTCCAGGTACAAATACCTGGTTGCATGATCTCGTTAGAAGGCAATCGGTGAACGAGGGACATGCAGGGACAAATACCCGGTTGTATGATCTCGGTTGAAGACTATCAATGAACCAGGGACATCCAGATGCAAATACCTGGTTGCATGATCTCGTTAGAAGGCTATCAATGATCCCGGAATATCCCGATACGAATACCTGGTTGCATGATCTTATTAGAAGCCTATCAATGAACCAGGAACATCCAGGTACAAATACCTGGTTGCATGACCTCGTTAGAAAGCTATCGATAAACCATGGACATCCAGGTACCAATACCTGGTTGCATGTTCTCGTTAGAAGACTATCGATGAACTAGGGAAATCCATGTACAAATAGCTGGTTTCATGATGTCGTCAGAAGGCTATCGGTGAACCAACGAAATCCAGGTACAAATACCTGGTTGCATGATATCGGTAGAAGGCTATCAATGAACCAGGGACATCCAGGTAAAAATACCTGCTTGCTTGATTTCGTTAGAAGGCTATCAATGAACCAGGAACAGCCCGGTAAAAATACCTGTAAGCATGATCTCCATAGAAGGCTATCAATCAAGCAGGAACATCCAGGTACAAATACCTGGTTGCATGATCCCGTTTGAAGACTATCAATGAACCAGGAGCATCCAGGTACAAATACCTGGTTGCATGATCTCTTTAGGAGGCTATCAATAAACTAGGGACATCCAGATACGAATGCCAGGTTGCATGATCTCCTTAGAAGGCTAACAATGAACCAGGGACATCCAGGTACAAGTACCTGGTTGCATGATCTTGTTAGAAGGCTATCCATGAACTAGGTACATCCAGATACGAATACCTTGTTGCATGATCCCGTTAGAAGGCTATCAATCAACCAGGAACATACAGGTACAAATACCTGGTTGCATGATCTTGTAAGAGGGCTATCGATGAACCAGGAACATCCAGGTACAAATGCCTGGTTGCATAATCTCGTTAAAAAGTTATCAATCAACCAGGAACATCAAGGTACAAATACCTGGTTGCATGATCTCGTTAGAAGACGATCAATTAACTAGGGACATCCATGTACAAATACCTGCTAACATGATCTCCTTAGGAGGCTATCAATCAACCAGGGACGTCCAGGTACAAATACCTGGTTGCATTATCTCGTCAGAAGGCTATCGATGAACTTGGGACATCCAGGTACATATACCTGGTTGTATAATCTCATTAGAAGGCTATCAATGAACCAGGGACATCCAGATACAAATACTTGGTTGCATGATCTCGTTAGAAAGCTATCAATGAACCAGGGACATCAAGGTACAAATACCCGCTTGCATGATCTCGTTTGAAGACTATCAATGAACCCGGGACATCCAGGTACGAATACCTCGTTGCACGATCTCCTTAGAAGGCTATCAATCAACCAGGAACATACAGGTACAAATACCTGGTTGATTTAGCTAGAAAGCTCTTGATGAACCTGGGGCATCCCGGTACAAATGCCTGGTTTCATGATCTCGTTAGAAAACTATCGATGAACCAAGTACATCCATGTACTAATACCTGGTTGCCTGATATCGTTAGAAGGCTATCGGTTTACCAGGGACATCCAGCAACAAATACCTAGTTGCATGATCTTGTTAGAAGGCTGTCGATAAACCTTGGACATCCAGGTACAAATACCTGCTTGTTTGATCTCGTTAGAAGGCTATCAATGAACCAGGGACATCCAGGTACAAATACCTGGTTGCACGATCTCGTTAGAAGCCTATCAATGAACCAGGGACATCCCGGTACAAATACCTGGTTTCATGATCTCGTTAGAAAGCTATCGGTGAACCAGGGACATCCATGTACAAATACCTAGTTGCATGATCTCGTTAGAAGGCTATCGATAAACCTTGGACATCCAGGTACAAATACCTGGTTGCATGATCTCGTTGGAAGGCTATCGATGAACCAGGGACATCCAGGTACAAATACCTGGTTGCATGATCTTGTTAGAAGTTTATAAAAAACTTTTAGATTAACCTCAATGCTACAGAGTTTGATGATTGGAGATATATGTCAATCAATTACACAAGAGCCAGAATTCTCTTTTCTATTTCATCCACTCTGAAATATTTTGATTCGTGATCTTTGAAAAGAAAGCTACACGTGAAGGACTGACGAAAAAAAGATGTAAGAAACGCAATTCTGTTGACCGCTGTAAGCGACGCTTATTATTGGCAATAGTCAATGGTTGCTAATCCGAAATCATGAATAATGGGAACGAGTGAAATTAAGTAAGAAAAAAAACAGGCAAATACCTATTGTCACGTTAAATGTCTTTGGTCATAATCAATAATTTGTGAGTAAATCTCCCGTGATTAAATGGAGAACAAAGAGTTAATTGCTGTCCAGGTAAACGTTACCTTTATTGGGATTTTTGTTTGGTGGATAATTAAATACACTTGCAAATTAAGAAGAGTTGACAAGTTGCAACAAATTATGAGTAGTGAATTCAGTTTCAATTCTCTTGCGAAAAAAGAATGAGTTTCAAATCAGAGTCAATAGGATTGCTACGTGAGTAATGAAGATTCTACAAGTCGATGAATATACTGACTACTGTGTCGTGGAAAGATTGTGTAATGCTAATTTTCTTCTTGGGCAGCGGCTTCCAAACAAAACCTCAGGCAGTGGTTCCAAAACTACACATCGGGCAGTGTGTAGTTACACTAAGTGCAGAGGCTCCAAAATTACTTACCGGACAATGGCTCCAAAACTATACACTGGATAGTGGCTCCAAAACTATACACTGTGCAGTGGCTCCAAAACTACACACTGTACAGTGGTTTCAAAACTACACACTAGACAGTGACTCCAAAACTACACCGGGCATTAGTTCTAAAACTTCACACTGAGCATTGGATCCAAAACTACACACCGTGAAGTAGCTCAAAAACTACACACCTGGCAGTGGCTCCAAAACAACACACTGGGAGGTGGATCCAAAATTATATACCGAGCCGTGGCTCCAAAACTATACACTGGATAGTGACTTCAAGAGTACACACTGGTGCGCCGCGAGATGTAACAATGTGTTTAATGAGAGAATATCCATAAATTTTGAATAGAAATTAAACTTTCATTTTCAATCATTAAACACAGATTATAATTCAGTTCAAAATCCTTTCATGAAAATTTTATCTGATATTCGTTACTTTGAGCAGAACTCGTCTAAATATATCCACAAAAGTTCTTCTTGACCGTTAACTTTTAAGACAATCAGGGAAAGTAAAAGTCTGTCAGGGGAGTGAGGTGGACCCCGAAAAGCATCTGGTGGAATAACTTAACAGCAAAAATCAGTGTGAGTGGCTTTTTTCTTCACTTTTTTGTAGTTACGCTAAGCAGACGTCAGGAATCTGGATGCATGCATGATAGATTTTTCTGATCAATCTGCAAATACGTGGGTAAACCACTGTTCCTACACAGTAATCTGAGGCATCAGCTGTCATCATTATCTTCTGAGTTGAGTCAACATGTGGGTATAGTTGCTCAGTGTTGATTAGTGATCTATTTTTTTTAAGTTTGTAGAGCTTCTAAAGGCCAGATCCAGCTGATGTCTTTCATCAACAGCGTGTTGAGTGGCGATTTAATTTGGTGTATCGAAGGTAAGAAATTTCCAAACTCGCCAAGCCGAAATATGAGGATAAACTGTTAACGTTAGAAGTAGTCGGCATACGTTAAATAACCACCACATTATCAGAATCTGAAAGACGAACGTCCGATTATGTATGTAAACTTTAAATAGCTGAAACATTATTGGGATCTGGATAACGACTTTGGCAGTCAAAAATAAATCCCAGGTTTTTTACTGAATAAAAATAAAATTTGCATTTTTCAGGGTGGAGCCGCAGACTAAAATCTTAGATGCGTGTCAGAACATTATTGATACGTTCTATCAACTTCTGTTTTCATAGAACCGATAACAATGCAGTCATCTAAGTACACAGCTGTAATATATACCCAGGTCAGCATTGGTTCGTGATCTGGTAAAATATTCTTGTGGTTACTTTTCCACCAAAAGGAAACCGTGTAAATAAAAATATTGTTAAGATTGCTTTAATACCAAAAGATAACAATGTATGTTGAAATACTGTGGGGGATTGCTTTTACGCCAAAAGGAAACAATTCAAATTGAAATAACCAAGGATATGAATTTATTGCCAGCAGTTCAGTGGGTGATATAAAGGCTTCAACTTGCAAATATGCTTCTATGAGGTGGAGTTTGACAACATAATGTAGACATTGTTTTATGCCAAAAGGAGACCGTTTGCATCGAAATAAACAAGGATATGAATATATTGCCAGCAGTTCCTTGGAAGAGAAAAAAACTTCAACTTGTAAATAGGCTTCTGTGGGGTGGAGTTTGTCAGAATAATGAAGAGATTCATTTTACGCCAAAAGGAAAACATTTAGATTGAAAAAAACAAGTATATGAATTATTTGCCAGCAGTTCCGTGGGCAATATAGAGACTTCAACTTGTAAATAGACTTCTGTAAGGTGGAGTTTGTCAAAATAATATAGAGGTGGCTTTTACACCAAAAGGACACCGTTTAGATTGAAATAAACGAGGATATGAATTTATAGCCAACAATTCCGCGTAAGATGTAAAGACTTCAACTGGTAAATAGGCTTCTGTGAGGTGGACTTTGTCAAAATAATCTAGACGTTGCCAGCAGTTCCGTGGATGATCTAAAGACTTCAACTTGTAAATAGGCTTCTGTGAGGTGGACTTTGTCAAAATAATCTAGACGTTGCCAGCAGTTCCGTGGATGATCTAAAGACTTCAACTTGTAAATAGGCTTCTGTGAGGTGGACTTTGTCAAAATAATGTAGACGTTGCCAGCAGTTCCGTGGATGATCTAAAGACTTCAACTTGTAAATAGGCTTCGCTGAGGTGGACTTTGTCAAAATAATGGCGAGGTGGCTTTTACGCCAAAAGGACACCGTTTACATTGAAATAAACAAGGATATGAATTCATTGCCAGCAGTTTCGTGGAAGATGTAGAGACTTCAACTTGTAAATAGGCTTCTGTGAGGTGGACTTTGTCAAAATAATGGTGAGGTTGCTTTTACGCCAACAGGAGACCGTTTAAATTGAATTAAACAAGGATATGAATTTATAGCCAGCAGTTCCGCACAAGATGTAAAGACTTCAACTTGTAAATCGGCTTCTGTGAGGTGGACTTTGTCAAAATAATCTAGACGTTGCTTTTAAGCCAAAAGGAGACCGTTTAAATTGAAATAAACAAGGATATGAATTTAAGGCCAGCGGTTCCGTAGAAGGTGTAGAGATTCCAACTTGTAAATCGGCTTCTGTGAGGTGGAGTTTGTCAAAAAGAAAACTTTGAGATTAAAATAAACAAGTATAAAAATTCATTGCCAGAAGTTTCGGTGATGATCCAAAGACTTCAATTTGTAAATAGGTTTCTGTGAAGTGCAGTTTGTCAAAATAATGTAGTGGTGGCTTTTACACCAAAAGGACACAGTTTAAATTGAAATAAACGAGCATATGAATTTATTGGCAGCAGTTTGTGGATGCTCTAAAGACTTCAACTCATAAATAGGCTTCTGTGAGGTGGAGTTCATCAAAATAATGTAGACATTGCTTTTACGCCAAAAGGAGACGGTGTACATTGAAATAAACAAGGATATGAATTTATTGCCAACGGTTCCATGGAAAATGTAGAGACATCAACTTGTAAACAGGCGTCTTTGAGGTGGAGATTGTCAAAATAATGTAGACGTTACTTGTATGCAAAAGGGAGACCGTTTACATTGGAAAGAAACTAGGACACGAATTCATTGCCAGTAATTTTGTGGAAGACGTAGAGACTTCAACTTGTGAATAGGCTTCTGTGAGGTGGAGTTTGTCAAAATGATGAAGAGGTTGCTTTTAATCCAAAAGGAGACCGTTTAAACCGAAATAAACAAGGATATGAATTCATTGTCAGTAGTTCCGTGGAAGATGTAGACACTTTCACTTCTGAGAGGTGGAATTTTTCAAAATAATGTAGAGGTTGCTTTTACGCCAAAAGGAGACCGTTTAAATTTAAATAAATACGGATATGAATTCATTGACAGCAGTTACCGTCGATGATGTAGAGACTTCAACTTGTAAACAGGCATCTGTGTGGTGGAGTTTGTCAAAATAATGAAGACGTTGCTTTTAAGTCAAAAGGAAGACGTTTAAATTGAAATAAACAAAAATATGAATCAATTGCCAACAGTTCTGAGGATGATGTACAGACATAAATTGTATATAAGCTTCTGTGAGGTGGTGTTTTCAAAATAATGTAGAGTTTCCTTTACGCCAAAAGGAGACCGTTTAAATCGAAATAAACAATAATATGAATTTATTACCAGCAGTTCCTTCGATGATGTAAGGATTTCAAATTGTATATAAGCTTCTGTGAGGTGGAATTTTTCAAAATAATATAGAGGTTGCTTTTACGCCAAAAGGAGACCGTTTGAATTTAAATAAACAGGGATATGATTTCATTGATAGCAGTTACCGTCGATGATGTAAAGACTTCAACTTGTAAACAAACGTGTGTGAGGTGGAGTTTGTCAAAATGATGAAGACGTTGCTTTTAAGCCAAATGGAAAACGTTTAAATTGAAATAAAAAAGGATATAAATTTATTTCCAGCAGTTCCGTGGATGATGTAAAGACTTCAAATAGTATATAAGCTTCTGTGAGGTGGGGTTTGTCAAAGTAATGTAGAAGTTGCTTTTCGCCAACAGGAGACAATTTAAATTGAAATAAACAAGGATATGAATTCATTGCCAGCAGTTCCGTGGAAGATGTAGAGACTTCAACTTGTAAATAGTATATAAGCTTCTGCGAGGTGGACCTTGTCAATAATGTAGACGTTGCTTTTAAGCCAAAAAGAGGCCGTTTAAATTGAAATAAACAAGGATATGAATGCATTGCCAGCAGTTCTGTCGATGATGTACAGGCATAAAATTGTATATAAGCTTCTGTGGGGAGGAGTTTGTCAAAATAATGTACAAGTTGCTTTTTGCCAAAAGGAGACCTTTTAAATTGAAATAAGCCAGGACATGAATTCATTGCCAGCAGTTTCGTGGAAGATGTAGAGACTTCTGCCTATAAATAAGCTTCTGTGAGGTGAAGTTTGTCAAAATAATGTAGACGTTGCTTTTACGCCAAAACAAGACCGTTTAAATATACATAAACAAGGATATAAATTTATTGCCAGCCGTTCCGTCGATGATGTAGAGACTTCAACGTGTAAATAGGCTTCTGTGAGGTGGAGTTTGTCAAAATATTTTAGACGTTCATTTGTGCAAAAATGGGACCGTTTACATTTAAATAATCTAGGATATGAATTCATTACCAGCAGTTTCGTGGAAGATGTAGAGACTTCAACTTGCACATAGTTTCTGTGAGGTGGACTTTGTAAAAATGATGTAGATATTTGTTTTGCACCAAAAGGAAACCGTTTAAATTGAAATAAAAAAGGATATGAATTCATTGCCAGCAGTTTCGTGGAAGATGTAGAGACTTCAACTTGTAAATAGGCTCCTGTGAAGTGGAGTTTGTGAAAAATAATGTACACGTTGCTTTTGAGCCAAAAGGAAATCGTTTAGATTTAAATAAACATTGATATGAATTTATTGCCAGCAGTTCCGTGGATGATGTAAAGACTTCAACATGTAAATATGATTCTGTCAGGTGGAGCTTGTCAAAATAATGTAGACGTTGCTTTTAAGCCAAAAGGTGACAGTTTAAATTGAAATAAAAAAGGATATGAATTTATTGCCAGCAGTTCCGTGGAAGATGTAGAGACTTCAACGTGTAAACAGGCGTCTGTGAGGTGGAGTTTGTCAAAATAATGAAGACGTTGCTTTTAAGCCAAAAGGAAAACGTTTAAATTGAAATAAAAAGGATATGAATTTATTGCCAGCAGTTCCGTGGATGATGTAAAGACTTCAAATAGTATATAAGCTTCTGTGAGATGGAGTTTGTCAAAGTAATGTAGAAGTTGCTTTTCGCCAATAGGAGACAATTTAAATTGAAATAAACAAGGATATGAATTCATTGCCAGCAGTTCCGTGGAAGATGTAGAGACTTCAACTTGTAAATATGATTCTGTCAGGTGGAGCTTGTCAAAATAATGTAGACGTTGCTTTTAAGCCAAAAGGTGACCGTTTAAATTAAAATAAACCAGGATATGAATACATTGCCAGCAGTTTCGTGGAAGATGTAGAGACTTCAACGTGTAAACAGGCGTCTGTGAGGTGGAGTTTGTCAAAATAATGAAGACATTGCCCTTAAGGCAAAAGGAAAACGTTTAAATTGAAATAAAAAGGATATGAATTTATTGCCAGCAGTTCCATGGATGATGTAAAGACTTCAAATAGTATATAAGCTTCTGTGAGGTGGACTTTACAAAATAATGTAGAGTTTCCTTTACGCCAAAAGGAGACCGTTTAAATTGAAATAAACAATAATATGAATTTATTACCAGCAAGTTCTTTCGATGATGTAAGGAATTCAAATTGTATATAAGCTTCTGTGAGGTGGAGTTTTTCAAAATAAGAGAGAGGTCGCTTTTACACCAAAAAGAGACCCTTTACATTGAAATAAACAAGAATACGAATTCATGGCCAGCAGTTCCGTCGATGATGTAAAGACTTCAACTTGTAAACAGACTTCTGTGAGGTGGAGTTTGTGAAAATAATGTAGACGTTGCTTTTACGCCAAAAGGAGACCGTTTATATTGAAAAAACGAGGATATAAATTCATTGTTAGTAGTTCCGTGGAAGAGGTAGAGACTTCAACTTGTAAATAGGCTTCTGTGAGGTAGAGTTTGTCAAAATAATGAAGAGGTTACTTTTAAGCCTAAGGAAAACCTTTTAAATTGAAATAAGCAAGGATATGAATTTATTGCCAGCAGTTCCCTCGATGACGTAAAGATTTCAACTCGTAAATAGGCTTCCCTTGGGTGGTGTTTGTAAAAATAATGTAGAGTTTCCTTTACGCCAAAAGGAGACCGTTTACATTGAAATAAACAAGGATATGAATTCATTGCCAGCTGTTCTTTCAATGACGTAAATACTTCAACTTGTTAATAGGCGTTTGTGATGTGGATTTTGTCAAAATAATGTAGAGGCTGATTTTATGCCAAAAGGAAACCTTTCAAATTGAAATGTAAAGACTCCAACTGGTAAATAGTATTTTGTGAGGTGGAGTTTCTAAAAATAATATAGAGGTTGTTTTTACGCCAAATGGAAACCGTTTAAATTAAAATAATCAAGGATATGAATTTATTGCCAGCACTTTCGGGAATAAGACAAAGACTTCAACTTTAAAATAGTCTTTTGTGAAGTGTACTTTTGCAAAATAATTTCCATTATTGAATATTGGTGAGATATCATTTTGGATCGATAGTGGATATCTATGACCAATCAGTGCTGCGTTGGGAACAGTTGAGAAATTAACACATAATCGAATTAAGCTCTCGGCAGTTTGAAACACTGCACTGTGTGCTGTTTTCTGTAATAATGGTACAGGTGTGATAACCTTCATTTTCTTCAAAACATTTTAATTCCTTGTCTGCCAGTGGCAATGTAGCCTATGACTCTGGTCTTTTGGGTCCAAAAACAACCTTACTGGACAGTTTCAGCTTAAATGCACGGTCCCAGGTTATTTGTGAAAATTAGAGAAAATGCTTGGTTCGTATTGATACTCTTAAATAAAAATCTGGATTCCCCTTTGCAAACAAAATTGAAAGTAATACCGAGGAAACCCAATGACTCTATAAAATCAAATCCGAATAGGTTATCGTTCGTGTTCGCTATATAAAAAATACCAGATTTCCTTTTATCGTCAATTGTGATTGTCGTTGGCAATTCACCTGTGATCTGGACACAATATTCAGAAGCATTCCATGCTATATGCATGTCGGTGTTAATGGAGTCTGGCTTATGGTGTTCCGTAGTATTGTGAAATGATCGTTATATCTGATGCAGTGTAAATTTGTAGACCAAAAAGATGACCATTCAGTTATACAACGATATTTTTGCGTTTGACTTGGAGTTGAGGAGAAAGTTTGCTACCAAACTGTATTTTTCTCTGCTGTCTGTGCTTGTTATGTAATTAGTGGATGTTGCATGTTGTCTTGTACACTGGTGTGGTGCAGAATCCCTCTTTATTTTCCAGACGTTTAGATTCGTGACATCGGTGTGTTTTGAACAAATAATTCAGAGCGATATGTCAGCTGTCACAATTCCAGCAAGAAGATGGGGTCTTCCTAAGTGTCGAGCTCGGTGACGTTGAGAAATGCTGTCTTTGAACGAGGAAGTTGTTGAAGATACCGACTGTTGTATTATAGTTGAATCATGTTTCAGATTTATTGGTCGCTGACAATCCACTTGATTCAGAGTAATGTCAGGATTTTGTTCTATTTGGGAGAGAATCCGTGTACAGATATTCGCCTGATTTGCTGCCCTCTAACTACATGCAAAGATTTAACATTAAACTGTGTGTCTGTGATGGAGGGGATTTTAAATCGCACACATTCTTTGTTTACAATGCCTGTATTAGTTGTGAAATCAACAAAATCACATTTCTTGATATCAAGACAGTATCATAAAGAGTGAAATCTGCTAACGGAAAATCTGTGGTAAAATCTGCAATTTCATCAAAATTGCAGTCACGTAGATGTTTTGGTAAGATGCAATTTCGTCAAAGTTGTAGTCACGTAGATGTTTCGGTAAGATGCAATTTCGTCAAAGTTGTAGTCACGTAGATGTTTCGGTAAGATGCAATTTCGTCAAAGTTGTAGTCACGTAGATGTTTCGGTAAGATGTAATTTCATCAAAGTTGTAGTCACGTAGATGTTTCGGTAAGATGCAATTTCGTCAAAGTTGTAGTCAGTTAGATGTTTCGTTAAGATGCAATTTCGTCAAAGTTGTAGTCACGTAGATGTTTCGGTAAGATGCAATTTCGTCAAACTTGTAGTCAGTTAGATGTTTCGTTAAGATGCAATTTCGTCAAAGTTGTAGTCACGTAGATGTTTCGGTAAGATGCAATTTCGTCAAACTTGTAGTCAGTTAGATGTTTCGTTAAGATGCAATTTCGTCAAAGTTGTAGTCACGTAGATGTTTCGGTAAGATGCAATTTCGTCAAAGTTGTAGTCAGTTAGATGTTTCGTTAAGATGCAATTTCGTCAAAGTTGTAGTCAGTTAGATGTTTCGTTAAGATGCAATTTCGTCAAAGTTGTAGTCACGTAGATGTTTCGTTAAGATGCAATTTCGTCAAAGTTGTAGTCACGTAGATGTTTCGATAAGATGCAATTTCATCAAAGTTGTAGTCAGTTAGATGTTTCGTTAAGATGCAATTTCGTCAAACTTGTAGTCAGTTAGATGTTTCGGTAAGATGCAATTTCGTCAAAGTTGTAGTCACGTAGATGTTTCGATAAGATGCAATTTCATCAAAGTTGTAGTCACGTAGATGTTTCGTTAAGATGCAATTTCGTCAAAGTTGTAGTCAGTTAGATGTTTCGTTAAGATGCAATTTCGTCAAAGTTGTAGTCACATAAATGTTTCGGTAAGATGCAATTTCGTCAAAGTTGTAGTCACGTAGATGTTTCGGTAAGATGCAATTTCGTCAAAGTTGTAGTCACGTAGATGTTTCGGTAAGAGGCAATTTCGTCAAAGTTGTAGTCAGTTAGATGTTTCGGTAAGATGCAATTTCGTCAAAGTTGTAGTCAGTTAGATGTTTCGTTAAGATGCAATTTCGTCAAAGTTGTAGTCAGTTAGATGTTTCGGTAAGATGCAATTTCGTCAAAGTTGTAGTCACGTAGATGTTTCGGTAAGATGCAATTTCGTCAAAGTTGTAGTCACATAGATGTTTCGGTAAGATGCAATTTCGTCAAAGTTGTAGTCATTTAGATGTTTCGTTAAGATGCAATTTCGTCAAAGTTGTAGTCACGTAGATATTTCGGTAAGATGCAATTTCGTCAAAGTTGTAGTCACGTAGATGTTTCGTTAAGATGTAATTTCGTCAAAGTTGTAGTCACGTAGATGTTTCGGTAAGATGCAATTTCGTCAAAGTTGTAGTCACGTAGATGTTTCGGTAAGATGCAATTTCGTCAAAGTTGTAGTCAGTTAGATGTTTCGTTAAGATGCAATTTCGTCAAAGTTGTAGTCAGTTAGATGTTTCGTTAAGATGCAATATCGTCAAAGTTGTAGTCACATAAATGTTTCGGTAAGATGCAATTTCGTCAAAGTTGTAGTCACATAAATGTTTCGTTAAGATGCAATTTCGTCAAAGTTGTAGTCAGTTAGATGTTTCGGTAAGATGCAATTTCGTCAAAGTTGTAGTCACATAAATGTTTCGGTGAGATGCAATTTCGTCAAAGTTGTAGTCACATAAATGTTTCGTTAAGATGCAATTTCGTCAAAGTTGTAGTCAGTTAGATGTTTCGGTAAGATGCAATTTCGTCAAAGTTGTAGTCACGTAGATGTTTCGGTAAGATGCAATTTCGTCAAAGTTGTAGTCACGTAGATGTTTCGTTAAGATGTAATTTCGTCAAAGTTGTAGTCACGTAGATGTTTCGGTAAGATGCAATTTCGTCAAAGTTGTAGTCACGTAGATATTTCGGTAAGATGCAATTTCGTCAAAGTTATAGTCACGTAGATGTTTCGTTAAGATGTAATTTCGTCAAAGTTGTAGTCACGTAGATGTTTCGGTAAGATACAATTTCGTCAAAGTTGTAGTCACGTAGATGTTTCGGTAAGATGCAATTTCGTCAAAGTTGTAGTAAGTTAGATGTTTCGTTAAGATGTAATTTCATCAAAGTTGTAGTCAGTTAGATGTTTCGTTAAGATGCAATTTCGTCAAAGTTGTAGTCAGTTAGATGTTTCGTTAAGATGCAATTTCGTCAAAGTTGTAGTCACATAAATGTTTCGGTAAGATGCAATTTCGTCAAAGTTGTAGTCACGTAGATGTTTCGGTAAGATGCAATTTCGTCAAAGTTGTAGTCACGTAGATGTTTCGGTAAGAGGCAATTTCGTCAAAGTTGTAGTCAGTTAGATGTTTCGGTAAGATGCAATTTCGTCAAAGTTGTAGTCAGTTAGATGTTTCGTTAAGATGCAATTTCGTCAAAGTTGTAGTCAGTTAGATGTTTCGTTAAGATGCAATTTCGTCAAAGTTGTAGTCACATAAATGTTTCGGTAAGATGCAATTTCGTCAAAGTTGTAGTCACGTAGATGTTTCGGTAAGATGCAATTTCGTCAAAGTTGTAGTCACGTAGATATTTCGGTAAGTTGCAATTTCGTCAAAGTTGTAGTCACGTAGATGTTTCGTTAAGATGTAATTTCGTCAAAGTTGTAGTCACGTAGATGTTTCGGTAAGATGCAATTTCGTCAAAGTTGTAGTCACGTAGATGTTTCGATAAGATGCAATTTCATCAAAGTTGTAGTCAGTTAGATGTTTCGTTAAGATGCAATTTCGTCAAACTTGTAGTCAGTTAGATGTTTCGGTAAGATGCAATTTCGTCAAAGTTGTAGTCACGTAGATGTTTCGATAAGATGCAATTTCATCAAAGTTGTAGTCACGTAGATGTTTCGTTAAGATGCAATTTCGTCAAAGTTGTAGTCAGTTAGATGTTTCGTTAAGATGCAATTTCGTCAAAGTTGTAGTCACATAAATGTTTCGGTAAGATGCAATTTCGTCAAAGTTGTAGTCACATAGATGTTTCGGTAAGATGCAATTTCGTCAAAGTTGTAGTCACGTAGATGTTTCGGTAAGATGCAATTTCGTCAAAGTTGTAGTCAGTTAGATGTTTCGGTAAGATGCAATTTCGTCAAAGTTGTAGTCACGTAGATGTTTCGGTAAGAGGCAATTTCGTCAAAGTTGTAGTCAGTTAGATGTTTCGGTAAGATGCAATTTCGTCAAAGTTGTAGTCAGTTAGATGTTTCGTTAAGATGCAATTTCGTCAAAGTTGTAGTCAGTTAGATGTTTCGGTAAGATGCAATTTCGTCAAAGTTGTAGTCACGTAGATGTTTCGGTAAGATGCAATTTCGTCAAAGTTGTAGTCACATAGATGTTTCGGTAAGATGCAATTTCGTCAAAGTTGTAGTCATTTAGATGTTTCGTTAAGATGCAATTTCGTCAAAGTTGTAGTCACGTAGATATTTCGGTAAGATGCAATTTCGTCAAAGTTGTAGTCACGTAGATGTTTCGTTAAGATGTAATTTCGTCAAAGTTGTAGTCACGTAGATGTTTCGGTAAGATGCAATTTCGTCAAAGTTGTAGTCACGTAGATGTTTCGGTAAGATGCAATTTCGTCAAAGTTGTAGTCAGTTAGATGTTTCGTTAAGATGCAATTTCGTCAAAGTTGTAGTCAGTTAGATGTTTCGTTAAGATGCAATATCGTCAAAGTTGTAGTCACATAAATGTTTCGGTAAGATGCAATTTCGTCAAAGTTGTAGTCACGTAGATGTTTCGGTAAGATGCAATTTCGTCAAAGTTGTAGTCACGTAGATATTTCGGTAAGTTGCAATTTCGTCAAAGTTGTAGTCAGTTAGATGTTTCGTTAAGATGCAATTTCGTCAAAGTTGTAGTCAGTTAGATGTTTCGTTAAGATGCAATTTCGTCAAAGTTGTAGTCACATAAATGTTTCGGTAAGATGCAATTTCGTCAAAGTTGTAGTCACGTAGATGTTTCGGTAAGATGCAATTTCGTCAAAGTTGTAGTCACGTAGATATTTCGGTAAGTTGCAATTTCGTCAAAGTTGTAGTCACGTAGATGTTTCGTTAAGATGTAATTTCGTCAAAGTTGTAGTCACGTAGATGTTTCGGTAAGATGCAATTTCGTCAAAGTTGTAGTCACGTAGATGTTTCGATAAGATGCAATTTCATCAAAGTTGTAGTCAGTTAGATGTTTCGTTAAGATGCAATTTCGTCAAACTTGTAGTCAGTTAGATGTTTCGGTAAGATGCAATTTCGTCAAAGTTGTAGTCACGTAGATGTTTCGATAAGATGCAATTTCATCAAAGTTGTAGTCACGTAGATGTTTCGTTAAGATGCAATTTCGTCAAAGTTGTAGTCAGTTAGATGTTTCGTTAAGATGCAATTTCGTCAAAGTTGTAGTCACATAAATGTTTCGGTAAGATGCAATTTCGTCAAAGTTGTAGTCACATAGATGTTTCGGTAAGATGCAATTTCGTCAAAGTTGTAGTCACGTAGATGTTTCGGTAAGATGCAATTTCGTCAAAGTTGTAGTCAGTTAGATGTTTCGGTAAGATGCAATTTCGTCAAAGTTGTAGTCACGTAGATGTTTCGGTAAGAGGCAATTTCGTCAAAGTTGTAGTCAGTTAGATGTTTCGGTAAGATGCAATTTCGTCAAAGTTGTAGTCAGTTAGATGTTTCGTTAAGATGCAATTTCGTCAAAGTTGTAGTCAGTTAGATGTTTCGGTAAGATGCAATTTCGTCAAAGTTGTAGTCACGTAGATGTTTCGGTAAGATGCAATTTCGTCAAAGTTGTAGTCACATAGATGTTTCGGTAAGATGCAATTTCGTCAAAGTTGTAGTCATTTAGATGTTTCGTTAAGATGCAATTTCGTCAAAGTTGTAGTCACGTAGATATTTCGGTAAGATGCAATTTCGTCAAAGTTGTAGTCACGTAGATGTTTCGTTAAGATGTAATTTCGTCAAAGTTGTAGTCACGTAGATGTTTCGGTAAGATGCAATTTCGTCAAAGTTGTAGTCACGTAGATGTTTCGGTAAGATGCAATTTCGTCAAAGTTGTAGTCAGTTAGATGTTTCGTTAAGATGCAATTTCGTCAAAGTTGTAGTCAGTTAGATGTTTCGTTAAGATGCAATATCGTCAAAGTTGTAGTCACATAAATGTTTCGGTAAGATGCAATTTCGTCAAAGTTGTAGTCACATAAATGTTTCGTTAAGATGCAATTTCGTCAAAGTTGTAGTCAGTTAGATGTTTCGGTAAGATGCAATTTCGTCAAAGTTGTAGTCACATAAATGTTTCGGTGAGATGCAATTTCGTCAAAGTTGTAGTCACATAAATGTTTCGTTAAGATGCAATTTCGTCAAAGTTGTAGTCAGTTAGATGTTTCGGTAAGATGCAATTTCGTCAAAGTTGTAGTCACGTAGATGTTTCGGTAAGATGCAATTTCGTCAAAGTTGTAGTCAGTTAGATGTTTCGTTAAGATGCAATTTCGTCAAAGTTGTAGTCAGTTAGATGTTTCGGTAAGATGCAATTTCGTCAAAGTTGTAGTCACGTAGATGTTTCGGTAAGATGCAATTTCGTCAAAGTTGTAGTCACGTAGATGTTTCGTTAAGATGTAATTTCGTCAAAGTTGTAGTCACGTAGATGTTTCGGTAAGATGCAATTTCGTCAAAGTTGTAGTCACGTAGATATTTCGGTAAGATGCAATTTCGTCAAAGTTATAGTCACGTAGATGTTTCGGTAAGATGCAATTTCGTCAAAGTTGTAGTCACGTAGATGTTTCGGTAAGATGCAATTTCGTCAAAGTTGTAGTCACGTAGATGTTTCGGTAAGATACAATTTCGTCAAAGTTGTAGTCACGTAGATGTTTCGGTAAGATGCAATTTCGTCAAAGTTGTAGTAAGTTAGATGTTTCGTTAAGATGTAATTTCATCAAAGTTGTAGTCAGTTAGATGTTTCGTTAAGATGCAATTTCGTCAAAGTTGTAGTCACATAAATGTTTCGGTAAGATGCAATTTCGTCAAAGTTGTAGTCACGTAGATGTTTCGGTAAGATGCAATTTCGTCAAAGTTGTAGTCACGTAGATATTTCGGTAAGTTGCAATTTCGTCAAAGTTGTAGTCACGTAGATGTTTCGTTAAGATGTAATTTCGTCAAAGTTGTAGTCACGTAGATGTTTCGGTAAGATGCAATTTCGTCAAAGTTGTAGTCACGTAGATGTTTCGGTAAGATGCAATTTCGTCAAAGTTGTAGTCACATAAATGTTTCGTTAAGATGCAATTTCGTCAAAGTTGTAGTCACGTAGATGTTTCGGTAAGATGCAATTTCGTCAAAGTTGTAGTCACGTAGATGTTTCGGTAAGATACAATTTCGTCAAAGTTGTAGTAAGTTAGATGTTTCGTTAAGATGTAATTTCATCAAAGTTGTAGTCAGTTAGATGTTTCGTTAAGATGCAATTTCGTCAAAGTTGTAGTCACATAAATGTTTCGGTAAGATGCAATTTCGTCAAAGTTGTAGTCACGTAGATGTTTCGGTAAGATGCAATTTCGTCAAAGTTGTAGTCACGTAGATGTTTCGGTAAGATGCAATTTCGTCAAAGTTGTAGTCACATAAATGTTTCGTTAAGATGCAATTTCGTCAAAGTTGTAGTCAGTTAGATGTTTCGGTAAGATGCAATTTCGTCAAAGTTGTAGTCACGTAGATGTTTCGGTAAGATGCAATTTCGTCAAAGTTGTAGTCAGTTAGATGTTTCGTTAAGATGCAATTTCGTCAAAGTTGTAGTCACGTAGATGTTTCGGTAAGATGCAATTTCGTCAAAGTTGTAGTCACGTAGATGTTTCGGTAAGATGCAATTTCGTCAAAGTTGTAGTCACGTAGATGTTTCGTTAAGATGTAATTTCGTCAAAGTTGTAGTCACGTAGATGTTTCGGTAAGATGCAATTTCGTCAAAGTTGTAGTCACGTAGATGTTTCGTTAAGATGTAATTTCGTCAAAGTTGTAGTCACGTAGATGTTTCGGTAAGATGCAATTTCGTCAAAGTTGTAGTCACGTAGATGTTTCGGTAAGATGCAATTTCGTCAAAGTTGTAGTCACATAAATGTTTCGTTAAGATGCAATTTCGTCAAAGTTGTAGTCACGTAGATGTTTCGGTAAGATGCAATTTCGTCAAAGTTGTAGTCACGTAGATGTTTCGGTAAGATGCAATTTCGTCAAAGTTGTAGTCAGTTAGATGTTTCGTTAAGATGCAATTTCGTCAAAGTTGTAGTCAGTTAGATGTTTCGGTAAGATGCAATTTCGTCAAAGTTGTAGTCACGTAGATGTTTCGGTAAGATGCAATTTCGTCAAAGTTGTAGTCAGTTAGATGTTTCGTTAAGATGCAATTTCGTCAAAGTTGTAGTCATTTAGATGTTTCGTTAAGATGCAATTTCGTCAAAGTTGTAGTCACGTAGATATTTCGGTAAGATGCAATTTCGTCAAAGTTGTAGTCACGTAGATGTTTCGTTAAGATGTAATTTCGTCAAAGTTGTAGTCACGTAGATGTTTCGGTAAGATGCAATTTCGTCAAAGTTGTAGTCACATAAATGTTTCGTTAAGATGCAATTTCGTCAAAGTTGTAGTCACGTAGATGTTTCGGTAAGATGCAATTTCGTCAAAGTTGTAGTCACGTAGATGTTTCGGTAAGATACAATTTCGTCAAAGTTGTAGTAAGTTAGATGTTTCGTTAAGATGTAATTTCATCAAAGTTGTAGTCAGTTAGATGTTTCGTTAAGATGCAATTTCGTCAAAGTTGTAGTCACATAAATGTTTCGGTAAGATGCAATTTCGTCAAAGTTGTAGTCACGTAGATGTTTCGGTAAGATGCAATTTCGTCAAAGTTGTAGTCACGTAGATGTTTCGGTAAGATGCAATTTCGTCAAAGTTGTAGTCACATAAATGTTTCGTTAAGATGCAATTTCGTCAAAGTTGTAGTCAGTTAGATGTTTCGGTAAGATGCAATTTCGTCAAAGTTGTAGTCACGTAGATGTTTCGGTAAGATGCAATTTCGTCAAAGTTGTAGTCAGTTAGATGTTTCGTTAAGATGCAATTTCGTCAAAGTTGTAGTCACGTAGATGTTTCGGTAAGATGCAATTTCGTCAAAGTTGTAGTCACGTAGATGTTTCGGTAAGATGCAATTTCGTCAAAGTTGTAGTCACGTAGATGTTTCGTTAAGATGTAATTTCGTCAAAGTTGTAGTCCCGTAGATGTTTCGGTAAGATGCAATTTCGTCAAAGTTGTAGTCACGTAGATGTTTCGTTAAGATGTAATTTCGTCAAAGTTGTAGTCACGTAGATGTTTCGGTAAGATGCAATTTCGTCAAAGTTGTAGTCACGTAGATGTTTCGGTAAGATGCAATTTCGTCAAAGTTGTAGTCACATAAATGTTTCGTTAAGATGCAATTTCGTCAAAGTTGTAGTCACGTAGATGTTTCGGTAAGATGCAATTTCGTCAAAGTTGTAGTCACGTAGATGTTTCGGTAAGATGCAATTTCGTCAAAGTTGTAGTCAGTTAGATGTTTCGTTAAGATGCAATTTCGTCAAAGTTGTAGTCAGTTAGATGTTTCGGTAAGATGCAATTTCGTCAAAGTTGTAGTCACGTAGATGTTTCGGTAAGATGCAATTTCGTCAAAGTTGTAGTCACATAGATGTTTCGGTAAGATGCAATTTCGTCAAAGTTGTAGTCATTTAGATGTTTCGTTAAGATGCAATTTCGTCAAAGTTGTAGTCACGTAGATATTTCGGTAAGATGCAATTTCGTCAAAGTTGTAGTCACGTAGATGTTTCGTTAAGATGTAATTTCGTCAAAGTTGTAGTCACGTAGATGTTTCGGTAAGATGCAATTTCGTCAAAGTTGTAGTCACGTAGATGTTTCGGTAAGATGCAATTTCGTCAAAGTTGTAGTCAGTTAGATGTTTCGTTAAGATGCAATTTCGTCAAAGTTGTAGTCAGTTAGATGTTTCGTTAAGATGCAATATCGTCAAAGTTGTAGTCACATAAATGTTTCGGTAAGATGCAATTTCGTCAAAGTTGTAGTCAGTTAGATGTTTCGGTAAGATGCAATTTCGTCAAAGTTGTAGTCACATAAATGTTTCGTTAAGATGCAATTTCGTCAAAGTTGTAGTCAGTTAGATGTTTCGGTAAGATGCAATTTCGTCAAAGTTGTAGTCACATAAATGTTTCGGTGAGATGCAATTTCGTCAAAGTTGTAGTCACGTAGATGTTTCGGTAAGATGCAATTTCGTCAAAGTTGTAGTCAGTTAGATGTTTCGGTAAGATGCAATTTCGTCAAAGTTGTAGTCACATAAATGTTTCGTTAAGATGCAATTTCGTCAAAGTTGTAGTCAGTTAGATGTTTCGGTAAGATGCAATTTCGTCAAAGTTGTAGTCACGTAGATGTTTCGGTAAGATGCAATTTCGTCAAAGTTGTAGTCAGTTAGATGTTTCGTTAAGATGCAATTTCGTCAAAGTTGTAGTCAGTTAGATGTTTCGGTAAGATGCAATTTCGTCAAAGTTGTAGTCACGTAGATGTTTCGGTAAGATGCAATTTCGTCAAAGTTGTAGTCACGTAGATGTTTCGTTAAGATGTAATTTCGTCAAAGTTGTAGTCACGTAGATGTTTCGGTAAGATGCAATTTCGTCAAAGTTGTAGTCACGTAGATATTTCGGTAAGATGCAATTTCGTCAAAGTTATAGTCACGTAGATGTTTCGTTAAGATGTAATTTCGTCAAAGTTGTAGTCACGTAGATGTTTCGGTAAGATACAATTTCGTCAAAGTTGTAGTCACGTAGATGTTTCGGTAAGATGCAATTTCGTCAAAGTTGTAGTCAGTTAGATGTTTCGTTAAGATGCAATTTCGTCAAAGTTGTAGTCAGTTAGATGTTTCGGTAAGATGCAATTTCGTCAAAGTTGTAGTCACGTAGATGTTTCGGTAAGATGCAATTTCGTCAAAGTTGTAGTCACATAGATGTTTCGGTAAGATGCAATTTCGTCAAAGTTGTAGTCATTTAGATGTTTCGTTAAGATGCAATTTCGTCAAAGTTGTAGTCACGTAGATATTTCGGTAAGATGCAATTTCGTCAAAGTTGTAGTCACATAGATGTTTCGTTAAGATGTAATTTCGTCAAAGTTGTAGTCACGTAGATGTTTCGGTAAGATACAATTTCGTCAAAGTTGTAGTCACGTAGATGTTTCGGTAAGATGCAATTTCGTCAAAGTTGTAGTCACGTAGATATTTCGGTAAGATGCAATTTCGTCAAAGTTGTAGTCACGTAGATGTTTCGTTAAGATGTAATTTCGTCAAAGTTGTAGTCACGTAGATGTTTCGGTAAGATGCAATTTCGTCAAAGTTGTAGTCACGTAGATGTTTCGGTAAGATGCAATTTCGTCAAAGTTGTAGTCAGTTAGATGTTTCGTTAAGATGCAATTTCGTCAAAGTTGTAGTCAGTTAGATGTTTCGTTAAGATGCAATATCGTCAAAGTTGTAGTCACATAAATGTTTCGGTAAGATGCAATTTCGTCAAAGTTGTAGTCAGTTAGATGTTTTGGTAAGATGCAATTTCGTCAAAGTTGTAGTCACATAAATGTTTCGTTAAGATGCAATTTCGTCAAAGTTGTAGTCAGTTAGATGTTTCGGTAAGATGCAATTTCGTCAAAGTTGTAGTCACGTAGATGTTTCGGTAAGATGCAATTTCGTCAAAGTTGTAGTCAGTTAGATGTTTCGTTAAGATGCAATTTCGTCAAAGTTGTAGTCAGTTAGATGTTTCGGTAAGATGCAATTTCGTCAAAGTTGTAGTCACGTAGATGTTTCGGTAAGATGCAATTTCGTCAAAGTTGTAGTCACGTAGATGTTTCGTTAAGATGTAATTTCGTCAAAGTTGTAGTCACGTAGATGTTTCGGTAAGATGCAATTTCGTCAAAGTTGTAGTCACGTAGATATTTCGGTAAGATGCAATTTCGTCAAAGTTATAGTCACGTAGATGTTTCGTTAAGATGTAATTTCGTCAAAGTTGTAGTCACGTAGATGTTTCGGTAAGATACAATTTCGTCAAAGTTGTAGTCACGTAGATGTTTCGGTAAGATGCAATTTCGTCAAAGTTGTAGTCAGTTAGATGTTTCGTTAAGATGCAATTTCGTCAAAGTTGTAGTCAGTTAGATGTTTCGGTAAGATGCAATTTCGTCAAAGTTGTAGTCACGTAGATGTTTCGGTAAGATGCAATTTCGTCAAAGTTGTAGTCAGTTAGATGTTTCGTTAAGATGCAATTTCGTCAAAGTTGTAGTCAGTTAGATGTTTCGGTAAGATGCAATTTCGTCAAAGTTGTAGTCACGTAGATGTTTCGGTAAGATGCAATTTCGTCAAAGTTGTAGTCACATAGATGTTTCGGTAAGATGCAATTTCGTCAAAGTTGTAGTCATTTAGATGTTTCGTTAAGATGCAATTTCGTCAAAGTTGTAGTCACGTAGATATTTCGGTAAGATGCAATTTCGTCAAAGTTGTAGTCACGTAGATGTTTCGTTAAGATGTAATTTCGTCAAAGTTGTAGTCACGTAGATGTTTCGGTAAGATGCAATTTCGTCAAAGTTGTAGTCACGTAGATGTTTCGGTAAGATGCAATTTCGTCAAAGTTGTAGTCAGTTAGATGTTTCGTTAAGATGCAATTTCGTCAAAGTTGTAGTCAGTTAGATGTTTCGTTAAGATGCAATATCGTCAAAGTTGTAGTCACATAAATGTTTCGGTAAGATGCAATTTCGTCAAAGTTGTAGTCAGTTAGATGTTTCGGTAAGATGCAATTTCGTCAAAGTTGTAGTCACATAAATGTTTCGTTAAGATGCAATTTCGTCAAAGTTGTAGTCAGTTAGATGTTTCGGTAAGATGCAATTTCGTCAAAGTTGTAGTCACATAAATGTTTCGGTGAGATGCAATTTCGTCAAAGTTGTAGTCACATAAATGTTTCGTTAAGATGCAATTTCGTCAAAGTTGTAGTCAGTTAGATGTTTCGGTAAGATGCAATTTCGTCAAAGTTGTAGTCACGTAGATGTTTCGGTAAGATGCAATTTCGTCAAAGTTGTAGTCAGTTAGATGTTTCGTTAAGATGCAATTTCGTCAAAGTTGTAGTCAGTTAGATGTTTCGGTAAGATGCAATTTCGTCAAAGTTGTAGTCACGTAGATGTTTCGGTAAGATGCAATTTCGTCAAAGTTGTAGTCACGTAGATGTTTCGTTAAGATGTAATTTCGTCAAAGTTGTAGTCACGTAGATGTTTCGGTAAGATGCAATTTCGTCAAAGTTGTAGTCACGTAGATATTTCGGTAAGATGCAATTTCGTCAAAGTTATAGTCACGTAGATGTTTCGTTAAGATGTAATTTCGTCAAAGTTGTAGTCACGTAGATGTTTCGGTAAGATACAATTTCGTCAAAGTTGTAGTCACGTAGATGTTTCGGTAAGATGCAATTTCGTCAAAGTTGTAGTAAGTTAGATGTTTCGTTAAGATGTAATTTCATCAAAGTTGTAGTCAGTTAGATGTTTCGTTAAGATGCAATTTCGTCAAAGTTGTAGTCACATAAATGTTTCGGTAAGATGCAATTTCGTCAAAGTTGTAGTCACGTAGATGTTTCGGTAAGATGCAATTTCGTCAAAGTTGTAGTCAGTTAGATGTTTCGTTAAGATGCAATTTCGTCAAAGTTGTAGTCACGTAGATGTTTCGTTAAGATGTAATTTCGTCAAAGTTGTAGTCACGTAGATGTTTCGGTAAGATGCAATTTCGTCAAAGTTGTAGTCACGTAGATGTTTCGGTAAGATGCAATTTCGTCAAAGTTGTAGTCACATAAATGTTTCGTTAAGATGCAATTTCGTCAAAGTTGTAGTCACGTAGATGTTTCGGTAAGATGCAATTTCGTCAAAGTTGTAGTCACGTAGATGTTTCGGTAAGATGCAATTTCGTCAAAGTTGTAGTCACATAAATGTTTCGTTAAGATGCAATTTCGTCAAAGTTGTAGTCACGTAGATGTTTCGGTAAGATGCAATTTCGTCAAAGTTGTAGTCACGTAGATGTTTCGGTAAGATGCAATTTTGTCAAAGTTGTAGTCACATAAATGTTTCGTTAAGATGCAATTTCGTCAAAGTTGTAGTCACGTAGATGTTTCGGTAAGATGCAATTTCGTCAAAGTTGTAGTCACGTAGATATTTCGGTAAGATGCAATTTCGTCAAAGTTGTAGTCACGTAGATGTTTCGTTAAGATGTAATTTCGTCAAAGTTGTAGTCACGTAGATGTTTCGGTAAGATGCAATTTCGTCAAAGTTGTAGTCACGTAGATGTTTCGGTAAGATGCAATTTCGTCAAAGTTGTAGTCAGTTAGATGTTTCGTTAAGATGCAATTTCGTCAAAGTTGTAGTCAGTTAGATGTTTCGTTAAGATGCAATATCGTCAAAGTTGTAGTCACATAAATGTTTCGGTAAGATGCAATTTCGTCAAAGTTGTAGTCAGTTAGATGTTTCGGTAAGATGCAATTTCGTCAAAGTTGTAGTCACGTAGATGTTTCGTTAAGATGCAATTTCGTCAAAGTTGTAGTCAGTTAGATGTTTCGTTAAGATGCAATATCGTCAAAGTTGTAGTCACATAAATGTTTCGGTAAGATGCAATTTCGTCAAAGTTGTAGTCAGTTAGATGTTTCGTTAAGATGCAATTTCGTCAAAGTTGTAGTCACGTAGATGTTTCGGTAAGATGCAATTTCGTCAAAGTTGTAGTCAGTTAGATGTTTCGGTAAGATGCAATTTCGTCAAAGTTGTAGTCACGTAGATGTTTCGGTAAGATGCAATTTCGTCAAAGTTGTAGTCACGTAGATGTTTCGTTAAGATGCAATTTCGTCAAAGTTGTAGTCACGTAGATGTTTCGGTAAGATGCAATTTCGTCAAAGTTGTAGTCACGTAGATGTTTCGGTAAGATGCAATTTCGTCAAAGTTGTAGTCACGTAGATATTTCGGTAAGATGCAATTTCGTCAAAGTTGTAGTCACGTAGATGTTTCGGTAAGATGCAATTTCGTCAAAGTTGTAGTCAGTTAGATGTTTCGTTAAGATGCAATTTCGTCAAAGTTGTAGTCAGTTAGATGTTTCGTTAAGATGCAATTTCGTCAAAGTTGTAGTCACGTAGATGTTTCGGTAAGATGTAATTTCATCAAAGTTGTAGTCACGTAGATGTTTCGTTAAGATGCAATTTCGTCAAAGTTGTAGTCAGTTAGATGTTTCGTTAAGATGCAATTTCGTCAAAGTTGTAGTCACGTAGATGTTTCGTTAAGATGCAATTTCGTCAAAGTTGTAGTCACGTAGATGTTTCGGTAAGATGCAATTTCGTCAAAGTTGTAGTCACGTAGATGTTTCGGTAAGATGCAATTTCGTCAAAGTTGTAGTAAGTTAGATGTTTCGTTAAGATGTAATTTCATCAAAGTTGTAGTCACATAGATGTTTCGGTAAGATGTAATTTCGTCAAAGTTGTAGTCACGTAGATGTTTCGGTAAGATGCAATTTCGTCAAAGTTGTAGTCAGTTAGATGTTTCGTTAAGATGCAATTTTGTTAAAGTTGTAGTCACGTAGATGTTTCGGTAAGATGCAATTTCGTCAAAGTTGTAGTCACATAGATGTTTCGGTAAGATGCAATTTCGTCAAAGTTGTAGTCACGTAGATGTTTCGATAAGATGCAATTTCGTCAAAGTTGTAGTCATTTAGATGTTTCGTTAAGATGCAATTTCGTCAAAGTTGTAGTCACATAGATGTTTCGTTAAGATGTAATTTCATCAAAGTTGTAGTCACATAGATGTTTCGGTAAGATGCAATTTCGTCAAAGTTGTAGTCACATAGATGTTTCGTTAAGATGCAATTTCGTCAAAGTTGTAGTCACATAGATGTTTCGTTAAGATGTAATTTCATCAAAGTTGTAGTCACATAGATGTTTCGGTAAGATGCAATTTCGTCAAAGTTGTAGTCACGTAGATGTTTCGGTAAGAGGCAATTTCGTCAAAGTTGTAGTCACGTAGATGTTTCGGTAAGATGCAATTTCGTCAAAGTTGTAGTCACGTAGATGTTTCGGTAAGATGCAATTTCGTCAAAGTTGTAGTCACGTAGATGTTTCGGTAAGATGCAATTTCGTCAAAGTTGTAGTCAGTTAGATGTTTCGTTAAGATGCAATTTCGTCAAAGTTGTAGTCACGTAGATGTTTCGGTAAGATGCAATTTCGTCAAAGTTGTAGTCACGTAGATGTTTCGGTAAGAGGCAATTTCGTCAAAGTTATAGTCAGTTAGATGTTTCGTTAAGATGCAATTTCGTCAAAGTTGTAGTCACGTAGATGTTTCGGTAAGATGCAATTTCGTCAAAGTTGTAGTCAGTTAGATGTTTCGTTAAGATGCAATTTCGTCAAAGTTGTAGTCACATAGATGTTTCGGTAAGATGCAATTTCGTCAAAGTTGTAGTCAGTTAGATGTTTCGTTAAGATGCAATTTCGTCAAAGTTGTAGTCACGTAGATGTTTCGGTAAGATGCAATTTCGTCAAAGTTGTAGTCACGTAGATGTTTCGGTAAGATGCAATTTCGTCAAAGTTGTAGTCAGTTAGATGTTTCGTTAAGATGCAATTTCGTCAAAGTTGTAGTCAGTTAGATGTTTCGTTAAGATGCAATTTCGTCAAAGTTGTAGTCACGTAGATGTTTCGGTAAGATGTAATTTCATCAAAGTTTTAGTCACGTAGATGTTTTGTTAAGATGCAATTTCGTCAAAGTTGTAGTCAGTTAGATGTTTCGTTAAGATGCAATTTCGTCAAAGTTGTAGTCACGTAGATGTTTCGGTAAGATGCAATTTCGTCAAAGTTGTAGTCAGTTAGATGTTTCGTTAAGATGCAATTTCGTCAAAGTTGTAGTCAGTTAGATGTTTCGTTAAGATGCAATTTCGTCAAAGTTGTAGTCACGTAGATGTTTCGGTAAGATGCAATTTCGTCAAAGTTGTAGTCAGTTAGATGTTTCGGTAAGATGCAATTTCGTCAAAGTTGTAGCCACGTAGATGTTTCGGTAAGATGCAATTTCGTCAAAGTTGTAGTCAGTTAGATGTTTCGTTAAGATGCAATTTCGTCAAAGTTGTAGTCACGTAGATGTTTCGGTAAGATGCAATTTCGTCAAAGTTGTAGTCAGTTAGATGTTTCGGTAAGATGCAATTTCGTCAAAGTTGTAGTCAGTTAGATGTTTCGGTAAGATGCAATTTCGTCAAAGTTGTAGTCACGTAGATGTTTCGGTAAGATGCAATTTCGTCAAAGTTGTAGTCATGTAGATGTTTCGGTAAGATGCAATTTCGTCAAAGTTGTAGTCAGTTAGATGTTTCGGTAAGATGCAATTTCGTCAAAGTTGTAGTCACGTAGATGTTTCGGTAAGATGCAATTTCGTCAAAGTTGTAGTCACATAGATGTTTCGGTAAGATGCAATTTCGTCAAAGTTGTAGTCAGTTAGATGTTTCGTTAAGATGCAATTTCGTCAAAGTTGTAGTCACATAGATGTTTCGGTAAGATGCAATTTCGTCAAAGTTGTAGTCAGTTAGATGTTTCGTTAAGATGCAATTTCGTCAAAGTTGTAGTCACGTAGATGTTTCGGTAAGATGCAATTTCGTCAAAGTTGTAGTCACGTAGATGTTTCGGTAAGATGCAATTTCGTCAAAGTTGTAGTCAGTTAGATGTTTCGTTAAGATGCAATTTCGTCAAAGTTGTAGTCAGTTAGATGTTTCGTTAAGATGCAATTTCGTCAAAGTTGTAGTCACGTAGATGTTTCGGTAAGATGTAATTTCGTCAAAGTTGTAGTCAGTTAGATGTTTCGTTAAGATGCAATTTCGTCAAAGTTGTAGCCACGTAGATGTTTCGGTAAGATGCAATTTCGTCAAAGTTGTAGTCAGTTAGATGTTTCGTTAAGATGCAATTTGGTCAAAGTTGTAGTCACGTAGATGTTTCGGTAAGATGCAATTTCGTCAAAGTTGTAGTCACGTAGATGTTTCGGTAAGATTCAATTTCGTCAAAGTTGTAGTCAGTTAGATGTTTCGTTAAGATGCAATTTCGTCAAAGTTGTAGTCAGTTAGATGTTTCGTTAAGATGCAATTTCGTCAAAGTTGTAGTCACGTAGATGTTTCGGTAAGATGTAATTTCATCAAAGTTGTAGTCACGTAGATGTTTCGGTAAGATGCAATTTCGTCAAAGTTGTAGTCAGTTAGATGTTTCGTTAAGATGCAATTTCGTCAAAGTTGTAGTCAGTTAGATGTTTCGTTAAGATGCAATTTCGTCAAAGTTGTAGTCACGTAGATGTTTCGGAAAGATGCAATTTCGTCAAAGTTGTAGTCAGTTAGATGTTTCGTTAAGATGCAATTTCGTCAAAGTTGTAGCCACGTAGATGTTTCGGTAAGATGCAATTTCGTCAAAGTTGTAGTCAGTTAGATGTTTCGTTAAGATGCAATTTCGTCAAAGTTGTAGTCACGTAGATGTTTCGGTAAGATGCAATTTCGTCAAAGTTGTAGTCTGTTAGATGTTTCGTTAAGATGCAATTTCGTCAAAGTTGTAGTCACGTAGATGTTTCGGTAAGATGCAATTTCGTCAAAGTTGTAGTCACGTAGATGTTTCGGTAAGATGCAATTTCGTCAAAGTTGTAGTCAGTTAGATGTTTCGTTAAGATGCAATTTCGTCAAAGTTGTAGTCAGTTAGATGTTTCGTTAAGATGCAATTTCGTCAAAGTTGTAGTCACGTAGATGTTTCGGTAAGATGTAATTTCATCAAAGTTTTAGTCACGTAGATGTTTCGTTAAGATGCAATTTCGTCAAAGTTGTAGTCAGTTAGATGTTTCGTTAAGATGCAATTTCGTCAAAGTTGTAGTCACGTAGATGTTTCGGTAAGATGCAATTTCGTCAAAGTTGTAGTCAGTTAGATGTTTCGTTAAGATGCAATTTCGTCAAAGTTGTAGTCAGTTAGATGTTTCGTTAAGATGCAATTTCGTCAAAGTTGTAGTCACGTAGATGTTTCGGTAAGATGCAATTTCGTCAAAGTTGTAGTCAGTTAGATGTTTCGGTAAGATGCAATTTCGTCAAAGTTGTAGCCACGTAGATGTTTCGGTAAGATGCAATTTCGTCAAAGTTGTAGTCAGTTAGATGTTTCGTTAAGATGCAATTTCGTCAAAGTTGTAGTCACGTAGATGTTTCGGTAAGATGCAATTTCGTCAAATTGTAGTCAGTTAGATGTTTCGGTAAGATGCAATTTCGTCAAAGTTGTAGTCAGTTAGATGTTTCGGTAAGATGCAATTTCGTCAAAGTTGTAGTCACGTAGATGTTTCGGTAAGATGCAATTTCGTCAAAGTTGTAGTCATGTAGATGTTTCGGTAAGATGCAATTTCGTCAAAGTTGTAGTCAGTTAGATGTTTCGGTAAGATGCAATTTCGTCAAAGTTGTAGTCACGTAGATGTTTCGGTAAGATGCAATTTCGTCAAAGTTGTAGTCACATAGATGTTTCGGTAAGATGCAATTTCGTCAAAGTTGTAGTCAGTTAGATGTTTCGTTAAGATGCAATTTCGTCAAAGTTGTAGTCACATAGATGTTTCGGTAAGATGCAATTTCGTCAAAGTTGTAGTCAGTTAGATGTTTCGTTAAGATGCAATTTCGTCAAAGTTGTAGTCACGTAGATGTTTCGGTAAAATGCAATTTCGTCAAAGTTGTAGTCACGTAGATGTTTCGGTAAGATGCAATTTCGTCAAAGTTGTTGTCAGTTAGATGTTTCGTTAAGATGCAATTTCGTCAAAGTTGTAGTCAGTTAGATGTTTCGTTAAGATGCAATTTCGTCAAAGTTGTAGTCACGTAGATGTTTCGGTAAGATGTAATTTCGTCAAAGTTGTAGTCAGTTAGATGTTTCGTTAAGATGCAATTTCGTCAAAGTTGTAGTCACGTAGATGTTTCGGTAAGATGCAATTTCGTCAAAGTTGTAGTCAGTTAGATGTTTTGTTAAGATGCAATTTGGTCAAAGTTGTAGTCACGTAGATGTTTCGGTAAGATGCAATTTCGTCAAAGTTGTAGTCACGTAGATGTTTCGGTAAGATGCAATTTCGTCAAAGTTGTAGTCAGTTAGATGTTTCGTTAAGATGCAATTTCGTCAAAGTTGTAGTCAGTTAGATGTTTCGTTAAGATGCAATTTCGTCAAAGTTGTAGTCACGTAGATGTTTCGGTAAGATGTAATTTCATCAAAGTTGTAGTCACGTAGATGTTTCGGTAAGATGCAATTTCGTCAAAGTTGTAGTCAGTTAGATGTTTCGTTAAGATGCAATTTCGTCAAAGTTGTAGTCACGTAGATGTTTCGGTAAGATGCAATTTCGTCAAAGTTGTAGTCAGTTAGATGTTTCGTTAAGATGCAATTTCGTCAAAGTTGTAGTCAGTTAGATGTTTCGTTAAGATGCAATTTCGTCAAAGTTGTAGTCACGTAGATGTTTCGGAAAGATGCAATTTCGTCAAAGTTGTAGTCAGTTAGATGTTTCGTTAAGATGCAATTTCGTCAAAGTTGTAGCCACGTAGATGTTTCGGTAAGATGCAATTTCGTCAAAGTTGTAGTCAGTTAGATGTTTCGTTAAGATGCAATTTCGTCAAAGTTGTAGTCACGTAGATGTTTTGGTAAGATGCAATTTCGTCAAAGTTGTAGTCAGTTAGATGTTTCGGTAAGATGCAATTTCGTCAAAGTTGTAGTCAGTTAGATGTTTCGGTAAGATGCAATTTCGTCAAAGTTGTAGTCACGTAGATGTTTCGGTAAGATGCAATTTCGTCAAAGTTGTAGTCACATAGATGTTTCGGTAAGATGCAATTTCGTCAAAGTTGTAGTCACATAGATGTTTCGGTAAGATGCAATTTCGTCAAAGTTGTAGTCAGTTAGATGTTTCGTTAAGATGCAATTTCGTCAAAGTTGTAGTCACGTAGATGTTTCGGTAAGATGCAATTTCGTCAAAGTTGTAGTCACGTAGATGTTTCGGTAAGATGCAATTTCGTCAAAGTTGTAGTCAGTTAGATGTTTCGTTAAGATGCAATTTCGTCAAAGTTGTAATCAGTTAGATGTTTCGTTAAGATGCAATTTCGTCAAAGTTGTAGTCACGTAGATGTTTCGGTAAGATGTAATTTCGTCAAAGTTGTAGTCAGTTAGATGTTTCGTTAAGATGCAATTTCGTCAAAGTTGTAGTCACGTAGATGTTTCGGTAAGATGCAATTTCGTCAAAGTTGTAGTCAGTTAGATGTTTCGTTAAGATGCAATTTCGTCAAAGTTGTAGTCACGTAGATGTTTCGGTAAGATGTAATTTCGTCAAAGTTGTAGTCAGTTAGATGTTTCGTTAAGATGCAATTTCGTCAAAGTTGTAGTCACGTAGATGTTTCGTTAAGATGCAATTTCGTCAAAGTTGTAGTCACGTAGATGTTTCGGTAAGATGTAATTTCATCAAAGTTGTAGTCACGTAGATGTTTCGGTAAGATGCAATTTCGTCAAAGTTGTAGTCAGTTAGATGTTTCGTTAAGATGCAATTTCGTCAAAGTTGTAGTCACGTAGATGTTTCGGTAAGATGCAATTTCGTCAAAGTTGTAGTCAGTTAGATGTTTCGTTAAGATGCAATTTCGTCAAAGTTGTAGCCACGTAGATGTTTCGGTAAGATGCAATTTCGTCAAAGTTGTAGTCAGTTAGATGTTTCGTTAAGATGCAATATCGTCAAAGTTGTAGTCAGTTAGATGTTTCGTTAAGATGCAATTTCGTCAAAGTTGTAGCCACGTAGATGTTTCGGTAAGATGCAATTTCGTCAAAATTGTAGTCACGTAGATGTTTCGGTAAGATGCAATTTCATCAAAGTTGTAGTCACGGAGATGTTTCGGTAAGATGCAATTGGCATAAGGGTCGTGTTCTAACGTTCCCAGTTTCCGTAACGAAAGTCTGACTCTCCAATCGTTTTCTGGTTCCTTAAAGTCTACATTGAAAAGGACCTCGAATGATAAAAACCACATGTAGAAAGTCGATTTAGCGATCAGGTCGTAATTAAACTCTGCTGTAAATGAATGTACTACAGCGCAGTTGTTGTTGCAAATGTTGCTATATCGGTGACTCTACTCTTGTAAAATGTATGTGTATCCTCCTGGTTCAAAAACCTAACTTGTCGCTAAATTGTTACATTTTTAACGTACAACAAACAAAGTAAATGAATGGAAGATGAACTTGTCATTAGAACAAACAATGGTTTTATCTAATGCAGGACAGAGTGAATGGCTCCAACCAAAGACTGATCATTAAAGCTTAAACTCTGAAGGACGAGATAAATTGTTCATCCAACCATGTAACATGTCTGACCTTACCACACAAAAATAACAACCCAAGATCTTTTTAGGCTAAGCCCTTCTCGACAGAAATATGAACAGACTGATCTAGATAGAAATATTAACAGACTGAGATAGATAGATAGATAGATAGATAGATAGATAGATAGATTTGAACAGTATGATACATGATTAAGTCAATAAGCTCGAATAACAGCGAAAAAAAATAATTCATTTTACACGACAAATATTTTTCTTTCAATATAATCTTCCTTGCCATGTATTTAACTCGACGTTTCTCTCTTAAACACATATATTGAACATTATACAATGAAACATCCATATCGATACTCGGCTAATAACTGAGTCAGTCTGCAGTTATTGGTCTGCCCACGTATTAGTTGGCATCTTTAATTGATTTATTCCTTACGTTTTTTTTTTGGAACTAACACTGTCGCAACCATGACAATCTAGTTAAGCATTCTTCGTAAGCCACGTGCTAACTTTCCACTTTTGATAAACAAGTCTCGCTTTTTCTCGCAGGCGATTCCGATGTCACTAATACTAGAAATTCCTTTCCACAGAAGACTATAATAAAGCAAATGTGTTTTTCAGTTTCAAGAGAGCATCGTTACGTATTGAGTCGGCTTTTTTTTTCTGCTGCGACATTCGTGAACAAGTGTATATTCATGAAATGACGTCAGTATCAACGCTTGTTGCAACTCCAACTAATGACAGACCGCTGTAACTCTAGCGTCTGACAGTTGGTTATAATTTAGTGAACGTGTCGTTTAGCTAATTTCTTAGTCGATAAAAGCGGCGTAGAAAATTTGAAACTGGACATTAATGTTTATTACAATGAACACTGATAACGTCTTTCTTGTCTTTTTTTTTAATCTCGCTGGTATCCTGCAATTGTTTCAGTTACTGAAGAGTAACATTAAATCTCATCAAAGATCTGCTTCATTCTTTTTCGCGCCAAAATTTCTGAAGAAGAAATCCACGTGTTGTCAATAATCTTCAGACTTTCAGTAAGATTTTTATTCTTCTTGCATATTTCCATTCCATGAATATAATAAGCTTTGCTCTGTCTGGTATAGAAGCCTCGAGTCAAGTTGCTTACAGTGTAATCTTATGGTGGTGTGATTAGTGTAACGGTTATCATTATAAGGAATAGAATCGATGACCCGAGTTCAATTTCTGGACGAGGCTGGTTTCATATCCCTTTGCGCCAATGCCCTTAGGAAAGGCATGAATACATCTCTTCTCCTAACTATGGGTAAATAGTGGGTCAGACCGAGTTTTCTAGCTTTAGTTAGGCAACCAGTCAAAGAGAAAGAAAACTTTTAATTCAATCCACCTGTATTGAGCTTAAAAAATTGACCTTGCCTGGTTGTGATGAAGGGGTTGGGTAAATACACGCATCCCAAGCTCAGTGTTGAACAAGGATAGAAGTATGAGTCAGCTAGTGGGAATCGAACTCACTAGTAATGGCCTGATCACTGTGTTCGCTATCCATTATCACACATGAAGTACTTTTATAATTTATTAAGCTTCATTTAGTCCGAAACACAGGCCTCAGATTGCTTACAATACCTGTTGTTCCTAAGTGGTCATCAATTCAATAACTAAGTTGGTTCATCACTTCTTAACTGGCGACCTATTTATCGTCTGCTTGTACCAGATTTACCAACACCTCCGCTCGGGCAGGATATGACACAAGGTCGATTTTTAAGCGAAGTTTAACAGGATCCAATTATTCTCCCTCCAGCTATGGGTAAATAGTAGGATAGACTAATATCTTCAGCCTTGGTGAGGCAACTAATCTTGGAGAAGGAAAACTCTGAATTCAAACCTATTAAACTCTGCTTAAAAATTGACCTAGTGTCATATCCTGCCCGAGCGGAGGTGTTGGTATATATATATATATATATATATATATATAAAGAGAGATGCCTGAAAAGGTCCGGGGAGTACAACGTTCGAATAGTTTTCTCCAGAATAACAATCAAGATGAAGACACAATTGTGAATAATAGAAAAAATAAAATAGAAAATTTCTGGAACAAGAATTTTTTAGTTAATCAGTAATGATATTTTGGATAAGGAAAATGATGTGCCAGCGACAATAGGATCAAGAAACAAAGAATATTTATAAGAACATTACAATGATATTTCTTAAACAACATTTCGCAATGGGAACATTTTAATAGAATTAGAATTAGATTACTGGTAAAAGACATGGTAAAATGAGCGTCCGATAATTAATCTTGTATTTATAGTGTAGATTTAGTTGAAGACAGATGAACCTTTCAATGAATTTTGCTAATGGTGCTTAAAAGAAAATCAATCACAATTCTAAAGTTCTCATAAAAGACCTACATGTCTTTAATAGCACCGAAAACATTCGCTATTTTTAAGCTTCATGGTTTGGTTTGATTTCGTTTCTTTGTTTAATGACATTTCAACCTTCGTGGGTTGTTTAAGGCCAAAGCCATCCTAGTAGAAGAACAGCTGTCGTCCTATTCATCCCAAAGCTAGGGGGATAAGGGGGTTCATATCTTTTCAAAGGATATTAATCCGAAAGTGAAAATAATAACGCTATTAGGGTTTGAACTCACTTACTCACAGTCCAGTACATTAACCACTACACCACGAGGAATCACCCCTTAAGTTTTATGTTGCCTGAGTTTCATTCATTACAGAAAAAACGAATTTATTCAAAAAGCTATTGAAATTATACATACATATATAATACATACCTATATATACAAATAAATAAATTTCATACCTATATTTACATACCTATATTATACGTACATATATCATACAGAGTAATTTAAAAAATGCGAACACTCTTATGAGGGTAATTTTATGATATAATTTCAGTCTCCACGTGTTCACTATTCCTGTCAATACATTCTTAGAATTTCTCATTGGTGATGACAAAAGTTCTGGGGAGTATCTTTATTAGAAAAGCAGAACTTATATTACGGGGATCACCTGGGGAAGGTTCTAATAATGCATTGAAAATGACTGATAAGCAGACTTTTAAATCATATCATAAAGGAACTGCCATAAAAATGTAAACATTTTTTAACACCACCTATCACGAAAACTATCCAAATTAGACGAGCCAGACATGCAGGGCACTGCTGGAGAAGTAGAGACGAGCTCATAAGTGATGTACTCCTATGGACCCCTTCATATGGCCGAGCGAAAACAAGGCGACCAGCTCGAACCAACATACAGCAGCTCTGTGAGGACACGGGGTGTAGTCATGAGGACCTGCCGGAAGCGATGAACGATAAGGAGAGGTGGCGAGAAAGGGTCAGGGATATCCGTGCTAATGGCACGCCAAGATGATGACGAGATGATGATATCTATCAATGTATCTATTTTCTGTTATATCATTATCACCGTTCCTCTGTTTTCAATCTGTGATCTGTGCATAAATAATCAGCGTCAGTGGAATTATTTGTTTCAAACAAAACCTCGGAAATAAATGTTTTGGTTGCTCATTACAGAAGCCATTATAAGCTGATTAAAATAAGTTCTTTTTGAACCGATAAAATTAAAAACAATATCAATTGAGAAAATTAGTCAAAATGATATTGGGTTGGTTAGCGCTAGGGAGTATATTTAGTCTAATCCCCAATCACTAAGATCCAATATTAGCATTTGTATATACATTAGATACTAATACTGAATAAACAGAAGGAAAGGCAAGATAATCTTATATGGACACACATGAACTTTTAATGCATGCTGAAGTATTGACATGAATATACAAATGTGTCCCAACAGATAAAATATGCACATCGTTCGATGAACAAACAGTATATGAAAGGGATACAAAAACGGTAAAATGAAGAGAAGTACAACAACCATGGCCGGGAAAAGAGGCAACATCTCTACTGTTCAAAAAATAGAAGAACGAGATGGATTCTGGGATTGTCACATGTGACCATTAAGGAAGCTACCTCGCCGACTTTTCAAGAGAGATAATGAATAATCATCTCCCTACAAGAAAAGGAATTACAAATATCTTAATATTATTAGTGGTGCTTTATAATCGTTGAGATCTTTTTGGGATTTTTGTGAAAAAGTTGTGGGTGGAAAGAAAAACTTTTTCTCTAAAAAAATGGTAACAATAGATAATAGCATATGTGTGTTTGTGGATGTGGATGTTTATGTGAGCATGTGTGTGTGTGTGTGACTCAGCAAAAATGGCACATAAAAGCGATATTTTTGCAGCAACACACTTTAAGTGCTTTAAACTGGGAAATAAAACGATTTACTGTCAAATTTGAACGGGATGATAATTTTATGGACTCTGATCAAAGTTACACCAGCTGCTTTCTTTCCAAAATTTTCTGAACTTTTGACTGGTTCATTTATTTTTCTGATATCATTACACACACACATCTATGCCGACAAATACATTTGTTTCTTGTTTGTTTTCATGAACATTTTCTATTTTCAAGACACATTGCTTTGGGTTTTCTATCTTGACGCTTTCATCGTATTTCGTAGTCTATGCTTTTACTATTCGAAAAGGCTTTGGATGGGATGGAATACACACACACACACACACACACACACACACATATATATATATGTGTGTGTGTGTGTGTGTGTATGTGGTAAGAAATTGAAAGTGAAATCCTGAAATTGGTGGTGAAATTATTTATTTCCGGCGTAACATTTCGTACTTCATCATCAACCTTGCATTTTAAAAATCACTTGAAAGGTTTTTAAATGCTGAAAAGATACTAATATTGCTTTCATATTTACCATATGTGAACGTATCCTGACGTTATTCGTATATATTGAGACATTAAGAGTTTTAAAGAGATATTTTGTAACAGAAATTTTTTAAACTGAATATCTTTAAATTTGTGTTAATATTGTTAATCTTTAAACTTTATCGATATTCTCACACACACACGAAAACAATAAACAGAACAACTATATCAAGTAGACTTCCTAATAAAACAAATTCTAAAATTCTCATTGCCCTGTCGGTTGGGGCTGTAGAATACACCGACTGTTTCTCTGCAGTGGGGTAAGACCCCCCACCAACGAGTGTCCAGGATATGACACTAAACAATCTGATGGGGAGGTTCCAGTAATGCTGGAGCTTTGGGGAATCCGAAGTACCCCTTTATTACCATTACTCCCAGGTCCACTCTGGCCCGGAGTGGTAGTACCTGATATGGGTTAAACAGAACTAAACCGTGCTTCCTTCACAATACTGATTTTTTGCATTTAAACTGCGTATTTATGCTAAATAGAATTGTTTAAAATAGAACTGTTTTGACATTTAAACTGCGTGCTCATGCTAAACTGAATTATTTCAAATAGAACTGTTTTTTGACATTGAAACTATATTTACACTAAACTGAATTGTTTAACATAGAACTGTTTTGACATTAAACTGTGTGTAAACAAAATCTGTACGTATACTAAACTGAATTAGCTGAATTAGAACTCTTTGACGAAACTGAATAGCTTGAAATAGAAATGTTTTTCACAATTAAACTGTACTTACATTTTAACTGCGTGCTTATGCTAAACTGAATTGTTTGAAATAGAACTGATTATTTGAATGAAAATAGATTTGGCGTTAAATAACCTAGAAAGGTTGATATGCCATAAAACCCGACCAACCTAAAATTCTCAGTATAACAAATTCCATTTATAAAAGATTTCTTTAAAACTCTTAATGTCACAATATATTCATATAAACGTCAGGAAATGTTCACATATAAACAATATTAGTAATTTTTTTCATCCTTTTAAAACCTATCCAGTTGTTCTACATTCTCTTTTTTAAGTAGAGGAATTATATTGTGAATTGAATTACCATAACCAGAAAATCCGGCAAACACTTACGCACGACATACAGTAACACTGGACAGATGTTTCGTCCTAATTAGGTCTCATCAGCAGTGTATATCGTAACCTCCACCACTGGAGATCGAACCAGCGAGTACAGATTGCAGAGTTGAAACTCTACAACTGAGCCTCCAGTCCATATCGCACATAAGTCACGCCAAATTAACTAGTCATGGTAATTGCACGGGCAATTAACCTGAATGTGTCTTACAAGTTACACCCATACTCTTTATAGATTACTAGTTTACTAGTTGATTTGGCGTCACTTGTGTGTGATATGGATTGATGGCTCAGTTGTCGAGCTTCGGCTCTGTAATCTGTGCTTGCTGGTTCGATCTCCAGTGGTAGGGTGGAGATCACGATATATACTGCTGATGAGACCTAATAAGGTCGAAAAAGCTAACCAGTTGTGTTTGAAAAAGATCCTACGACAACGACCGAAATGTTACACACAAAATAAACAACTTTAATACCAACTATAGGTTTTCAAACTCTCATCTTACTATATATATATCATCATCATCATCATCATCGTGTCGTGCCGCTAGCACGGATATCCCTGACCCTCTCTCGCCACTTCTGCCTATTGTTAATCGCCTCTAGCAGGTCTTCAGGGCTGCATCCCGTATCCTCACAGAGCTGCTATATGTATGTTCGAGCTGGTCTCCCTGCATTTACCCGGCCATATGTGGGGTCCATAGGAGTACATCACTTATGAGCTCGTCCCTGCTTCTCTAGCAGTGACCTGCATGTCTGGTTCGTCTAACTTGGATAGTTTTTGTGATGGGGGGGGGGCAGGTGGCCGTATAGTTGGTGCCTTGTGGGGTGTTGCCGCCAGGACTTGTTCAATATTGCTCGCAGCATTCTTGTGTAATTGCCGTCTAGCTTCTTCTCCAGCCGTTTAGTTAGCGTCCAAGTAGTGCATCCATATAGCAGTATCGATACGACCGCTGCCTGGAAGAAACTGCGTTTCATTTTATCGGTCAGGTCTGACTTCCATATGATCGATAGCCTATTGATAGCTGTCCATGACTTCGTTAGCCGTGTGTCGATAGAGGGACAGACGTGTTGAATACTAGTTTACCTAAGAATCTACAACGTGAGTTTTTATCCTTTTTTAGAATTATCATTAAATGTTGAGTGCTCGAAAATATTGAGTATTATCAAGCAATATTTTTCAAGTATAAAATATTATAATAAGTATAATAAAACTAATAAGTAAATTAGTTTAACTAATTGCATGATATTGTTCAGCGTTTTCGTGCATAGAACACTTAGTCCAAGCTTTGTAAGGGCAACCGGAAACACAACTTTTTTAACCTAATTTTCCCGATGCTGGTATCATTAGGAAACTAGATTTTACGGTTTAAACTAAAATTTGATTTCTTGAATTGAATTTCTATTTTCTCATTCCTTAATGGTACCTGCATAGGAAAAATAAGGGCTAAAAAGTTCCGCTTTAGACTATCCTTACAGCGCTTTTAAATAACTGGAAAGATTTTACTAATTAAAAACGCCAAAGAGTTAAAATTTAATCATAACTATATATATATATATAGTAAGATATAGTAAGAACTTGCCTACAACAGCTCTGTGCCGACCTGGGATGTAGTCTGGAGGACCTGCCGGGAGCGATGGATGATAGGGACAGACGAAGGGGGAGAGAGTCAGCAAAACCTGTGCTAGCAGCATGTCCTGATAATGACATATATATATATATATATATATATATATATATATATATATATATATATATTCTTTTCAGCTTTACGAGAACTTTTCCTGATTACAAAAGGAAAGGAAATGATAGAGCTAACAAAAAATTCTACATTCTACTTTCTTTTTTGTTACTAACATAGAACCCGTAAAAAATAACAAGATTAGATTTGGATCAACATTTCTGTTTTTTATCAGACCGAAGTTCATATAAACTTAAAAATCCAAAACTTATCTTTAAAACTATATAATGTTAAATATGTAGACAAAATCAGTATAAATTTAGATACTTAATCATGAGATTATTTATGTAGGGATTGGCACTTTTACTAAAGATCACAGCGTAGTATCTGTAATCACTGAATTTTAAACACGGTTATTTTAAAAACTAACATATAAATTATGCAGATAAACACAAATTGTTTTGAAAATTTAATCTTTCTTCAAAAGTAAATACGAAATAAATAAATATACAGTAGATTATTTTGATTTTTTTATATTATTTTTTAGTATATTTAATTAGATTGTTATATGTTCAGATACAACAATTTAATTCGAGTCAGAAGTACTGAAACCGTTATCTTAGACTGAGTACACAGATACTTCATCTCATCGTAGTAGAAATTATGAACTGACGACTGGAGGAATTTATGGCAGATATGATTTACTGGCTTTTTGGTGATTGTAAGAATGTTTAATCGTTTTCCACACACTAAGTTTTAATAATAGCATATGCATTGATATACTAACACTGAATAAACGGAAAAGTAAGACGAGATAAACTCATATACATAATTAAAATATTTAGTAGGTACATATGATAATACAGCAAATGTTGCAACAATATGTCCCAAAACAAACAAGTATATATGCTTTGGTTTCTTATTTTAATGGCATATCAACCTTGGTTGGTTATTTAATGCCAAAGCCATCTTTTAGAAGAACAGTAGTGGTACTATTTACCAACGCCTCCGCTCGGGCAGGATATGACACAAGGTCAATTTTTAAGCAGAGTTTAACAGGTTTGAATTCAGTTTTCCTTCTCCTAGACTAGTTACCTAACCAAGGCTGAAGAACCCAGTCTGTCCTACTATTTACCCATAGCTGGAAGGAGAATAATTGGATTCATACCTTTCCCAAGGGTATTAGTGCTATGTGAAATGCAATCAGTCTCGTCCAGGATTTGAACTCGTATCGCCGTGTCCATTTCCTACGACGATAACGACTACACCACGGGCTCCTCCTGAAGAACAGTAGTGGTACTGTTTCACCCATAGATTGGAGGATAAGGGTTCCATGGTTATTTGTCCAAAAGTGAACGTAATTGCACAACTGGAACTCGAACTCGCTTCCTACAATTTCGTAGTCCAGCGCGTTAACCATTCCACCATCCTCAAGCTTGTGTGAAAAGAGATACAAAGAAGAGTATTATTGAAAGGAATACTTGACGCGATATATCTGTAAATTGTTTGTATTAAGATTAGTTTTATGAAACTATAATTGCTTACCAAGGATTAATATTTTTAAATACTTGGAACCATATATCTCTGTGCCAACAAATGATTATTATTAAATAGAAATAATTATTTCAAATCATATAATTATTAGTATAAGATAGGAATACTTGAAATCATACCACTGTACGCATATTATTTGTATTTTTCCAAGTTTAAAACAGAATTTTATTGCATATCGTTAAGTGTCAGATTGCATTTTTGAAATTCACCAGCTGTGACAATCAGGCTTTAGTAGAGTGTATTCCAATTTGTGCTGTAACTGTTCATTTGAAGCTGAAATCATAAAAATTGATCAGTCATCTCATAAGATATATAGCAATAACATACTGAATTTTCAAGAGTCTACAACAATTTTAAATGCCCATTCGAAAAAAGTCTGGAAACTTATCGTATGCACCTCGTATACTCAGAGGGGGGACTTCTTGTCCCATACCTTCTTCCAGGAGCCAGGTGGTGCAAACGCTTTATACAAAAAACTATCAAAAAACAACTACACAAAAACGCAGATGTACCATGAACGTGATTCCTTAACCTTTAGCCATAAAATATCCCTTGACAGTCGACAAATTAATCAATCAAAGCGCTTATTTCTGATCTGACAAACAAAAATACTCTGCAAAATACACGTAAAATTAATATGCATATATGTGAATATAGTTAATTCTTAACCTTAGATTTGTTGGGGTACAAGGCCAATAAATATATATATTTATTTATCTGAACAAAACACTTATTTAATTGCTTCTTCCTCTTTTTTTCTTCTCTTTTTGCAGATGCCTGTTAAACGTACATCAACCAGCACTTATATGATGAAGATTTGCCTATTGACAATAGCACAACTGGTTTTATTAAGCACAGTCGTCGCTCAGTGTCCAAAAGGGTCAACCAAGGAAAAAATTTGCATTTCATGTGCCCAGGTGCCAAACGCCAATCACTTTTCCGATTCTTGTTGCTCACAGGAATCATCATATGATTTTTGCACGAATTGTCTCAAGAACTTGCTGCCGTGTGTCAGAGAACTGAGCAACATTCTGGCGAGGAGAGCTCCAGTTATGAAGCAGGACAGCGATCTTAGTTTGTCTGATACGAAAAAGCGAATGATCGCTGATAATGGCATCCAGCCTTCTCTAAGGAAAAGTTTTTATCACAGCATATTTCCCAAGAGAGTACCTGAAATATTGGTTCCCGCACCACCAGTTGATGAACAAAAGCGACAATCGTCAAAGTAGAAACTGAATTCGGACACAGGAAACTTGGAAAGTAGCTAAAAAATGTCGAAATCTGGTTTATGGAACTAAATTATTGAATTAAAATATTTATCCGGGAAAATTATGGTTATTCTTGATTCCTATAAAAAATACGGTTATTCTTAATTTCTATAAAATAAACCACGATCAAAAAATTAAGGTTTATCAAATTTATTTTCGTTTCATACAGATCTCTTTATTATTATTACTATTACACTCTTTGTGAGTTTTTCATACCACCTCTAACCCTTTTGAGTACTCTTGTAAGAGACCCTAACTACGATTAGTATCACAGTCACCTTCATGTTTCACAGTTTCATCAGCTCGTCGACTAGGTCCAGGTATTTTTCCCTCTTTTTGCCTACTTTCACTTTCCCTTTCACTTTGATGTCTGTTTGTACAACAAAATCTATTATATAACATATTCTTTTCTTCTTGCTAATCAAAACTAGGTCTGGTCTTTTGACCTCAATAGGCTGATTCGTTTGTATCTTTATTACTCTAAGTATTTTTCGTGTTTTTCACCTTAGTTTTAAAAAGCGGTTTTTCACTGGAGTCAGGGTGACAGCAAGTCTCCTCAGGTCTCCAGGACTCTCTTAATTATTCTTGCCCATCTCATCAGTGCTGGGATCTGAATTGTCTCGATTCTTCCTCTAATCTTCAGTTCCCCCAAGTCTCGTTCCCTGGCTTCGGGGATCGTTCCATCGGTGCCAAATACAACTGATATTCATTTTATCTTATTTTCCCTCTATGGTTCGCTGCACAGCGAAATCCACTCGTTGACAAGTTTTCTTTTGACAAGTTCTTTTCTAATTATCTATTAATTAACACTAAATCTGGTGTTCTGGCCGGGAGAGGTAATCTGTTTGTATCTCAAAGTCCCAGTGAGTTTCATTTTCTAAGACAGATTCTTGTTTGTGCATATTTTAATCAATTCCAAGAGGATCATCTATATTGAATTTCTTTTGTGCAAGTTTACATCACCAACTGGATGTTTTATTGAGATTATGGCAATTTTGAGACTTTATTTCAAGCTGACCCTCAATACTGTATGTAACTGTTGAAATAATTCAGAAAGTTGAAGGAAATGAAACAATCTTATTGTTCAAAACTGGGTTTGAAGTCGAAAAAATAACGAGAATCTGTTGTCGCTTAAAGTGCTTTAAAACGCTAAGTAGAAGAAAACCTAACCATCAACAGTCGAAAACTTTTAAAAGAACCAGCGCCAATAAAAACATATCATATTCAAAAGTTTAAATACGCTTTAAAAAGCATAAACTCTTAATGCAATAAAAGCGAAAATATTTTTGATACACGCTAAGATCACTGTTCAAAACTATTCTCTCTCTCTCTCTCTCTCTCTCTCTCTCTCTCTCTCGTCTATTTAACATGATAGAAATACTCGAATCACTTGAAATGCTGTTTCGATAATCATCATCATGTCGCACCATCAGCACGGATATCGCTGACCCTCTCCCGCAACCCTTCTCTATCGTCCATCGCTTCTGGTAGGTCCTCAAGGTCCTATCCCGTATCGTCACAGAGCTGTTGTATGTAGGTTCGAGCTGATAGTCCTGCCTTTGCTCGTCCATGTGAAGGGGTCCACAAGAGTACGTCACTTATTAGTTCGTCCCTACTTCTCCAGCAGTGTCCCGCATGTCTGGTTCGTCTGACTTGGATAGTTTTCGTGATTAGTGGTAAGTGGCCATACAGCTGCTACTTTGTGTGGTGCTGCCCCCAGAACTTGTTCAATATTGCTCGCAGCATTCTTGTGTAGTTGGCATCAAGCTTTTTCTTCATAGGTTTAGTTAGCGTCCATGTAGTGCATCCATATAGCAGTATCGACAAGACCACTGCTTGAAAAAAACTGCGTTTCATTTTATCGGTCATGACCGATAGCCTATCGATAGCTGCCCGTGGTGTAATGATTATCGTAATGATTAGGAGGTGCCCGTGGTGTAATGGTTATCGTTGTAGGAAATGAACACGGCGATACGAGTTCAAATCCTGGACGAGGCTGATTGCATTTTCACATAACACTAATACCCTTGGGAAAGGTATGAATCCAATTATTCTCCTTCCAGCTATGGGTAAATAGTAGGACAGACTGGGTTCTTCAGCCTTGGTTAGGCAACTAGTCTAGGAGAAGGAAAACTCTGAATTCAAACCTGTTAAACTCCGCTTAAAAATTGACCTTGTGTCATATCCTGCCCGAGCGGAGGGGTTGGCTAGTCTCGTGTTGATGTCTGTCTTGGTTGATGAAACACGGCTTCATAGGTAGGTGAACTTGTCTACTAGTTTCAGAGAGCTACCGTTTAATGTAGCAGGGTTTCGGCTTGGGCGGGTGTATTTGCCAGAAGTGCTATGTCATCGGCATAGTCCGCGTCCGTAATTGTGCAAGGTACCTTCTGTTTCTTTCCTTTGTTAGCTTGAAACCGTTTTCTTTCATTATATCAATAGACATTCTGCTGCTCATCTGTAAGGGCTTCTATCATCATCATCATCATCATGTCGTGCCGCTAGCACGGATATCCCTGAAACTCTCTCGTCACTTCTCCCTATCGTTCATCACCTCCGGCAGGTCTTCAGAGCTACATCCCGTATCCTCACATAGCTGCTGAATGTATGTAGGTTCGAGCTGGTCGTCCTGCATTTACCCGGCCATATGTGGGGGTCCATAGGAGTACATCACTTATGAGCTCGTCCCCGCTTCTCCAGCAGTGTCCTGCATGTCTGGTTCGACTAACTTGGATAGTTTTCGTGATGGGAGGCAGGTGGCCGTATAGTTGGTGCCTTGTGGGGTGTTGCCGCTAGGACTTGTTCAATATTGCTCGCAACATTCTTGTGTAATTGCCGTCCAGCTTCTTCTCCAGCCGTTTTGTTAGCGACCAAGTAGTGCATCCATACAGCAGTATCGACACGACAGCTGCCTGGAAGAAACTGCGTTTCATTTTATCGGTCAGGTCTAATTTCCATATGATCGATAGCCTATTGATAACTGTCCATGACTTCGTTAGCCGCGTAGCCATCGAAAGATTATCATGACCCACACTCAAACCACCTGTTTTAATAAAATAAGATAAAACTCAAGGGTTAAAAAATAAACATATACCATGAGTAATTGATAAGGTCATTCATCTTTTTACTATTTAACCTTACTGTATAAAATGGGGGTCACTCTTTGATGTTGCTTATATGTTTTTATTAATATTCTTAGATGATTAATTTTTGATCACGTGAGTGGTGGGGGGCGAATAACTGAATAAATGATGTTGACTATCAAATTTCAATTTTCAAGAACAGAAAAAATAAAACATTCACATTGAATATTCAGGACAATCATTCTAAAAGTTTTACATATACTTAGTCGGAAATTTAGTGTTTCTCTACGTGAAGTCATCAAACTTATGGGGTATATGAAGGGTTCGTTGTTGTGGTTGTGGTTAATTGTTAGTATTGTTGGGAATTTCCGAGATTTGTATCTTACTTCCTTTTCTTCTTCTTAGCCGATCCACATGTCTTCTTTTTGTCTGTCGAAGTTGAAAGAGAATTAAGGACATAAGGAAAAAGACAAGAATACTTTTAAACTCAAACTTCATTTGGGGGCTTACAACTATTCTGTGCTGTGGAATGTTTTCCTGAACTAGTAGAAATAGTCACATTTCTCCAGACAAGACTTTAAAGTATATTATAGAATCATCTTCGACAATTACAAGTTACCCTAAAGTCCAACCCCTCCTCTACGTGGCAGGGCGGTGGCAACGGGTAGTGTCAGGGCTATGCCGTCAGGTACTTCGGTCCCTGGTAGGGTCACCCAAGGCGGATTGATCTAGTACCCAGCGGTATTCGGGCCGCAACCCGGCTAAAGGGGCTCTGGTGAAAATCCAGGAGGTTTCAGTTCCGGCAACCAGCGGCCTCGAGTCACTCTGTCAATGCGTCTGTGGAAAATCTGCGTCAAACAGGGCGTTTTTCCGGGTAGGACTTGGGACCCTTCCCGCAATCCAATCCCAAAGTATCTTCTTCAATGAGCAACATGGTTCGAAATGCTGTACTTGCTCGGGAGGAAGCCGGTTCAACCCGACCAGGGTGAAAGCCAATACAGGTACAGGTACGGTAATTATAAGTTCGAGGGTCCGTCGTATATTTAATGGGTATGCTTAGCAGTGGTTGCTACTAGTAGGAGAGACGCATTGCGCTGCAAAATTCGAGATTCAGCAGGTATGTGCTCTTCCCACGAGCAGCAGAGTTACTTTTGCATTTTATTTATTTTATCTTTTATGTTATTGTCTTTTTTATTTCTTTTTAATCCCCCACAAACTCATCAATCACCTTCGTATAAATAGATTTCAATGATAGCAAGAAACTGTCAATCACCAAACATGCTTAGTTATTTACTGGCATAATTGCGTGAAGGGAAGTTAAGTGAAGCTTTAATAAAATGAAAAAGAAAATACAAGATACACTAACCCTAAAATTGTTTGCTATAAAATTTTATTTTAGTCCTTGTGAGTTTTTCACACCAGTTTTAAATGATTGAAATCTGCGTGACAGCAAGTCTCCTCAAATCTCTTGGACTTTTTTAAGAATTTAAGCTGATCTTAACTGTACAGTAGTCTGGACGGTCTCGATTTTTTCTCTGATCTCTAATTCCTCTAGTCTCTTTTCCAGGCCTTTGAGGACTGTTCCAAGTGCACCATCTACAATTGGTATCACTGTCACCTTAATGTTTCAGAGCCTTTTCAACACTCTGATAAGATCCAAGTATTTGTCTAATCTTTTCGCCTTCTTTTAATTTCACTGTGGTCTGCTTGACCATTTTCTTTAATCAGGTTATTTCTTAATCTTTTCTCCTCTTCTGATATGGTTTTCTTTACATTTATACGATGTTTATGTTAAAATCATTGTTGTGGTTGTGATGCTGGATTTCGTAAGATTGCGGTGGTCAATAATTTAGGGTTCATCTTTTTCAGAGAGCTCATTTTCTTCACGGCTTACGTGTCCACATATTTCTAGTATTTCAAGGTCAGAAAACCATCCTTTCTTTAGAATCCTTCTTGCTTAGTGGGTAAGTCTTTGATTTATTGTATTAAACTCAGTAGATTTCTTCTTGTTTTCTTTTGCTTCTGTGTGTGGCGTTGCTTTTAAAATCGCAGTGAATTACATGTTTATTTTCTTCTCAATTCCATTTCTTTTTCTGACTAAATAAGATATCATTATATTGGCAATTTGATATATTGTAGCTGCAGTATTTTTTCTGTGCAGCTGAAATTAGAACGGGCAACATTCACAGGAAACCGACTTGGTCTCCTTTGTTAGCAACCAAAGGAGCACCTACCGATCATTACACTCAAATCTGTCACTTGAGTTCCTAGTTTATTTGTATTAATATTATACATTTTTCACGCGTAGTATATTGTGACTATGCCAGACTAGAGGTTGTTTATTATCTGTGCCCCAATCTGAGGGATTACAAGGTAATCTTCCAAGAAAAAAAAAACCTTTAGCTTATTATAAGCAAAAACATAAACAAAAACAACTATACACGGACAAACAAAAACTACAAGAACAAATAAAGAAAGACTCAGGCCTTTATACTCTTTTTTTCATTTTAATGTAGAACTTAGTTCAATTTCAACTATACAATTTCTGATCAGGCATTTCTTGAATAAACTTACGTCTTTGTTTCCGAATTATTCAACAGTATTCTGCTATATTTGTTGACAATATTTCTTTAAAAAAAAAACAGATATAAATATCAGATTTGTCAGTGAGACCAAAACAGGAAGAAAAAAACTTGATTTGATATTGAAGATCTGTGCTAGTCGGCAACACAGTCTTAAATACTAATCAACCCTCACCTTCTGTGGTCTGTAAAATCTCATCACATTTGTTCGTGGATGTAGAATTTTCAGTTTCTACCATCAATTTTCAAGTGTTCTTCTCAATACCTTCCATTTCGTTCTCCTTTCATTTGATGATAGTTGCAACAGCTCAGATGTTGATGGTTGTTAGGAGCTTTCAGACCTTTAACTGGTTCTTTCATAACAACTTAATTCTTGTCAAATATGTTACATTGGATTTTATCTTCTCATGTAAAATATCATCCAGCAAAAAGATGCGAACGAATTTATTTCCACCCACTTCTAGAAGACAAATATTCTCATCTGATGGTAACTAAATTCCCTATCTTTTCTCTTTTTATTAGTTTCAAACTAATATACTCAGTACATTTCGAGATGTCAAAATCCATCCTATATAACAGCAACAATGACACAGCTTTCTAACTTGGCAAAGAGATTATTATTATTATTATTAATGTGTATTTTTCACAAAAGTTTAAACTGGTGGTCTTTCATTGAAGTGAGTGTGATAGCAAGTCTTCTCTTATATCTAGGGCTCTTCTAAGTATACTAAATCATTTTTAACAATGCTGTGGTCTGGATGGTATCAATTGATCTTTTTATCTCCAGTTTCCTTAGTCTCTTTTAAAAGTTTTTAGGGTCCGTTCAAAGTGCACCAATTATAATTGGTATCACTATCACCCTCATCTTATTTTAATCCTCTTGCAAGGTCCAAGTATTTGTTTGCTTGTTTTTTGTTGTTGTTTTTTTTTTTTCACTTTGTGGTCCGCTGAAAGGACAAAATCCACTAGATAACAAATTCTTTTTTTTTCTTGTTAACACAAGGTCAAGTCTTCTTGCCAGGAATATGGGATCCGTTTGTCTTTCAAAATTCCAGAGGATTTTATGCGTCTTATTCTCTAAAACGGATTCTGGTTGCTGTTAATACCATTTTGTTGTATAGTCAAATTTTAATCTCTTGCACAATTTCTAGTTGGTCACCCTTCCCACCTAGTCTTGCTTTTATAATTATTATTATAATCTGTTTCAAAATAAATTGTATAACACTTAATGTAGATACTTATTTTTCAAAAATGGCTTGTTTCATTGATTTACACGATAATTCTTTTTATTTTTAACAATTAATCTTCCTCTTTTTTTTACCTCGCGACTTCATAAAACAGAATGAACGCTCTCTTTATATATCATTTTGTTTTCTTGTCCTATAGCAATCTACTAAGCTTCTTTTTTTTTTGCTTAGATGTGGCATAGGGTCATATGAATGGGGCACCTAATGAGACTCGAACTCACTCGTGTAGGTTTGCAAGTCTAGCTTGCTAACCATTACACCACCAGAGGTGACCCGTTTTCTTGTCCTGTAGTTCCAATATATAAGTATTGTCTTATCTTACAGTTGGTTACATTCCTTTGGAAGAAGCAATGAAACAGTCTTTCATTATTTAACGAGTCTTCGATGCTATGAGTAACCATCTGAGTGAATTTCAAAAGTTGATATCAAGTGTGCATATATGTAAAGAAAAAATTATTTGACCCAATTACTCGTATTTTTTTCAAGCTAATGTTCATTATCTCCAAGTTAAATGAACGTGCAGTAAAAAGAAAAAAAAAGAGTATACAAAAGTAGTGAAACATTTGAATGCAGTAATTTTTTTAAAGGAAACTATATCAGTTTAGCTAAATTGCAAAATACATCCATTGTGATTTCTGCAGGTGCCTTTGTAATAAGATCTACCTCCTATATATATATATATATATATATATACATATTTACCAACCCCTCCGCTCGGGCAGGATATGACACAAGGTCAATTTTTAAGCAGAGTTTAACAGGTTTGAATTCAGAGTTTTCCTTCTCCTAGACTAGTTGCCTCACCAAGGTTGAAGAACCTAGTCTGCCCAGTTATTTACCCATAGCCGGAGGGAGAATAATTGGATTCATACCTTTCCCAAGGGTATTAGGGCTATGTGAAATGCAATCAGTCTTGTCCAGGATTTGAACTCATGTCGCCGTGTCCATTTCCTTCGGCGATAACCATTACACCACGGATATATATATATGTACATATATATATATATATATGTGTGTGTGTGTGTGTGTGTGTGTGTGTGTGTTTAGAGCAACATTTGGTTTGCTAGCCTAACTTGCAAAATATTATACCAATCGAGGCACCCACATCTATTATATATTGATTTCCAATGCTTTTTTTATATCATATGATACCTATAATATGTTGAAATTGTGACTGGCATTTTCAGCAGATACAAATCAGCTCTAATGATGATGTTTAATTCTAAAACCTTCAGCATTGTCTTAACTCTTTTATTAGGTGAGTGCGAAAATTTCCAGCGTTTTTATTTAAAAACAAACAACTTTTTTCAGACTGCTTTTCGATGAAGACGATTGTGACATAACTTTCATCGTCGTAGGAAATGGAATCGGCAACCCGTGTTCAAATCCTAGACGAAGCTCAGTACATTTCACTTGGCGCCAAGGAATCCATTTGGTCTCCCCTCGAGCTACGGATAAATTGTAAAGCAGACTGGATTCTTGAGCCTTGGTAACCCAACTAATCTAGGAGAAGGAAAACTCTGTACACAGGCCTACTGTGCTGCGCTTAAGAACTGACCTTGTGTCACATCTCTCGTAAAGAATAGGAGACCTTAATTACAGAGATCAGTAATGCCATTGTATATCAAGAAAATGATTCCAAGTGTTCCTGTCAGCGATCATTTTTTTCCAGTTTTCTGTTCATAAAGGGAAGTTCTTCAAGTATTTTTTGTACAAGAGGTTAAGTCTAGCAGGAATGGTTCAGTCCGACACAAATTGGTTTGCAGATGATATAGGATCCTCAGCTATTATTTTCCGAACTCTATTCACTTTCTTTGCATCAATAGTAGCGTAACTTGAAGCATCAAAAAGGCTTAAGTCAGAAGTTGTGATATTTTGATCAGTCAAGTCAGAGTCATCTGATTTATATAAAATCAAGTTTGTTAATAGTTGATATGATTGACAAGAGTTGTTAAAAATGTTAATATTCTAAGATGTTATTAATCAAAAAATCATGAACAAAATCACCAACAAACCTTGTCATATTATTTTTATTAGCCATATATAATTTTCACTCAACGATATGCTATGTTATCAGTTCATTTTTCGTTGGTTCCCTTCACAAAAAAACTTTTTCTCTTGACGATGACCAACAGTTAAAATTACTTGAGAACAATGAAACATAACTTTAAAGAAATATTACCATTTGTCTTATCACTTTTATTCACTTTTATTCAGATAGATAGATAGATGTGGATCAAATGGGAGAAAAGCAAATATTTAAAAATAAAAAAACTCTATAAATGATTTCAAATTTGGTACTTAAGTCTTTTATCATAATTCCATATACGTATATATTTGTAAGACACGTGTTTCGAATATTTCAGTCTTTTACAGGGGATTGAATTGTTGTTTGTGAATTGAATATCTTTATAATTGAGGGAAGTTCATAGATTATTTTGGTTGATTCAAATTAACTCCAGATTTGATGTCTGTGTCTGTCCCATTGAGGTTAATTTTCTGTGAAGATTTTTGACTGTTTTGTTAATGAACTTTTTTGTTCCTTCCCCTTATTGAATATTTTTTATCTTTCGCACTTGACCACTGTCGCGTCTTTGCAGAGAGATTACCGATTTAAGTAAGCAAGGTGTGACTCAAGGACATGGGTTACCAATCGTTTAATCACTACACTGACTAATGCAAGAACAACAATCCTTAAACACATAATAATACTCACATGATATAATCCCTACTTGACAGCAATGGCGAGAAGCCCTTCTCTTTTGGATACTTTCAGGAACTGTCTTGTCTCTTGACACTTCCTTGTCCGGGCCCTCTGCTGCTGCTGATTGCGTGTGTGTGTGTGTATACTCCCCGCCAAGATATGTTGTATATGTATGTATGTGTATATATCTTGACTGGATTATGGAATTATGTTATCAGGGTTTAGGCAACCTAACTTGTCTGCAGGACTCTGTGACTCTCTGAGACTAGTTTCCATAGACTTATAGCCAGAGTCTCACGTCTTAGTAGGTATGGTTGCACATTCAGCTACGTATCCTCCAGACTGACTGGTTTTAACCTTTCCAACGAAACATTCACCGGGTTCTTTGCAATTCTGACCGAAAAGAATTTGTTTTCCCTTTCTGTCACCGTGTAAGGTCCTCTGTGCATCGATTAGAAAACGCGAGAACCGGCCTAGTCTAAGACGAAGACATGAGCACATGACATCATCAGTAGTTGGGGCAGTTTTGCTAGCCTCAAAATTCAGGTCCTGGTTTGTCTTGTGCCTGTTACTGAATGGCCCTTTTGAAATATCCCAACTCTCATGTGATCATTTCTTGCATCTAACGCAAGAGTTCTTGTGGTTAATCTTTGTTATCAGTGACACAGCCTGTCACCAGGTTCACGAGTGGCAGAAGGAGGAGGAGGCTATTTCATTACAGAAGCAATGGATTCATAGCTTTAAGGGCATTAGCTCAAAGTTAACTACAAACAAACTCCTCTAAGATTTGAACAAGTCCATTTCCTATGACAATCAGCATCTCACCCAATAACATCTCCGATTTTTGCAGAGAATATCCAAACTGATTTTATCAGATACAAGTTGGGTTCATGCAGTTTTTGAAAATAAAAATGAAAAGAGAATGATGATTAAATAATACTTGGGTGAGTCAAAAGTTTTGCAATATTTTGGTAGTACTTGCTAGTTTATTTCACCAATGGCCCGGGAGACCTGGGTTCAATCCCAGATCGAATAATACCAAAGACTTTAAAAATGATACTTGATGCCTCCTTGCTTAACACTCAGCATAATAAGGTACGGATCAAGGGTAAAGTGGAGAAATCCAAGGAAAGGAGTAGCACTCTCCTCTACACCTTGGTGTAGTAGCTATCAAAAAGGTAGCCTTCGGGTCACCCTCAACTATGGTCGCCAACTGTATATGACTGAAGCAGTTCAAGAATGATACCCACTGTAGTTGGTGCACTGACGCACCATAGATTGCTTCCCTCGTCTATCTGTGATTTGAAAGCCATACAACTGTATGCTCAACTTGTGCTTTATGAGCTTAAACTGGGCGATGAAACAACAAAAGCAATCAAAAATATTTGCTGTATGAAAGGTGAAGGTTCAGTTGATCACAGTACAGTAACTAAATGGTTCAAGAAATGTTGTTGAGGTAGCAACAACTTCAATAATCAGGCAATGATAGGCCTAAAACTGAAGATTCTAAGGGGCCACACTCCAAACCATAAAAGGTAAAACTGGCAAATGTTACTAGAAGAGTATCAGGCGAGTTTGGCTTCTTTCAATCCAATGTGGTTCATCATCTTCACAACCTCAGCAAAAGCCAAATTATACCTTACAATAGCAAAATATTGCAAAACTTTTGACTCTCATAACAAGATGAATATAAAAAGATCAGCAACAAACAAGAAAAATGAATAAGATGTTAGTTTATTTTCAAATGTCAACAAGTTTTTAACACTGACAGTTATTCATTGAGAGAGTTCACTTTTACAGAAGACAAGGTCATATTGACCTGATTTCCATCTTTACATTAAAATTGCAGAACTTAAAGAGAAAGATTTACAATGTTTTTTTTTTAAATTCACCACCAAATTCTCTTGGTTCATACTCTCAGCAGATCTCTAAGCATTTTTTTTCTAACGTTCACAGTTTCAGGTTTTGGCTTATCATAAAATGTTTGACTTGAATTAGGGACCACATGTGAATAAGTGAAAGAATAAAAAAACATTTTTAAAAAAAAATAGAAGAAAAAATACAATGTTCGTGCGGAGTGATTCTTCTTTCTTTTTGAGGAGCCAATCCAAAAATTATAAAAAAATAAAGAAAAAAAAATCAATTTGACAAAGGGCAAATATCTTTGCCATTTAAGAAAAAAAAGAAAAAAGTTTTATCAGCTACATAAATGAGTTCTCAAACGTTCTTTGCTTGCCTGCAAGCCAAAAGAACTTTACATGTCTGTATATAGATAATCAAATTTTTGATCCTCGGTAAGTTTTTCCACCTCGGCATTATGTGTAAAACCTAACCGTATCAAAAATCCCGATAAAAAAAAAAAAAAAAATGGCTGCACAAAGTAAAAGTGTTTTGTTTGGACATTGGTCAGTCTGAAAATTTCCCATTTCCTAATTTTAGTCTTTAGATTTGATATCATAAACTTCAAAAATCAAATGTTATAGCAGATTTTTTTTCACTGCTCCCATCGGTAAATGATCATAAATTGTAGTGGGACAGACTCCCAATCAAGCCAGCTGTTTTGAATATAAATAAGCCAATGTCCAAGGATGTTTACAGTTAAATACCTTGACCACTCTGTAATTATACACCTCATTCCACCTGCTCAACTCTGTTCAAAAGATAACTCTTTTATAATTATTTTATTAACTAGCTTAGTGTCCAAAAATTACAATTGTAAGTGGAAATATATAATATATTCACATATAAATACTCAAATAATAAAAAAATTATAATTATTTTAACATGCAGCTTCAAATTTTGATCATTGATTAATAATACAACAAATATAAGAATTTAAAAAAATAAATAAATATTGAAATAAGATCAGTTTGTTGTTCATTTTTATTTGTTGTATTATATTTAGTTCAAAATTTGTTAATTTTCAAGCTGCAAAGCTTTTTAAAATGTATTAGCAAACTGGTCTTCTCGTTACCAAGAGAAATGTTTAATTTTTGTAGTATAGAATAATGCCTTCAGTTACAATTTAAAAAAAAAAAATGGAATTTTCAATTTCTTCTGTTATGAGACCAGGTTGTGTGACTGATATATATGTAGATATATTTGATCTATTTATTAAAAAAAAATATAAAAAATAAAAAATGGGGTAGTTTTTGATTAAATAAATGCCAGTAATTTAAGCCCACACAAACCAGAAAATAAATGAAATTGATATCAGAAATCAAACCTGCTAAACTTATTACAAATATTATACACAGACTAGTATCTTCATCTTGGCTGTTATAATCACAAGGTTTCAGCTGTTGTACCCTCCAGCCTAACTTTGGGCATCTGGCACAGCCTGTAAACGTCTGGCAATTTTTAACCAAACTCTTTATCCAACCTCAAAGACCATAGCTTAATGAATAAAAGCATTGGTTGAAGCATATCAAGTTACCTGGTGATCATTGGTTCAATCCCTGAGCTGGGTAGCACAAGAAAATCATATACTCTGATTAAGCAGAAGAGGCAGACAATTGATATCAAAAGGACAAATTATCTCAGAAGAATTAACCGACATGAAATAATCTTCTAAGCATGGACAGTGGAATGAGAATAACCTACCCTCATGGATTGAATGAAAGGGTTTAGTTCAAAATTCTCAGAAACATAACAACTAAGATAAGGATACTCGTCCAAGTACCTTAGAGTAGAATAATGATAATTCCTCAGCTCAGAAATTCAGATAAATAATCATTCATGACAAATAAAAATGAAATGAAATTCAGTTAAATAAAAATTGTTAAATCGGATTTTATTAGATTTTTGTCAACTGAAATTTAGAATCAAAATCAAAAATTTAAACCACTTTTTAATTTTTTTTTTTTTTTTAACTAAACCATCCTTTATTTTTTTTTGTGTCTTATCTCAATTTTTTTGTCATTTAAAATATTTTTAATTTTATGTCACAAAACTCAACAAGCAAATATTTGATCTGTATTAAAATGGAAAGCCATGTTGACAGACAAATCACAGCAATAGGAAATCACTTAGTTTCATTAACTAATGGCCTGGAGATCAGCTGAAATATTCATCAAGCACTAAGAAGTTCTAACGTTATTTATTTTTCTCGGAAAAATATCAGGAGTTCTTTACACAAGTTAATTAAAAGCAATATAATGTTTACTCATATATATATGTGTATATTCTTGTTTGTTTTATAAAGGGGGAGATATAACGTCACAATTTAAGTTACTTTAAATTAGTAAAACTTTTACTTTGGAGAGATTTATTTTACAATTTCCTATCAGAAAAATATTTTGTAAAGATCAAAAATTTAATATTATTAGTGAACTACAATTTTAGGATAAGAATATATTTGGAATAAGTAGTGTTTTTTGTTTTGTTTCATAGGAGAGGGAAGAATCTAAAAAGTAACATTATCAAAATTGGGATCATATTCCATGTCTACACTGTATATGTTCATTTGTGTTAGATACCTTCTTTGCAAGAGATTATATATATATATATATATATATATATAAAATCATGCATTTACAAAAAGAAAAAAAAAAAGATTCATCCAAATTTGGAAAGCTGAAATCCAGATAATTTCTGATTCTTAAACAGTTTAAAGAAAAGCAATGATTTTAATGGACCACGATTGGGTTACAAATATTGCCCCTTATTTTTTTGTGGGGTGGGGGGAGTATAAGATTTTAAAATTTACATAAGCTGAAAAAAATTTTTTTTTTTTTAATCCATTGCAATTAATCCTTCACCAGTTATCATGGATCGTACAATACCATTGAATCAAGAAGGATATCAAAAGGATGGATCTGCATCTGTGCAATCCCTTACTCATATACAAAAAGAAACACTGTTCATTCTAAATGAAACAAACAACCATATATTGGAACGGATATTGAGTAAGAAATATTTTCATAAAACCATTTGCTTATCTTATCTCTTCCTCATGTTAAGTAAAAATTGGACAATAACTTCTATTTTATTCACTCAATTTTTTCATTTCAAAATATTTCACAAATTCAAAAACAACAATTTTTGATTTTACTAACAGTGCTAACTGAAAAATCTACATTGATAATTGAAAAGAGTTTGTCTGTCTGTCCTTTATATATGGTCAAACAGTTTGATGTAGAATTACCAAATTTAGGATGCATACTTACTGCATACATAGGAAGGTTTTAATGTAAAAGAAAATATTTTCAAGTCTTCATTGGGAGGGGGGAAGAAAGGTTTTGTTTTTTTAATTGAGAGATAGTCCTTAATAACTAAGAAGTCATATAGCTGCAAAACATAACTAATTGCACAAAATTCTAATTACCAAACTTGAAAAAAATAAATAAACAAAATGTCCTAGTAAAATAATTTACATTAAATTGAACATTTGGTTTGCAGGTAATTTTTCAAGGTGGAGATATAAGATATAAATTCTTGCTTAGTTAGAACTAACAAGCTTAAGAAAAAACAAAAATGTTTTAAATAATAAATATCACAACTATCACCCATTTAAATTACTAGCCCACCACTAACGAATCATTTTCTTATATTATCATCAGCTTTAATCTAAGTTTTGATAAAGGATAAGAAAGAGAAATAAAAGATTTAGGCAAAAAATGAGAAAAGATATGACAAAGGGATAATTTTAAGTGTAAAGCCCAATGAAATATCAAAGTGTCAATCGAGAAACATATTTGATTCATTAAGAAACAGATGTTGATTAATCTAAAAAATAAAACAAAAACAACCAACAACAACAAACTAAAGCATTTTAAGAGAGGAGAAGTATTAATTTTTGTCCCAAATTAATATTTATTCAAGGATTGCTTTTTACGTGTTTCATGAGTAAGGTCATGTCAAAAAAAAAAAAAAAAATTCTCACATTAAAATTTCGATTAAATTCTAAAAATAAAATGTTTTTCTAGATACAATTCATCAAAGATTTTACGACATTACTTAATGATAGAAAACCACTTTGCTGGCCAAACTAAGAATACTCTGACTATATCAACAGTAGCAGAAGAGTAAGACACACACACCCACCACCAAAAAAGGAGTTTCCTGACGATGATACTAAACTGTATCTGGTGGTGAGACTGCAGTTATGGGGATCTGAGAAGTGTGGTAGTACTAGTTATGGTCCTACCAAAATGTTAAGTAAATCTGTAGAAAATTTATTATTTCAATAGAACCATGAACAAAAAAAATAATTTCTTAAAAAATTCAAAAACTTAAGAAATATCTAGACAAAAAAATGTAAATATAAATTCACAATGAACATGATTCCCAAATATTTAGGCATAAAAGAATCCTTAATGTGTCGATATGCAGTTAAAACTCTATTATTCATAAAAGCTAAACACAGTTTTAAACAGACAGACAATTTTTGCCATCTTCCTCAAAATTTTGAAAATTCTTTATAAGTTAACAATAAATACAATGAAGGGCATATGTTTCTTTTTGGCACAGAAAAATGTATTATCAAAAGTTTTATTAGTAAAACTCTAAAAAAATTTTTAAAAGTGATTTTTTTTTTCTCTATGGGATATATATTTCTTTATTATTTCATTGAATATATATATATATATATAGATATTATTGAATAAAAACAAATACTCTAAAAACATTTTTTTAAACAAAAAGAAGAAAACAAAGTCAAAAATTTAAATAAAAACTTGATTTATTTACACTTCCAGTTCCCAGTACTTTTTGAAGTTTTTATTACCTATAAGCAACCAAAAACGATTAAAAAATGGAAAAATAAAAATCATCAAACTGACAACCATAAGTATTCAAACTGTTTTATAAGAAAAATAAAATAAAATAAAATTAGAATTTTATTAAGACATTTTGAAGGAGAATGCTTTGAATTGTGTACGTGTATATGTGTGTGGAGAACAAATTTCGAATTATAGGATTTGTACATTAGAGTTAGCTCCCCTTGTTTTGTTTTTTTGGTACTACCATTTTACCGCGCAACACAGATATTTTGAGTTCCGGTTCTTTATAGTTCAATATTCCTTCAGAATTTTTTTTTTCTTTTTTTTTGCACCAGAAAATATTTATAGAATTAAATAAATAAATTAAAATTCATAAAATTGTAACTGCTTTTGTGGGCTTGAAACAAGGAACACTGAAGAAAATGAACCTTTCTCCCCACCTGTCAGAGGAGTAAGATGTTGGTGTAGTGTCAACGCAAATATCAATATTTCCGAAATTCATTTGATTTTTTTTTCTTTCTTTTATGCACAACACATTTAGGAATAAATCAAACTTATATATGCATATATTAAAAATAAAATTTTAAAAAATAATAAAAAAAAGGGAGATACATATATTTGCTTTCTTATCAAAATCATAAACACAATAACAAAGGTATTTATTTATCAATTTGTCAATATTGTATCCTAGTATTGAAAATATTTTTGTAATATTTAAACTTCATACATGTAAGAATAGTTGGAGGGGGTTTAATACATTTTTTATAAATGTAGAAAATGAAAATAAAAAATTCTATTCTAAATTATATTTTCTTACAACATGTCATTCGAAAGAGTATTAATAGTTTTTAAAAGACTAAAAATTACAAGAATATAAACTTTTAAAAAGGGCTAATCAGAATTTAATATATTTTACGATCTTTTTAAAAAATGTTAAAGAATTTATGTCCAAATTAAAATGAACCAACATTTTGAACTGGTAAAGCAAAGAATAATATTTAATAATTATCATTCGCTTCATACAAATTTATCAGCAAATAAAGGAGATTAGTTTCTTCATCAGTAATTCAAAATAAGATAAAATATATTAAAACTTCAGTAATGTCACCAGGTTATGAGACAGAATTGTTTTCCAACAGATGAAAAATTCTTATTCATTTTCTTTTATACAAATGCACAATGTTGTACAATATGTGCATATAATGGACAGTGAATCTTAATGCTGTTGTATACTCTTGTGAAAACAAAAATTATAAAAAAAAGAAGAAAAAAAAGGCAAATTTTCCAACCTTAATGTCAAAGTGTTATTTTATAACACAGAAGCTATAAAGATTTAATTATCTAGAGTAATAAAATCAACATTAAGTTGCATTAATTTGCAAAAGTAGGGATATAGTAAATAATTATCTCCCTTATAAAATTGGCATATGTTAGGGGCTCCATAGGGTTTCATATGATAATCCAGAAACCCCTTCTTGACCTCAGTTTGCCTTTTTTTCTTTGAACAGTAGAGATGGTGTCTTTGACCCTGTGAGGGAATGGTAAAGACACATGGCTATAGAACAAAAACTCATCAAGTAAGCCTTTTTCGTTTTTCATTTGATACCCCCATTCCACATACTGATTGTTTATAGAACAATATGTATAATTCTATCATGGAACATGTTTGTGTATTCTTTCTTTTAATACTACTTGTATGTATATTATCTAGATAAAAGTTTAAATGTTCTTGCATTTCTAATTAAGTTTATAATATCTTTTCTTCTGTTTATTTAGTGTTTTAATTACTACTAACATATACTAATGTTTTATAATTGTTACATTTTGCATATATATGCATGCAAATGTAGCAACAATTATAGGAGTAATTTAAAAGAAAACTGATTTATTTTATTTAAAAAAGAAACCTTTTCTGTTAATTTATTTTAATTACTTTTAAAGTGATAATTTCATGCATTAAATCAGAGGTTCTCAATTGGGTGGGGAATATTAAATGAAATGGATAATGGAGAGACACAAAAGTAATTACAATTGCAACAGTTATCTTATTAAAGATTCTGATTCTTCAACAGAATCCCAGGAATGGAAACACTGATACTACACTTTCATCAATTCCATTAAACAGTTTGGAGGAAATGCTCCTGACAAACTCTACCTTAGTGAACAGTATATCATATGTTTTTAAATACATTGGGGAGTGTACTAATTTTAACAATGCCTAATCTGTACTAGAGGGTGTGCAAATGAAAAGTTTATGCAAGTTACTTGCAAGACATCTCGCAACTAGATGTGAGAGAAGCCCTTCACTAGTTTCTTAATGAGTTACAGAAGCTTAGTAAAGATTACAATTCCAAGAGTAAACGGTACTGTAAACATTTTAAAAACAAAAAAGCATCTATGCTGCTTTCATTCACATATCTTGTCATATGCTAGCGTCTTCTAGAAAACAAAATGTTAGACTTGTGAACTGCTTAAGACCAGGTTTATTTTGGATCAAGTACAATGCAGATAGTCATTCATTAATCGGTACTCAGACTATGGCAATAATAAAACCTGCAAGCATTTATTTATCTAACCGCAATGTCATAGAAGGAGGTGACACAAAGTCACTTTTTAAGCAGAGCAAAAATGGTTTGAATTCAGAGTTTTCCTTCTCCTAGACTGATTACCCAACCAAAATTAAAGAAACTAGTCATCCCTACTACTTACTCATAACAAGTGGGGTAGTGAAAAAGATGAAACTACCTCATCCAGGATTTGAACTTGGAGTTGACAATTTTATTTCCTATAACAATAACTGCATAACTAATCATAAGAATATTTAATCTTTTAAATAAAATTCTGAAAGAAGAAAATCCTAAAAATGACCATCAAAAAATGACATAAGTAGTTACCGCTACCAATAAAATAAAGAAGAAATTCTACTTCTTGGAGCAGTGAGGAAAAAAAAAAAAAAATCTCAGACATAATTGTCCAATCCATGATGCAGTTAAAAAAAAAAAAAAAAAAAAAAAAAAAAAAAAAGAGGGCATTTTACCAAAGTTTTCAAATCAAAGTCACTTCCAAGCATTACTGCTTACCTTGTACAATCCTACCTGACTTACTATTATAAATTTTCTTAAGGGTCTGATATGGGCTGCGGCAGAAGTTAATGTGTATAGATACAAGTTGAATGCATTGAGTTTAATTAATGAAACAATCATGGAAAAATTTAGATTTAGTCTTTTTAAGGATTTGTACTATGATCTTCTCTACGGACAAAACTTTCAAAATTAACATAAATGTTTATCATTCAAAGATGGAGGTGACAAAATATAATTTAGTTTGAGGTAATTATTTCATTCATTTATTTTCACCAGCTTTACTGGATGAGCCATTACTTTTTTCTAAATTGAACATAAAATGTAATCTTATAGAAATTAATTCACACAACATAAAGAATGATAACATTTTTAATGAAGTAAAAATATTGCAATCATTGTTAGAAGGCATTATAAAAAAAGTTTGTCTTTCTTGTGTGGTACTAAAAGATCCTCTTAACAGATGCAGAAAAAAGATCTGAATTGATATATACTCTCAGACTAGAAGTATATCTACTAGAATGAATAGATGATACGATTCCTAAACTTGTTGGCTAGAGCATTTTCCCCACATTTGACTTTATAAGTGCTTATCATCAGATAGCAGTTGCATAGAGTCTGAAAAGAAACCAATGGCTTTTCAAAGCCAATAAGAAGCTTTACCAATTCAGGAGAATACCATTTCAGGGATTGATGACCAAATCTTTTAATGACAAAAAAAAATAATTCTGTAATATCATAATTGCTGGTCAAGATGAATATGATGTGTGTATAAAGCTTTTTCAAAGCCTGTAGCAACTGGCAGTTAATGTTTAATGATGCCAAGTTTGTAAAATCAGTTTCCACAATTAACATAGATAAGGAATAGAATAATCAAACTCACAAAGGATGCACCCACTACAAGAATTACCACTTCTTCCACTATTATCAAATCTTTGTGAAAGACTCAAGGAATGTATGATGCCAGATGGAGTGCACATTTACTAGTTATGATATAATCTTTGATGAAATGCCAGTCATATCCAAAACAAATGACAGAAATATCAGAGTAAAGCTTCAATTTTCATAGCCAAGATAGACGGTTAACAGCACATGAAGTATCTCCATTAAGGTGAGAGAAAAACCAAGTTAGTTCTAAGCAGACAATCTCAAAGTATACTTTAACACACAGTGAAAAACAAAACTCAAAATATTCAACCCAAGTAATGATATAAAAGAAAATATTTTATCATGATTATATTGAATAGTTCTATCTCAATTAACAAAAGTTCCAGATCAAATCTCACATAGTTTGGTAATCTCTAATTCAATATCATACATACTATAAAAGGTCACACCTAAAGAATGGACCTCTTTTTGGTAAATCTTGCAAAGGGAGATAATTTGGTACTGAACTCCATGTTCCCTATGATACTTGGTAAAGACAGACAAAGGGTTGGCATCTGGCACTGTTCCCTGAATATCAGAAGGTTCATATCATTTATAAGCACTCTTTCCCATGTTCTCCAAATAGAGGCCTGAAACTATTCCTCAAATTACCAAAGGTATCATGAAGTTATAACATCTTGCAAAATGATATTTGGCATCCCCTTCCTCTCCATGCTTGTAAGTCTTGATGATGGTTAATGAATATTTGAATAAACTGCCAAAAGATCAAGTATATAAATGCTTTCTAGCTGGTGTAGATAAACTGATGCTAGCTGAAAGATGAGAGGAGCTTAGGTTTCTTAGCATGGCAAGTTGTCTCAATTTACAACAATAGGATGATGTTACACACATTCAAACAGGTTAAAATAGGGCCTTGATATATCCCAGTCTTAAGTTTGATCAGGGAGACTTGAGACAAAAATTTTATGAATGACAAAAAAGATAACTTCCTACCAAGCTAAACCATTTATGTCAGGTGTATGATGCTTTTTATAAACAAATCAAAATTTCACAACATTTAATAATTCATAATTACAATAGTTTAAGGATATATGAGATTATTTAAAGAAATTCTCAGTGCCCATCATCAGTGACACTCATTCCTTAACTAAAGTTGACTGCACACATGACAGATCTGGAAGATATCCAAAATTATCACAGATTTCCCTGAGATCAACCACGCAGGGACATAGGCATGGAGAGGAGTCATCATGGCGTAGTGGTTAACATACTAAATTGCAATATTATAGTAAGCAAGTTCAAACTTCACTTGTGCTATTACATTCACTTTCAGACTAATGCCCCTTAGGAAAGGCATGAACTCCCTTATCATTCCAGCAATGAGTTAAATAGTACCACAACTGTTCTTCTACAAGGATCACTTTGGCACTAAATAACCCATGAAGGTCAATATGCCATTAAACAAAATCTATCCAACCAACACAGACAGGATGCGACAATTTTTTAGTGAAGTAAAGCTGGTTTGACTTCAGAATTTTTTTTCTCCTAGGTTAGTTGGTTTACCAAAGCTAAAGAACTCCATCTGCCCTACTATTTACCCATAGTTAAGAGGAAAAGAAATTAGCAAAAGAAGAGGAGGATGAGAACCTTTGAAACTTTTTTTTTTGTAAATGTTAGGAGTCCATTGACTGGAATGGGTTTTTTTTTGTTTTGTTTTTAACTATCAAAAATTTTTTTTTTCTTTTTTCATTTTGGAAAGCTGATTTAATTTTTGCTTTTCCATATGATTTTTAAAAAGTTTTATGACAACAACAAAGTTGAATGCATTAAGAAATAAGTATCATGATTATCAAATCACTTTTCTTTTCCATCCATTTTTTGAGGCGTAAAGAGAAAATACCTTCTTTTACATTAGTTAAAATAACAAAAATGATGCCCCTGCCCCAAATCACACACCTATTTATTATACCTTGCTAATAAAAAATCAAAACTGTTTACAATGAAGTCAAGAAATAAAACAAAACCTTTGTTACCATTTGTTTATATCAAATGTGCAAGTACAATCACACAAAATAAAAATAAAAAAACCAAGTCTGGTAAATTTGTGGTAATTCATAAGTAAATTCATCATGTGGTAAATTTATCACAGGTAAATTGTTTGTGGCTAAATTCAGAATTTAATCATTGCTTTTAAGTATCTAATAAAAAGAACTAAAGGGTTGGAGTGACCCTATAAGAGCAATTAATCTGATATGATGAATTTACGTAGAATCATAAAGTCACAACTCTTCCCGATGCAATAAAAATTTGAAAAATAAAAAATAAAAATAAAGGAAAAAAGGCATAAAAAAGGTTCATTAAAGTTTCAGTACAATGAAAATATAAAATCAAATATAGAAAATTTGCTCAAAATGCAATGAATTAACAAAATATTTACAAACACAAAATTGTTCAAGTGTGAATAAACAATAAAAATATATTCCTAACTTAAAATTTTATATATTTACACACATAATAATGGTATTTTAAAAAAATCAATTTTTTATGACTTGTAACTAAAGAAAAATGCCCTTAAACTAAAATGAGAAAGCATTGGTTCCTTTCATTATGGAAGCTGACAGCAACTAACAGACTGAAGATTGCAGGTGGAATTTTCACAGATTAAACCTTGATTTAACTACTTCACACAAAACAAAAAAAAATTTCAAGCAACTAAATGACAATTTAATGGTTATAATGATAAAAGCATATTAGTTACCATAGCAACATTTATATACATATATATCAAAAACCTTTATTCATACGTCATGAGTTACCCTTTTTTTCCTCTTGGATTCTCTCCATAAAAATAAATCAACTTGGAAAAAAAAAAACCACACCATTCAGATGATATGTGTCTGAATATAATGTATAAATATAATAGAGTCAAGAAACCTTAGAATCTAAAGTTAATAAATACAATTAAGTGCTTAAAATATTTGACAAATTACTTTTTGTCCTTTCTCGATTAATATTTCTCTCTTTCAAGACTAATCTTTAAATTTTATTACTATGCAGTTAGGCAGTGAAGTAATTTATTCTGATAAAGTTTTACAATTGAATTAGATCAATTAAATATCAAAAATATAAAATAAAGGCAAGTTAAACTCTAAATCTTAATTCTTTAGATAAAATTCAAGTTAAATTCCTGAAACATTTATCCTTTGGATAAGATTCAAGTAAAAATAAGCAACATTTAAATTCTGTTCTCATCAGAGGTTGGATTCAGCCTGGTACCTAATGTGTGTCAGTTGATGAACTGATTGGTCTCTCAAGTTTGAATAATGTTACGTGCTACTGAATCAATCTACAGCACTCTACATTAGTTGTAAGTATCTGTATAAATAATTTTATGTTGGAAGCTATCAACTGTCTAATCTAATTAATTATGCCCTTGGTCTCAGGCCCTGTAGGTTACATTTTCAACTTAGTAAACTTTCCAAGAGAATTTTTTTTTGTTTTCTTTATTTGATTAACTTCTGTAAAAAGGATCCAAAGTTTTATATACAGGAATACTATATGCTACAATTCCAGTCACATTATTAACTTCTGTTTACTCAAAATGCATTTCCTAGCTGTATCAATCGTACAATATCTTTACTTTTTATAAATAAATAAAAAAAATAAAAAATAAAAAAAAAAAAAAAGAATACCCCCATTCTATGGACATACTGTGTTCACCTATATTAATAAGCCAATTTTAGATATTTGTCCAAGTCAATCCACCACTGCTGATATGATTATCACCTATAACATTTAATCTGCTTAATTTTGCATTTGAAAACATTAAGGTAATCCACTTGTTAAAAAGAATCAGTTTGAGAAAGAAAGAAAAAACTCTCCAAACTTAATTTTACAAAATTTATTTTTTCTATTAATTCACGATGGCCAACTAAAAAAAAAATTATCCCAATAGTTTCTTAACTACACTTGATTATTTTTTTCTCCTATTTCATAATCAGAAACCAAACAATTAACATCAATTTGAAAAAAAAAATCTAGTTATTGATATTAATTTATTCAGACAATATCCTCATCATTTTGGTTATATCACAAGGAATTTGAGCAGTGTTTCCCCCGCTCCCCTGACCAATCATCCTCGGACAGTTACAGAGTGGAGGACATTATGAAAATATCAAATCAGTCAAGTTGCAATGACAATATACATTTTAAAAGAAATACAGAAATCTGAAACGTTTTATCCTTTTTTCTTTTAAACGTAAAGCAATTGGAGCAAAACAAGTCATTTGAAGCCATCATAGAACCATTGACACATATTTAGCCAATTATTGAAGAAAATTTTTGCAAAATAAATTTTTGCAAAATAAAATCACAGTTGATAGTCAAATCAAGTGACTCTGGCCAGCAGAGCAACTTAAGTTATGCCAATTTTTTTTTTGTTTTGTTTTTAGTTTTTATATTTCACAATGTTTTTGTTTTATATATTTCAGGTTTTCTCATATATATTTCCCAATGTTTTTTTTTGTTTTGTTTTTTTTAATATTTCCCAATGTTTTTTTTTTTTTTGGGGGGGGGTAATATTTCAATTTTTTTTAATATTTCACATTTCCTTTTTAACCTGTAGAGGTTCAATTTTACATTCCATGTCTTTTTTTTTTTTTTTAAAAAAAACCATATCAATTTTTTACATTAGCAGCAGTTTGAAAAAAAATGTTCAACTTTCTTAAACATTGTTTAATGCAAGATTTGCTTCTGACCATAAAGAAAAAAAATAATAATTTTAAGAAATTATAACTTCCACAGGTGGATATATCATCCATAAAAAAGAAAAAAAAAATCAAATTCCTATTGAACCAATCAAACCAATTTACTAATTGCTGCTCTAAGACACTACAAATTAATCAGATTATTTGTATTCATATGGCACCTACACTAATCCATATAAATCCAACAATACATGGATATTACAAGATACATCCAACTTGAGACATAAAATTACCATCAATTATATTTCCAAAGAAAAACCCCAAAAGTTGTTTCCTTAATGGTAAGCTATTTATTCTTTTAACCATAAAATTCAGCCTGAAATGTAAATAAAAAAGACTCTTGCATAAGATTCCCATTTTTTCTTTGTTTTTTTACTATTTTTTCATCTTATTTTCTTTTGATTTTTATCACAACTCTCAGATTCATGAAGTTTTGACAAAAACAATATAAATTGAGATGAAAAAATATAAAAAATTGATAATAATCAATAATGCTTTATCCAAGTAATTTGAATATGACACATACAGATCATAAAATCATTGACCAGAAAAGATATGCTAACCAAGAAACTAGACAACTCATGGGAAAATTACTAAAATACCATTAAATTAAATTTAACTAAAATACAAGGACAGACAGTTTGTCATGTTATATTTAAAGAGCTTTTTTTGTTCTTTGAAAAAAAAAAAAAAAAAAAAGTGGTATCTTATTTCCTTAAAAAAAAAAAAAAATCAGCAGGAACAAAAATGCCTCCTATCTTCAGACAAAACCAATATATATAACAGATTACCAGTAATTTGCAAGTGTCTCAATTTATGCAAATAACAAGATGTAATGGATGAATTATTCAGATTAGTTAATTGCTACTATCAATATGTTCTTCAGCCTTCCTCAGATATTGTACAGATGTTCTTGGGTGTTGGCCAGTAGAGGGTTCCCCTGCCCTTGTCCTGCCAATTTTTCAATGCTATTTGTGGAACATCAATGCTTCAAATAAATACTTGACCAAAGAATCCAAGATGATATTTATGTGCAGCAGGACATTTTGGAAGGTTATCAAAACCCAAGTCACTTGTGGTGGCAAAACATCCCAAATTCAGCCAAAACATTAATGCCTAGAATCTGTAAACCTAAAAATCATGTTTATATATATATATATATATATATATATATATATATAATTATTCATTATAAACGCTAAAAACTGAATATATGATAAAAAAAAAAACTTTCCCTGCAAACTTTTGTACACCTAATAAAGAAAACATTAGAGAGACAAAAATTACAGTAAAAGATTTGATACTTGAGGATTTAGTTGAGTCTTTACAGACAATAATTTTAAACTATACATAAAATAAGAAATAATATTAGGTGAGAATTACCCTATTTATTCCCTATTATTTCTACTCCCATCCTGTACACACACACATACCCTAAAATATTTAAAATGTTCACAATATCTAAACACTATTGCTTCAAGTGTAACAATCCACAATCATTAGATGGTATTTGGCCATGATGATGACTGTGGCTTGCTTGAAATAATAGTTGTTTTGGTAAATTTTAAGTTTTATACCAGCTATTTCCATTTTGAGACATACAGCACACTTTTAGATTTACAACTGTAAATATCAAGATCCTTTCTTTTTCTCTCTCTCTCTCTCTCTATATATATATATATATATATATATATATATATATATATATATATATATATATATGAGAGAGAGAGATACATGCATAAACACACAATATATATATATATATATATATATATATATATATATATATATAAAAATAAAAACACACACATACTAGCAGAATTACCCAGTCCATGACTAGACTAAAAGGAATTGGGGAACACCAGTGAGTAAGATGGAAAGGAGAAAGAACAGAGTAAGTTAAGAATTAAAAAGCGTCCTTATTTGGAATTGTAAGATTTCACCTATTAATTCTGATGAAAAGTATTCCTTTATTTTCTGCATTGTTTTTCCTTTTAATTCACATTTAAAATAATATATAAAAATGTTATCAAATACTGGTAAAGGATTTAAAACATTTTTTTGTTTTTGTGGGGGAGGGGAGGTCTCCAATAAATTTGTCTTTAACAATTAGTGTTCAATTATAAAACAATTTTTCAGCTAATAATTTTCAAAAAAGCTGCATAGTTTTAATTCAAATTTCTATTTGCCCTCTAAAAATTTAATGATAAAGAGTCTAAAACATTCATGTATTACAATATTCTTTTATTTTAGGAATTTTTTTGTTTGCATTTAAATATTTTTTTTAAAAATGTAATCTTAAACTTGAGTGGTTTGAAACAATTCTATTTTTTAAAGAGTTTTTTTTTTAAATATGACAAAAACTTTATTTCAGTTTTTAATTGCCAGTCAAATTACAGTGATAAAAAATGTATTCATTTACTTTTTTTGCCCTATAAAAATGTACCAATAAAAAGAAGTTAAGAATTAAAAATAAGACCTTATCTTAAGGTGGAAAATTTTGCATATTAATTCAAATAAAAAGTATGTTTACTCTATAAACAATGTATGCATCATTTTAATGTTCAATGATGTTTCTTTTCTGAGTTATAAGTCAACATGTACAAACCAAAACAGACTTGACTCCTATATATATATATATATATATATATATATATATATATATATAAAAATAAATAAATATCCTCACCAAAAGCATGGAGAATTTAACTTAAATGATAAATTTGCTCATCTGTCAAGTTACCTATAGTTTTCTTGGGTATGTGTGTCAGACCAAATACTTCACATCTTTCAAAATCACTCCACAAAAAAATTTAAAATTTTATTTTTTATCAATTTTTTTTCCCTTAAAACAACCCAGTTTGTATCCAAGTTTCAAAGAACTTTTGGTGTAACACGTCAAGCATCTTTCAGATTCTACCTCCAAAACCCTATCAAAGTCAGTCTATCTAAATACTTTAGCCTCACCCATGTAACAACAAATAGTTCTATATTAATAGAGACAGTAAGCAGTTCTAAGTGGTTTTTAGTTTGATTTATAACTAACATTTACATGCTGTTACCCATGTAAAAACCAACAGACAGTGTTGCTTAACTATCATGTGCAAGCAGCTTTTACCTCATTATTTACTAGTATTTATATATCACAGGTAAGAAAAAGTTTTATCTAAATTAATTTTGTAGTGATAAAAGAGAAGTTGAATGCAGCATCTTTGGAATAAAAATGTTTGATTGCTGATAGAAGAGAATAAAGAAATAGAAATTTGGAAAGCTTGCCCAAGATATGCACAAGTTCAATAGCGGAGGGAACTATTTTGTTTTGGCTTCAATCACAGATAAAGTAAAAACCATAAGCATCCACTGTTAATAAATGGGCAATCATTAGAGAAACAAAAACAAATATTTGACCCTTGATGTTTAATAATTTGGTTATTTGATAGTTTACTGTTAATAATTTTCCCTGAACATAAACATCACCTGTGAATATTTTTTTGAGAAAGATTCTTTTAAACAAAAAAAAAAAAAAAAAAAAAAAAAAACTCTCAGAGCAAATATTTTATGAATAATCATTTCATCTGGCTATTCCTTATTTTTATAATACAATCAAGTTTAATTTTTGTATATTTGATTTTCATGAGTTTGCCAGCAATATTTAAATGGGATGTGTGTGTGTGTGTGTGTATTTTACAGTTTACCGAGTTAGAAAATAAAAGGAAAATTTTTTTAAAGATTAGTAAGTCATAAAATCATGAAATATATATCATTAATCTATTTTCTCATTTAGGGTTATAAACAGACACTGTACATGTTTTGCATCACATAATGTACGTGTACTGTATTGTGTATCTCATTCTTGTCTCCACTGATGCTGTAATTTTAAATACACTCTCTTCATTATTGATATTTTGAAGTTGAAATACATTGTTTTACTTTTAATGATTTAAATATGATTAACAGTATTTCAAGTCAAAATTTGATGGGTTATTAAAGATATATATATATATTTTTTTTTTTAATCTTTTGCAGGAGGTCCTGATACTGACACCTGAAAAATGTGGAGAACTGACTATATTCATAAACATCATTTTAGTCAAGTGATACATTCCACATTAAGGAGTTGTTTTTTTTTAAAATTAGAACCAGGTTTAATTTTTAAAAATAACAATCTTAATTGAGTTGTTTTAGTTGAAAACATTACTTTTTAATGTCTAAAGATTTTGAATTTTATAAAGTAACAACGTGAGTGCTCTAATTTTACATTCAAAATTTATAACAATCAGAGATTACTAAAGTCAAACATTTCTTCATTAATTTTTCCAGTACACTTAATTTTGAAAGTGTTTACTTTTCAAGGAATAAATCCTGCTACTTATATTTTAATCTCTTCCCATAATTATTACATCACCAAAAATATTAAACCATTTAGTTGGTATAACCCAAAACTAAATAACAAGCCAACTTCTATTGAAGAAATTAGATCTGATCTTTTTGCAGACATACACACAATTTAGAACAGACACAGAATCAATAGTGCTTGGTGACTGTCAGTTTCTCACTTATGCAATCATCAGACCTTGCATAGGCATTAAACTGACAGTCACCAAGCAATGTTGACTGTGTCTACTCTATGCTATCCTAAGATCTACACATCTTCTATCACCACTATTGAGCACACTTTATTTACAAATATAACATGAGATTTTTTTATTTTTTACAATATCTGTTTAATGATACCTTAACAATTATTACTTCTGCTTCATAATAATTGTTACATTTCATCTAAGAGATTAATTTGGAAATGTAATAACTATTTTGAGACAATGGTAGTTTTAAAAAAAATAATTGAATGAACAAAGGTAATTAAAAAAAATAATAGCCTTGTCCCATAATAACTGTTGCATTTGCATATACATTTCAAACACAAAATTTAACAACTATTATGGGACAGAGGTCAATTTTTAAAAATCTCAAATATAAAAGTTTTAAAATTTAAAAAAAAAATTTTTTTTTAAATTTAAAAAATTAAACTCAACTTCTAATTTTGATGGAATGAAAATCCTGGATTATTAATTTCAGAGACAGAAACATGAAATAAGTGCAAATAAATCAATATCTGAAACTATAGCCACCATTTCTAATTTACGTCCATTTCTTTGAGAGAAAAAAAAGAAAAAATGTTATTAATTAGTATAAAATTAACATTAGAAACTATAAAAATCAATTAGTTTTTTTTCCAAGTAGGAATTTTCAAAACAATCTAACCCATGAATTTTAGTAGAAAGCAATGATTACCAAATTTTACATCAGAAATAATCTATCATCTATTTGTCAGAAAATTATAGTCTGAATCTAATAATTAGACGGGAATGAAAAACACTTTGTCAAATGAAAATCAAAAATCCTTAGATCAACGATTCATATCCTTATTACTTAAAAGTGACAAAATATATCAGTCGGTGCACTGTATGAACAGAAAAGCTACTTTTATTTACACATCAGTGCTTAAAAATGAAATGCATCAGATGGATTTCCTCATATCTAAATAAAAAAGACAGGAAAACAATAAGAAAAAAAATTATCTGCAGACATGAATGGTCAATAGAAATCAAAAGATAAAACTGAAATATCCTCACCAATGAAAACCTACCATAATGTTAAAAAAATCATTTCTTTTCTTTTAATGTTATTTATACTTCTTGAATTCCAATTCATGCAAAATGATACCCTTTTTTGTTGTTTTGAATAAAAACACTTGATCTTTTATACAAACAAACTCAATGACATTAATCTACTGAAAAGCAACCTAATTGAGACCAATAATTAATCTATTGTTTTCAATAAATCTTTTAAGACAATTATTTAAGCACTAAAAGTGGAATCTTAATTCATATGATGATCCTCCACAATTTATCTAATTTGGGATTAATTATTTTTTGCAGTAGTCTTGGGTTAAAAGCATAGTAAGGGTAACCTGAAGTCAAACATTTTTATTTTTCCAAAGAAAATATTATTAGGAACAAAATAAGTTTCAGTAAATTGGGAAAAGCCTGACCTGTTTATCAAAACATTTTTGTCCCTCACTGATACTAGCATTGGAAAAATAAAGTCTCAAAAAGTTTGGCTTTGGGTAACACCTACCATGATTTTAACCAGGACCATGTGGTCAACTTGGATATGTAAAGTTTTGTTGTTGGTTTTTTTTTTGTTTTGGTTTTTTAATTAAAAAATGAAATGAGAAAAAATAAACAAAAGCAAAAAAAATTTTAATCAGTTTTGTTGAATGCAGTCATTTGGAATATGTCAAAAAGCCTTGACTTTAGAAAGTGGAAAATAGAATATAAAGGAACGTTTAAAAAGAAAGGGAAAATTGTTTCAGATTTCTGGAAAACAAAAAACAAATGGAGAAAAGAAAAAAAGGAAAGAAAACAGAAGAGTTGTTTTCTTTTTTTTCTTGCTGCTTCATTTTTGACAGTAATAATCTGAAATTAAAACCCTATGAAAATAGTCTGGGCAAAGTTGGCACTGGACACATTCTTTAATTAGGAGGGAGAAGAAAAAAAAAACGTCCAGCTCTAGAAGAACTATTAAGACAGACAGAAGATAAAAGACATGGAAGAATCAAGATGAATAGTCAGAAAGATCTGATGAACTGTAGTCAGTTTAGATCATCATCATCATCATTATTATGTACAACCATCACAAGGTTATAACATTAGTCGTCTAAATGTTAAGAGAGATGGTAGTGGTAGTGTTGGTGGTGGTGTTTTGGACTGGTCTTTATAATAAATGAATTGCATAGTCACAGTGGTTCAGTCCAAATTCTTAGTTACATCAAATCCTGATCAGAGGAACAAATTAGTTTTTCTCAGCTGCAGGAATATAACAAATGCTCAACGCAAAGCAGTTTTCCCATCTTTGCCAATAAACAACTGAAGACCTGATCCTGAAATAAGAAAAAAAATAAAATAAAATATTGATTACAAAATAAAATTAAAAGATTATTTGCTTTTATATATATATATATATATATATATATATATAAAAGCAAACATACATACAAAGTAAAATAATGGATATTATAGACTTTCTCTCAAACAATCTTAAAAAGTAAATCTGAAAAACATACCCCAAAAGAAACACATATACTCAAGTATCATCGAATAATATCTGGAAATGCTTATTCAAACTACTCAAAATATTATACCTCACTTAAAAGCTACCTTTAATAGAATTTAAAGCTCAATGTCAAGTCACATTCTGTTTAGCCAATTTATATGATCACTGCAAATAAATTAGGAGGTATACTGTATAATTATCATTTAATAATCTCCTTTGAGAAATGATAATGATCCGGATAAACACAAAACATTCTCCACATTATTGAATTATAGATTTTATTGGAAATTACTTTATTGTCTTAATGTAAGAGACTACATTGGACGTTAATCTTCATTTTTTTTTTTTCTTAGAAAATGAAGATTAACGTCCAATGTAGTCTCTGCATTTAATTGATCTGGCATATATATATGATTCTCTTAATACCTTGTCCGGTGGCAAAAGCTGCTTGGTAGCGCCAGGGGTGGCAGTACCGTCTTGAGCTACCGAAACTGTGTTATCACCCCTGGATAGCGGCTGATGAGGACATGGTATCGCACGTGCTTTCACACATTGTATGATGAAGAAAAAAAAAAAAATGTAATAGCATTAAGATGCTCTAATAAAAATCCTGATACACTGTTCCATTCTTATTGAGTTGTAGTAATATTGAATCAGAAATTCTCATGACTACAAAAAAGATTCACAGGATGTGCATAGAGGAAGAATAGAGGCATGTTTAATTAAATTAATATCATCATCATCATAAAAATGGAATTGAAAACTCGAGTTCAAATCCTACACAAGTCTATTTACTTTTTATTTATGCCCTTAAGGAAAGGCATGAATCCATCTGTTTTCTATGGACAAATAGCAGGGCAGACTATGCTCTTTAGCCTAGTTAGGAAAATTATCCAGAAGAGAAACTCTGAATTCAAACCAGCTTTACTCTACTTAAAAACTGACCGTGTGTCACATCCTACCTATGGTAGAGTTGGGTAAATACATATAAGAATTCAAACTTACCATTATATTTACATACTAATAACTCACCAGCTAGAAGATTCTTAAAGCCATCTGCAATACTTGCTTTTCTTGCTGGATTTATCTCCCTTTGATCACCCAAACCTGGGAAAATGTCTCTTAGTCATATCAGTTATCATCTACCCCATCATAATTGTTATATTTAGCAAATGAAATTTATAGATAAATGTCACAACTATTATGGTCCAAAGGAAAATGACTTTTTTTTTAAATGAATAAATAGAAATATTTACAAACAAATCATTGATGTTTTTTTGTACTTGCTTTGTCGTTCTTATTTATCTTCTTTTTTCTTTTAGTCAATCAATAATGATGAAAAGAAAAAGGGAGAAAAAAAAAGTCACTGATTTTAATCTGATTAGTTCTAGAAAAGAATTAATTTGTATCTTTTGAAGTGAATTGAATAAAGAAATAAAAAAAACTTACTTTCTGCACTATCATCCAAACGAAAATCTGTGCCTTTTATTATTTCTTCTACCAAGTTTTCTGCATCAACTCTTGTGGAATCTACACGACGTTCAGTAGGGTCTTCAAGTTTCTGATTAATATCAAACAAAAGATAAAGTTTTACAGAGATGTAAAAGTAAAAAATGTTTTTAATAAATTCTATAAACTTTTTCGTGAAAATGAAAAAGAAAAGACTGATTGATTTTAATGGCATGTCAAATCATCTAAGGTTATTTTAATGCCAAGAGGTAAAGAAATCACATACACTCTACATTTACATTTTTTGTGTAGTTGTTTAAGAGGGTTTTTTTCGACAAAATTATATGATATCAAGATTTCCAATCTAATACAAATAATTTGTATACAGTTTTATGATATCAAGATTTCCAATCTAATACAAATAATTTGTATACAGTTATATGATATCAAGATTTCCAATCTAATACAAATAATTTGTATACAGTTATATGATATCAAGTCATCATAATGTCATGCTGCTAGCACAGATTTCCTTCTCTCTCTCTACCCATCTTCATTGTCCATCACTCCTGGCAGGCCCTCCAGGCTACATCCTGTATTAGCACAGAGCTATGATAGATGGGTTCTAGCTTGTCGTCCAACCTTTGAAAATCCATGTGAAAGGGGTCCACAGGAGTACATCACTTATGGGTTCATCCTGACTTCTCCAGTACTGTCCTGCATATCTGGTTCGTCTAACTTGGATAGTTTTCATGATGGGTGGTTGGTGGCAGTACAGCTGATGTTCTGTAAGATGTTGCCTCCAGGACTTGTTCAATACAGCTCACAGCATTCTTGTGTAATTGCAATCAAGCTTTTTCTCCATACGCTTAGTTAGCATCTATGTGGTGCATCTATATAGCAGTATTGATATGATCACTGCTTGGAAAAAACTGCATTTGATTTTATTGGTCTGGTCTGACTTCCATATGACCAATGGCCTATCAATAGCTGTCTATGCCTTTACTAATCACATGTTGATGTCATTCTCGGTTGATGAGATGCTGTTTCAAAGGTAGGGGAACTTGTCCACTAGTTTCAGAGGACCACCTTTTAGTGTGGAGATATCGCCTCTTTGATTAGAGCACATGTATTCTGTTTTGTCGGCATTGACATGGAGGCCTAGGGCAACTGCTGCTCATTCCAGACTATGTAGCAGGGATTCGGCTTGGGCAGGTGAATTTGCCAGAAGCGCTATGTCATAAACATAGCATGCATCTGTAATAGCTTGTGCAAGGTATCTTCTGCTTCTTTCCTTTGCTAGCTTGAAGCTGTTTTCTTTCATTAAATCTATAGACGTTTTAAGCACGTAGTCTAGGCAGATATAAACAGGTATAAGGCAAATGTACAAGGATCATTAAATAAGTTTCCAGACTTTTTTCATATGGGCACATTTATTGATAGTACACACATGAAACTCTAGTCCCCTTTGAAGTAATCTCCTCCGGCTGCCATGCACTTGTAGTACCATTCCAACAACTTCTGGAAGGCCCCATGGAAGTCCTCTTGTGTGAGCATGTCAATGACCTTCGTCACAGCCTCTTTCATCTCAATTCTCTCATAACGATAGCTTCTCAGCTGAGGGAATAACTAAAAGTCACAGGAAGCAAGGTCTGGACTATAGGGATGGTGAGGAACTGTCTTGATGCCCATCTTGGTCAAATAGTCTGTGACAAGGATGGAGTTGTGGACAGGTGTATTGTCCTGGTGGAAATGCCACTGACCCAATTTGAAGAGTGCTGGCCTCTTCCCTAAGAATCTCTTCCTGAACTCCCTTAAAACCTCAACATAGTAACCCTAACCCTTTGGCCAATCAACTCTGGTGTATTGACTTCCTTACTCCTCCCACACTTCTCATCCCTCAGACTCCCTGCCCTCCTTGAATCTCTTATACCACTCAAAAACTCATTCACGATTCATGCAAGATGGTCCAAAAGCAGTCTGACACATTCCATACATTTCTGTGGCATTTTTTCCAAGTTTAAGACAGAATTTTATTGCATATCATTCATCTAAAGTGTCCTCACATCCAGATTGTATTTTTGAAATTCACCAGCTGTGACAATTAGGCTTTAGTAGAGTGTATTTCAATTGCTGCTGTTGCTGTTCATTTGAACCTGAAATCATAAAAATTGGTCAGTCATCTCATAAAATCTATAGCAATAACATACTGAATTTTCAAGAGTCTATGACAATTTTAAATGCCTGTACAAAAAAAGTCTGGAAACTTATTGAAGGCACCACATATCTCCCTGCTACAATGTTGAAGTAGTCTGTGTGTCCATCTGGTGAATTGACTTTTACTTCAGCTCACTGGATGATATCAAGTATTCTTATCTAATACAAATAATTTGCACACAGTTGTATGATATCAAGTCTTCCTATTTAATATTAGGTTTCAAGTCTTCTTAATATTAATTGTTTAATAATAATAATAATTATTATTATTATATGTTTGCATACAACTATATGGCTTTATGTATAATAATCTAATACTAATAATTTTCAAACGGATCTATTTGACTCATACATAGAACTCTAACAGGTACTACAACTCCAGATCAGAATAGTGGCAATGAAGGGGTACTCCACACTCCCAAGGTCTCCAGAACTAGAGCCAGATGCAGTTTAATATCTACAAACACCCCTTTTTTGTGGGGGTCCCCCTCGACAGATAATATTGTCAATGTATTCTAAGCTCCACTGACAAAGCAGCAAGTTTTTGAGGTCTGTATTGGAATCTGGATGACATTACAGAAATCTAACTTTCATTTACTCACAACCAAGCAACATTTGAGAAGAAAGTTTCAAAGAAATTCAAAAAACTTTGAAACATCAACAGTGTCAGTTTTCAACAAAACAATTTACAATTACAATTCTTTTGAATTTTATAAGACAGCATCATTTTTTTCTGTTTTAAATAATCGTGAGTTCTGGAGGGGAGGTTTTCACCGATTTCTTCCTCTTTCTTTTTTGTTTTTCATACCAGTTGGGCTGTATGAATTTTCTTGTTTTTGACACCTAAGAAATAGAGTAGATATTAGACAAAAGGAAATTCTAGGGAGAAATAAAAAATACTTACTCTTCTTCTTTCAACTTTTGCTAGGTCATTAAGCGCAGAACCTGCACTGGGACTCCTAAAAGGACAAAATAACAAACATCTGTGACAAATTCTCTTGGCAATGACAATTCAAGTTTATAGAACCTAAGAAGCAGTACTGAAAAAAAGAGATGTTAACAGTCAAATATTTCATAAAACAAAAATTTAAAAACATCAATAGAAAATTTTTAAATGAAATTTCTACAGGAGCAGAATGTCTGATTGTAAGAAATAGATAAATATTATTGAATGCTGATAAGTGATTTCATCTCAGTGATATTAATCACTATCATTATTATACATCAGAATATTACTAATATTGATGAGGATTTTCTTTCGTCTATCTTTTTTTTTTTGGTAACTCATTCAAGTTGTCATTCTACAACAGTAAGGGACAGTTCAAATAAGAAATAATGAAGCAAAGTTGCTCAGTGAGACTTAAACTCCTATCTCCTTTTTGTCTTGAGGAAGTTTTGGTTAAGCCCACCAGCTGTTCTCACAACTGAACTATTAAGAGCCATTGGTTTGTAGAAGCTTAAACCTTTTAAATTTATCCTTTATTCTCTTTTTTGATCTCTGTTCATACCATATTTATTATTTTTTCTACACCAGTGTTATCTTTATTTTTAGCATGGCTTCAAGTTAAATTAGTTAATTTTTTTTAATTTTTTAGATGAAGCATTGTCAACATTATTCATTTTGACCAGTATTTTCTTGATTTTTAATTATTTATTTAAATCCTACTTATTTCCATTGTTTATCTATGATGATAAAGAATTGTGCAGATGAGAAATATAAAAGATAAGCACTCAGTGAGATTTAAACTCTTTTGCCTTAGAAAAACCTGGTTGAATATACAGTAGCAAGCATAAAGATCATAATGTTAAGAAAAAGTCTAAATGTGAAATAACTTTATTTTAAAGCTTCATAGGACATTTTATCAAGGAAAAATAAGGATATAAAGGTAAATTATATAATTCCAAAATATAAAGCTCAATAAACTTATTTTGATAAAGTTAAAAGAATGATTATATAACGTTCAAAAAAAATAAATGATCAAAAACATCAGAACAATTAAATAAATCCATAAAATTTAATAATTTTGTATTATCAAAAAAGTTTTTAGGGTAAGAATATGAAATATAGTATTTTATTAAATTACACTGGTTCTTGCATTGTAAACATGGCAAAAAAAATCTGTGACATCATTGGAACTTAGAAAACTGATAGTCAAGTGTAAGGAAGATAAACTCTTGATTGGGGATAATTCAAAGACTGTGGGGAAATCTAAAACTGTTATTCATAGTATTTTAACTTGAGGAAACTAGGTCATGTGAAGCCAAGAAACCACCTGGCAGGCCTAGGAAAACTACTGCAAGGGAAGACAGAGGGATTGGTAATGAATCAAAAAAGGATTGATTTGCTATAGCAACAGCTATCTCTAAAAGAGTTAATGCTAATTTTGATATTAAAATATCAAGGCACACTATTTCACGAAGACTTAACGAAATAAATTTGAACAGTTGAGCAGCTTCTACAAAGCCTTACATTTCTAAAAAGAACAAAATGATCTGATTGAAATTTGCCACTGAACACGTCATATGGACTGATGAACAGTGGGAGTGTGTTCATTTCAGCAATGAGTCAAAGTTTAACCTGTTCAGTTGTGATGGGAGACGGTTCATTCATCACAGTCCTAAGGAACAATATTCGCCTCAGAGCACTAAAAGCAGTGTTAAATTTGGAGGAAGTGTGATAGTGTTTGGCATGATTTCAACTGCTGGTACAGGACTTCTTGCCAGGCTACACGGTAAAATTAATACGACTGTGTACAAAGAAATATTGAAGAAACATGCTGTACCTAATTTGAGAACTGCAATTAATCAACCAGCTGTATTTATGCAAGATAACACTCCGTGTCACATGGCAAAGTCTTAAGACATTTCTTTCTGAACCCAGACATAAACCCTATTGAGAATGTTAGGAAGTTACTAAATGAAAGAGCTAAGGAAAAGAATCCATGAAATGTCGAAAAACTGTTGACTAATTTGAAAGGAGAATGGGAGAAAATATCCATTGATGAATGCAAGATATTAATTTGCTCATGTAGCAAAAGATGTCAAGCTGTTATTAAAAGTAAAGGTCTACACATCAAGTACTAATGAATTATGAACAGTATTTTAATTTAGACATGATGTATCCATTATAATAGTATGATTTTGTTAATTGTTCTGATGTTTTTGATCATTTATTTTTTTTAATGTCATATGATTATATTCTTATAACTTTATCAAAATAAGTTTTTTGAACTTTATATTTTGGAATTATATAATTTACCTTTATATCCTTTTTTCCTTGATAAAATGTTCTATGAAGCTTTAAAATAAAAAAAATAATTATAAAAATTTTAAACTGAAATCAATTGTAAGAAATTAGTACAAAGCAAAGACTTGAAAATAATTGGTCAAAAGTTTACGTTTTCTTTTTTATTTAAAAAAAAAAAAAAAAAAAAAAAAAAAATTCCGATTTGTACATAACATATAAAAATCAGATTTTGCAATAGAATAAAATATCTGAATACAAATATATCCAGATAATTAAACCTTTGTCTATTCTTAGTGTCATTAAAATGTTTCAGCAGAATCTTTCTTCAACCCTTATCAGGTGTATAATTCATGAGAAAAAGAAAAATGTTCCTTTTTTCTCATAAATTATATACCTGATGAAGACTGAAGAATAGACGAAAACAATCTAATAACATCAAAAATTCAAAGAAGACGTTAAGTTGCTTAAATTCTGGTATGTTAATGAAGCTTCTCAAAATTATTGATGATATGCAAATATATTTGCATCAATGCTCAGTCAATCTCTCAAAAGCATTGTTATAAGGTTTATAGTTATATAGTGTAATAATAAAATAAATATTAGTATGACAGACATGTTAAATAAGACCCAACACCATTATTTAAAGTAGCTGACTCAACCAGCAGAAAATTTTAAAGCCGTACTTAATATTAATTAGACTTACTAGGAAAAGGGTATCATTTTTGCATGAAAAAATTCTGATAGAAATTTTTTAAATTACAAATGGATCAAACTAAACCTAAAAATTTCACATCTTGTTTCAACTGTAAAACCATTTTTTTTTTTTTAATTATTCAACAGAAAAAGTTTAAAAAATCCAAAGCAGTATTTCTTTAAAAGAATTTTATTTAGTTATAAATTTTATATAATAATCAGAGAAAAAAAATGAAGTTAGATATATTTTGGTGTAGTGACAAAACTTTATAACTAAAGAGGGGAAAAACCCAACACTTTTCTATTAATAGACACGTGCATGTGTGTAAGTTGGCCAGCCATAGTCAAAGGTAACTCAAAGGCAACCCAAAGGCTCCTTTTTCAGTAGCTATTCAGTTGTTCCACTTACCCTTGATGCACATCTCATAATGCCGAGTGTTAAGCAAGGTGGCATCAAGAACCATTTTTTAAGTCTTTGGTATGACTCAACCTGGGATTGAACCCCAGTCTCCCAGGCCATTGGCAAACATTCTAACCTTTTATATATATGTGTGTGTGTGTAAAATTCAGCATGCAAAAACAACTGAAGATTCTAAATAATAATAATTTTTTTTCAATAAGTGCAAAGTACAAATTATTCCCTCAAATTCTAACATGTCTAATAATTATACAATGGAAATTAATATCAGGATTTAGTTATTTCCCTTTCATCACCATAAAAGCATCATTTTAGTGAAGGGTCAGAAAAGGATCTGCTCGTCTTGGTGGAATGATTACATTTGTCAGGCAATTTACCACAGATTGATTGGTTGGTTGATTAGTTAATGACATATAAACCTTCATGGATTATTTGATGCCAAATTCATACTTATAGAAGGATAGTAGTGGTGCTAACATGCTCGACTTCAACATCATAGTGAGTTTGAACTAATATCCTGTGGGATTTTGGGTTAAATTAACCCGAAAGCTGAGGTGATTCATACCTTCCTCGAAGGATATTAGTCCAAAACTGATAGTGAAATAGCACAACTGAAGTTTAAACTCACTATGATGTTGAAGTCCAGCATGCTAGCTACTACGCAATGGAGAATACACTTCAATTTAATAAAACATACTGAGCTTGATTCTCACTAAGTGTCACATACTGTGTGCCAAATCTAAACTTAACAAATAACTATATATAAATAACAATAAGAAATTCCATCATTATCATAATACATCATATAATGGCTTATGATGATGATGTACAAATAAAATCTTTGATGAATAAAAATCCACAATTATTCAAAAGGTGAATAAAACAGATTTTGTTAATTTAATTGGGTGAGAGTATATTTTATTTGACTGACAGATACATGTGTAAACAAAAAATATTGTGTTGATGAAACTCTTGAATTGCAAATAACTTTGTAGACCAACTTTTAAAGAAAAATGTTTAGACATATGTATATATTAAAAATTAGTTTAATCAAAACTAATTTCATTTTCAATAACAGGATATAACAAAGGAATAATTGTTCGATTTTATTTCAATTTATTTCAAATTTAAAATTCAAAATGTATTAAACATAAGAAAACTCAGTGCAACAGTTATTGATATTTCAAAAACTTAATCGCAAAATTAAATATTTCTTTTATTGTTTATGACATGGGGAAAACTAAAATACCTTTAAATAAAAATGAATTTGGTTTTATGGCATATCAACCATTCTAGGTTATTTATTACCAAATCCCCTTTATACATATATACTAGATACGATTTTTAAACACATTTTTTATAACATTTTTAAACAAACCAGGGGGGGTGCACAGAATTAAATGGTTTTATGTATTGCTATCTAATACAAATAATTCTATTTACTATAAATCATTTGTTTGAATACAGTTAAATGGTTTCAAGTATTTCTATAAATCAGTTACAATTTAACATCAGTCATTTGTTTGCACACATTTAAATTTATATACATGATATGCAGTCAGTAATTTTATTTTTAAATTAGTTAGAACTAATTTGTTTGCATACTAGTACTGCTATTGTTTCTACATAGAAATACTTGAAACCATTTAACTATCTAACACAAATATTTGTTTGTTATTTAATGGCATTTCAACCTTCTCAGATTATTAATGCCAAATCCACTTTTTTTTTTTTTTTTTTTAAAGAACACTAGTGGTACTATTTAACCCATAAATGGGAGGATAAGGGGGTTCATACCTTTCCCTAGGGTATTTGTCCGAAAGTGAAAGTAATTGCGTGACTGGAGTTTGAACTTGTGTACTATGATTCTGCAGTCCAACATTTTAACCATTACACTATGGGGACATGGGCACCTCTGGTGGTGTAATGGTTAGCAAGGTAGACTAGCAAACCTACACGAGTGAGTTCGATTCTCATTGGGTGCCCAAATCATGCGGCCTTGTGCTACATCTAAGCAAAAAGCTTAGTAAATTGCCACTATGGGGACACCCCTCCACAAATATTTTGGTATTTAGTATTAATCATTTGTTTGCACATAGTGAAGTGGGTACAAGTATTGCTATTTAACATTAATTATCGTATTCAACATTACTCATTCATTTGTACACGGTTAAATGGTTCCAAGTATTGTTATGTATCACTAACAATTCAATTAAACATCAGTCATTTGTTTACTCAGTTAAATGATCAAACAGTTCTATTTCAAACAATTCAATTTAGCATGAGTAATTTATCTGCACTCAGTTTAAATTATCAAACAGTTTTATTGGACCCATAGATAGGACCCTATCAGAGTGGAACCGAGAGTGGTAGCAATGACGGGGTACTCCACATTCCCCAAAGCTCCAGCATTACTGGCACCTCACCATCAGATTGTTTAGTGTCATATCCAGAACACTCATTGGTGGAGAGGTTTTACCCCTCTGCAGAGATACAGTTGGTCTATTCAATAGCCCTAACAGATGGGGCTAATGAAAATTAAGATTTGGCTAAAACCAAAGGATTTTTTTTTTAAATAAATAGATAAAGGCAAAAAAGTAACAATTTATTATTCACTTCAAACAGGTGAGCCAATTCAGGTCAGAAGATCCAATTTTCTAGGAAACAAAGAAAGGGAAAGTTGTCAGATGATAAATGTGACTCTTCCAGCAGACCTCAGAGTAAAAAAAAAAACTACCTAGACCTTGTTGGAGAATTGAAAAACTTGTAGAACATAAAAAAATAATTGTACCCATTATTATTAGGAAACTTGGAACAAGACAGAAGAAACTTGAAAATAGGCTGGAAGAATTGAAAATGGAAAGGTGTCAAACAACACTACTAAATTCAGAATACTTTGAGGAAATTTGCTGTTACTTAATCTCCACTAGAATAAATACTGATATGAAAATAATTATACAGCAGAATTTTAGAAAAAAAAAAAAATCAACTTCCATAATAAAATTATTCATGGCTTATATGTTTACCTGAATCTATAGTTGACTTTTTAATTTATAGTAGAAAATACAAAGTAAGTGAAAAAAAAAAAAAAAAAAAAAAAAGTTACAAAACATTAAAAAATTTCTCTGCTACAGATATAAACAAGCTGAACGCACTTGTAGTCATTTTCTTAGATTAGCTTAGTTTGATACAATGTCAAAAATAAGGAACACCCAGTGAGAATGGAACTCACTAGCTCAGTAACCAATATACTAAAAGAGGTACCCAAGATGAACGCTTCCATAGATACAAGAATAAATTCAACAGCACAATAAGTTGATTTTTTCACTTAACATCAAAGTTATTTAATAATTATGGAGAAAAAAATACTTTAATCTGTCAAAAGCTATTTGACCTATGGATTTGTTATGGGCATTAAATTGAAAATTTTTTTCAAAAGTAAATCATAACAGATTTTCATAAGAAACTACAAGTGTTTACACAGATTTCTAATTATTTTGAATTCTAAATAATAATTACAACCAAAGAGAGAATTGGGTGAAGGCGTACAATGGTGAAATTTTTTACCTAAAAGTAGTACATTTATAATAAAAATAATATCGACAGTGAACTCAGATTCTTAGTTATGCATAAATAGCAAATTCTATATTATACAAAACTGTAGCAAAGTGGGCACAAAGGGTTGGTAAGGTCTTTCACTAAAGATGTTTTATAGAGATTCTGCCAACAATTTTTAAAATAGTTTATATCATTCTATGACTTGTAAATATTAGTGAACTCTTTAATGCTGATTTTGTTACGAGCATAATGTTTTGGCTAATCCATTCTACATACTTCAGGGACTTCTTTTCTAAAAGTAATAATATTAAAAAGAAAAAAAAGAGAAATAGTTAAGCTTTTTTTCTTGTAGACAGTTCACAAAGAAATTCATAAAATAGATTGCCAAATAATAGCAGTAATATCAAGCACAAAAATGAGTTTGATAATCTGAACAACTACTGAAATTTTTTATGTCAAGTTTTCATTTGTTTTGAACAAAATTTCAATATCCTTATTCTCAAAGATTAAATGGGCTAGATATTTATTGACATTACTCTTTTTATAATTGTGGTATAGATAATTTAGATAAAACCAAATATACGAGGTGCCTTCAATAAGTTTCCAGACTTTTTCCTATTATTGATAGTACACACATGAAACTCTAGTCCCCTTTGAAGTAATCTCCTCCAGCTGCCATGCACTTATTGTATTGTTCCAACAACTTCTGGAAGGCCCAATGGAAGTCCTCTTGTATGAGCGTGTCAATGACCTTTGCACAGCCTCTTTCATCTCCTCAATTGTCTCATGACAGCCTCTGAGCTTAGGGAATAACCAAAAGTCACAGGGAGCAAGGTCTGGACAATAGGAAGGCTGAGGAACTGTCTTGATGCCCATCTTGGTCAAGTAGTCTGTGACAAGGATGGAGTTGTGGACTGGTGCATTGTCCTGCAGGAAATGCCACTAACCCGATTTGAAGAGTACTGGCCTCTTCCGACAGAATCTCTTCCTGAACTCCCTCAAAACCTCAACATAGTATTCCTTGTTGACTATCTGTCCAGTGGGAACCCAGTGCATGTAGATCATGCCAGTGCTTTCAAAAAAAGGGATCATCAAAAGTTTGCGGGTGGATTTGCTCTGTCTGGCCTTCTTGGGTCTGGGAGAGCCAGCATGCTTCCACTGGGAACTCTGCCTCTTGGTCTCTGGGTCATAGCAGAAGATCTAGCTTTCATCGCAAGTCACCAGAGGATCAAGAACTGTGCGATCTGAATTGATCAGCTCGACCATCTCCCTGCTGTCATGACAATGTTTTTCTTTCTGATCTTCCCTGAGTACCCTTGGGACAAACTTCGCGCAAATCTTCCACATCTTCAGTTCCTCGCAAATAATTATGCGTACAGTTCCCATACTGACATCAAACTGTGCACTTATTGTCTCTATAGACACAAGACAGTCCTTATCCATGAAATTCTTTATTTGGCCAATCAACTCTGGTGTATTGACTTCCTTACTCCTCCCACACCTCTCATCATCCCTCAGAGACTCCCTGCCTTCCTTGAATCTCTTATGCCACTCAAAAACTGATGCTTGATTCATGCAAGATGGCCAAAAAGCAGTCTGAAGCATTCCATACATTTCTGTGGCATTTTTTCCAAGTTTAAAACAATTTTATTGCATATCGTTCTTCTAAAGTGTCCTCTCATCCAGATTGCATTTTTGAAATTCACCAGCTGTGACAATCAGGCTTTGGTAGAGTGTATTCCAATTGCTGCTGTAGCTGTTCATTTGAACCTGAAATCATAAGAATTTGTCAGTCTTTTCATAAGATGTATGGCAATAACATACTGAATTTTCAAGAGTCTACGATAATTTTAAATGCCTGTAAAAAAAAGCCTGGAAACTTATTGAAGGTACCTCGTATACTGATTATTGTCTTTACTTGGTTGGTTTTATAACATGTCAAACCTTGTTAGGTTATTCAATGCCAATCATTTCTTGCAAGCAATTGCATGGTTTCAAATAACTAATGATAAAATAATTTTCAAATATGTTATAGCTTTAAATAACTATTCTTAATACTAATAATTGGCACAGTTATACTTATCTAATACAAATAATTAGAACTTAATTATATGGTTTCAAGTAATTATTCCTATTTAACAATAATAATTTGTTTTTACTGTGATATGGTTTCAAGTATTTCTATCTCATACAAATAATTTTCAAAAGAGTCTATTTGACTCATGCAAGTCCTACCAATCTTTAGAGTTCCTGAACTGTAATTTAGCAACATCATACTCAGAGGACTTACCCCTCAGCAAGGAATGAAGTTGGTATATTTTAGGCCTTACTGATAGATTCAGTAATAATATGCAAAAAAAAAAAAAAAAAAGAAAAAAAAAAAAATTCAAGACAGTCAAATAGCAGGAAGAACTATTTCCAACATTATTTTGGATTGCTTTCTTTTCATTTATATATAAAAAAAAAAAAAAACAAAGAAAAAGTGAGACAGAACTAAAGATAAGAAGCAAAAACTAAAAACAAAAAAAAAAAGTAACTAAGTGTTTTAGGGGTGGTGAATTAAATTTCCTGTTTTTATATTGGCAAGAATCAAGGGAAAATGACTGTAATACAAGATGCACAAAGAACAATTTTTCTTTTAAAAGTCACATTATGTTCACCATCTGCTTATTATCAAAGTGATACAAAAATTAGGGAAAATGTATCAGTAACTACTTAATCTAATACAGTGGTTCTCGACCAGAGGCCATGTCCTGTGTTTTTTTTTTTTTTGTTTTTTTTTTTTTGGCAAGAGCATATGAAATAAATAGGATATTGGAGAGTGACATAAATATTTTAATAAGTCTTAATTCAAATGCTAGGTATTACATGATTTTATCAATTATTACATTGTTCATGTTGATTTCAATTTCATATTGAAATAATTTTAGTCACTATTTATTGCATCCAGACAAGGCATGTGTTGATGAATGGGGCAATACAATACACATTATCTTTATACTTAAAGGTACATAAAAATTTTTCCTTATTCATAATTTTATTTACATAGAAATTAAGTTTTATAAGCTGTCAAAAGCACTTTTCATTTTCTAAAATATAGCCACAATTTATATATATATTTAGAATAGGTATAAACAGTTATATATATATATATATATATATATATATATATATATGGATAGATAGAGGGAGGTAGCATTTTCTCATCTAAACATGATTGATTAAATAGGGCAGACACTTCATTTTTGCCTATTTTATATTTGATCCATTCAAGTCTTATTAAGAGTCATTTAAATTCTAGAAGGAATGAATTCAAGAAAGCACCATGGCCCCCAACTGGAGCCATGATGAAGAATTGGCAGGAAGAGTGTTAAACACATTTTAAAATGTGGCTGCCATATTCAAAGTTGATCTTGTTTAAGGAAAGTTTGTTGATCTTTATATAGAGAGCTTCAAGAATTTGAATTTTTTTTTCAGCCTTTCATTTTTCCAAAGATGGTTCCAATTGAGACAGAAAGTACTTGGGGAAAAATACAGTGCTTTCTTGAATACATTCCATCCAGAAGTCAAATGACTCAAAGACTTGAACAGATCAAAAATAAAATAGATAGAAATAAAGTGTTTTTTTCATATTTAATCAATACTATATTTATAAATAAAGAATGCTCAATATTAGTGATAGAGCATATATATCTAAATTAGGGTAGACAAAATCAAAGTCAGTTTCTCATCTATATGATCATCAAAGTAAATTATATAAGCAAGAAACTAACAGTCTCCAACTGCCACTGACTGTGTTTACACTACCCAAACTTAGATATAAATATTTCTTATAACAATGATGAGAAGGGAGACAGAAGTAAATTACCAATGAAAAGGATGGGGGCCACCAACAACAAAAGGTTGAGAACCACTCATTAGATACAACAATTCAAAACAATACACAATAAAACATCAGTAACAAAATACCATTGCATTAGAATTTACACAACATTAAATACAATATAGACATGCTTGAGACAAAACTTAAATCAAACATGGAATGAAATTAAAAGGAAAAAAATGAAAATAAAAAAATGTGCATTGTGACAGATACTATTGCAATTTTAAAGGGAAAGTGTATATTCTAATATGTATTCAAAGTGTTTTGTTTATAATAGGAAACTTCAGATTTTCTTTATTCACCATTCTTAACACATTTCATTCGAATGAAATATTTGAAATATTGGAACATTTTTGCTAACAACGTCAAAAATTCTAAATTTGTTATTCATAGAACTACTGAGATTTTTTGTTGTTGTTTAGATCAGTATAAAAAAAAAAAAAAAAAGGACGGGGCACCACACTAATTTGTTTTATTTTTACTATAGAAAGCATTATTGAAGAAAAAAAAAAAAAAAAAAAAAAAAACTATTAAATATACAAAATTATTTTTATAACAGGCCTTTATTCCAATACTCATTTCACATCAAAAGATGAAATAAAGCACGAACTACAACTGACAAGTTAACAACTATATGAAGAACTGGTTTCCCGATAAAATAAACCGGAATTTTACCAAATAATAGCTGTGTCAGTACTACTGTTTGGTTTCACCACTTGGACTTTAACAAAATGCCTAGAAGAAAAACTAGATAGGAACTTCACAAGAATGTTGCATGCTGTTTTGAACAATTCATGAAAACAGCATCTATACAGTCATTTGTTTGCACACATAGTTTGGAGGTAATTTCATTTTTAAATGAGTTAAAACTAATATGTTTGCATACTATTACTGCTATTATTTCTACACAGTTAAATGGTTTGAATTATTGCAATCTCACACCAATTATTCCATTCAATATCACTTGTTTGCATACAGTAAAGTGGTTACAAGTATTGCAATGTAACAATAATTCTATTCAACACCATTTATTTGCACACAGTCAAATGGTTTCAAGTATTGTTATGTAATACCAATAATTCAATTTAGGCACACAAAGAGTTTCAAGTATAGCTATTTAACATTAATAATTCTATTCAACATTACTTACAGTTAAATGGTTCCAAGTATTGCTATGTATCACTAACAATTCAATTAAAGCATCAGTCATTTGTTTACACCCAGTCAAATGATCAAACAATTCAATTTAATATAAGTCATTAGTTGGCACTCAGTTTAAATGCCAAACAGTTCCATTTGACCCATATATAGGACCCTATCAGATTCTACTACTCTGAGTCAGAGTGGACCTGGAGCAATGGCAATGAAGGGTTACTCCATATTCCCCAAATCTCCAAGGCTGGAACCTCACCATCAGATTGTTTAATGTCATATCCAGGACACTCATTTGGAGGGGGGATACCCCTCTGCACAGATGCAGTCAGTATATTCTACAGCCCCAGCCAACTGGGCTTAAAATGCCTTTGTGATGATATATATATATATATATATACACATACACACACGGAAGAAAAATATATTTGCTGGTTTATTTATTTGCCAAAATGTTTCAAATTCAATCTTTTTTGAATGCAAAAGTGTTTTATCAAAATTATTTTAATATGGAGAAATAATTATGATAGATGAATTTTGATTCAATTAGAGCTTACGTGACAAAAACAGATTAATACTGGTTGATATGTTCAAATTGTGTCATGTCATGCGATTGAATTTTTTTGAAAAGTAAATGGCATTTTCTAGTTTGAGAAACAGATTTGTGACGTTTTATTGCTTTAAATGTTTAGAGAAAGGGGTGCTAATCTTCAGGGTGAATTTTGAATTCTTTTAATATTATTTTTCCTAGAGAAGGTGAAATTTTGAAAAACCCTTGTCCTTATGGTATTGTATTGTGGTGAGCTATGAAACATTCTTCAATTATTATTCTCTTATTTTTGTTATGAATGAAAACAAATATGGCAGAATTTTGAAAGTCAAAAGTGAGGTTAGTTAAAATATTATGAAAAACTAAAGAGATTGTTGTGTTACCAGTTTTAAAGTCTTTTTTTATGTTCATTGATTCTTTTGTTTAAATTTCTGCTTGTTTCTCATATATAAAATTTATTGCAATTTTGGCAGCAGATTTTGTAAACACCTACGTTGGATAGGGAATCCGTGTTTTTGGAGTCATTCTTTACAATTTGTTTTATTGTTTTTGTTGTGCAGGTATTAGTTTTTCTGTCTATGTAATTTAAGTTTTATCAGTTAGGGTGGTAGTGGAATTTATATGTCTCTTTATAGGTTTGGTATATGAGTTAGGTTTATTTTTATTCATATTGTGGGATGCATGTTTGTGGATATTTATAGCTTTTGATTTGGCACAGTGAATGAAAGATTCAGGATATGTAGTTTGGAAAAAGAGTTATGGATGTATTCAAATTCTTTTAGAAATTTGGGGGAGCAGATTTTAAGGGCTCTCAGGGTAAAAAAAAACAATGAGAATTCTGCTTTTGGTTCTATCGCTTTGGTTTGAATAAAAATGTATTAAGTTATTTTTGTTGTTTAACTTGTGGTAAACTTTGAATTTTAATTTATTGTTGTTGTTTATTAGTAAAATATCCAGGAAACATAAGGAATTATTTTTCTAAAGTTGGTATGTGAAATTAATGCTTGGTTCAAATTGATTGAGTTTTGGTATTATTTGAGAAATCTTGTGTTCTTTGAGATAAATGATTAAAATGTCAATGAATCTAAAGTATTGGATATCATTAGGTTGGGATTCCAAATTCTAATTGAATCAAAATTTATCTATCAATTATTTCTCATACAAAAATAATTTTGATAAAATACTTTTGCATTCAAAAACAGATTGAAGTCAAAACGCATTGGCAAATAAACAAACCAGTAAACATATTTTTCTTCTGGTTTACCTTTTCTAGGTACATTCTGCTAGATTCAATTTATTTCTTCGTAAATTATATATATATATATGCATGCTATAATGACACATACAAATATTTAAATCCTACCAATTTTGCAGTATTATTTTAAACTAAATTTGCTGAAGTTTCTTGCATATTGAAATAATATCTGACCATAACTCCTAAAACTAAGAATGGTAACTTATCCCATGAAATAAAAGGCCAGAGAGGAACAATCATCAGTTGGTGATTGACGATGAAGATGCAATATAGAGGGGAAGCCGATCAACATCACTTCAAGACTTTCAGATGATCTAGACCATTGAAAGATACTTAAAAAACCTCAATAGCTCTCAAAATGCTTACCATGAGTTCATGGTTCATTACTCCATAAAAATACTTTTGATACTCCTTCCAAATGACAATGTGATAGCAAGTCTTTCTTAGAGTCCCTACTTTCAGAATTGTTCAACAAACCAAAGTGATACTTGCAAATGAAGCTTTAAAAAAACAAAAAAACCCTGATAATCCATAGATATAAAGAAGCTGATAAAATTGCTCAGATGCCCAACATAGCACAGGCATAAAATTACATGAAAGATTATATCTATATATCTATATATATATATATATATATATTTAAAAAAAAAAAAAAAAGTGCTCATTATTTCTGATAGAGCATGTATAAAGTTAGGATAAGTGTAGACGCAGTCTTTGTCTGATATTACATCAAGTCCAACTGACTGTGTCTACACTATCTTAACGTGTGTGTGTGTGTGAGTATGTATGTATATACGCATACATAAAAGAAAAAGTAAATGAAGACTTAATAAAAATTAAGGTCACTTATAATAGCATTTCATCTTCCACAAGTTCAAATCTTGTTTAAGGAATCATTAACTTTTTTGTTTTCTATCCATATCATTCCCCATCGAAAAATAATACAGGTTTCAAATTTGTTTGTTTTTTTAAAGATAAATTTTGGTTAAAATCCCTACAAGCATCCCAGTGAGAAAAAGCAAATAGATATGCCATGTAGTGATTTTCTTTATGAAAATAATAATTCTAATAATAAATCTAGGTAAAATATTAAAGATTGAGTAGATTTTTAATCTTGAGCTACAGAAAAAAAATAGAGAATAAAGAAAAAATCTTTCTGCAGGTCAGAGGCCAGCATGGGAAATTTTGGAAGAAATACAACATGGGTGAGAAAAAATTTACATACCTGACATAAACTCTGAGAGTTCAAAGGTAAAACAAAAATGGAAAAAAATGACTAATGACCAGAACATCAAAATAAAACATTTTTTTCAAAAAAGGAAAGGCGAGAATATGTAGTATAACATGGAAAAGATCTTGGATTTAAAAATAGCGCCATTTAAGTTTAAACAAGATGTGAACAGATTGTGAGATGTTAATAGAAAGAGACAGATAGGTTGATATGACTCTTAGGTGAAAAAAAAAAAAAAATATATTTTCAACTTGAAAATATTGAGTTACCTTTCCTATTTGACATTTTGTACAAAATGGTTTCCTCCCTCTCCTCATTGGCAAAAAAATGTAATAATACAACTTAAAAATTGATTTTTTTTTAATTTTGCAGCTTTCAATAATGAAAAACAAAAGGATATATTTTATATTCAAAATTTATACGGATTTTGGGGTCAACAGATTTTTTTTTCAAATCTGAATTTTTAATCTATTTCAATTTTTGAAAACAAATTTAGTTTTAAATAAGTTTAAAGGAAAAATTTTTTTTGATTCTCAGCATAAAAAAATCTTCATAAATACCCATAATTTTATGATCGGAGGAATAAGACTCCTCCACCAAAGGAAAATTTGTGCATGTGTGTTTAATCATGTCATGCCACTTGTCAATGAAATAAATAAAATAATTTAAAAAGTAATCAAAATGCAACTAAAAATGATCAGATTAACATGAAACAGAACAGAAAATAATTGGACGTGTGTGTGTGTGTGTGTGTGTGTGTGTGTGTGTATAAAAACAAAGAAAACATTTGAAATCTATCTTTCCAGTAATTAGAAAGTTGCCTTTTCTTTTATAAGCAATTATAAATTTACAGAAATTGAAATTTTCATTACTTTTAAGAGCCAAAATACTTTAAAGAATTCATGTATCACCTTAATCTGTTTAACACCATAGACATGAAAATAGTGTCTTATTCTTTCACAAGATGACAGCACCTCCCTGTGCAAACAAAGTAGTTTTTATATTCATTTTAGTGATATGACAACTATTGAATGTTAGCACAACTTTCTGCCTTATTTATTAAATTATTTCATACTTGTTTATTACATATCATTCATATTAAGTACATTTTTACCTTTATTACATGATTCATTTTAAATTAAACTTTAAAATTAAATGATTTTTCAATTTTAATCCTTATTTCCCCCCCACCCTTTTTATTTTGTTTCAGTAAGAAAAACCTGATAGAGTTAAATTGCTTTGAATGATGCTTAGCAACAAACAGGCAAAGATCAAACCTTCATGTTATTGTTTTAAAGAGAAGAATTTTCCAAAGAGCAAAATGAACTTTAATAAAACCCAACTTGGCACAAGATTATAGTTAATTTGATACAGAAATATGTGGTACAAACATATATATAAAATGTAGATGTGTGTGTAAAATATTTTTAACAGTGTACAAATATTCTGATCTTAAAAGTTCATGGAAGCAACAGTGATTTTAAACAGAACAGAGATACTACACTTTGATGTTAGAATTTATTAATTTCCCCACAAAAGTGAAATCTGACTTATTGTCATTCTCATAATAATGTTAATTATCCACAAAAAATAAAATTGATATCGATCAGTGAGGGTTTGCTCAGTGAACAGAAATCAGTGAGTGAGCATCCACTCTTCACAACAGAAGGAGACATTTTTCCAAAGTCGTTGGGTAAATTTTCTTTCCACGGTTGTCAGACTATAGATTATTTTCTGACATGAAAATGCTTCTCCGATGCTAAAATCTCCAATAATTTTTTACCATCATACATCCACAAAGACAAGAGGAATAAATGCTATATTTGGATCGCTGCTTAAAAGTTGGGTAACTACACTGAGATCCTGTTTGTATTTCACATTGTACAAATGTCCTTAGAAAAGGCATGAATTCTTCTCTACCTGTCCCATCCTTAGCTATGAGTAAATAGTAAGGTAAACTAGATTCTTTAGCCTAGATAAAGCTACCAATCTAGAAAAAAAACTAAATTCAAACCATCTGTATCCCACTTAAAAATTGACCTTACATCACATCTTGTTCATAGCAATTGTGTTTGGATAAATACATACAACAGATCAAGTCAAGAAATAACACTTTCATCCTAAACAAAGCATCCAAATATTCTGATCCTAAACAGATGTTTTATCCATATGTAAATAACCCCATCATCTTTTTTATGGACACTATGCCAGTATGCATGTATTTAAAAAAAAAAAAAAGTTTTCAGTATTTAAATCCTCTACTGCAATCATTAACACTTTGAGTTAATTGAATAAAATAATCATATTTACTTAAGATATGAATTCTTAAGTTTTCAAATTATTCTTTCTTGAAGGATCTGTACATTTAGAAAAAGATCTTTTGAAGCACCCCTTTTATAATGTACATGTGTGCATACACATGTAACTTTGTGGGAAAATAGAACAAGACAAAGTTTATTTCAATTTTTCATTCCAAAATAAATATAAAGAATTCATCTCAAAGAAAGATTCAGAGAAAAAGAAAAGAAAGAGACAAAGGACAGTTACCTGACATGACCATGTAATTCATTACTTATACTGGACTGTCGACTATGACCAACTGACCCATAACCTGAGCCTCGGGACTGTTGGCTGGCATAACTGGAATTACGGGAATGGCTCTTCTCAAAGTCTATATCTCTAGAACCTTCAGGATCTGTGACAATAGGAGGCGGTTCTAAAAAGGAAAAAACAAAATAGTTTATTCAACAAAAATAATTATATATATATATATATATATATATATATATTATATAATTAAGAACACTAAAAACACATCTTAGTCATAATTTTCCAAAGAATAATGAACACCATGACATTAGCTGAACTGAAGATAAGTCTAGAAAGTGGGGTTGAGGCAAATTCAACGTGGGCTAAAATAACATTATATATATATATATATATATATATATATATATATATATATATATATATATATACACACACACATACATACACAAACCTTTAAGAAAAACAAAAACTGGTCACATTAGGATTATAAATTTATTTCCATCCTGTTATGGGTATTGATATGAATCAATAACACCAAAAATAACAGGACTTCTTCAGATATAATGGATAAAAATAATTATTGCTCTGTGATGTCAGTTACATAGAGCTCTTTACCAGGAAAATTTAAATGTTCATAGTTGAATGACTTTTTGTCCTGGCGGAATTATTCCCGACTCCAGTTTAACTGGACTGAATAATACATAAATATATATATATATATATATATACATCTCACTCACTCACACACAATTATTACATTGATATGCCAGTGAATGTGTTTATATAAATGCACAATATCCAGTAAGAATTAGATTCATTTTAACCTTGTCAGCAGGCTCTAGAATATACTGATAGCATCTCTTGCAGAGAAGGTAAGATCACACCCAAACCATTGTGTTCTGAGTATGACACTAAAATACATCAAGTAGCAAGGCTTTAGTTTTAAAGCTCTGAGAATTGTTGAGTCACCATTTTATTGCCATTACTCCCATGTCTACTCTGATCCCAAATAGTAGTACCTGTTAGAGTTCAATGTATGGGTTAAGTAGATCTCTTTGAGATAATAAAGTGTTTAACTGTTCAAAATAATTATAAAGATAGATTTTTGTACCAGATATAATTGGAGACCCTAATTGTCATAAAAACAACCATCATTATAGTAACAATAGTTTACAGAAGTTACTAAGCACATATCCATTACAAATTATCTATATATAATATACATGTAACTGTGTATTATATTAACATAATAGTTATTATTTATAAAAACAATTATTATTATCACTACAAAGCTTGTCTTAGTATAATACAAAGTCAGATGCAGTGAAATAAAGTCAGAAATGAAGAATACTTGTCTGCTTAGAAAATCAACATTCAAAAACCAGAATGTTGACCTCAGCCTTCTACACTCATATAGCTATCTCAGCCAAAAGGCAGGCCACATAATATTAATCATATGAAATGAGTGAATTTTTGATTCTAAGAAGAGTGCACAGATACTACACTCACCCAAAAAGTTACAAAGAAACAAATAAATGGAGATGAAAGTTTGTGGCATGATTTTCACATAAACATGGTAATAAAAAATCAGAATAGGAAGGATTACCAAAGTCTTTGCCTTTAGAATTTAATGTGACAACTTTCACTTAACTAAAACAAAAAAGGCTGTGCTGCTGCATGTGTCTTTCATGTAAGTGACCATTTGTAATGTGATTCATGCGCATGTGTAGATTAGAGTCCTTAATACTGCTTTTGCTTATGAATAAGTATAAGATATCATGTACATTAAAGACTCATCTAAAATGACAAGGAGGCAGTTAACAACCATTGAATGAGAACCAGAGAAACTTTGGTTTGAAGCATTTAGAGCAGATCTTTGTGAGAGACTGAATGAGAAGAAAGACAAGTTATTTCTGTCAGAAAGAGGGAAAATGAAAAACAAGCTCAGCTTTAGAAGTGGTTTTGACAACAGACAGAAAGTCATGATCAGTACCAGAAGAAACAAGTCTCTCGACATTTCTTGTTACATTTAGCATTCCTCAGAACCTGAAATCAATGTGAGATTTCTTCAGATAAAAATGGTCAATTAAATGAACTTACCAACAGGAACTACACTGGTTTTGTCTTTTCTGGGCAAACTACCAAAGCCGCTGCTGTTGGATGCCAAACTGCCTTCACTGCTGTCCACTTTCGTGTCCATTCCATCTTCAGCCACTGAATCTGCTGAGAAGGTCACAGACTGTGGGAGCTTCTGTCTGCTAAAACAATGCAAAAAGGTGTAAAGAGATTGTACAAGTTGATTAAAAAGAAAGAGTAGAGAAAGAGAAAAGAGTGGATGGCTTTATAAGGACAATTGATGTCATCATGTGCGGTGTGTTTATGCTTGTCATTTTATAATTTTCATTATCAAACATCAAATGGTAACTTATTATAAAAAGATAAATCTACATAGCACAAAAAAGATTCGATAATTTGATTTTACAATTTTTCTTTTTGTTCTTGAAAAAAAGTGTTAAGTTTTATATATTGAAATTTGACCCTCTATATTTCATAAATTTAATCAACTTATTTGAAATGTCCATCATATATGGAATCCCAGCATAAAGTCTTAAAATTCTGCTTCTCTTTCTTTTTCATCTTTTTTTAAACATCAAATGAGTCACTAATGGTTGAACAGATCACACATGATTTTAAAACCAGTTAAGTCATTGGCCAGCAGAAGAGGAAAGAGATGATGTGTGACTAAAGAAAGAAATCAATGTTCATCATAAGAACAGAGAGGTGAGACAACCATACTGTTGAGATGAAGATATAATCTTGATATTCCTCCTTTAACCAGGGAATGTTTTCTCTCATGTTACGAATAATGTCATCTTGTGGAAATGCTGTTAATATCCAAAGATGAATGTTTTAGGGAGATGTAAATAATTGCTGATAAGATCCAAAAATGAAACGCTGAATCCTTTCAAGATATTTAAAGGATGAACAAGTTGAAAAGGACCAAGTCAATTGCATAATGAAACCAATAAATGAACACTGGCTAATTATGCTAAAAACAAAAAAGGAAAAAGCTTTTAAGACAACCAAGAAGAAAAAAAAAAGTTGCTGTCTACTAGAAAGAAAAAAAACAAAAAACAATGGAGAAACTTTGAAGAATTCACCCTGAACCTTTGGTTTCAATAAGTTTGTGTTCCTTTTGTTATTTTTTTTTCTTTCTTTTCTCCTTTTCATATTGGTACATTAAAATATTATTAACCTTTCATTCTGAGCTAGTTTTTCATCTGTCATTTTTTTTTAGGTGAACAGATTCCATTTGTTTTTGTAATGAACTGGAATTCATAGCCATTTGAGTACTTTTTAATAATATATATTTTCATTTAAGTTAGGATAGCATAGGCATAGAACCAACAGAGCTCAGTAACTGTCAGTGTCTCATCTATGCCTTCAACAGGTTTGATGAACATATAGGCAAGAAACTGACACTTACAAAGCTCCATTGACTGTCTACATTAACCTAACCTTATATATATATATATATATATATATATATATATATATATATATATATATATATATATATATATATATATATATATATACACACACACACACACATACATATATATATATATACACACACACACACAACAGTATAGTACACAGCCAGATTTACAGATTTTAATGTGTGTGCGTTTGTGGATTATATATATATATATATATATATATATATATATATATTGGGAGAGAAAAAAAGAGATGAAGTCAGTGTCATTAAAGAGATTTATTGATTTAAACATGTTTTTGTTCAGATTATTATTGTTAATCAAGCAATAATGAAATTATTTTACCTTTTCAGCTTCAAGAACTGCTTATAAATCTAATTAGTAATATTTAATTAAATGTGAATAATCATTTATCAAAACATTTTCTTGAGTTTAGATATTTAAATCTTCTAACATTTTTTTCTTGTACCATCATGGCTTCTAACTGATTGTTTTAATGTTAGAGATGCTTTTTAAATAAAATTGTTTTTAACATTAAAATCTTCCTTTGTGTTCAATAGTTATGCATACCAAATTTGGTAGCTCTACCAGCAAAATATTTGCCCAGCTACAGAGGACAAACAAACATACAGTTCCTAATTATTAACTTAGATAAAATAAATTTTGAATAAACTGTCAGAGTGAAGAATCATAAAGAAACAGACTGTTGGCACAAAATAATTCAGGAAGATTTCACTGTTAAAAAGTTGACACTTGTATAAACATCATTACAAATGCTTCTTTCTTTTCTAATTTTTTTTCTTTTTAACTACTTTAAGATGTTATGATAGCAATGAGCATTCATTATTTATCAATTTTTTTTTTTATTTTTTGTGAGTGAGCAATGTCAGTGATGTAGAATATTTCTACTGTTGCTTGGATAACATAGTGCAATCCACCCAGCTTCCTTCAAGTCTCATTAACCATCATATGTGTTAACATCACAAAGTTTAACTGCATATCATGCTGTCTTTCTCTTTTTTTTCTGTGTTATCTATCATATTTTCAAATCCCATTACTGTGTCGACTAAATGCCCAAATGCATCTTCCAAGAAAAAAGTGACAATGGCTTTTATATCATAAACTGGGGAAATGTTAGGATAACTGAAGTTAAACTAGGGTTATTTTCAACATTTCTACTAAGTAGAGGAGCATCTGCAAATTTATTCGGTCAACAGAGAAAACTAAGATTTAATAGAAATGATTAGTCAGAAAATAATACAAACTAGTACTAGGATAATAGACTATATTATTAACAGGATGTGTATATATATATATATATATATATATATATATATATACACACACAAACATTTTTATAGACATATAGACACCTTTTTACATGCACACACATACAATAGTATTGCCCATAAATAAGTAGAGCCCAAACAATCTTTAAGTTAATTTTTTATAGATAAAGATACTAGAATTTCATTATTTCTAGTAGAATATTATATAATCAAAATGTATATTATTGTTTACTGATAAACTCTACAACATCAAAAATGTAATCAAAAATAGAACTACATATATAAGAGTACTTTTTTTAATAATACCTAATAATATCTGCTTTAAATAATGTTCCACAAGAAAAAAAATTCTCTTTTCTTTGATTTATAAGCAAATCAACTTTTCATAAAAAATTGTTAGAGTGCATTTATTTATGGTCGATATATTGCCACACACATAAATGGATTTAACAAAAATAAGATCATCAAAAATATTAGTATCAAACCAGCCAACAAAACCAGGAAAATTTACCAAGTAAAAATAAACAATTCCATTTCATGGATTTGAAAAATTAATCAATACAGAAGCTAAAATAATCACCACACATTTCAAAATGAAAGACTGAATCAACAAATTAGCCAAAAAATATTCATTTATCAAGTTAAAAGACAACAAAGAAGACTTTAAAAGGAAACTTTCAAATTTGTCAAAAACCACCAAAAAAAAAAAAAAAAAAAAAAAAAAAAAGAAGAAAAAAGTGTAAAATTAGTATTAGAAAATACAAATAAAAATACTGGACAATACCTGCACTGCCCTATTAGAAACTTTGAATATTAACCAATGGAAAAAATACAAAAGATGCTGTAATCTGGTTAAAAATATTTCAAATAAGAAAGAAAAAAAAGAACTCATATTCCTCCAATTTGATACAAGTGACTTCTATCGTTCAATGAGTAAAGAAATCCTTAACAATGCCATCAATATAACATACAGATTAAGTATTGTTGCATATTCCATAAAGATACTGTTTGGATATTTTTTAAAAAAAAAAGGAGTAAAAAAAATAATTTGATGTACCCATAGGGAATTATGACACTACTGAAATATTTAAACAAGTAGAAAGAAGTATATTTCTAAATAAGTATACTCTCTTTGCTAAATAATATAATAAATCAGGTATGGAAATTTACAGAGACTTAATATTAAGAAAATGTAAGAAAAGAAAAATTGATAAGTCTACAAAAAAAACAATGCTTTCAAGGTTCAAGCTTCGATATCAAAATTACTATAAACCTGAAAGAAGTGAATTTTGGGGACATAACAATGAATCTCAAAAGTGGAGAGAAAGTATTTACCCAACCCCTCTATGATGGTAGGAAGGATGAGACAAAGTCAATTTCTAAGCAGAGTAAAACTGGCTTGAATTCTCCTAGATTAGCTACTTAAACAAGGTTAAAGAATCCAATTAACCATCCTATTCATCCATAGACAGAAAGAGAACAGATGGATTCATGCTTTTCCTAAAGGTATTAATGTAAAGTAAAATGCAAACAGCCTAGTCCAGGATTTGAACTTGGGTGTTTAATTCCATCTCCTATGGTAAGTAGATAGTACCACCTTGATAGAAAAACCTAGCAATATCCCTACCTAGATTAATATGTGGGGATTTAGGAATTAACAGTAAAAACTCCCAACCGGATATTGACTCGTCGGCTGCCAGATACAAAATGTATAAACGCGTCGCCACGCATAAGGCTCCACGCATCCATCCGGTTTTAAAATCAAAAAAAAAGAAAAATAATAAAATGTAAAGTAGCCAATGGGAAGCGGTCGCGCCAAAATTAGAAGGATTTTGGAGTGGCGAATTTGGAGCCGGTGAAGAGAGATAAATACCCAGGTTTTCTGTGAACTGACCTCTCTTTTCGGGTAGTGACGTTGAACCGACAACAATTTTACTATCTGGTGTTTTTGGGCACCACGCTATGTCTTGGGACGTAGCGTTGGTTAGTCCATTCACCAAGTAAATAAAGGAAAGTATGGAAGAAATGTTTTCGTCTCTTATCTGTTTCTATCTTTTCTTTTTGTATATTTCTTTTGGACTTTCTTTGGGCAAGGCATTGCGCCAGCCAGTCAACGTGGGGTAAAATAATATAACCAAAATATGGAGTCAGATATCTTACGGCAACAGAGTCTTGCCCTTAGCCACTGACTACCTAAAAACCTTTAAACTCCACAAATATACTTTCCTATCATCCAACCGCCACTTTCAAACAAATACCTAAAATGATCTGGGACAGACTTTCATCCAATTCAAGTAGCAAAAAATATTCAGTACCATCATGAAAAATAACAATATACCTTACAGCTTAAGTATTACAAACCCACCTTGTAATTGTAGAGATAAAAATGAATGCCCCTTACAAGCAAACTGCAGTACAAACAAACCACAGTCAAATCTAGGGTAAACAAGATATAGTATACATTTCAAAGAAAGATTTTATAATCATAAAAGGTCTTTCAACATAATACATTACTCTAACAGCACATTTTCAAAATGAGAAGAGAAGAAAAGAGAGAAAACCTAGAAATCAGATGGATTTTTTTTTTTTTAAGTATAAGCATGCAGGGTCTAAGACTAGCAATTTGTGTTTGGAGAAAAAATACAAAATAACATTTACCTACCCTGACTGTTAAACAAGAAGTCCAAAGTCATTGCCAAATGCAAACATAACAGATACATCTTAAATAATCTTCCCTCTGATTAATGAACTTCTCAATTTTTATTTATTTACTTTATTATTTCAATGCCCCATTTATAAATTGTGATTGGTGTGTATTTACTCAACTCTCCTATTGAGAGCTGAATCTGACACAAAATTAATTTTTAAGCAGAATACTGCAAAAGAACCCAGTCTGCCCAACTATTTACCCATAGCTAGTGGGAGAACAGATGGATTTGTCTTTCCTAAGGACAATGTGTAAAGGGAAATAGAAACATCTTCATCTTGGATTTGAACTTTGGTCATCAATTCAATTTCCACTGACAATATCCATTACACTGAGTATGCCTTAAATTGTGATATGTAGTACAGAAAAATATATTGATCCCTGAAGATCACATCCAACTTTTTAGCCACTATTCTTTTATCATTCATTATAACTTATTGATTTCATTTGTTCATTTATATCTCATTACTATATATGCCTTATGCACACACACATTAAAATTGGATGGGTCTTGTAACCTATTAAATTATTGGGATGCCAAGTAATTTCTCTTCATGGTATCTCAAAGAGCAATGGGGTTTACTTAGTAGTGGAGGCACTAGTAGTGCAACAGTTATTGTAGAAAATGGACACAGTGATCAAGTTCAAATCCTGGATGAGGCTGTTTACAATGCTAATATTCTTGGGAAAGGTATACATTCAATCATTCTCCCTCTACCTATGGGTAAATAGTAGGGCAGACTAGGCTCTGTAACATTGGTATAGCAACTAGTCTAAGAGAAATAAAAGTCTGAATTCAAACCTGTTAAACTCTGCTTAAGAATTGACCTTGTGTCACATTCTATTTGTGGTAGAGGGGTTGGGTAAAAACATACTTAGCAGTATTAATTTCCTCTCCAAGTAAAATGTAACTTAATTGTTTCCTCTCATCATCTTTATAGGCTTCCATATTTTATGGACATTAGCTTTTGGCATGAGACTAACAAAAAAGATTTGTTTTGTTTACCTGGCAACTAAAAAGGTGACAATTGTTCATACATAAATTAATAAGGTGATTCAGAACAAGAAATTTTTCATGCATGAACAAATATGACACCAGGAAAAAGGGAGAAGTAAAGTGAAAATGGAAAATTAGATGGAGAGTGATTTTTCAATGCATGACTACATATTGATCAGAGAATACACAACACTTTCAGGTCTTCCCCCCACCATCAGTCCATCACAACTAAATTATAAATAAATCAAAAAGCACAATTATTTTCTTTAAGCTCTCATTATTCCACTGAAAACATCCAGTCACAAGACACAGTTAACTTCTTTAAATGAATGATCGATTAAGTCAAACAATAGAAAATATACAACTCAGATGCACATTTAGTGTAGCAGTTATTGTTGTAGGAAACCAGAGTTCAAATCCCAAACACAGCTGTTTGCATTTCATGCTAATGATCTTGGGAAAGGTATGAATCTATCTGTTTTACCTATCTCCAGCTATGGGTAAATAATCGGCCACACTGACTTCTTTAGCATTACTAAAGCAATCATTCTAAGAGAAGGAAAACTGAATTCAAACTGCTTAAAACTGACCTTGTGTCACACTTACTTTTATGGCAGAGGGGTTGGGTAAATACATAACATACTATGATATTTCAAGTACAAAAGTAAAACTTTTCTTTTCAAGTAGTTTTTTTCTTTTATAAAATTATCAAGTGGTAACACAACAGTATCGTTTTCCTTTCTGACAGGATCATGTTATGTTAAACAAGTACTTGTCACTTGTATCAGTCTACAATATACACATTACTAAAATTTTTATTATGTTTATATGTATATACATTAACTGTGAACCAGAAAAAAAAAATGGCACATCAAAGGGATTTTTATAAGAGCAACACAATTAAAATGCTCAATGTGAATAAAGAAATTTCAAGTTCAATTTATAAATGATAATTTTCCAGGTTCTTCACTCATGCTGAACATGATTTTTTAATGATGTAAATTCTCAATAGAGATAAATATGAAATGTTAATTAGAATTCTTCACTCATTCCTAAAGAGAAGCATCTATATCCACATAGACCATTGCTACAATGGGAATCCAATTTCATAGGTTGTCTAGTATGATATAAAATTAAGAAAGGATTTTTTTTTTCTAATTATAAAATTAAAAGCTCAGGTTGCTAATACATTGCAAAAAGTTGCATATACAGCCTCAAGTTGACAGGATTTGTACCAATTACAAAACCATGTTATAACAATTTTTCATTATTCAGAAGTGAGACCAATTGCTAATGCATTGCAAAAAGCTTCATACACATGTGTCTGTTTAGGAAATCCTGGCATGTAAATGGTTAATAATCCATTTTGTTAACATAAAATAATTTTCATTATTCTGTGGCAAGACCAAACTGTGTGACTGGTATAAGTTACAGAGTGACAGATAATTGTGAAAGAACTTAAAACGTCTCTCCTACTATTACTAGTATCAAACCATCAAGTGCTCAATATTTGACAGTAGATATTCTAGACTCACTGCTAAGAGAAAGAGAACTACATTACAATAGTTTTTAATTTTTTTTTTTTAACTTTTTGATACAGGTTGAAATTTACAATAGCTAGCACTTAGAGTATATTTTTTTAAAGTTTTATTTCAAATACTCTCCTTCATTATCCAAGACGAGCCTAGTCCAAAGTAGGTGGGAAAATAGTTTAGCATAAGAGTGAACATCTGTGACAGGAAGCGTGGGTGAAAAAAAAAGGAAGAGTGCCTGCTTAAAGTACAAGAAACTATTGTATAAAGTGTCCTTGAGTTACAACTTACACAGAGTTAAGACATTTAATAATTTCAGTAAATAAAATATTAAAAAACACAAAATATATACGAGAATGATAATGAGGTGGTTAAAATCCTCTAAGGACCAATATCTTTTAACCATATTGAAATAACCAATGGCAGTTTACTAAAACTAATCTTTAATCTCTTAATTCTTTTTAAAACATATTTATTACATATATATATATATATATATATATATATATATATATATATACACACACACATACATACATACACATTGTACATACATATGTATGCATACACACATTAGTGTCTCATTATGTTTTAGTTCATATCAATGAACAAAAACTCAATAAACATCACATAAATAACCCTAAAACGTATTCACATAAAATGGTATAATTTATATGTTACTCATTTCAACAAGTATCAAAAACAGTATAAAGTTTAATAATCACAGATTTTGTTTTTAAACTTTAAAATGTATTTTTGGAAGTCTTAATGGTAAGAAAATAGTGAAAAGTTAGAATTAAAAAATTAAGTTTTGCATACTTAAAACAGGTTTTAAGATGTAAACTGAAATCTTCCAAAGAAAAAATAGACTTTTTTTTAAATAGAAATATATGATTAAATTACAATCAGTCCCTATAACAATTTCTTAACTGTATTTTGAAAAATGACTTATGTTTTTCTTAAAATATGATGAAAAATAGAAATTTGTTGCCTGTAAACTCAATTCAAAAGACAAGTGCATATTGAATCAATTGCATTTTCGCTGTGTGTTTGTGTTTTTTTAAATAAAAAAATGTTTTGATATTATAACTGACAACATAATTTGAGGAAACAGTCTGTGCTTTTCTCACAATTAATACACAGTTTTTTCAATATGCCACAACATTAAATCGATATATTCACGACTTCATAACCAGCTTGGTGAATAAATTTACTTCTTAGAAAATCAGTCAGTTATTATATACAAAGAAAACTTTAAGTTCACTTAAATTATGAACACTTCAAGGGACAAGTTGAAGAACGACTGATCAAAAATGACAAAACCTCACATTACCCACAATAGAAAAAAATATATTCCCAACATTAAAACATTACTATATGATACTAATTAGTATTTAGATAAGTGACTACATAGCAATATCAAGTGCAGTTAGTATTTCTTTAGTATATAAGTCAGATGAGAGATTCTTTGTTAGTATTGGTACCCTATAACCTAATACAATTGGTCACATGTTATTTGGAGAGATGGACACCACCAAGTAACCCTCTCTTTGGTATGAAAGATAATTACTTGGTATGGCATCCTGATGACCCAACAAAAGTTTAGGAAATATATGATGGATAACACTCTAGTATAAAATAAAATACCTCTCTTTCTTTCATATACACATGTATACAACCCATTTTTTTCTCTATAATTGTTCATGCAAAGCAGCAAATGTACATGAATATAAAATCCTTTTTCTTTTTTACATAAGGTGGCACCAAAGTCATGAGAAAAGTTGTTTTTTTTTATTTTTACAATATCAATGAATATCCTAATACTTCTGCTTCTATAATGTATAATCATAATCGTGTATGAAATTATACAGAGAGATAATCATATACATTTAAATGATAAATTAAAATATTGATTTTATCTCTTGATTAAAATTTATCATCAATTTAAAATTAATAATCAAAGTGTAAATTGAGTCATCAGAGCCATTAAATGGAGCTTTTGAGTAATAACAGAGATTATGTACAACAAAATGATTGCTTCATTTTAATATGTCAACTCATGTAGATTATCACTTACCTTGTATATTTGTATTTACATTTTTTGTATAGTTCTTTCATAAGAGATTTTGACTACACACTTACATGACATCAAATATTCCGATCTGATACAAATAATTTGCACAAATATAATTTCAAGGATTCTTATCTAATAATATTTTATACACATATAACTTCAAGTGACTCATTATAATAATCCTTAGTAAACAATTATAGATTTTAGTTACTATTCTTAATACAAATCATTTACAGTTGTGTAAAAAGTATTCTTATCTATTACAAATAATTTGCACACAGTTGTATGGTTTCAAGTATTCCAATGTAATACTAATAATTATATGGTTTCAAGTAATTATTTCTATTTAATAATAGTCATTTGTTTGTTCAGTGGCAATTAACTAATAATTATAATCCTTAGTAAACAATTATACCTTTAAGTAACAATTCTTAAAACAAATAATTTACATTTATATGGTATCAAGTATTCTTATCTAATACAAATAATTTTCCAATAGGTCTATTTGACGCATAGATGAGACCCTTGAAAAATTTTAAAATATGCTAAATATGTTGAAAAGCATTTCCTAAATGTCAATACACCTGGAGAAGGATGAGGAGAATCAACACCATCTTGAAAATGGGGGTGGGGAGAGAAACGGAAATTGACAAGGAAGCTATTTAAAAAATAATCTTACACAGGATATGGTCATGTAAGGCACTTGAAGGAAACAACAGTCACAATTCTTTTGTTGCTGAACACTTATCCTTTGTTAATGACATTAAAGGATTTGATATTTCAGCAGAAATATTTACAAATAACAATCAGGAGCAGGAAAGGGGATACACACAGAATTTCTGAAAGACAACTAGTGCTACAAGATTAGGAAATAATTTGAAAATATAATCACACTTCTGACAAGAATACAGTATAATTCACATATTAATTACTTTTTTTCCAAGTTTTTTTAATGACAGATGTCATCTAAAAAATTCAATAGCACATTCAACCTTTCTATTAAAAACAAAACAAAGAATAAGCTCTAATTCCAGAGAGCGAGGACATTCCTATTTAGACTACACCTCCCTATGCATTTAAAGGGTAAGGTCAGAGTTAATCCCTGATGTCTGAGGTATCCCAAAAAGAAAGTGGTAAGATAATTAGACTATTTTTATTGGTATGCAACACTTAACTTTGACCTTGAGGTAAATAAATACAATTTTCTGAATTTACTTGTTACCCATGAAATGTCAATATCCAACTTTAAGAATGGAAGTTCAGCTTCCTATTTTAAAGTTTGTCCAAATAAATACAATATCATGTCCCCACTACCACAATTCCCATAAGTAAACCAAAGAACAACAGCATTTTATATTCAAAAGTTTTTCACTGTAACTTGTCCCTATAGTAATTGGTAATTAAAGGCACATTTCCACCATATCATTTTATCAATTTTTAAATTTCTTTATACGATTCCAACCGTGTTTGGAAAGATATTTTAAAACTAGATAAATATATGATTAATGATAAATATATGATATATTTTACACAAAAACTAACAGGAGAGTGGGTACCTTTAAAATTGTAGGCCAATGCCAACTGGCCAACTTGTTCTATTCATCTATTTTGGCTATATATATATAAAAAAGACTCAGTCAACAGTGTTTGGTAGCCAACAGTTTCTTGCCTATTGGTCCAATGATCACACCAAGTGCCGTTGATTGTATCTATGCCACTCTTAAACCTATATATAATCTATTACCAATAATGAGCACTCTTTATTTATAAATGTAGCAAACTTATATATACATACACACACAAATTTCTGCCTCACATGAGGGTGCAATAGAAGTAACAGGGTAGTTAATAAGTGTAAGAAATAAAAAAGAATTCAAAAATTAAATCTAAAAAAGCAACTTGTTAAAGTTAACATTAACTGCCTTGTTATTTCTACCCAACTCTGTGTGTGTGTGTATTTCACTGTTATTGTAAAAATTTTCATGAAAATACTTTATTCCTAATAAAGCAGAAAAATCAGTGCATATTATAGGCATTTCACATGGCATAATAGTTAGCAAGTGAGCTGAGAAGATTTTTATTGGTTGATTCTCATTTGGTGGCCTTGTGCCAAACTAAGCAAAGTAAATGATAATATGCATGCATATTATATCTATAAGTAGTAATGTTTTTGTAAGCATCACTTACAAATATACAGATTTGTGTTATCAAATATCATAAATTACAATCCTTAATTCTCAAGGTCTACACTTTTTATTCTTAAATAATTCAGTGACTTTTTGAAACATCTATTCCCATGGCTTTTCTCATATCTAATTACTATAACAAACTGTATTTTCACTTAACGATGTATATGTGTGCTTGTTTTGAATAAAAAGAATGTTTTGCTGTTACTAGTATGGGTTAAAAACACAGCAAGGGTAATGAGGAAAGTTTTGGTCAGCTTATCAGAACTTTTCTCATTACCAATGATACCAGCTTCAGAAGGTCTAAAAAAGTTTGGCTTTAGTTTACCCTTACCACACTATTAACCTGGACTATATAACTGACAACATAATTCTAAGAAAATTATAGTCTATGCTTTTCTCGTAATTAATACACTGTTTCTTCAATAAACCAACATTAAATCAATATATTCACAGACTTCATAAGCAGCTTGATGAATAAATTTACATCTTAGAAAATGTTTATCTGTTAGTTATTATACAAAGAAAAATAAGGCAAGAGCTCTAAAAGAAAAAAATTGTTCTCTAATAAATAAATTCTGTTCATTATTAGTCATTGAGTTAAGTGTATGAAATTTATATTCAAATGCAACAATAATTATGGTACAGAGATAGGATAGCCAACTAAAAATTACAGCTCCCAATCCAACAAATAAATTTATAGTTTTCACAAAAGTAAAATCGAGTTATGATAATTTCAAAATAATAAATGATAAACATTAATAATATTAAACAATATTAAATAACAGGAAGAACAATAATGATCCTAAAACAAGAAACAATATGAAACAAAAAGATTGATTATTCATTAATGATTGAATTTAATGGTATGTCAACCTATTTAGAGGTTAAGAAATCACATTCAATGTACATTTATATTTCATGTGCAGATCCATTTGACCCATAAATAATATTAATCTACAAGAGTTATGCTCCTTGGATGTTCTCCAGCAGTAAACTATAATGTTATTCATAAGTTGTATGGTAGCCATATTCTATTTACTACATGGCGAACAAACTGGTAGAATAAATTCATTCTCCTGGTATACCTCTTGCTGAAGTCTTTTTAATCATTGGTAGCAGAGCAATAAGATTATAAAAATGGCTTTTGAATTTACTTCCTCCACCTGCTTTAAACACAACAAGTATAATACTAGAAAGAAAGAAATGCAAGTTTGGAAACTGGCTACAATTCTGGATATACTGAGATGTGCTCCAGTTGTACTCTTATCCCTGGAAAGAAAAACTTGAAAGTCCATATTAGAAATGGTCATCACCAGCCTGAATGCCAATAATGGTATGAAAAATTGGATACACATTTTTTGGAATATGCAAACTAGTTGGCCTTTATAGCGTACAAGTCTTTTGATCAGTACTAAATAAAAATTGACAAGTTAATAAGAGAATTTCTCAAAGTTCAAGCATCACATCACAAAAGGAAAGGATAACAAGATACTTTTGCTAAAGTCAGTACTTGCCAACTGGGCATTAAAGAGTGCTAACATCACTCTGGACAAAATTACAGTGAGTAAACTCACACTGTCTGCTATATCCAGTCAAAGTAAGAAAATCATGCACTAACAATATTCTAACAGTTTATCACCCAAAAGTGCAAAAGTCAAAGTAAAAATGAAATAAATGTTGTTTGTATACAAAAAACAAAAAAACAAAAAACAGCCAAACTTTAGTGAGATATTTTATGCTGTACGAAGCAACACTTTTGTTTTTCTGGTCAGCGAGATAATAGTGACAATTGTGAAAGAAATGGCCATAAAAATTCAATGTTTTCTCCACTGACAAAAATTTAAACTACCTAGGACCTGAAGGCAACACCATCAAATGCTTCTTATGTGGATGCAAGTTTCACTAGGCTTACAACTGCCCTGAAACTTATCTGAAATAAGCAAGAAGATAGAGAAAAGGAAAGTTACCTATCCATAGCCAACATTGTGCTGATAAGTCAGCAAAACAAGACTGCTCATGCTTTTATGGGTGAAACACTTGGTTCTGCCCTCTCAGATAGAAGTGCCTCAGAAACTGGTTGTGGAATGAAATAGTACGAGAGTTTTCTGGAAAACCATACCAGAAAAACAGACAAAAGATAAAAATTTGAGACAAAGTTGGCAACAGAAACAAACACAGCACATTACACAGCCACTCAACTATGTGTCACTGCAGGCATTGAAGATTCAGATATACTGCAAAAATGCCAGGAAAAGAGCCAAGACATGCCTCAACTTTGAGAATGACAGTATCACCATGTTAGGGAGAAAAGTTCCAATGAAATGTAATTCATCCAGTCATTATCATATCCCATTACTAAACCTCAACCAGACTGAGGAGTAAGTTTGAGCAAATATCTCTATTAAAGAAATTGCAACTGAAAATAGATCAGAGAAAATAAAAATTGCAACAAAATTAGATCAACAGTTCAGTCACCTTACTTGCAGAAAGTCATGTAATTTAGTTAGAAATGTGGGAATAAGAGATTCTGAATTCATAAAGATTTTACAAGAACTTTTTAATTCTTGTGAAATATGTATTAGACACAAAAGTACTGAGCACGGACACAATGTTAGGATCTGTCATATTTCAGTGAAAGCATTGCCATGGATATCAAAGAGATCAATGGCAGCAAAGTACTGCAACTGATCAACCATCAAACAAGATACTGTGTCAGAGTCAGGATTCCTAGTATGGAAAGTTCTGACATCAGTAGTGCCATCTTCAAGCATTGGGTCACATATTTTGGGACTACATGATTTATTCTCATTGCAAGGAGTTTAATAACCAGTCAGTTAGGGACATGATACAAAATATGATTATTATAGTATATACCACTGTTGCTGAAAGTCCATGGGCAAATGGATTGAATGAATGATGCAATGGGATATTGGAAGAAAAGGCAAAGAAAACTATAGAGACTCAGTTGTAATTTTGTGGTAGAATTTGCATGGACCCTAAGTGCCAAAAATACATTGAAGCGTATTTTGGGGTTACAGTCCTAATCAACTTGTTGCAAAAATATTAGCCACAACTGATGGGTCAGAAAACCTGCTTACTTTATAGAAAACATCTTTTTGAACTAGTGCAGCTAAAAGATAAAACTGAGAACATTAAAATCTTATGCAAAACAAATAGTTTCTGTCTTGATAACTCAGCACATTTATCAAAACAGATTTAGGACAAGAAAATTTACATTGAGATGGTCATTTTGAGAGAAACAATAAACAGAAAAATAGAGATCTCTTGGATACCAACTGATGTACAAATTGCTGATTACTTAAAGAAAGAAGTACCATCATATCAGAGCCCAAAAAGTCATCAATTTAATGAATACAAATTCTTAAATTTTCTTCTTTAGATAAACATATGCTCATTTAAAAGGAAAAGATGGAGAGGGAAGAATTATTAATCGACATAAATTGTACCCCAATGTTGTACAGGAGCCATATTCTATTTATCATGCAGCAAACAAGCTGGTTGAATTTACTCGTTCTTCCAGTATACTCCTTGCTGCAATTCATATTTACAGATGGAACCCTAAGAGGTACTATCACTCCAGGTTAGAGTGTACTTGGGAGTTATAGTAATGAAGAGGCACTCCACACTCTCTAAATCTCCAAAATTGGAGCCTCACCATCAAATGCAGTACAGTGTCATTTTCAGGACACTCCATTTTTGAAGAGTCTTATCCCTTTGCAACAGATACTAATAGGGTATACTAAGTCCCACAAACAGAGCATACTAATTAAAAATTATCTTCATTAATCAATGAGTTCACTTTAGAGTAAAATGCTATTTATAGAATTTATAATTACTAATGAATAAACAATAAGAAATATCCGATAAATAGCATCAGGAGTTAAAGACATTTAAGTACATTCGCTACTGATGCTATCTATAGAAACAAATTTTTTAAAAATAAATGCTACACAATACACCAGTACAAACACTCATTCTTACAAAGTAGTAATGTACATGCAAAGATGACATCACTTTTGCAATATACACACCACTGATGATGGCCCAAGACTAGCCAGAAAGTACTCGGGAAATAATTATGGAAGGTTTCTTAACCAATTACTGCTGTAAATCGTAAAATCAATACAGTAACTTGAAAGGATTAACAAAAAAATATGTAAACAAGAACTGTCTATAATATTCAATCAAATATGTATGAATGAAGAAATGCTGACCATATATATATATATTTTGCTCCTGTCATCTCAACAATCACCCATCTATATTGTGACCTATTTTATATCCAAGTCCTGACGATGGTTATTATAACCGAAACGTTAACGTCGACTTCACATCATGATATATTCACCTATTTGGATTATATTTTTTCCTGCTACCTTCATATATATATATATATATATATATATATATGAAAGATTGGGAAGACTAGGCATGTAAAGAAAGTGAGAAAGCAATGAAGACATTAAGGAACTAGAAAGATGGGTGCACCATTCTTCAGTTCATCCCAAGGCCAGCAGGTGAGGATTATATATATATATATATATATATATATATATATATATATACACACACACACACACACACACACACACATACACAGAGTAATTTGAACAAAGTGTACTAAGTTCATATAAAGAAACTAGAGCATAAATAGAGAAGTAGAATATTTGAATTTAAGAAAAGCACAGATAAAATACAATAAACCCCCAATGTAAACTGGAAAATGAGCAAAAGGGGCAGTATACACAGTATACATCAATCTTACTTAGTATTTTTAGTAGATGCATTTATATTTTATACAGTGGAGATGTAATACAACACAATATATTTCTATATGAGAAGTACTTCACAGAGCAATAAAATTAAAGATGTAGTCTGTGTAGTTACTAAAGGATTATATAACGCATATATATCATTGCATATTTGTATATGATATACATTTAAAAGGAATAGAACACAAAGTAATAAATAAATAATTCAATTTCTGTATGTTTGCTATAACTAAAATAGTACATCACAAGATTTTAGTGCAATATTTTTAAAAAATCTTTAAGTAGAGTAATAAAGCAATTTACAGTTCAATCAGGCTACTAGTTTCAGAGTTATTTTTTATGTGTACATGTAAATTGACAAAAAAATGTCTGGTCAAAGGAGATAACTCAAGATCTGAGTGTTCATTTGAGTAGTTTCCCTTGAACCGTCTGCAATCCACCAGTTAGCTGTAATAGCATACTTGAGAAAGGCTCATGCTATGCCGCAAGTACGGATTTCCCTGACTCTCCATCTCCATTAAACTAAATCCTGTGTCTGTACAGAACTGTTGTAGATAGATTCTAGCCAGATCTCCAACACCTACTCATCTATGTGAAGCAGTTCACAGGAGAATGTCACTTATGACCTTGTCCTTACTTTTCTAACAGTGTCCCGCATGTATTGTTCATCGGATTTGAATGGTTTTAGAGATGGGAGGTCATTATCATCATCATGTCGTGCTGCTAGTTTGGATCACCTTGACCCTTTCTTGCCACCAGTCTCTATCGTACATCACTCCCAGCAGGTCCTCCAGGCTACATCCTATATCGGCACAGAGCTGTTGTATATAAATTCTAGCTGGTAGTCAAACCTTTGCTCGTTCATGTGCAGAGGTCCACAGGACTACATCATTTATGAGTTCATCCTTATTTCTCCAGCAGTGTCCCACATGTCTGGTTTGTCTAACTTGGATAATTTTCGTGATAGGTGGTAGGAGGCCGTACAGCTGCTGTTTTGTGGGGTGTTGCCTCTAAGACTTGTTCAATATTGCTCACAGCATTATTGTGTAATTGCCATCAAGCTTTTTCTCCATACGTGTAGTTAGTGTCCATGTGGTGCATCCATATAGCTGTATCAACACAATTGCTGCTTGGAAAAATCTGTGTTTTATTCAATCGGTCAGGTCTGACTTCCATATGACCGATAGCCTATTAATAGCAATCCGTGCCTTTGCTAGTCATATGTTTATGTCATTTTTGGTTCATGAGACACTGCTTCCAAGGTAGAGGAACTTGTTCACAAGTTTTCAAAGGACTACCCTTTAGTGTGGAGATGTTGCCTCTTTGATTGAAGCACATGTATTCTGCTTTGTCTGTGTTGACGTGGAGACCTATGCAACCTGCTGCTCATTCCAGAATATGTAGCAAGGATTCAGCTTGGGCAGGTAAATTTGCTAGAAGCACTGTCATCGGTGTAGTCCGTGTCTGTAATAGTTTGTGCGGGGTATGTAGGTGACTGTATAGCTGTTGTTTTGTGGGATGTTGCTTCCAGGATTTGTTCAATATGGCTCATAGCATTCTTGTGCAATTGCCATCAAGCTTTTTCTACACGCGCTTAATCAGCGTCGACGTGGTGCATCCATATAGTAGCATGGACACAAGTGCTGCTTGGAAAAAATTGTGTTTTATCTTATTGGATAGGTCTGACTTCCATATGACTGATAGCCTATCAATAGCTGACCATGCCTTTGCGAGTCATGAACTGATATCCTTTTCAGTAGATGAGATAGTGCTTCCAAGGTAGGTGAATTTGTCCTCTAGTTTCAAGAAACTACCTGTTAAGGTGGAGAAGTCTCTCGTTTGATTTTGATTAAAACACATACTCTGGCCTATACCATCAGCCACCTTCTCCAGGCTATGCAACAGGGATTCGGCCAGGATGGATATATTTGCCAGCAGTGCTATGTCATCAGTGTAGTCCACAACTCAAAAAAAACTTGCTTAAATGTAAAAACACATAACATATAGTAACATTTAACATTAGAACTTTAAATAGAATAAGCCAACCAGCAGAGCTGACAGCATCTGTGGTAGAGCATAACAGACACAGATACCATCATAGTGAAGTAGAAATACCACAATACTGGTAATAGAGGGACATTTCTTTCAGCCTCTACAAGGAGAAATTCTGACAATGCCATCATAGGAGGCATGAGAATGTTTCTCAGCCCGCAGACCCTAAAATATCTTAACAGCATCAAGAAAATATAACCAAGAATGATGGTAGCTATGTTTAATGGCAACCCCAGCACAACGATCATCTCCTGCTACAGCCCTACCAATGCTAGAGACAAAAAGAACCTCAAAACCTTCGATAATGAGCTATCCTCTTGTTTGTAGCATCCCGAAACACAACATTCTAATCATCGGAGTGGACATGAACACTCAAATATGTAAAAAGAAAAACAATGAATTCAGCTTACACAGCTCATCCAACAGAAAGGGAGAGCACCTAACAGATTTCTCACAAGAAAACAAATTAACATGCCTTAATACTAAATTTCAGAAAAAGAAAGGAAAATTATGGACCAACACTTACACAAATAAAGATAAAGCACAGACAGATTAATTCCACATGAATGAAAAAATGGAGCTTTGAATTGTAAAGCATATTTGTCTTTTGAGGGTGTGTCCTCTGACCACTGCATGATCATGGCAAAGATACGATTGAGACTTTGCAGGAATACATGCAAACAACCAAAACCGCACACTATGACTGGTCATTGCTTAAAAATAGAGATATTAGCAATAAATATATGATAACACTAAGAAACAAATACGATACACAAACGATATCAGGAACACCTACTCCAAATGGCAAATATGAGAACTTCGACAATGCTCACATGAAGGTGGCAGCAGAACACATACCAACCAAACTAAGAGCAAGACATAGCATTCCATAGGAGACTGTCATGTTTTTTCTTGCTAATGCTAATGTGAAAATGGCATCCCTATGTAATAAAAGGAACCCAACTAATGCCAAAGCTCAGAAACGTATGAAGGCACGAACTGAACTATCTAACACATACCTAAAAGAACAAACAGAACACATTCAAGACCAGATCGATAAGATTATAAACTTGGTAGAAGATAGACAATCTCGAATAGTGAGGCAGACAGTAAATGAAGTAAGTAAAAGGAAAAGCACCTTGAGAGCTAAACTAAAACCTCCCAGCTAAGAAGAACAAATACATTTTTAGAAAGAACATTTCAAGAATCTTTTTGAAAAATCCCCCAAAGTTACAGATGAACCTATCATGAAAATCATTAATGATCAACTAAGAAAGCTGCCAGTCTTGATGAAATACCCCAGAAATATGAAAAACAAGGAAATTCAATGACATACTGCTCTGATACTGCAACGCCATATATGATCAGAACACAATAGACAAATGGACAAAAGGCTGCATCCTCTCTTTCCCCAAGAAAGGTGACCTCGGAATTGCCAAGAATTACCATAGTATAACTATTACTTTTATAGCGGCTAAGATTTACAATGCTCTGCTACTCAACCACACCAAACCCACTTTTGAGAAAATTCTTAGAAAGAATCAAAATGGTTTTTGGAGAAATCGATCCACGTCATCACAAATTCTAACAAACTGAGGGATTCTAGAAAGGGATTGTGCAAAAAACTTTAAGGTGACACTCTTATCTATATATTTCTCCAAAGCATTTGACTCCACACACAGAGGGGAGATGGAGCAAATACTTTTAACCTATGGTCTCCCCAAAGAAACCATCGCAGCCATAATGATGCTCAATAAAAATACAAAAGTAAAAGTTCGCTCACTAGAAGGAGACACAGAATTCTTCAAAATTGTCACAAGTGTTCTGCAAGGGAAAACTTTAGCCCCATACCTGTTCATAATCTGCCTAGACTATATTCTTCAAACATCAATAGATTTAATGAAAGAAAATGGTTTTACACTGAAAAACAAGAAGCAGATGATACTCTGCACTAGAGAATATGTTATTGAGGATAATAATAATCAAGCTTCATTATAATTCGCATTTTCAAATAATGTTTCTATAAATGGGAACTGACTTGATATTGAGTGGAGGCACCAAAGGCTGCATTTAAATAAGTTTTAATGACAATTTATGATGACAAGGAAAAAAAACTCAATTTTAAATTCAAAATAGGATGAAAATAATATTTTACTGGGAGTGAAAATGAACAAATTTGAATTTGACACATATTGGTTCAGACTTTTTGGAGTTATTGAGATTCATTTGATTTGCATCATAACTTCACATGGACTGTATGTTACACAACAAAAAAAAGCACATCATAAGATTTTTGTTACTACAATAGCATTAAAATAATTCAGGAAAATAAAGCAATTTCCAGTTTAATAAAAGAGATCTGCATTTGGGCTAAACTCAACCATTATAATATATTCAATGCTAATCATAGAATACTTACTAATATTCATTTAAAATTAATTATAAATTCTAAACATAGTACATGACTTGATATTAAGGTTAATAGATACCAAAGATATCTTTTAAGCAAATATACATTGAATTAGCAAGTGCACAAAGTAGGTCAATCGTAACCCAACAATATACACAGTCATGTGGTTTGTAAGGGTTTTAGCTAGATTGAAAGATAGGAAAGTATTTAGAGTTGAGTTGAGTTTTTTTTTTCTCTCTCAAAAGTAAACATGTCAAAACAAGTAAACTGAATAAAATTAAACAGATAGGTAAAGAAAAAAGAAATACAAACAAAGAAATGAAAAAAAGTTTTTCTTTTCAAAGTTAACAATGGTAAAACCTGAAAAATGTCTTACCCACAATATAGACAAAGCTAAGAATGTTTGCTAAGGATATAAATAAAGTAAATTGCTATTCACAATTTGTTTATCTTACATTTCTTTATATTAAAAGATTTTGAAGTGAATATTTTTATCCATTATTTAAAATTATACTACTTCTGTTTCATAATAGTTATTACATTTTTGTATGAACTTATTACACTAAGTGTAACAACTTTTATGGGACAGAGGTAGTAAATACTAAAACAGCTTGATAGAATTATTATGTATATCTTGACAATTGCCACCTAATGTGGTATAATGATTAGCAAACTAGATTCACAGACCATTCTTAGTGAATTCAATTCTCACTGGACACCCTATATTTCTGGCTTTATGCTAAACTAAGCTAAGCTTAGTAAATGAATACATCTTTACGATTTAGAAATAAAATATGAAGTCATTTTGATTTTAATAATCAAAAGAAAATTATTCAGTTTAAATAAGGTTATCCATTACACAATTTATTATGATTAAAGAAAAAATATTTTCAGCTTTATGAAAAATATTTGACTGCATTTATTTCTTGGTCTGTTACTCTTGGTTGATTTTTCTTCAACCAAAAAACAGCAAAGATGCACATGACTAAATAATACTGAGGGCTATTCCATCAATTGTTCAGAGTAATATTCTTTGTAATATAATATTGTTGATTTTACTATACCATAATACATTCACAATCAATGCTTTCTTTAGCCTTCCTCAGGCATATAATTCAACAAGGAAGAGCAAGAGAGTGGGTGAGAGGTAGCTATTGATAATAGTTTGGGGCTTTCGTGTCATATTCAAGTCAGGCATTATAGAGTTCCTTTAACTCCCAATAAGATTGAAGATACTCAGCTAAATCAACACAAAAGCAAAACTTTTTCATTACATTTCAAAGACAATGAACATACCATTTCCTTTAAGTCTAAGTTCCTGAGCATTTATTTTATTGATTTTTTTTTTTTTTTTTAAAACTTTACTAATTATAAATACCAACATTACATTAAACTCTATTGGATTAGTTTATCATGTTTTGAGTTTGAGTTTTGTTTAATAGCATATCAACCTCTGTGGGTCATTTAATACCAAGAAAGGTTAGGTTGGGTTTGTCTTCTATGAGGAGTTTTAGGGCATAGCTTTTTTGATAGTTCTTGATTCTATTTGGTCAGATTTCAGTGAAAAGGTTAGGTTTTTTGGAAGACTCAAGATTTTCTCTAGTTTACTTTGGTTTGGTTGGTTCTATGACACAAGAACCCCTGCAGGCCACTCAATGCCAAAAAACCTAAGATTTACAAACGAATACTTAGTAGATAATATTTCAAATGAGCCAGAGCACACCTGCCTGCACACAAATAATGGCTCCAAGCATCGCTGCTACACAACATCAATAATTCAACTCAACAATCTGCCTGCACATAGTTAAATAGTTATATACACGACCTGTAAGTGAATACATATGATTTGTAAATATTTTGCTAATAATATTTTTCAACAAGCCTGAGCTCATTTTTCTTCACAACCAAATGATTTCAAGTATTTCCATCCAATACAAATCATCCCACTCACTCCCAGTCAAATGTTTGCAGTCAAAAAGTTTTGAATGCACCAGCAACAATTCAACATCAGTCACTTGTTTGTACGCATTTAAATAAATATACTGGGTATGTGAGAGATTAGTTTGTCAGTAATTTCCTTTTATACTTTTTAAGTGGATGGTTTGTAAGTAACATTTAAAAAAGGGATTGAGCTCATTTGTTTACACACAGCTAAATGGTTTCAAGTCTTGTAATTATTTGTTATACCTTCCAGATCGAGGCTAGCAACTATGCGGTCTGTGTCGCTGTCCATGCTTTCTATACTATAGGATCTTTGTAGGGATTTTGTTGATCCCTGAGCATTGGACTGTTCATTTATTCCCATAGGTGACTTGGTTCTCGATGGTGAAGGGGCTGCATTGAATTTGACTAGGGGCAGTTTAAATGTGCCGCGTGGTCTTTCACTGATCACTTCTGTGTTTGCATGTACTCTTCCAGCCTGGCCAATGGGGCCTGTGCTTTTTGCTGGAGTTGCTCCGGTTTGAAGTTGTTTTTTTTCTTTTTCCTTTGATCTTGAAGTTGATCTATGTCTACTTTTTGTAGCTTGTGTTTCATTTTTTTGGGTAGGATTTTTTTTTTCATTTTCTGTTGGGTTGTCTTTGGTATTTATTTTTTACAAAGTCTCTTTTGGAGTTTTATGGTGTCTGTTTTCATGTGGGTGGTTGTTTCATCAGAATCTTCTATGGCTGTTTCAACAGGATCTATGTCCATTGGGCTGAATCTGTTGGATAATGGGGTTGGTTCATTTATTAGTGTTTTTTGTTTAGTTTGAATTTTTTCTTTTCTTAGGGAATTTTTCCTGATTTTGGTTGTGTGTCTCACATTCGTCTGGAACTGTTGAAATACGTTCCTTGATTATCTCTTTTGTGATCATTTCTAGTATTTCTATTAGATTTTTTAATTCATTAATCAGTTTATTCAGTTCTTCCTGTTTTAGTTTTGTATCTCCCTTTTCCTCATTTCCTTTTTTTGTTGCATATGCATAACTGGGTTTTTCTTGTGTTTGTTCTATTTTTCTGGCCTCGGGAAATGAGATGTTTCTTGTGTATTTTATTTCTGTCATTTTTTTTCTTTTTTCCACATTTCACATTCCCGTGAATACATAGGGTGTCCTCCTGTGCAGTTGATGCAGTTAAAAAGATTTTGACATTCTAATTCTGTGATTTGATTTTCTACATTTTGCACATATTGGTGGTCTAGTGCATTTATCTTTAGGATGTCCATATTTTTGGCATTTTTGGCATCTTAGAGGGTTTGGTATGTAAGTTTCTATTTTTGTATTTATGTAACCTATTCTAATGCTGGTTGGAGTTGTGGGTTTATTAAATGTTAGTATGTATGTGTTTGTTTCTATGGTTTTTGTTTCTTTGCGTATGGAGATTCTTCTCACATCTGTTATGCCTAGTGGTTTAAGATGTAGTCTTATTTCTTCAAGGGAACACAATGCAAAGTCTGAGGATTTTATAACTCCTTTCCAGAAGTTTAGGATTGGGTGAGGGTATGTTCTTATGTTTAGTTTTCCAAATTGTTTCCATTTTAGTATTTTTTCTGATTGTTTTTGATTTGTTGTTTACATAATAATGGTGTTGTTCATAGCTTTTTTGATATTGATTGGTTTACAGCATGTTTCTATTGTTTTTTAAATTAGGAATGGGGATAGTTTGGTGACTGGGGTTTCTTCTATTGATTCAAGTACAATGAATTGATAGAAGTTTTCATCCATTTCATGTTCACTTTCTGATTCTGAGAGGGGTATTTGTTTTTTTGGTTTTTGCTTGGATTATATTTTCATAAGTCATAAAGAAAGTCTGAGTTTCATTGACTATGCTCCCCACACACCACAGAGTCCCACATAGGGGTGTGGCTAGGGAGAAACCCATTCGCCTTGTAATATCAGGGCTACATAGTCAATATACCCATGCCTGTAGTAAAAGATTTAATTTTGTCCCTTGGCTTTCATTCCCAAGATAATTACTCACCCAGGGACAGAAAGGAATATAGGTCTTTCCACAGCATGATTGACCCTACAGCCATTGCCCTCTAATTCAGATTTTTGCAAAAATCTGAAAGAAGGTTGACATGACCAGCCGATTGATCGGATCGGGCCTCTCCAACTGCCTGTCTAGCCCAGTAAGGGCCAAAGTGGAGTGTTGCAAGTCACATGACTTCTTTGGTTGCCAGGTCGAGGACAGTTCAGCCACCAGGATCTTGTCCTTAAGCATTACAGGCCACCACTCACAGCCAACAGACAGCCTCATTGGGGGGGGTACCCCACCGCAGAGGTGCAGTCAACGTATTCTACAGCCCCAGCCGACAAGGTGATCAAGTTTTGAGACAAGATATTAATCAAAAACTGATTTTAAAAAAATCAAGAAAAATAAAACTAAAACTGTGGAATCATCTCAGAATTTTAAATGAGTAAAGTTAATTTATGACCAAAGTGTAATAACTGTTTTCTATTTAAATTTATTGAATATGAAATGGTTATATGCAGATGCTATGAGGGTGGAGGAGAGAGAGAGAGAATGAAACCCTAACAAAATTATAAGTTTAATATAAACCTGAGATTTTACAGCCAAATATATACAGTTCATTAAGTATTAGATTAAGTGTAAGAAAAGGAAGAAAACTGCGTGTAGGGGTATGTGTGTATACAATGTATGAAAAATTTATTATAAATCATTATCTTATTATACAAGGATACATTCATTGCCTGCTTGCCACATGTACCATTAGCAGAAAGGATTAAGTTCTTCTACACTTTAGTCACTCTTAACTAGACAATACTAACAAATATTTAAGATTGATGAAGATTATAAGAAAAATTGTATACAAATCGGCAGGGAGGAGCATAAGATTATACACTTCCTAGACCCAAGATTAATATAAAAGATGCTAAAACCATGAAATATATTTGGTATTCCAAATATTCAACCTGCAGTTCAACACACTTCAAGTTTCTTTAACTTTTTTTTTTTAAAGTCACACTTCTTCCTTGAGCCAAGAACTTTTCAGTAACCCTATCCAAGTTATTAGAATTTATCTCTTTAATTTGTCCTTCCAATTTCCCCCTCATGTTCATTAAGATAAACAGAAGCAGATGCACTCATTTAAAAAAGAAAATTAAAATAATTAATCACCAAGGTGAAATTGAAGAGAATAATTTGTAAAGAAAGTACAATGTTGACATTTATAAAGGATATTTAATGTAACACCCAATACTGACATATTAGAATAAGCAAAAATAAAGATGGTCATTTTACTTTTTCAATTTGATCAGGTTATTTAAAATAGATCTGATATCAAGTATTTTATTTTAAAAACGAGAAGAGAGAATCAACAACTAAGACTGAAAAGAACAAACATAAAATAGATTAGTTTCACCAAACCGTGTGTGTGTGCACACACATGACAAAATCTTTTTGTCACCTCTTACTAACAAGCAAACAAATGGAATTTCCTTTACCTTGAAGCCTATAATTTATCAAATAAGCAGAACAAAATCCAGTCCTACCTGGATACAAAATCCTATTTTTCAAAATCAATCAGCTCATTTCTTTCAAAGATAAAACTAAAGTGGAAGAGAGGCTGTACGTACACTTTAAAGACTGGATCACCGGAAATCAATGTCATTTCAATTGTAACCTTCAATGTTGAATTGTCTTGTCGATTTTTATAATCGTAACCATTTAGGAGGAATTTTCTTGACAGGCTACCAGCTCCTGCAAATTCTGACAAATTGATGTCTGCATATCCAAGCTTCTGGAATGATCTCCCACCTTTGAGTTCCTGCAACAGAGTAAAACAAAAAACCAAATTATAAATAAATAAATAATCAAAGAAAGAAAATTTCCATCACTGTAAGTTTTCTTTAAAAAGGAGATCCATAATGTAAGTTTTACAGGTAAGAAATCCAAAACAAAAATGCAGATTATTTTTATATTGATTTTTTTTTTTTTTTTTTTTTTTTTTTTTTTTTAGATGAAAATTATTCTACACTTATCAGAAAGTTTGATGGCAGGCAGGAAAGATATTTAGTCAAGTCTCCAAAGACAAATATTAACATCAGTATATCCATAATATACTAACACAGAACAAAACATAAGAAAAGCCAAAATAAACTCATTTACACATACAAGAACATTCAAAATTTTTTATACCTGATATACTTACAAGTATTTTTTGAAAAAAAAAAAAAAAAGAAAAAAGAATATACAAACATGTCCCATAGTAGAATTATACATAGTTCCATGAACATGTAGGTGGGATCCAAAAATGGAAAAAGGCTTACTTGACAAGCGGGTGTAATATAGTTATGTGGCTTTACCATTCTCTAACAGAGTCAGAAATGACAGCTCTACTATTCAAATAACAGATGCAAAGTGAGTTTGAGAAAGGGTTTCAAAGTGTCAAGTGACACCCAATAAAGTTCTTATTGGGCATGCCAATTCTGTAAGGGAGATAATTATATTGTATATACATTGATATACATGGTTCCTTGGCAGGATCAGAAACAACAGTTTGTATACATTTAGTGTATGAAATTTATATGCAAATGTAGCCACAATGGATAAGTAGTATCTAGGAGAAACCCCAAGAAAGAGAAACTTTCAAATGGAATATTTTCTCTTTCTCTCTCTCACTTATATATAAGAGAGAGAGAGACTGAAAAATGAAACTTTGAATAACTCACAAATATAGTCATCTCCTTAACAATATCATAATTTTTACAAAGTATCACAAACATTTTTCTCCTTTCATTGTTATACTTCAGAAGTTGTTAAACAGAGCCCCCCACCACCACCAGTTTCTGTTAACTGATGCTTCCCTTTTCTGACATCATGAATGTACCATCAGTAATAAATTACAAAGGTGTTCCTGATAAACTTGAGACCCTAGTCAGGACCCACTTACAAACTTCCATTCCACATCTGCTATCTTTCAGGAATTTTTCTTTTTAAAGAAAAGAGGGGGAAGTGAAACAACCTGTAAAATCCAGGTCATTCAGTTGAGTAAGTCCTTTTGTAAAAGGTTTCTAGCTTTCTCTTGACTGCTGTAAAATCTAGCCTAATTTTTTTCTTTTTTTAATCTGTTTATAAACCAACAACCCCTTTAATCACTACTTTATATTAATTTATGTGGCATCACATACTGAAAGTTTTGTTGTTGTTATTTCAAATCTTTTAAGATTTTATCACCACAATCTTCAAAAACTAAAGAGTATATTCCAGTTAATTTAGATTATTTACTTTTTTCTTTTACGTTTCTTGTATTCTTTCATATTTTTAATTAGTGTAGAAGATTGGGCTTACAGTGAAAAAAAATAAAAATATTTATAGTATTTAAAAAGCAAGGTGCACATAGAGTCCATTAATATTTTATAATTAAATGAGCTATGAATGCAATCAAATGATAAACAGAATTTGTTCAGCATGAATAAAACCAAACTTTTTAACAATTTATTGCATAAATGTAAATCTATATAGAAATGTTTTCATTGAAAAATGCTAATGTGTATTTTACTTCTTTAACCATGAAACAATATTTTCCACTTTTCATAAGATGCTCAAGACTTGACAAAAAAAATTTTAACTTTTCTTCAAATACATCTTAAATCTTTTAAATATATTTAATTAATAACTTATTAGCTGAAATAAACAATGAAATATATTTTATTGTGAGTAGTGCAAGATCTACAAATCCCTTGTAAAGTTTTTCTATTTCCACAAAGGAATTTGTTAAATCAAAAAATTGAAACCTGAATTTTTCAAACAGACCTTCCCTAAAACTAAAATGAAGCAAATTAGTTATTCATTCATATCAAATTATATCAGTTTTTAGATTTGAACGGGACAGTCAATTAACTCTAAGATAGTATCTTTTTCCTTATATTTAAAAGAGGGTCAAATCATGCCTTGATATCAACACTTATTAAGGAAACCACTCACCTTTTTCCAGTTAAATTCATTTAATATATCTGACTGGGGAAGATATGAATATTTAATTATGGTGACCTCACTGAGACTTCCTTCCAGCACTGGGCTGGGGTACACTTCAGTTGGCCATGTTGGTTGGTACATGGATCTGGTCAGATATGTCCTGGTTTTGCTGGGAGTTGGTCAAAGCATGCCTTGACCAGTACCCTCAAGCCTCAGAGAGCTGTCCCTCCAGGCTCTAACCCTCCTTGGAAGGGTTAGGTTTATTGCCTGAGGCACCCCTTTTTAGAGAAATGCCGACAGGGCCTGAGGCATTTTTGGAGCTGCCAGGCATGTTTGGGCAACAGCCATGTGCCCAGAACCACCTAAAAAAGGCCTTGTACCACATTCATCCAGTCGATGGGACGAACACCAAATACCGACTTTCTCCCAGCAGTCAAACCTGACAGCGCGGACAGACACTACTATCTACTGTACTGACACTCTTATTTTGTATATATGTTCTCTTTATTCAATTCACTTGTTCAACCTACTTTCTCTTCTTCCGTGTCTTCTTTCTGGATCCTAACAGGCCACAAAATATTCTCAGATTTTTAAAAAGTAGCTAAAAAATAAATGATTAATTTATTTATATATATATTTCATTAACTTGACTTTTCCTAATTTGTAATCATCATTTTTTTTTCTAGATAATGGATTCTTCATTTCATATCCAGGTGTATCCAAAGTATTTTTCCCTTTTTTAATCAATTGAAAATACTTTGAAAACCTCTTCAGAGTTCTTATATGGTTTCTGAAGTTTATGTAATGCTCTGTTTATAAAAACTTCCTCTTCTGAAAATCATGGAGTACTGATGTTCAGGTTCCCCTATACTTTTTGTTTTAAAGCATCATAAGCAACAACTAATGACTGTTCACTTTTGGATTTCATTTCAAGGGACAATTCAACACATTTAAATTACTTAAACCAGTTTTACTTTTACTTATAAACCAATTTTGGGCAAAACATTTAGATATTGTTTCTGTTTCTTCAACTTCACAAATTCTGTGACCAATTTCATCAAATTTTGGGCCCAATTGAAAATAATATCTTAAAATGGCCAAAATCTCAATATTTGAATGTACCATTACAACATCTAGAACAAAATGTGTGGCAGAATAGTACTAGTAGTGTGTGTGTGTGTGTGTGTGTGGAGAGAGAGAGAGAAAGAGAGAGATTATTATCACATACAGTGACTAATATATATTAGTAATTGTATGTGATAATAATATCAAACAAAATGGTAAAAAAATCTAAAGTTGGTGTCAATTGTTTTATTCACATTTCACTCTTCATCATACAAGTATATTCAAACACAACTAGAAAGGTTCTAAAAACAGAAAAAGATACAGGTACTGTTATTCATATGGAAATGTGAAGCAATGTTCAGAGTCATGAGATTTTGTAACTGAAAATTTCTGAATTTTAAGACATTTAAGTTACAAAATATATATCTTTAAAACTTTATATTATATTCACATACAATAAATAAAACAATAGTGTTGGTATCATTTTTTAACATTTCAAATTTTTCATGTGAAACTGAAAAATGTTCACATAACAGCAAAATGTTACTCAGGATATATAAACAATTTTAGCACCAACTTCAAGTTTTCAAGTCCTATTTTTTACCATATACACATTAGCATTAATGATGTAATGGATTTTTAGATAGCTTTGGAATGAAGTTCAGTAAAAAAAGGAAAAATACTTTAATATACTATAGACTAAATAGTATACTAATATTATAAAATACTATTTTTTTTTTTTTTTTTTTTTTTTTTTTTTTTAAATCTTTTAGTAATTGAACAATACAATGTTAGATATTGAAAATTATATTCTGAACCTTTTAATGAACTTGATCTTTAGTTTTTATGGTTTTTATTGAATGATAGTTTTTCCAAACAAATTACTGAAATGAATCTTAAAGTAACTTGGAACAGTAAATTTAATGTGTTTGCATCGAACTGAAAACATCATGTATACCATAATTAGGTTGATAGACATGAGCAGAGAATCTAATATACAGGTGGATGAGTAGAATTAGATGAAAGAGAAATCACAGGTATCAAAGAACTGCGAATGTCAAGAGTGCTCACTTGTAATTTAGTTAGAGTTGGTCAACCACCTTTAGCAAAGTAAATTTTCTCAAATTTTAATTTGAAATATATGATCAATGAGGTTTTGGAAGGGTTGTGAATGACATTCAAGAGAATGTTGCAAGTGAGCCAATGGCTTTCAGACAGGCCTCTTTATTGAATCCTTGGCAAGGAGCCAAAATGTTCATGATATGCATTTTGGAAAAAAAAAATACACTCTTTTTGTATAAATATATCATAAATTGATACAGAAGGATTCTGTAAATCAATGTTGGAAGTTAACATGCATGAGTGCATTCCAAGACTTACAAATGTACATGTCTATCATTGTCTACAAACTTGAGAGAAAACATGATTATGAGCAACCATTTATACAAATGCAAACAAGAATATATATACACACACACACACAAAGTATGATCAGACATGACGATATATATATATATATATAAAAAACACACACATACATGATGAAAATCAAAAACAGCAAATATTACAAAAATAGGTGTGTCTCTCAATATAATATTTCAATCAAGCATTACACAAATTTGTTAATATATTCACACACACACACACACACACATACACACACAACAGATCAGAACAAAATAAAATTACAACTTGCTTGCATATATAATTCTATACATTATATTATATACGACAAAAAATTAATTCTTTAAAGTAACAACAGTTTAATATAATATAGAAGTAACATTTAAAAAAGAACTGATAACACAAGGTCTGTTAGCACTCTGTAATTTCTGTCCATCATCATTAAAAGGGAATGTGTTCAAGACTGTCAAAGTTGAAATAGAATACTTCAAAGTGTTTGATGGTAATCATAAAAGAGAACTTTTTAAGACTTTTTTGTAAAGTGGAAGGTACACTCACATAAGTATGTAAGATCTCATGTATTTTAAAAGGGACTCAAGATGTTATTGTTGATTAACTGATTGATTTTAATGGTATGTCAACCCATCTAAGGTTATTTTATGCCGAGAAGTTAGTGAATTGAATTCATTGTACATTCATATTTACATTTTTTTGCATAGTTGTTTCTTAGATGTTTTTAGTTTTTAAGGAACATGCACACAGTCCAATCAAATATGAATAATCTGCAAACAGGTCTATTTGACCCATAAATGATACTCTAACAGGTACTATCACTCTGGGCCAGAGTGAATCTTGGAGTAATGGCAATGAAGGGTTACTCCACACTCTCCCAGATCTTTAGAACTGAAGCCTCACCATCAGATTCAGTTAGTATCATACCCAGGATACTCCTTTTAGTGGGTTTTACCTCACTGCAAGAGATACAGTTATTGTATTCAAAACCATGGACATCTCAGTATTTGCAAGTCAGTTGGAACCCAAATCACCATAATCCTACCACCAGTTAAAAACTAGCTGCATGACTGCCAGGCCCTTAGTTGGTATTGCCTTGATAAGTTTTTTTTAGCATAGATCAAGTGGTCAGTTGATAGAATAGGTGAAAAATTGACAGTCACCAAATGCTATTTGTTTACACTATTAAAACTTAGATTTGCATATGCTCAATCACTATGACTGAGCCCTTTTTCTTTATAAATATATCAAACCACCTAACTATATATATATAAACTTTAAAAGATAACATCCTTTTACTTTGCTCCATAGGCTTCAATTCACATAGATATTTTTTCTGTTAAGACATTTTTCTTAACATGTTCAATCTCATCTTAAAAACTTATTAGCAAGTTCAGTCCTCACAGAATAATTTTACATTGTGGCTTTGAGCCAGATTAAATAAAGCTTAATGAATATTAAACCCAAAATATACTATATTTGTTCTCGGCCACAAACCAAGAAATGTTTAGTGTATGACATCAATAATAGCTGACCAAGAAACAACTAACAATGCACTAACTCTAACAAAGTACATCTAATATCTACATCCCATTCAACAGTTCTGAAAATGAAACTATAAAAAAGATGGCTAATTTCCTGCTAGACTTTATTAGCTCCACCTTCATAGAAAACAGAAGGTAAATATATGATCACAAGAATTGTGCAACTTTCTTTTTCCAAATTCTTATATGTCTTGTCTTACACATACATACCAACATGTCATTTTACTGCTTGTTATGAGTTTATAAATCCCTCTAAGTATTCCATTTAATCATAATATTTGATATTACATTTGGTAGAAGAAAGATTAAAAGAAAACAAATGAAAAGTGGCACAGTCCACTTAAGTAGCCAGCTAAGACATGTCTTATATTAACAATACATATTATACTGGAAAGATTGTCTAGCTTCAAAAATCAAACTCATAATTAGTAAGCAATGTCCAACTACAAATATTTGATTTTCTTTTTTAAAAACACAAATTTAATTTGATTCTAACAGCATGTTAACCTAGATACTGTTATTTTATCCATAGATGTTAGGAACAGAGTTCATTATACATTTTTTTTTTTTTTTTTTTTTTTTTGTGTAGCTGCTGCTTAAGTGTTTTTAACACACAGTTATATGATATCAAGTATTTCTTATCTAATACTAATAATTTGCACAGTTGTAAGTTTGGCTAGGTTTTATGGCATGTGAATCCTTGTAGGTTATTTAATGCCAAATCCTCTTTATACATATATATCAAATATATGATTTGGTTTGGTTAGGATTTATGGCATATCAACTCGTGTAGGTTATTTAATGCCAACTCCTCTTTATACAAATATATTAAATATATATGATTTGGTTTGGTTAGGATTTTATGGCATATCAACCATTGTAGGTTATTTAATATCAAATCCTCTTTATACACACATACTAAATATTTATGATTTGGTTTGGTTGGGTTTCATGGCATATCAACCATTGTAGGTTATTTAATGCCAAATCCTCTTTATACACACATACTAAATATTTATGATTTGGTTTGGTTAGGATTTATGGCATATCAACCATTGTAGGTTACTTAATGCCAAATCCTCTTTATACATATATATATTGAATAAATGATTTGTAAACACATTTTGTAGATAATGTTTTTAAATGAGCCAGAGTTCATTTTTGTTTTGCCCACAGTTAAATGATTACAAGTATTTTCATTTACTATTAATCATTGGTTTGCACACATTCAAATAAATATACATATATGATTTGTAAGTGAATAGTTGGTAGGTCATTTCATTTTTAAATGAGTCACAACTAATTAGTTTATACACATTGTGATATTGTTTCTACAAAGTTAAATAGTTTAAATTCTATTCAATATTAATCATTTGTTTGCACACAGAGTGACACCCAAATGACAAGTATTGATATTTAACACTAATTTTTTTTTATTGGACTATAAAATTTGGGTGTCACTTTGTCTGCTTTTATCACCAAAATTGTGCCAAGATCAATCCATGTAACATTCAAGAAGAATAACCACTGAATGAATTCCTTTCGTCCTCAAGGTATGCCGCACTTTAAGGTAGGTGGCCGTCTTCCATCCATGGTTGGTCAATTATTTTAAGGTTTGAGATTGAATTTTCTGGGCGATTATTTGGTTTATTTCCATCATTTCTTCCAAATATTTTGTTACTTCTGCTCAGGTATATTTATGTCATTTCAACTTGTACATGTGTGTGCACATATGTACACATACATACACAAATCAAATCAATTATTAACACTAACAATGCTTCATCTTAAAAGTTCCAACAAAAACAATCCAAATTTTTCTCAGAAGAAAATAATCAGAAATTTTCCCCACTTTCTTTTTTCAAGCCATTTTCTTATCCAAACAAAATGTGTAAAATCTGTTTATTTGTTTGGGTTTTATGGCATATCAACCTTTGTAGGTTATTTAATGTCAAATCCATTTTTATACAAATGAACAGTTCTATTTCAAACAATTCAGTTAAGTATAAGTACACAGTTTAATTGTCAAAAACATTTCTATTTTAAACTATTTAGTTTTGTCAAACAATTCAGTTTAGTATAAGCATAGTTTTTGTTTACACACAGTTAAATGTTAAAACAGTTCTATTTCAAAAAAATTTAGTTTAGTGTAACAACAGTTTCAATATCAAAAACAGTTCAATTTCAAGCAATTCAGTTTGGCATAAATATGCAGTTTAATTCTATTTGACCCATAGATAAGACCCTATCAGGTGCTACTACTCCGGGCCAGAGTCAAATTGAGAGCAATGGTAATGAAACAGTGCTCCGCATTCCCCAAAACTCCAGCATTACTGGAACCTCACCATCAGATTGTTTAGAGTCATATCAGGACACTTGTGGAGGTGGCTTACTCCTCTGCAGGGATGCAGTCTGTATTCTACAGTCCCAGCCAACTGGGCAATTAAACTTATTTGCTTTATTCTGTAGATTAAAATTGAATGCTAATGTTCTGTCCATGACCAAAAGGAATTAAATCAATAGTAAAAATAATTTGTACATTTGAAATATGCTTCCTACAACGCCTAATTCAAACAAAAGACTTTTGTTATTATGTAATCAGATATTCAATTCTAATGAATGGAAAATAAATGGCATATAAATTCAAAATATGACCAGTTTAATTTGATTAGGATGCAAACAGGTTAATGGAGCAAATACAATAGAAAATTTAACTTAAATGAAAAATGAAGTTTATAAGTCAAATAGAAGGCTGGTAATAATAGCAGAAAATAACTTTTTGAATTTTCATTTAAAAGTGGTAGCCATTAAGTTCAATGTAGGGTCACATCCTATTTATAGAATTTATATTATCTGAAAACCTGCCATATGGTTAGGATTTTAAGTTATGTAAACTAACCAGAAGTCAATCTATCCAAAATTTTATTGCAGCAGTAAACCACAAGCATAGCAAGGGAGAGTATCAGTTAAATGTCATTGAAAAGTTAATGTTCATGCCTCTTGATGGTCATTATTTATATTACAAATATAAATACACAAGATCTTGGGAGGACTGGCTATAGATTTTCATCAAGATGTCTACTTTATATGGTTAACCAAATAGATTAAGTTTAGTTAATTTGATAGACACAAAGGGTTCAATTTAGCATTATGTTTATATTGTAAAGTAAAACTAATATGCTAAAATCAGTCTCATCAATTCCAGAGAAAATCTGGTGGCTATAACTCTAAACATCTTTGAGTTATGTAATAGCAAACAAAAAAGATATTTAGTGATTTATAGGAATATAACTGCAAATAAAAGGAAATACACAATAATTAGCATTTAACAATTATCTTCTTTGAGAAATTACAATGATCAGAGTGAGCATAAATGCATATAGTTGCAAATAGAACCAGAAATTCCTTTATACTCTGAAATAGAGTATTTTAACAGAATAAAAAATTTCATTCTAATGCGTTATTTTTTGTAGTGTATCAGTAAAATACAGACATCAGATCTTTAGATTCCTCTATTAAAAATGTCAATAATTACAATGAAAAAGTGTTTCATTATTATCAAGCAATATCACAAGAGTTAAAACAAGATCTTTTTGAATATTGTTATAGATACTTCAAAGCTAAACAATATTCTTTGATGAAAGGATATTATCAGAGAAAAAAAGGCTTTAGTTACTGGTAATAAAACTTGAATTCTCAAGCTTCTTCACTTCACAATAATATTTCAACAATTTACTGCCCTGTAGGCAAAGTTTAGAATACACTATCCCATGCAGAGGAGTAAGACTGTCTAAAAAAGGTGTCCTGCATTTGACAGTTAGGCTCCAGTTCTAGACATCTGGGGAGAGTGGAGTACCCCTTCATTGCTATTACATCCATGTCTACTCTGATCTAAAAAGGTACAATCTATTAGGCTCCCATCTAATGGGTCAAAGAGATCTGTTTTAAAATTATTTACATTCAATAGGGATGTGTACAGAAAAAAAAAATCTTAAATACACAAAACCAGTAATTATAGATGTACAATGAATGTGATTTAACTTTTAGGCATAAAATAACTCTAGATTAATTAAAATGAATCATTCAAAGATACAGAAATGATTTATTTGAATTAGAAACTCAGCAAACCCTCTGTTAACAACTGTAAAACAGAATTTTAATTTATTGTAGTCTTCTGAGAAATTTTATTTTTTATTAATCGTTACAATATCTTTACAAGAACTCCATTTTATTTGTTACAGAGAGTAAGAGTTTATCTGAACAGTGATCTCAGATATATCTGGGCTGCCAAACCTCCAGTGTTTAAGTATCATCCCCATCCCTCAGATATACCCAGGATTTCTCTAACCATCCATAACTCAGCCAAAAAATATGGGACCATGAAAATCTTTAAACAAATTACTGGCATTCTTGTAATTCTTGACCTAAATGCTTGTAGACAAGATATGTTTATATCTAACAGCAGAAAAAAATATAACCCCCCAACACACACACACACACACACACACACACACACACACACAAATGGGCAGCAAAAAGAGTAAAGACATACTAAGGAAATAATTTTTTTTAAAACTAAATTGCCAGAGAGAGAGAGAAAAGGGTTAGAAAACAGAATAAGAAACCTAAGAAAATACAGGTATGTAGATATAAGCAAAGAGACACTACAATGTCTCAGTTTTCTCAAAAGAATAAATGTTTTCTTTCATCTTTAGAATCAATACAACTCACTATTTAAAATGAAAAAAAAAATGAAGATTTTTGCAAGAGTTTAAATCTAAACAAGACCAAATGTAGGATTCAATTTGGATATCAATAATGAAACTGACTATTCTCATTAGATACTTGCAAAATATTAAGCAACAAAAATACCAATTTATAAAATCATCAGCACCATGAAAACCAAGGCTGAATCTTCAAACTTTTTAATATAAAGGTTGCATCTCAGATTTAAAAAATTTTCAAAAGCCAACCAATGAATCAATAAAATCTAAAGAAATAAAAAAACATGCTTGGATTATTTTGTAATCAGAGATGAATCAGAAGTCATGCTGAAAACAGTGGTTCCTACTGACTCACTGGAGTTAAGCATTAATACACCCGTTCAATATTTAAAAGAGTGACCACTTAGTTAAAACATGTACTATAAGCAACCTCGGCCAGTAAGTCAGAGTAATAAAAAAAATTTTTTAAAGTTTAGTCAATTCAGAAAGAGAAATATGACAATTACTTACAAACAAAATCTTGTGTCTGGGGCCCATGTGTCCCAACATAGGGAAGTTGTTTGGGAGACCTCTGCTTTAAACCATTGTCAACATACATTCAAATGCTGGAGAGGCACATTTAGCATACTGGTTATCATCATAGGAGCTGGAATTAAAATCCTAGTTAAAGCTGTTTGCACTTCATTTTGCACTAATGCCCTTTGGAAAGGCATGAATCCATTTTTTCTCCCAACAGCAATATATATGTCTAATATTTCTTGCTTATCTAGAAGTTAAATTTCTAATTAAAAAAAATTGAATATTGGTTTGTAAAACAGTAATGGGTATGTCCCATTCTTCATAAATACATTGGACACTTGTGAGGGGGTGATTTTTGCTGACTAAGTAGTCACCACTAGCAGTGGGTACCTTTTACATGTTGTTGGCGAGTATTGTATTTTGTTAATGTTAAAGATTTCCATTTTATTTCCAACTTCCATTTTGGTTATTTCTCATTCAGTAACCTTTTGTAGGGTTACAACAAATACATTAAAATTAAACTTAACTCTTGGATAGATATGTTTCCCATAGCGTGCTATGCCAAATATTTTTTCTTCATAGCATTTCTGAAGGTGATGGTAGTTACAGTGCTCATTTCCAAGAAAAATGAAACATGTTCTACTAAGTTACATAGTAGAAGTAACAAGGAATGATCTCTGACTTATACAAATCTCATTTTTGTTAAAAGCAATATTATACTTACAAATATAGCAATGAAAATTATGTCCATCATAATTTATAATACATTTTCAATTATTTTATTCCATTTGAATATGTTGCATTGGTTTAATAAAAGCAATTTAACAAACAATTTAACCTTTCTATAAATCAGTGAAGAATTATTTAATCACATTCCATAGGACATAACTATCTTTCAACAATTGATCCAACATAATCCTAAATAACAAGAATAATTAGTACATTTAATAGTAATACCATCAACTAGTAGGGCTCATGATCATTCCCCAATTAATTTTTATGATCTAGGAATTAAAAGCTTTAATCATCTATATGTAAGATAATCTGGTGGTGGTATATTCAGAACCTTAAACCTCATGCTACTCATCTTGGTTAGTTTACATAGTTTATTTTAATAGCATATTAACCTTTGTAAGTTATTTAACCCTTGGGGTGGGGGTCATAACTTTCCCAAGGGTATTAGTCCAAAAGTAAATGCAATAATGCAACTGGAGTTTGAACTCACTACAATGTCACAATCCAACATGTTATCTAATACACTATAGGGACCCACCCCACCCTAATGTTACTAATCTATAGTTTCCAATGAACCAAAGTAAAACTATCTAACCAAGAGATTCAACTATCAAGTAACTAAATAATCTGCTGGAGTTAATTTGAACCCTTAATCCTAACATCACTTATCCAACTCTCACTGAACAATTAATTCCTATATTTTAATACAAAAAGATAATTTTATTTATACCTTTTTAAAATGGCCTATTAATAAATTCAAAATCCAAATAAAACTTAAAATACATTATGCATAACTTTCTTGAAAGACAACATTTATTAAGAAAGAGATTTCTCTTTTTTTTTGTCTTAACATCCTAACCAACTTGATTCTAATTTTTACAGACAGCAAAATAATCCTTTAAACCCAATAGCCAATATTTGGGGTTCAGTGTTATTTTACGAGACACCTATTAGTACCTATGCTTAAGCTTAAATATCTACCAAAAAAAATGATACACACAAGCTGAAGACAGACAAAAGAAAGTATTTAATCTAACAAAACCAAAATGTAAATCGACAGACAGTCAGGTGTGATCATCAGTTGATAGACGTTTTGGCAAAGAAGATCAATGAATCAGCAATCAAATTAGATTCAAAGAGTTTACTATTCAAAGAAACTATCTAATCAACCCTCAAGAAATTTGCCAAAAGTTGAAGACTGTCTGATGAAGCTGACTAAGAAGGAAGAGGAGGGAAAAAAAAATTAAAAAAAATCCCTTCTTATCAAAGCCATTACATCGGTCATTGTCTTACAGTTACTTGGAGGTTAAATTCTTTTGCAGATAACTAAAATTGCTTTTAAAGAAAAACAAATGAATGTAAATGTGACCAAATTTTCTTTGTCAAATACTTTAAAGAAAACTCCAAGTCTAAACTGAGATTTATTGTATGATTTTTTTTTTTTTTTAAATCAATAAGGAAGAAAATGAAATCATACATAGCTGATCATGTGTGCAGAGTCACTAAACCCGGTATAATGAGAGATTAAGGTAATTGAAAATCAGTACAAGCTAAGCTCTAATAGCCTTTTTAGTAAATCTAACAGAGAAATGAACACTACAAAGAGTTTTTAATTATGGAAGAAAGGACCTAAGGCTTAAAAATTCAATCACCTGATTATACTAAGAAATAATGCAAAGAGTCCAAAAGAGGCATCATAAGAATATGAGACCATTCAACCCATTACCTATGGATTAAACAAACGTTTCAGTTCAAAATTCCAGAAGAACTGATACACACCTAAAGAAAAATACAAGTTACAACAAAAATGTTGTGACTATAATAATCACAATGAGAATACTAGTATATCAATGTTTAATAATTCTCTTCATCTCAAAAGTTCAGGGAAAATTTTTTAAATTAGATAATGTAAATAAGGACAAAATTTTTAGCAACAATATAAAAAATGCTTATATTATTGTTAAATAATACTATTTCTATTGTTTAATAATTGTAACATTTACATATAAATTTCATGCATTAAATGTAACAATGATTTTGGGACAGATAGCAATAAAATGCTATCTCTGTCCCATAATTGTTGTTATATTTGCATAAGTTTGGTTTCTTTGTTTTATGGCATATCAACCTTCATAGGTCATTTAAAGCTGAAGGCACCCTTATAGAAGAACAGTAGTACTATTTAACCCAGAGTTGGGGGGGGGATAAGGATATTAGTCCAAAAGTGAATGTAATAGCATGACTGGAGTTCAAAATCACTTACTAAGATGTTGCAGCCCAGCATGTTAGCTATTACACCATAGACTCTCCTTTGCATATAAATTTCATATATTAAAAGTATCAATTATTATTGGACAGAGGTAGTACAGGTTAAGGACCTCAACAATTGAGGAATTTTTGTTGCTCTAACAACAAAACAAAATCACTATACACACACACACACACACACACACACACACATATATATATATAGATAGATATATAGTGAGAGAGGGAGAGAGAGATAGATAATATTCTTTGGAATAAATTCAAGCTTTCTTTCTCTTTTTAAGCAAATGTTATTGAAAAAAATGTTATCACATTCATTTTTCAGTTTCTAAGCAAAGGCTAATATTTCACTCCTACACAAATCTATCAGTAACTATTGCTTTCAGTATGACTTGACCACAAGTCTCAAATTGAAGCTTACTTATATAAGAATTTTACTGGTAATGCCAATTTCTTTGAGAAAGGACTTCTTTTAATGGAAATAGTATTCTTGGACAAAGTGATTGTCAGCTTCCTGTCAGTAGAAGCCATTTTGACCAGTTATCTTATCTCTTTAATCAAGATCTTTTGTCATTATTGTCATCTTTCTTTCAGATCCAATTTTTCTGAACACTAATCCTCTTGATTTTAGTAAATAATTCTGTGTATAGTGACAAGTGGAATAATATCCAAAGTTTTTTTTTTCTTTCAGCTTCCTGATGATCCTGAAGCTATGATCTACATAATGAAAAAATTGTTCCCAGATGAAAACTGCATATACTCCATCAACTCTAAAATAGATAACTTGCCATATCTTTTTTTTTTTTAATTTTGGAAATGTGCAAGAATTTTTAAAGTAACAAAAATGAATTCTTTAGAACCTCTACAGAATTAAACCACTTAAAATTATCTAAAAATAGACTCCTGATTTATTTATTTTTAAACAAGTCATAAAATTTTTCAAAGTAGGCAAATTTTTATAAAAATTATAAACACAAACTAATTTAGCAGTTATGATTGTGAACTGTTTATAGTATTTCAAGAAAAAAAAATTCAATTTTTTTTTCAATAAGAGAAAAAAAAGAAAAAAATTCAAGATTTTTTTTACAGGTGTTCTATTTTTTCAAATCAAAAGTGAATATTACAAAGTCTGTAAATATTTACTATGCTTTGCAAGGCTGAAAGTAAGAGGCACTCAGTGAGACTCCAACTCTTTAATAATGGTCAGTTACCTTGCCAACTATTAGGCCACCAAAAGCATCCACATATTACAGAGTCTGTACCATGTGGCTATGAACATAACTTGGAATTACTGTGACAACTTGAAAGATAACTTAAATATTGTCAATCCTCTTTCTCAAAATACAAGTACAAGGAAAAATTTACAAATAAAATATAATTAGGTATGATCAGATTTCTTAACAGAAAATGAACATTTCTTAAGTACAAGATATATATATATATATATATATATATATATATATATATATATGAGAGAGATGCTATTGTTATACTGCAAAACTGATCTCCAAATTATACATCCTTTACATATAATAATCTAGACTAAACCAAATAAACACTCCAACCCGAGTTCAAAACCTGGATGAGGCTGTTTGTATTTTAGATAACACTAGTACCCTTGGGAAAAGTATGAATCCAACTATTCTTTCTCCAGCTATTGGTAAATAGTAGGGCAGACTATGTTCGTTAACCTTAGTATGGCAACCCATCTAAGGGAAAGAAAACTGAATTTAAACCTGTTAAAACTGACCTTGTGTCACATCCTGCTCATGCAGAACAGTAGGATAGATACACTATATATATATATATATATATATATATATATATCTTTACAAGAAAAATTTAAATTTTCATAATTTAACAGATACAATATTTTAATCCTTGGAGAAAAAAAAGCAAATAACATTAATATGTAAACTGCTATTATGTTTAAACTTAGTATAATTTGCAAGTATGAAAGCATAAAATTAAACTTTAGTGAGGAAAAACATTTCAGTTAATATAAAGAGTACATATAACAGCAACTGGATGGTTAACACCATGCAATGTAACAATGTGTGTGTGTGTGTGTGTGTGTGTGTGTGTGTGTGTGAAAGTTAGGATAGCATAGACACAGGGTCAATGATGCTTGGTGACAGTTTCTTGCTAGTGTCATCAAATCCTAACCCTTGGTTGGACAGTTACCGAGTGCTGTTAATTATGTCTGCACTATCCTATCATAGATCTACATATGCTCTAACATTGATATTGAGCACACTTTATTCATATAGAGGGTGAACTGTATTATTATTATTATTATAAATATGAAAAAGTGAGAGAAAGACAGATAAAAATGGAGGTTGATAGAATAGCAAAATGATTGATTGAATGGTGCCTAACAAATAATAATCAAAAGACCAGACAGAAGATTAAAACATGAAATATTGGTGTTTGCTGATAAAATAGGGCAATGGTCAGCAAAGTCATGGTCAACATGAAACAAGTTAAGAAAACCTTTTGTCTGACATTTGAGCTCATGATTGCTGTTGTTATGTTTGTGCACGTGCACATATGCAATATCAAAATCTATTAAGATACAACAAAAAATAAATTTGGTTAATATATTCATAGGGAAAACAAGCTATTTCCAAAAGAGAAAAACAAATGGAAGTTTCATTCAGTAGGAGAACACCTAACAGATTAAAACCAATTCCCCTTTTCCTGAGGAGGAAATGACTTTGGTTTCCAAATTTGGGTATTGATGAAAAACAAATATTCATTGGTATTAGGGAGTGGAGTTGTTTATAAACAGACAGACAAGAGAAGAGAACATTATAAACAGACAGACAGACAAGAGACGAGAACATTATAAACAGACAGACAGACAAGAGAAGAGAACATTATAAACAGACAGACAGACAAGAGAAGAGAACATTATAAACAGACAGACAGACAAGAGAAGAGAACATTATAAACAGACAGACAGACAAGAGAAGAGAACATTATAAACAGACAGACAGACAAGGGAAGAGAACATTACAGACAGACAGACAAGGGAAGAGAACATTATAAACAGACAGACAGACAGACAAGGGAAGAGAACATTATAAACAGACAGACAGACAGACAAGGGAAGAGAACATTATAAACAGACAGACAGACAAGGGAAGAGAACATTATAAACAGACAGACAGACAGACAGACAAGGGAAGAGAACATTATAAACAGACAGACAGACAAGGGAAGAGAACATTATAAACAGACAGACAGACAAGGGAAGAGAACATTATAAACAGACAGACAAGGGAAGAGAACATTATAAACAGACAGACAAGGGAAGAGAACATTATAAACAGACAGACAAGGGAAGAGAACATTATAAACAGACAGACAGACAAGAGAAGAGAACATTATAAACAGACAGACAGACAAGAGAAGAGAACATTATAAACAGACAGACAGACAAGGGAAGAGAACATTACAGACAGACAGACAAGGGAAGAGAACATTATAAACAGACAGACAGACAGACAAGGGAAGAGAACATTATAAACAGACAGACAGACAGACAAGGGAAGAGAACATTATAAACAGACAGACAGACAAGGGAAGAGAACATTATAAACAGACAGACAGACAGACAGACAAGGGAAGAGAACATTATAAACAGACAGACAGACAAGGGAAGAGAACATTATAAACAGACAGACAGACAAGGGAAGAGAACATTATACACAGACAGACAGACAGACAAGGGAAGAGAACATTATAAACAGACAGACAAAGGAAGAGAACATTATAAACAGACAGACAAGGGAAGAGAACATTATAAACAGACACACAGGGGAGGAGAACATTATAAACAGACAGACAAAGGAAGAGAACATTATAAACAGACAGACAGACAAGGGAAGAGAACATTATAAACAGACAGACAGACAAGGGAGGAGAACATTATAAACAGACAGACAAGGGAAGAGAACATTATAGACAGACAGACAAGGGAAGACAACATTATAAACAGACACACAAGGGAAGAGAACATTATAAACAGACACACAAGGGAAGAGAACATTATAAACAGACACACAAGGGAAGAGAACATTATAAACAGACACACAAGGGAAGAGAACATTATAAACAGACACACAAGGGAAGAGAACATTATAAACAGACACACAAGGGAAGAGAACATTATAAACAGACAGACAAGGGAAGAGAACATTATAAACAGACAGACAAGGGAAGAGAACATTATAAACAGACAGACAGACAAGGGAAGAGAACATTATAAACAGACAGACAGACAAGGGAAGAGAACATTATAAACAGACAGACAGACAAGGGAAGAGAACATTATAAACAGACAGACAGACAAGAGAAGAGAACATTATAAACAGACAGACAGACAAAGGAAGAGAACATTATAAACAGACAGACAGACAAGGGAAGAGAACATTATAAACAGACAGACAGACAAGGGAAGAGAACATTATAAACAGACAGACAAGGGAAGAGAACATTATAAACAGACAGACAAGGGAAGAGAACATTATAAAACAGACAGACAAAAAGAGAAGATGCAATTTGGAAATTAAATGGGAAAGAATGGAAAAAGAGAAATATCATTTGATTATTACTAAAAAAATGAATTGCTACGCCAATAAAATATTCAGTTGCACCACAGGGAGATGAAAAAATGGCGGGGTCACTTTTAAGGTTAGTGCAGGAATGGTGTTCATATTGAGGTGCATGGTGAATATTTTCCTGAAATAGCAATGTTATAAAGTAAAAAATAGATGAAAAAACTAAGTGATACCAAAGATAAAAGTTATCCTTAAAAATGTGCAAATTGAATGACGAGACTTGACTAATATGATGGATTGTGGAGAAAAAGTAATAAAAATGAACAAATTTATCTTTAAAAATGGTCTTGGCATCCAAAATAATTTATCAGATTGTTTTGTTTTTTTTAAATATATGGATTATTTCTTTGAGGCTACACAGAACAGGTTATAAGTGGAGAATCAATAACTTGTTATGAAAATTAATTATCTTTGATGAGATAAAAAAAAATGTAATTAAAAATTGCTACTTCAAATGTGAGAATAGATTTCTCCAAGAAGGATCAATCACACACTATACCAGTCACATAATAGTTGTTATATGAAATTGTCTACAAATGTAACAACCCGTATAAGACAGTATTATTCTGATAAAATAGAAAAAGATTATGTAATGGATAATTTCATGGTTTCATACATGGTATAATGGTTAACAGCATAGAAAATGAAACTGGCAAATCGAGTTCAAATTTCAGGCAAGGTAGTGTCTACTTTGCATTATTTCTTCTCTTCCTAGGTACGGGCAAAATAGAAGACAACTGAATTCAAATCCAGGAGTAGGGAGCTATAAAGTATGTATTTACCCAACCCCTCCACCATGGGTAGGATGTGATACAAAGTCATTCTTTTTTTTTTTTTTTTTTTTTTTTTTTCTTCTTAAGTACAACTGGTTTGAATTCAGTATCTTTTCTTCTCCTACACTCGTCGCCTAAGCTAAAGAACCCAGTTTGCCCTACTATCAAACTATAGCTGGAGGGAAAACAGATGGAATGCTAACTTTCCCAAAATCATTAACATGAAAGTGAAATGCAAACAGCCTTGTTGAGAATTTGACCTCAGATCACTAACTTTATTTCCTATGACGATAACTGTTAGGCTAAGTGCACCTCCTTGAATTCTAATGTAGCAGTACATCTAACAGAAAGCTCTTGCCAAACCACAGACCAAGTTTGCAGAGCATAGCAATAACACTAATGAAAAACCAAGATGTTATTGACATCTGTAAGATTAGATTTCCCCTTTCAGGATTGATAAAAAAAAAAAGTCTGATAACAAAAGAAACACAGAAACAAAACAAAAGAAATACAAAAACACAGATGATATAATCAAGTTGGGTTCCAGAAGAAGCTATTTGCATTTCACTTTATGCTAATGCCCTTAGAGAAGACATGAATCCATTTCTTCTCTCTAGCTATGGGTAAAATAGTAGAGCAAACAAGATTCTTTGACCTTAGTAAGGCAACCAGCCTAAAAGAAAGAAAACTAAATTCAAAACTAGGGGTGTTGAACTAAGTTGGGAGTACACTCAATAAAGAAAGTGTCCCCAACAGAAAGCTATTGATAAATTACAACTTGGTGAGTACAGCAATGCTCCTAATGAAAACCTATGATATCACCAGTATTTGTGGAATAGGATGCCAAAGAGTTTCCTCTGTTAAGAGTGAGAAAAAAATTAGGTCAAAAAAAAAAAAAAAAAAAAAAAAAAAAGGCATAGAAAATGTAATAGTAAACATCAAGAATAAATTGGTTCAGCAAGGAGTTTAAATTTCAGATAAAACTTTGAATTTCATTGGGGTTAATAGTTTCTTTTGGTTTTTAGATTTCCAAACATTCTTTATGTAGCTTAAGTAATTACAAAGGTTCTAATTCAAATTTGAATGATCTCTCTTAAAATTAAAAAATTCTTTCTTCTCAAGGGTTGATCACTCTGGTAAAGGAGTAAACAGCTGCCACCCACATAATGCAAAGCTCTTCTAAGGGATTGAGCATTCCAGTATCCGATAGCACAAAAAGTACACAAACGAAAGCTGATACATAATGCGTTATAATTCCCAAGATGACGTAGGTTGTCTCATGGCTGGGTGGTAAGATACTATGTCTATCATAAAGTTAGGCAGGCTTTGATACTAGCTTGAAGTGTCCTGTGTGTCTAGCCACACTGAAGAGTTGTAATACAACAAAACAGTCTGTGGATGACATATATATATATATATATATATATATTATATGGTTGAATCATAAATAATTTCTGTTCTAGTAAAATATAATTTATTCATGAATAATTTAACAATGAATTAATTTCAATCAATAGTCTATTTGCCATTATTTTGAATCATCTCCTGCCATTTATCAGGTAGCTTGTTGATTCCTCAAGTAAAATCCAGCTGATTCCCTCAAACATTCTCACCGGATCTTGAGAAAAAAAATTTTCATACCCAGCATTTTGTAAAGAATGAAAAAGATAGAAATCACTTGTTGCAAAGTCTGACAAATATGGTGGAGGGAGTAGAACCGACCAGCCTAAATCCAGTATTTTTCCTACATGATTCTTGCTGAATGTGGCCTTGTGTTATCATGGAGAAGTACAACACTTCTTCTATTAATAAGCGCAGGATGTTTCCTTTAAGAAATTTTCATATACACATTGCAGCTATTGAGAGTATAATACATTGCATATCCAATTGTAGCTTAAAAACTCAAAATGAAAAATTCTGTGGTGATCCCACAGCTTTTCTTCCATGGAGCTCTACATTTTTTTATCACCTATAATGATATTTTTGAATAATGCAATCTTCTTTATTCTTTTCACTAAGAATATGGAGGAACCCAAACAATCTTTACCAAGAAATGGCAGATTGTAGATTTATGTTGAGGTCAAATGCTCATTCTTGAGTAGTTTTACAAGGATTGCATTTCACTGGTCCTCTTAAAGCAACTTGATCAAAGGTCTGGGTTCATTTCTCACCAGAACAAAACTTACGAAACCAGTGTTTTTGTTATTCTTAAAGACCTGCACAACATTATATGTTGAATATGCACTTTCAGGAATGTGAGATCATAGATTAAATTATGATGCGCACTCTTTTACTGCAGAAATAAGAATGACCGATGAAAGTCATTTTTGGTTAGGTTTAAAACAGTGAAAGCTTGAAATGCATAGTTAAAACTTACTTTTAAAAAACAGAAATTATTTATGACTCAACACTGTGTGTGTGTGTGTGTGTGTGTGTGTGTGTGTGTGTGAGAGAGAGAGAGGGGGGGTAACATTATACCAGATTTTAGTAACTTCAGAAAAATGCAAATTTTCTCAAATATTTTCAATTACTGATTTCCAATGCACAACTTAAATCAATAATAAAACCAAAATATTAATGCCGTATATATTTGGAAATACAATAGATCCCCAGTTTAAGAACACTCAACTTGTGAGCAGACGGCTATAAAGTTACATAATATTACAAATTTGAAATAGATATAGCACCTTTTCAAAACCAGACCCATCATCTTTTTCTGCACCATGCTATAATAAATATTTCATCACAAATATCCCTTCCGACATGCAAGACAGCGATGGAACAAGAGTAAATGTTAACCTTTAACTACAGTCTTTCTTTTTAATCTAAACTGCATCAGGAACTGTTTCTTTAAGATTCTTTTTACAGTATTATACACACACACACACACACTTTCCAAGTATTCAGTACAAGAAATTCTCTGGCATAGTGGCCAACATACTAGACTTTAATGTCATAGTAAGCAAGTTCAAAGTCCAGTTGTGCTATTACATTCACTTTCAAACTAATATCCATGGAAAAGGTATGAACTCCCTATCCCCCTAACTATGGGTTAAAATAATACTACAACTGTCCTTCTACAAAGATGGCTCTGGCATTAAATAACCCACAAAGGTTTATATGAGATTATCCAAAAATTAATATTAAAAAAAAAACACTATTCAGTGTAGTACCATATGTAGTTAATTTTATTATTACTACTCATAATATATTGTATACTGTATAATTATGTTTAACATATGGTGCATTGGAACAGTTAATTATTTTATATGCATAGAAAAGTAAAAAATATATACTATATAATTAGACAGATATTTTACTGACAATAAGAACCATGTGTACTTGTTTCAACTGAACAACTCAATTGACTTAAAGCTTACTTAGGAATGTATCTCTTTCATTACCCAGGAACAGTCTGTGGTTCTATTATTTCTTTGTTGATAATCAAAACATGTCTTGAATCTAGTGCTTAAATCTCAATACTACTGTTGCATTATTAGCTTCTCTTTCTCTCTAAGAACTGAATGATGATAAATTTTATTGCAAGGACAAAAACCTTCTTGAAATTAGTTAGTTTGGGGCTAAAAAACATCAACAAATAACATTGTCCATTTATATTCCAAATTACATAGGGCCCAACTAAGTTGATCTTTTAATTATCAAAGTAAAATTATAACCTTTCATGAGAGCTTCAAGTAGAAAAAGGACATGGATACCCAGTAACAGATTTTTTAAAAAGTGACTTATCAACTTTTCCCAATGACACTTATTGTTTCTATAAAGGGTAGGGTAAATAAACTGCACTAGTTTTTTTTAAACCTTATGATTGATTTTAATGGCATCTAGAGTTATTTTTTGCCTAGAGGTTAGGGAAGCATATTCATTGTACATTCATATTTACATTTTTTTGTGTAGTTGCTTCTAAGAGTTTTTTTTATTTTGTTTTGCATATGGTCCTATCCTATACAGATAATTTGTAAACTGATCGATTTGACCAAAAGAAAAACTTTAATCAAGCAGTTTATAATATATAAATTAAGAGACAATTAGAAGACACTCTGCTGACTGGGTTTAAAATATATACTCTTACCTGCAGATAAGTAAGACACCTTCTCTCGTTCTAAAAAGGGTGTCTTGGATATGACACTAAACTGTGTCTGATAGTGATGCTCAAGATGTGAGAAATGTGGAATGCCCCTTCATTGCTATTTTTCTCAGATTTGCTCTGACCTGAAGTGGATGTACCTGTTAAAGTTCCAATATTTCTGCATATTTTGATCTTCATTGATCATTCGCCTAATGAGTAGAGTGTTCGCCAATGGTCAGGGAGACTGAGGTTCAATCCCAGGTCATCATACCAAAGACTCAAAAAATGGTACTTGATGCCACCTTGCTTAACACTCAGCATTATAAGGTAAAGATCAAGGGTAAAGTGGAGCAATCCAGGTAATGGAGTAACCCTCCCCTACACATAGGTGTCGTAGCTATTGAAAAGGGAGCCTTCAGGTCACCCTCGACCACAGTCGCCAACTATACTTAACTTACAATCATTATATTCTTATTAATGATCTTAATTTAAACTTAATGGTTCAGATTCACAACTTCAAAGTTTATAGTTTTTCTATTTATTAAGGACAAAATGTGAGCAAAGAAGAAACCCATTTGAGATATGATGTACTTTACAAATTGAAGAATAGTTCATCGGCTTCACACACAACATAGAATATTTGCACTGTCTAAAGAAATAAATAAGCAATATAAATTTATCCTCAGTTTCACCCTAAAAGATTTCCTTTCATTATGGATACTATTGACTTCAACTGATAATCAAGCTCTCCAAATCATGATTAAAGAAAATCCTATGCTAACAGTATGAGGTACAACAATTCAATACAACAATCATAACAACTGAGGACAAGACAAACTGCTAAACCATTTACAGAAAGAATTGTCACCAAGTGAGTCATTTATAATCATAATTCAGCAAAAGAGACAATGGCTATAATTTAAGGAAAAGTCTGTTCCTATACCAAAAACCAGGATTATATATTAGAAGGTAATTCTATATGCTACATGGGATATGAAAGGTGTTGTTTACATGAAGGGTTCAATTCTTATTAAATAGTCAATACTGGGAGATATCATTATCAACTTGAAGCACTATATGAGTCTTTATTGAAAAAGCAAACTTCATTGATAAATTTGAAAAATATCTTACTCGACAGCAAAAGGCTATTCATTACAAAACACAAGAACAAAAAGTTTTTATCTTATTGAATTATAACCTTGAAAAATCTTTATAGCATTTCCCTAGATGAGAAGAGTGATTTTTTAAGGGGTTTTTGTTTCCCCTAAAAACAAAGGATTTTAAATCCAATGCATTAATAATTTGTTTGATAAGTGGGATTAAGTCATCAAAATTGAAGAAAATTTTTACCTTTATTGAATTGATAATTAACCAATTATATAAAACAGTCTAATCAGAAAATGTCAACAGGGTTTTTTCTTTCTAACCTAAAGTTACTTTATCATTATATGGCTTAATCTTATACTATGATCTAATTTCACCCTTTTGGAAGTTACAGATATTTTGTTTGCTTTTGTTTCCTGTATTGTAATTAGTTAAATATCTTTTTAACCTCTTACCTACAAGGTGCACGGATGTGAAATATACCCCACAACCAGATACGTAAGCTAAAAATCATACATTGTACTCTTCTCATGCCATAATATTAGAAACAGTATGATACTTGAAATTATAAATATAACAGTAGTTTCCTTGAAGACATACAACAGACCTCTTTTTGCCATAGATTTTTCACTAATGTATAATAGAAGTATACTCAAGATCAGAGTGGGTTTCATTCGTATCTTGCTACATGACTTAGAATTAACAGTTTCCAAAACTTATAAGCAAACAGAAGAAATCATCTTGGCAAAGAGAAGAAAAAGAGTGCAAGAGATATTGTTCAGGAAATGAGTTCCTTGGCACAGAGGTCATGGAACTAATGGTAGTAGAGGTATCTTGTGCCAAGTACAGCAGATAGTAACAGTAATTAAGATAAGTGTAATCATAATCTCTGCCAGCTAATGAATCTGTTAAGTAATCTTTCTTAGCCAAATGACCTGGCATAGATGCACCTATTTTTCAAAGATCGACACTTGTCTGCCAATACAAAAAAGATTAATAACTTTCAGCTTTTTGATTTTTACCTAAAAAATAATCTACACAACACTCAAAAGATCAATGTATTTGCTTTGCAATAATAAAAAGAAAATCATAAATGAATTGACTGAGCCTATTGTTGATCAAAACTCAAATTGATCATCACAGCAATAAAAATTCTTTACAAAAATATTTAAATTCAACTCTTGAAATGTAAAATGAAATAAAAGAGAAAAAAATAATAAAGAATCTAATTTCAAAATATGTCTGGGGTATTTAGAATTATAGAAAGTTGTGAGTGAAAAGAAGAGAAAGATTTATTATCTACTAATGTACATTGTCAAACTATTCAATCTGTCAGTAAGATTATTGATTTTGCAAGGAGAATGCCAAAGAGAGAAAAGTGGAACTCTTCATTATGAATACTAAAAAGGTAGGTAAAGCATCCATCTTATAACAGTGGCAACTGAATCTTGTGCCTGTAATAAAAGTCAATATTCTTCTAATGTTCATATCATTTCTTTTGGCTATAAAAGGTTATGACTGAGTCTTATTTATGTAAACTGCCTTTGTAAATTGGCTACTTTCTTTAAAGTGTTAAATAAAACGGAGACCTTTGAACAGAAGGCCAGATAACAGCTCTTTTCTACAAAAGTGAAAGATATGAACTGACAAATATAAGGTAAAAATGTATTTTTGATTCTGTAAATAGAATCACATACACATGGTTTTGTCATTTTTTTTTCTAGATCAGGAATATACAATGAAAAATTTAAGTAAATATCAACAGGGTTTGAAGAATTTCAGTAAAATGGATTTTTCACTTAAACACATACTGTTTATATTAGAAGTTTGTGTAGTTGTTCTAGCAAAAAGGCTAAGAAAAGCCTACGTAGAAGATCGGAGTAGATCAAAATCCAGTTTGCATATATCCGTAATCCTGTTTAGGGTTTTTCTTCCTTCCTTCTGCCTTTAAATAATGTCTGTCTTCAAATCTGTTCATCTATTCACCAGTCTCAAATCACTCTCCCAACAGACATCTCTACAGCCTTTTTATCCAACCTTACTTTACATGCATGTCCCTCAACATCCAATTTACACACATCTGATTCATGCATGAGCTTCTGAAAAAAATTGCATATTGTGGACAAAATATGCCAGGCATTACAGTCTCTTTATCACTTAAGCAAGTTAAACTTTCATCACAGTTTATTTTAGAAAACTTACTATATTCAATAACATTTAAGAACCTCTTTCAAACACCACCCCTTTATATTCTTAAAATGTTAAGCTAGGTACAGGTACTGATAGTCTATAGTATCTTGAGTAAACCAGATAGATAAACTTAGTATATAAGACTTTTTGAATTTAAAAAAAATGTGGTTGTAAACAACAGGAAATCAGAGGAGTTTTGTTATGAAGTGTGTGTGTGTGTGTGTGTCCTTTTTTTTACGTTTAAAATTACAGTATTATCAAGCTCAGTTCAAGTGCTGGTAGTCTATGGTGTCTTGATAAACATTAGGCTACCAGATACATCAATCTCTCATATAAGACCTGGGAGTTTTATTGAGTTTTTTAGGCCAAAAGAGGGGTTATATGCTATCAAGTATAGTTGGTTCTCAAGAATATTAACAGGATAATTCAAAATAAAATAGTATTGATAATTTCTGGGTATAGAGGAATTCTTTACATACTCATTAGACCAACAGAAAAAAAGAAATTTGCCTCAATTCAAAATCCTCCTTTTTTTTCTTAATTTGTTAAAACTTCATTAATAGATAATGATGCAATTTAAAAAATGGCAATCAATTTCAATCGATAAATCTAGATGAAAGAATTGAAAATGTATTAGTTCAAATAATGGCAAGGGAAACTTTTTGAAACAGCCATTCAACTTATCAGGGCTCATTCCCATAGCCAGCAATCTTTGAACTGGCAGAGTAGGGAGGCTGTTCAAGATTCTAGAACACCAAACATTTCAACTACAATAGGTACAAAAAGAAATCCAAAAGCAATAAGTATTTTGCCAGTTTATGATCCTCATTCTGTCTATTGATGATAATTGAATAAACTGTGAAGTTACCAAGAGAGAAAGTATCACTGCAAGTAACATCCAACATAAGAAAGTTACCACCTTGAAACACCAAAAACAAAAAAACATATCTGGTCTCATGATGTCTCTTCAATCCAATCCCAGTGGCTCTAATTGTATGAAAAAATTAGCAGCATCCAGACCACAGTTGATATTGTTGAGAGTGAAATGCTTAGGGAAACAACCAACACTCAGGCAATATGATAGTGGATTGTGACTTGAATTACCACAACCAGAAAATCTGGCAAACACTTGCGTGCAACATAGAGAAACACTGGACAGCTGTTTCGACTTTATTAGGTCTGATCTGCAGTGTATACGGTGATCTCCTCCTGGAGATCTAACCAATATAATTTCTCTACTTAAAAAAGAAAATGTACAAGACAGTGGATATAATCTGAATTCATCTACCATAGATCCTTGTATTTTTTGCATATTTAAAGTCCAAGCCTCAATGAAATGCCAATTCAGAGACAGCTGTTAAACAGCTGGGCACTAACAAACTTCAAGGGTAAAATATTCAGGCATGCAAATTTATATTGGTCAACTGAACATTTGAGGCTGTCTGAAATTTTCTTACACTGACTGGTGTCAGCTACAGGGTCATGAGCATGTCCATGACTAATAGGCAGTTTCATATACCTTGAATGAGAGAAGCTTAGTAGTATTGGAGAGAATCTTGATCATCAGGGTACATCAGGTCACTAAAGATGAGTGGTTAGCCAACCAGTCAAACTGAAAGGATAGCCTATAGCTACCCATTGTCATCAAATATTACTTCTTTACTGTACTGGACAGTGTCCTCAATTTCAAATGATACAGGAGGTTTGGCTGGAGCCAGTCTCAGAAGTTTTCTCATAATTGACATTTTCACAAAAAAAAAAATCATTAACCAAACACTAGGTGGTCTGCAGTCCAGTGCTCATCCAACTAAAAAAAAAAGTATAAACAAGTACTAAGTACCAATTATCTATTTGCCATCTGTAATCATCCAAGCAGATAAAAGATCAATTAAGGTACCCTGTGAAATACATTAAAACATGATTGATATTTGGGTCAAGGTGAGAGGAATTAATATATCTTTTAAAAGTGAAAAGATTTATATTAAGACAAGTTCAACCTTCAAAATCTGTTACCACCTTAAAACTAAGCAATTAAATGGACAAATCTGTTTTTTCATATCACATCACTTTCATGATTTTTATCTACTAAAAAACATTGTTTATGCCTGTGTATACATATATTAAGCAGAAAACAGAGACAACAAAAAATAATGTATTCCTTATAGCTTTGAGAAAAGTCATTAAGATACCGAATATTGTTCAGACAACTTGAAACCACCTTTAGATTCTTTATGTTATTTATTTTAGTTTTTCAAGAATATTAATTTTCCTTTTGTCACATATTAGAGATCTGATAAGGGTTGAAGAATGGATTGAACTAAATATTGTGTTTGTATCATCAAGAATTCAAAGAATGGGTTCAATTTTCTAAACAATATTTGGTATAAGAAAATGTTTATTCATACGAAATTACTGGTTTTCATAAATGAACTAACAAAGCTCTTATGCCAAAAATTCTTCAGCACTTATGACTCCATTTGAAATACTAAGATCTTTATCAAGTTCTAGGTATAACATGAAACTGTATTTAGTGGCGAGGCTCCAGTTCTGAAGAAAATAAAGTACTAATTCATAGCCATTACTCCTCAGTCCACTCTGACCTGGAATGGTAGTAACTATTAGGGTCACATTTAGCCATAGGTTAAATAGTACCGCAACTGTTCTTCTACAAGGACTGCTTTGGTATTAAATAACCTACAAAGGGGGATATGCCATTAAACAAAGAAACCAAATCAAACCTTCATTACCATTACTCCCAGGTCCACACTGATCTGGAGTGATAGTAACTGTTAAGGTCACATCTGTATGCAAATTATTTATATTAGATAAGAATACTTGATATCATTTTATGACGTACAAATTAGAAAGTAGAATTTTTAAAAGATACAATGTAATACTGAAAATATAATTATGATTACAGCCCAACATTTTCAAATGGATCAAATTTTGGCATTTAATAACTCATAACGATTGATATGTTATTAAACTAAAACTAAGATCTTTATCAAAACAGACTTTTTCTTTCATCATATAAATCTCGGAATCTTTGTTATGCAAGCTTCAGTGATTGATTTATTTATTTTAGCGGCATGTCAAACTTCACGAGTTATTTAATGCCAAAGTCATCCTTGTATCGGTCCAAAAGTGTGGACCTGAGAGTAATGGCAATGAAGATTTGGTTTCTTTGTTTAAAGGCATATCAACCTTCATGGGTTATTTAAGACCAAAGTCATTCTTGTATCAGTCCAAAAGTGAACATAATAGTACAATTGGAGGAGTTCAAGCTCACTAGCTTGGAGGTCACAGTCCAGCACGTTAACCATTACATTATGAGGTCTCCCCCTCTTGGATATTAAGGAATCCCATTCCCAATTATATGGTTTAAAGTATTCCAATCTAATGCAAATACTTTTCACACAGTTATAGTTTCAAGTAAGTATTTCTATTCAATAACAGTCATTTGTTTATACACAATTTCAAGTAACTAATAATAATCCTTAGTAAACAATTATAGCTTCAAGTAATAATTCTTAATACAAACAACTTATATCTATATAGCATCAAGTATTCAAATCAAAATATGAATAATTTTTAAACAGATCTATTTGATCCATAAATGAGACTAACAGGTACCACTCCAGATCAGTGTGGACCTGGGAGTAATGGCAATGAAGATTTAGTTTCTTTGTTTAAAGGCATATCAACCTTCATGGGTAATTTAATGCCAGAGCCATCCTAGTAAAAGAACAGTAGTATTACTATTTAACCCATAACTTGAGGGGTCTCATATATTTTCCTAGGGTATTAGTCTGAAAGTGAGTGTAATAATATGACTGGAGTTCAAACTCACAACAATGTTGCAGTCCAGTACATTAGCCACTACATTATGAAGACTTCCCCAACAATCAAGAGATATTCTATACTCTCCAGAACTAGAGCCTTACCAACAAATGCTGTTTAGTATTATACCCAGGACACTCCAGATTCAGAGTCCTACTCCTCTGTATACGATACATTCAGCTTATTCTAAGACACAGAGACAGGACTATAAAAACAATTAAATTCTTTCACTTTTGTTTTTGTCAATTTAAGTTCGTTGTAATGTTTTATTTGTAAAAAAATATCCAAGTTTATCCTTGATGTTTTAAAGATTAATAAATCTTTATTATTCAAAAACAGTAGATGAAAATTGTGCAGCTCATTTTCATGAACTATGTGACCATGAATGACATAGTATACATAAGTTATTGATAACCTCTCTGAAGGTTATATACATATATTAGCACTGTGTGTGCATGCAAGGAAAGTAATGTGTGTTTGTAGAGACAAAGAAACCAATCTAAGTGAAGAAAGAAAGAAATTAATTGACACAAATATTCACAAATATACAAATTAATTTAATAACTAAATCCATTGAGTTTTTATGATTAACCAGCTAACTATATAAAACATGTATAGAAATTATTTCTTACAAAGACATCTGACAAAGAGAACTGAAGCATTAAATTTAAAATAGCATTCCAAACTGTCAGGCAGAGTTGATTTTCATTGTGACTTTGAACTGGAGCTGATTTCAATAAAATCTGGCTCATATTAAAGTGCAACGTTATCACTTCAAAATGAGATGCATGGAATTCATGTGCCAAGATCTGCAGGGAAAAAAAACTGTTGTCGTAAATACAATCTGTTCATTTTAATAAATTTGTAATTACATATTTTTTACATGTAAGAACATAGTAGTCACTAAAATGACTGGATTATTTGTATGAGGATAAAAACTTATGCTTAGGATCAAAGTGTAGCTTCTGTGTGCTCTGATCAGAGTAGAGAGCTTTAGCTTTCAGGTAAGGATCTAGGTGTATTAACTGTTCTGTCACTTCATATATATATATATATATATATATATATATATATATATATATATATTTACTAATCTAATATCTACCAGTATTCACGGTACCAGAAAAAAAAGAAAAAAAACCCTGGCCAGGAACAAGAGATAAAAATATCTCGAATCACCGCCCAGAGGAAAAAGAAAAAAGTTTTTTCGGTAAAAAAGAAAGAAAAGACCAACCTCGTCCGACTCCTTGGAAAAAATCAAGGGGTACTTAGTCAGTGGCCAAAAGAAAACCAAAAAACCCTCCGCGAATGCTGCAATTACTAAAGTGCTCAACATAAAACAATGGAGCCAATTATAGAATTAACTTAAATCGCTAGTCGAAAATCTTCTACTAAAGTTTCACCTTAACGGATCATCAGGAAGTTTCCGCTTGACTAAATTCTAAGGAGAAATTGAGTAGTTAAGGAGTAGTTAATAACTTGGGAAAGGAGTTCTTCAAGATATTAAAAAGAAACTTCCCTAGTGGGAGCCAATTACATAAGATATTTAATAAGAATTGTATTAAATTAAGTTACAGTTGCATGCCAAACATTAATGGAATAATAAATAGGAGTAATATAGCTAAATTAGGTACAAAGAAGCATAAGGTGATTGATAAATGCAATTGTAGGGATAAGGTTAGGTGTCCCCTCGAAGGCAAATGTAAGCAGGAGTGTGTTGTGTATAAAGTAGAAGTATATAGTGATTCGAATAATAAGAGAGATAAAAAGATATATCTTGGCTCGACCCAAGGGGATTTTAAAACTAGGTACTATAACCATAGAACAAGTTTCTCGCACGAGAGATATAGGTATAGCACTGCTTTATCTAGTTATGTGTGGGAACTTAAGGAAAAACAAGGAGTAGATCCTATAATGAAATGGGAAGTAATAAAGAAATGCCGCAAATATAGGGCAGGTAATAGAACCTGTAATCTTTGTATGGAGGAAAAATTGGTAATAGCAAATTGTAAAAGCAAGAATATGCAAGAGGTGTTAAATAGTTGTAAACACAAAAGGGCGTGGTTACTATATAAAAAATTGGTAATAGCAAATTGTAAAATTGGTAATAGCAAATTGTAAAAGCAAGAATATGCAAGAGGTGTTAAATAGTTGTTACTATATAAAAAATTGGTAATAGCAAATTGTAAAATTGGTAATAGCAAATTGTAAAAGCAAGAATATGCAAGAGGTGTTAAATAGTTGTAAACACAAAAGGGCGTGGTTACTATATAATTAGGAATAGGTTATAGAGGGGTTTTTTTTTTTCTCGTTTTTTTGTTATGCAAATTCTAGGATAGGTGGGGGGTTTTTGATGAATAAAGCAAAGCAATTTCTCCTTAGAATTTAGTCAAGCGGAAACTTCCTGATGATCCGTTAAGGTGAAACTTTAGTAGAAGATTTTCGACTAGCGATTTAAGTTATATATATATATATATATATATATATATATATATATATATATATATATATATATATATATAAATAAAATCATGAAATTATTTTAAAGTATATATTTCTTACGAATAATTTATACATGACAATTTTCTGTAATTAGAAAATACTTTTCCATGTTTAACAAACTAACCATCTCATTGAATATTGACGAGAATTTTTCTTTCAGTTAAATTATAGTCATTTGTTGGATACACTAATGCGTGCATAACTGGTGGTTGAGAAAGTAAATACTGAATCTAACAAGTTTAGATTATATATAGTGACTCTACACACACACACATATATATATATATATATATATATATATATATATATATATATAAGCATGATTGATTAAATGATGAAGACATCTTGTCTATACAATTTTATTAAGATCCTTTCCAAAAGCTTTTGACAATCACCCAAGATCAAAACTAGCTGAGAACAATCAAAAAATAAAATGATAAAAAATATTCCTATTTGTTTTATCACTTTTATATATAAATATATACATTTCAAGAAACTATAAGGTTTTATGAAGCTAGCAATAATGTCTTTAATTCATAATTTTATACTAACTCTGCTCTTAATTTATGACCCTTAATGACGGCTTCATCTAAGCTAAATTGTTCAGAAACTAAGGAAGTCATTCTATTTTAATTCTTAAGATATTAACATCTACAAGACCTTACTATATCTCACATCAGATGAAATATTAACAAAAAAAGCCTAAAGGTACGGAGGTCAAATATTTCATAAACATATGAGGATATAAATTCTCCATATGCACACCCTTATTCCAAAGATTATTTCATATACACATCGAAAAACTATGAATTGTCTATATTATTAATGAATAAATATATTACTACTATTCAAATGTGCTTTTTGTTTTAGATATTATGATGGCAGATATACAAATATTAAGATTCCAGCAACTTTGAGGCATTATTTTAAACTGTCTAAAAGACAGTAAAATTCTTTTTAGATATTAGGAAATACAAGACAAAACATCTCACTGTACTGCCCAAAACTGGTTTTAAAATTCTAGCCATCCTAGAAGTATACATCCACTGATTGTTGATTTTGTTATCATCCATTTCCTTGTTCTTTGGTCTGTCAAAGTTCTTCCCTTGTCCATTTCAGGAAGGGTCTAGAGTATCTTAAAAAAGAGACTTATTAAGCGTATGGAGATTTGGGCAATTTTAAGGCTCCTCTGCTCCCAACTTAGCCTCAAAGAGGCTCAGTTGGGAGCAGAGGAGCCTTGTAAGGAGGACTGCACTGAGCTACGACCTGCTTTATTTTTGTCTACCAGCTGAACGTTTTACAGAGGTATGTGTTATTGTTATTCAACACAAAGTAGTTAAAGATACTGACAGAACTTAGAAAGTGGAAGGAAATAAAATATTTTCTAACCATACAACCCAAGCATTTTAAGGATGGTGACTTAATCCTAGAAATGGACAACAATCAGTTGATGATTATAAAGTTTAAAACAGAAGTTTAAAGAGAACCTGACCATCTGCAAGGATCACTGAAAGGTACCACATGTAGAGCATCATCTAAGTTTCAAAAAATATCTACGAGCTCTTGAGAAATTCTCCATCATCAATCAATAGTTTCTTTTTTTTTCTTGTTTTTTTTTTAAATAAATGTTTGTAACACAACCAAAGAGCAAATTAAGAGTGTTATCAAAAATAAAAGCGTATTCCCTTTTAAAAATTTCATCATGAATATCAAACCTAATCTTCCTTTTGAAGAATAGGACAACATCATCTTAAAAGGGCAACTCCCAAAATCATTAATTAGATACAAAAGATACATTGGGATGTTCTGAAATAGTATATTGCAAAGCTAAGATTAACTTTGTACTGGAGGGTTCAAATATTTTAAATTAAAAATATAACAATAAGAAACAATGCTTTATAATACCTGAATTGATACTGAGTAGAAAAGCACCTTAGTTTAATCATTATAAACAATAGACACAGCATTTAGAAAAGAAAAAAGAAAAATAATAATTTGCACTTAAAAGCAAAACCAGGAACACCTGTTGATAAAAGATTAAGGCTTTGGTCATTTGAGTAATAATCTCCTTTTATTTGTTGTTTTTCTTTTAGACAAAAGCTACCATTTCTCTGTTATTATTTCAAGATGATTGTATATTGTCATACTTTATGCTATATTTGATTCATTGTAGAGACCAATAGAAAAAAATGGGGTTATTCAGTCCAAGTACAACATAATCTTTTTTTTTTCTTTAAATACAATGTTTAAGTTTGTGAATCATTCATAGATCTTTGAAAAGAAAAAGAATTAGTTACAAGTTGATCAATGCTGATGACGGCCTGATTTCTATTCAGTCAATGGCTTTTCATCCTATTGCCAAATAGTACAAGTAGACCAGTTGCTGATAGATCTAAGAAAGCTAGTTTTAAAACTTCAATGACTGACAGACTTAAAACTAAATAAAAACTAGTTTTATATGTGGAATTTAAAGCTAGTTTCTTCAAAATGTCTAAATGGTGCCTTTAGACCACAATAAGATTTGAACTAAGTATTTATAACAACATATCTTATTTGAAAATTACCAACATGAGCTCTTAGATGACAGTTGAGTGGCATAGAAGACTTCAAGTACCCACTTTCATAAAATCAAAATTTATATGAATATCAACTTCAAAGTTTAAGATATATTAGTAAAGCTCAAGATAAAGGGGTAAAAAATTAAAGATATACAAGCACAACTTTCATTGGTTCATAATAGATAAATCAAACATATAGAGTGTTTATTTAATGCATTTGAATAATTACAAAATAGCAGAATTGATCTTAGAAAACAAAATATACTAAGCTTGGAAAATGCAAGATTACAAAAATTAATAATAATAATAATAATAATAATGATATAATATTTTAATATAATGCTGTAGTATAATACTAATAGAAGTATTTAATCACAAAAGAAACTGTAGCAAACTGGCACAAAAAATACAAGACTAAGCATGGCTGGGTGAGAAAGGCGATCTACTGGGAATTGTGCAAGAGATTGAAATTATGCTGTGAAATCTTAGAAAAAGAGACGCATAAAACTCTCTAGGAGAATATAAATGAACAACCAAATCCCAGCCAGAATTGTCAATTAGTGGATTTTTGCCATTTCCGTGGACCAGAGAGTGAAAATAAAACACAGCAAAAAGATACACAAATACATGGATCTTGTCAGAGAAATAAAAATAAAAACTGGAACATGAAAGTGATGGTAATACCAATTGTAATTGATGCCCTTGGAATCGTCCCCAAAGCCTGGAAAAAATATTAGAATAACTAGAGATCAGAAGAATCAAGACAATCCAGACCACAGCACTGTTAAAATCAGCTAGAATACTTATAAGAGTCCTAGAGACCTGAGGAGATTTGCTGTCACTCAGATTTCAGAGGAACAAGCACCAGTAAAATAAGAGAGAGAGTGGGAACACTGAAAATCCATGGAAAGATTAAGACCATAGCACTACTAAGATCATCTGGAGAAATTATTGATTGTTTAATTGTTTGTAGGGGTTTATGGCATATCAACCTTTGTAGGTTATTTAATGCCAAATACATTTTTTAAACAACCAGTTCTATTTCAAACAATTCAGTTTAGCATAAGTGCACAGTTTAATCATCAGAAACATTGCTATTTCAAGCTATTCAGTTTAGCCAAACAGTTATAATTCACACAATTCAGTTTAGCATAAGTACGCAGTTTAGTTCTTTTTGACCCTATCAGGTGCTAACACTCCAGGCCAGAGTGGACCTGGGAGCGATGGCAATTAAGAGGTACTCCACACTCCCCAAAGCTCCAGAATTACTGAAACCTTACCATCAGATTGTTTAGTGTCATATTTAAGACACTCGTTGGGGGGGGGCTTACCCCCTCTGAAGAGATGCAGTCGGTGTATTCTACAGCCCCAACTGAAGAAATGAGGATATGAGCTGTCCCTTGAAATACAGTGAAAGCCACCAGCTATCACTGGTGTGAATACATGAAAAGGGTTTTTAAAAAAAAATTTTTTTTTTCAAAGTCACCATTGCCACCTAATAGTTGTTATATTTAATTTACAAAATCTATATGCAAAAGCCATGATTATTATGACACAGAAGTAGTAATGTGTTAATGAAGATATATTGAGTTTATACTTTGATAGTTTAGTGGCTGTTTCTGTGGCTTTCTTCGTTGTTATATATTTGATGTCATATAAGCCACCCTAAATAGGGCCATAGGAAATGTTCATACTTATGTTCAACTTCTTTATTTCCCCACACTCAAAAATTAGAGACCTGGTAGAAACCTAATAATAAAATAAAAATATGATTTTAATATTAGCAAAGAGATACAAGTTTACCATAAGAGTTTAAATGTAAAACCAGAATAGATTGGGCTTTTATATGAAAGTCACCAGAAATTGCTTCACTTTTGATGATTCACAAACATTGAGATATAAATAAGTATTGATTTTAAGTACAAAATCAAATGCTCTCTTATTTTGATTTCCAGTGTTTGTTTTTAATGATCTGAAAACCATACAGCTGATAGGAATCAAGAATTTATTGTTCAAAACAATGGATTATGAATAAGGAAATAAAGATATAAAGTGATTTACAAAGAGGGAGTTAAAGTACAAAAATGTAAAGAAATAAAGAGGAAAAATAAAGAGTCTAGTTTTAGAGAGAGAGGAAGAGAGAGAATGCTTCCAGAAGTTATAGCTTAGGAAATGGGGAGCAAATAGGGATTTGTAAAGACAAAAGATTTCAATATTAAAGGCCAGTAATCCTTTATGAAGTTAAAATATTATAAGTAAAATATTGGGTGCTTTTGAACAACCAACCTAACTAAATTTTGAATTTTGCTAACTTTAGACCTTCTGGGGTTTTTAAAAATAAACTAGATTAACGAGCTACAAAGAAAACCAATATCAGATTTATAATCTATTTATATATAGGCACCAAGAACTTTTAACAGATGACATCTTTACTATTAGGAAAAAAATTATAAAAAAATTGAAATATTAATTTTACTATTTTAAAATATAGTATTTGTAAGAAAAATGATTAGGAAAAAAATTACATGAAAATTATTTGTATCAAATAAATTTGAAAATAAGGGTCTAAATTTTTTTTTTAAATGTGAAGATATTTATCAACAACTTACACCTTGATTTTTAAATAATCAAAAATCAGCTTTCAATAAAAAATTTTGGTACTTATTAATTTATGAATTTGTCTTTTTGTTTATTGGGAGACAAGATATTTATTACTTCAATCAAATTTTAAATAACCAACTATCAGAAGCCACCTGAATAACAAAATTTACACCTAAGATTAATAGTAATACAACAAATTAAAACCAAATAAATAGTGAAATAAGATTATTTTTCTGGACTTATATTAATATTATTTGTTTATTCTAATTCTGAAACTTTTTTCAATCTATTAGCAACCTAGTAATAAGAAATTTCATTTTTATAGTAATCAGTCATGTTAAAAATTGAGTGACATTGTGTCACTGCAACCTATTCTCACTTAAGAGTAATAATACATTTTGTTTTTACAGTGACACAATGTCACTCAATTTTAACATGACTAATTATATATTACACACACACACACCAATCAGCTTGCTACTTGCATTAATTCAGATTAGACAACTAATCACCAAATCTGTGGATACCATTTACATAAAGAATAACTGAGGAGATTGAATAAGGAAACAAACAAAACTAATAGTAACAGAAAATACTTCCATAGATATTAAAGGAAATAATTTATATCTATTTCCATATACGATAGGTTTCATAAGATGAATTTAGAGAAAGATATGTCAAAGAAAAAACAAAGGGAAAAGTTATACCAATTTTCTTTATTAACAAGACTTATACATTTTTGCCATAGTTCAGTCAATTATAAAATCTCAATAACAAAGAAAAAACAAGAATTTAGATATTGTTTCATAAGAAATTAGTTCCTTTCTAATTATCAAATTAGGTGGGGTGTAATTTTCATTTTTAATTTGACCCAACTCAGATAATTATATGTTGATTGCTAAAAATGTTAATGAAAAAGTTTTGTCAAATGAATGAAAGGAAGGAAGGAATGTGTTTATGTAATAGGTTATTTGCCAGAGAAAAATACATAAAAATGAATCTAAAAAGATAAAATTGATTGATTCAAAGAAATATTTATGATTAAGATTTGGAATTCTTTATTAAATAATTAGGGTATTCTTTCAAAAAAATCTTTTCAATGAGGTAAAGAATATTTTTTTAAAAAAATAAAAAAAATGCTATAAAAAAAAATGAAATAAAAAATTATGATTATTGTTATTACTACTACTACTAAAGTACTACATATCTTACAATAATATACATGTGTACACTATATAAAAGGATAGTTTGGTTTGGTTTCTTTGTTTAATGGCATATCAACCTTTATAGGTTATTTAATGCCAAATCCATCCTTCTAGAAGAACAGTAGTGGTACTATTTAACTCATAGCTGGGAGGATAAGGAGGTTCATACCTTTCCCAAGGGTATTTGTCCAAAACTGAACATAATAGCACAATTGGAGTTCAAATTCACTTATTACAATTCTGTAGTCCATCGCTTTAACCATTACACCACGAGGACACCCCACTACCTATATAAAAGGAAAAGAAGGTGCCAATCTCCAAATAATCAATGAAAATACTCATTGAAAATTTGAAAGCTAGCTTATTGCGAACAGGTATATTTGTTTTTACAATGACATATTGCTTTTGGGAGAAGTTTAAAACTGAATATTTGTAATTAATGAGAATTTTTTAATCAGTTTTATATCAATTTTTGACAAAAATAAATCAGCTAGAATAAACCTCATCAACTTATCAAAATCATTTTGAACATAAACAGTTAAATGTAGGACAGGATGTTTTTTTTTTTTTTTAACTAACTTGTAAGAATGTTCACTTTAAAACAAAATATGATGAACTGTGATATTATAGTGAGTGAGTTCAAACTTTAGTCATGCTATTACACTCATTTTCAGATCAACACTTTTGGGAAAGTGAGTCTAATAACGTGATTGGCGTTTGAACTCTTAAAGTCACAGTTCATCATATTTTATTTTAAAGTGAATATTCTTACAATTAAAAAAATCTAGCTAAATGGGTTAAATACTACTGCTCTTCTACAAGGATGGCTTTGGCATTGAATAGCCCATGGTGGTTGATATGCCATTAAACAAAGAAACCAAACCAAAGCCAAAATGATACTGAAAACAGATTTTTTTTTTTTGGTTTCTTTTTCACTCCAATTCTCAAAGTCAAAATAACACAAAATACTTACTGTACTCATATATAAATTGACACTTTGATTTCTAGTCACAAAATCCTTAATTTATGGAATCAATTTTTCAAGCTAAGGTTTGCTCTTCATCCTTCCAATTATATTCAAATTTCAACCTTATAGGAATAAGGTTCAAATAAGCACTTGTAAAAGGAGAATGCCAAAGGAACTAAGTAATTATTTGGGAAGGATCTCCACTTTAAAAATGAACTTGTGTCAAAACTTGCTTATAGTGGGGATATGAGATAATATTACAAAATTATTGTTCATGTAGAAATAGACACCAAATTATACCTAGAAATTAAAGCCTTACAAATTCAACCTATATATAAGTATACATGGTATATTTTTATATCTGACATATCTGCCTAAAATATACCTTAAACTTTCACTAAGATACAATTGGTTAACTTGTCAGGTACGATATATCGTGTTGATTTTTAGTACTTTATCTATATTATGATGCATGTAACGTCTTTCTTTGTCCATCCATAACTTCTGCTAAAATGAGTGTAGTATCTGCACACTCTACATTGGAATAGAGCATAGTATATATATACCTGTAGGATTCTAATATGAAAAAATATCAGAATAATCATCTATAAATTAATAGATCTGCTTTTTTTTTTGTATTAATCTTTTTTAAATTGAAAAATTGGATTGGAAATCAACTTCTTTTCTAATTTACAGCATTTTAATACTATTGCGCAAACAAAATTCTTAATGATGTGCCTTTTTTCACTGTTACAGTAACATATACAAAACTCAACATTATTGTATGGATTATCTTTAATTTTTTTCTTTCTTTCATATTAAACTCTAGAATTTTTTCTTTTATCACAATGTTTTTCCAAAACTCAAAAGAGAAAGGAAAATAAAAACCAAAAATATCTCATTAACATATACCTATATATGCTCTATGTATTTACCCAACCTCTCCACTACCAGAAGGATGTGACACAAGGTCAATTTTTAAGCAGAATAAAGGCAGTTTGAATTCAGAGTTTTCTTTCTCTTAGTCTGGTTACCTAACCAAAGTTAAAGAACCCAGTCTACTCTACTAATTACCCATTACTAGAGAGGGGACATATGGATTGATGCCTTTCCCTAAAGCATAAGTATGAAGTGAAATGCAAACAGGTTCGTCCAGGATTTGAACTCAGTTATCAATTCCATTTCATAGAATGATCACCTATGCCTATACGTGCTGTATCTATCTTCTCTCATATAAAGGCAATGCACATTTTGAAATTGAAATAAAATAATTAGCTATTGATAAGTGTGTACACATAACAATATACATTATAATAAAACACTTATAAAACTGCAAAGGTTCACATACACATTAACTAGATAGATTCTATACACGTTAGAAAGACATAAAAACCAAACAAAAATAAAATGATGAAATAATTCAATTAACCTTTCTCCTTTTAAAAACAAAGAATCAATGAACTCATTTGAATTTATATTTGGCCAAAGGTAACGAATCTTTTTTTTATATCATTTTTTCTTCAATAAAACATATTCAAATCTATTCTTCAGCCACAGTTGTTAATAAACAAACCTCAAAGAAAGAGATGAAAAATAATAATGAAGAAATTTTCTAGATTTTCTTGTGTTCTTCACCTTTGTGTTTTTTCTCACCAGATTCTGAGAACAGATAGTTCTGCAATCATCTGTTGGCGAATAACACTATTAGTCATTCACAGGATGACAAGGAAAATGATATGGTCCACACAGGATTTGTTGGGTTTTTTCATCTTTATAACATGGAGAGAAGGCTGCTGAGAATTCTTATAGGATAAAAAACAGAGTGATGGGAAGCTGGATCAATATTATTACTCAGCTAATATGTATGTGGCCTGAGGATTAATGAAGTAATTTCTTGTCGAAACATTGGGGAGGGGGACATGCAAATTATTTATCAGCAATACTCGATTTTGTACATCAAATTTGTCTTCATTATTTTTTTTATTACAAAACTTACTTGTATGTTTTGTTTTTTTTTGTGCAGGAAGATGAACACAAAGTGATACTTTTAACAGAAAAGTTAACTGCTTAATTTCATATCATTTATTTAATAACTAGTAATTACCCCCACAAAAAAAGGGTTTGACTTTCTACAGAATAATCTCCACCACTATCAAAGAAAGGAAACCAGATAACTATATATAATTCAATACTGGTGTTCTTTAATTACTATTGTTTTGCTGTTATGATAATATGATGCTTCCTTGTTACATTTGACACTAAACATGCCTCAATGGTACCACAATTTTCTCATCTCTTTGTAATGGAATTTTCTAGTGACAGACAAGTATATATATATATATATATATGTATGAGAGAGATCTTCTATACCCAATACTTTAATTTCATCCTTAACTTAGCTGATTTCAGAAACAAGGTTTTATCTACTAATCTATCATACTGTATATTCATAATACTAAAATTATACAAATCAAAATAAGTTAAGTGGCCTATGAAAAATATCATTACTAACGCCACATTAGTATACATCATGATTGATCTCACATTAGAAAAATATCTGAAGAAGGTTTTCAAAATCTTTCATTCTCTTAGTTACAAAGAATGACAAGTTATGACTGCAGCAAGTTAGTTAAGCGAGAAGAGTATTAAAGTGCTTTTTTTATAATGGGGTGAGATCGAAAATTAGTGTATGGAAAGAATTGCTATTTATTACCATACAAATTAACTGTCTAGTATTAGCTTTCATGAAGCCTAAATTTAAATTTATAGAAAACTTTTTCTTTCTTTCCCCTCACCCAATCAGCAGAAAACCCAATGAAACTATAGAAGGGTTAATTGAATTCTTTTCTTTAATTCTTTCATGTGAAATGCTTCAGTGAAGATCTCTTTATTAAACAGACCTAAACAAAATTATTTCTTTATAGTCTTATCCAAACAAACCAAAAATGCTTTTTACAAAAAGAAAGTTAAGTCTCAAATTGGAATTAGTAGATTAGAAAAAAATATAAAAAATAAATAAAAAATTTAAAAAAAAACAAAAAAAAAAACACATACACAAAGAAATATCATAAAAACCATCAGTATTTAAAAGCTGTGGGGTAGGAGAGGATTAACCCTTACATCCTAATGGTAAGGCACGCTTAGCATAACAGATACAGTAATGGAAAATAAAATCAGTGACACAAGATCAAATTATGGACAAAGCTGCTTGCATTTCACTTCATACTAATGCCCCAGGGAAAGGCATGAATCCATCTGTTCTTCCCTAGGTAAGAGTAAAATAGTAAGACAGACTGGGATCTTTAGATTTGGCTAAGCAACCAGTCTAGGAAAAGGAAAATTCCAAATTCAAATTGGATTTACTCCATTTAAAAATTGACCTTATGCCACATCCTACTAGTGGCAGAGTGTTTAGATAAATATATACACCCTAATGAGGTATACAGTCCCAAAAAGATATCTTAAATATCAAATATTAATTTTTGTACATAATCCTGGTTTCTTATATAATAATACTATTGAGAAATTTTGTCTAAAATACTTAAAACCCTAAAACGCTATACAAATCACTAATTTATTTGTATTAAGAATAGTTTCTTGAAGTTATGATTATTTACAAATGGTTATTATCTTTTGTTACTTTAAATCAAAGTTGTTTGGGGTAAAAATGAGATTATATATATATATATATATATATATATATATATATATATATACACACAGACTTGTTTTATTTGAACTCAGGGCCTATTTCTGTTGTAACAGATTTTAAAAAGGAAAAATAACTTTGATTTCTTAATATTCTTAACATTTTCATGGGACTTTGCCGCAGTTTTATATCTTTATAAAATTTATTGATTCATTCCAATGTTTTATTCACATGTCAAAACCATATAAAAGAATCCTTTTCAAGAACATCAATTCAACTTCAATATTTTTTACTCTTGCTTGTTAACAAACATAACATTGAATAATAATATTATGATCCAAATAAATTTGAACTTAAAAAACATTAAGACATCTCAAAAGATACAAAAACACACCATTATTACTCTGTTAACCAATTTATATTTCTAGAATAATTTATATGTGCATAGCTGTATAATACAGTAAAAACATCACATAGTGAGATTTTGTTAAAGCAATACACTTAACATACTCTATCTTTGAGAATAAAATAATTTTCAGTTCAATCTACAATCCAATGATAAATACGTCTTGACAGAACTTAGTCTTTAATCATTTAAATTTTAAATATAAGAGATAACAATGAAATGCTAATTAGAATCATTCACTCCTTAAATATAAGCATCAATATCATCATAGACCACTGTGATAAAAGGTGTCTAGTTGATTATATAAAACTAGTTACTTCATACAAGACAATATTTCAAACAATGACTTGTTCCTTCATGAAACTGCAAATAACTAAATTTATAAGGGGCAGGAGACAAAATGATTGATGATTCTGAAGTGTGGCCTAATGTTTGTTCAAAGATAAGCTGACAGTTTAAAAATAAACCTCCAAGCTGATTTTTTTTTTTTAGTTTGAAAAAAAATTTTTTTTTTTAATTTAAAAAAAAATAATAAATAAATAAATAAATAAATAAAACTAAGAAAGAAAGAATCATTTGCCTCTGGTGCAAGCTGTTGCAGACAAGCTATCAAGTGACCAACCAGCTGGTCATTATGATTAACCATTCCTTCCAAAGCCAATACCAAATGATCACCAAGTTACCAAATGGCCTTGCAATGAACAGATTCAATAGAATAAAATAAAAATGGCAATGTGCACACAGGGATCGTTGCACAAAGGAACTGAAAATCTCTAGCAAATAAAAAAAGCCAGTCAAAGAGAAGTAACAATTTAAAAAGAATAGTAAAAAAAATGAAAACTGATTTCACAGACAATTAAACACATAGGAATGTTATATATTTTCCTCTGAGTAATAAGAGGCTGAAAATTCAGACAATATACATTTGTGGCAGTAGGGTATCTATGCTAGAAAAAGGATTGACCATACATAGCTTTTCATACACACTAATAATAGTCTACAGTCCTCTCAACCCAAATATATATTAGTTTGCTATATTTATTGGAGACTCAGTTTCTCACCTATATGATCATAGTCTGATGATCATATAGACAAAACTAAGAGCCATTGACTGTGTCATAAGTGTGTGTGTGGGTGTGTGTATATATATATATAAAATCAAAAGCAATGTGTTTGTGTGTGTGTAATTATACACACACACATCCTAGCTACTACACCAAAGTGTAGGGATGGGTGCTACTCCTTTCCCTGGATTGCTCCACTTTACCCTTGATACATACCTTATGATGCTGAGTATTAAGCTAGGAAGTATCAAGTACCATTTTTTTAATTTTTGGTATGACACAACCTGGGATTGAACCCTGGTCAATTGGGCCACTGGTAAACACTACCCACTAGACTAATACAGACACACGCACACAAAAAAACCTTAATGTGTTGTAACTGCTATTTCATAAACAAAAGAGGCATGCTCAGTATAACGGTTATCAACCTAGGAAATGGAATCCACAATTAGAGTTCAAATCCTGGATGAAGCAGTTTGTGCTTCACTTCAAGCTAATGCCCTCTGAAATAGCATAAACCCATCTTTTCTCCCTTCACTCTCAGCTATAGGTAAATAGTAGGGCCAACTGGGTTCTCTAGCCTTGGTACAGCAACCAGTTAGTAGACAGGATTTTACAGCAAGTCAACTTTTGGGTTATTTTATACTGAAGGCATTTCTGTTTAATTTCTTCTTTATTGGGGATGGTTGTTGTTTATGTATTATTTTCATGTTTTGCTTCTGTTAGTAATTGGATTCAGTGGTTATACAATGAAGCTTTGGATATTCAAGAGTCTCTGTGGTCATCTTTTTACAGGTGAGGTTTATGGACATATATCCTTGATTAGAGGCTATTTTTTTTCAGAAAGTTTATGTTATTAGGATCTGTTATTTCAAATAGATCCTTCATGCTTTTTTTCACATTTGAATATGGGTGATATTTCTACATTTCATCAATGTATAGCTTTCCACATGATCATTTTGGTGGAATTTTCTGTTTTAGTATGAAGGAGTGAATTAAGTGTGGCCTATGCATAGTCAAGTAAGGATAATCTCTTCTAGTTTTACTAGAATCTGGTTTTCTTTCTTTTAAACAACAACTGCTGTAGAAGGAAAACTGAATTCAAATTGCTGAATTTCACTTTAAAATTGACCATGTGTTGCATCCTGGCATGGTAGAGGGTTCGGATAAATATATACATCATAAACACATGAAAATATAAATTTTAATCTTTAAAATAGATGTCATTGGAAGAAAAAAAATTAATACTCCAAAGTTTCTGACTTTAAAAAGAACTAACATCTCATTGAAATTGATCAATGATAATTGCAAGTGCCAAGAAAAAAGTTTGGAAAATTTCTACACAAGTATGAACCAAATATTCATAGTTTTATGCAAAACACAGAGAGAGAGAGAGAGAGAAAAAATAAGGTTTTAAAAAAAAAACATTATCTCTGGTGTTTTCTTTAATAATTTTTTTTTTTTTTTTTTTTTTAAGAGACTTCTCATATATAACATAAAATAAATGTTTTGTTCATAAAAGGTAAAGGAATTTTGAGGGTCCTATATAGGAGGAGGGGACTTATGAACAACAACAAAATAACTATGTTCAGCCAGGCAGAAAATTTTCTACTTTAGCCATAGTAACAAAAGGAAATAATATTTTTAGAGCAGACTAAAAATAATTATTTTCTAGTTGCCTTTCATAACTAAATTGTATTATTTACATTTTCACAGGATTATTAGAAACTAAATCTCAGTTACTTAAAAAAAAAAAAAAGAGAGATCAATTCTAATTTTGAACACCTTCAAAAGATTTAAATTTGGTAAAAGCAAAAGATTAGTCACTGTTCAAATCCCATCTTGAAAGTATTAGTCGGCCATGAGAAACCTGAGCCAATTTCATGAAAAACTGTCTGAAGTCATTCAATCAAAATGGAATAAAATTGTAATATTTTTTCAAAAAGCAAAAAGATTATATTGATATAATATTCACAGTGTAACAACAAGCCAGAATCCAAAGACTGATCTACATAATAAAAATAAAAGACTTTTTTTGGTGTTACAGACTTGAGTAATCAGTAACATATAATCATCTATTATAGAATTCCTTGAAATATTTTTTAAGTGAACTTTAGTATTTTCAATCACTAACTGACTCTGGTGAAATAAGAGCAATCCTGGCAGCTTCATTATGACTTACTTAGTTTTTCCATCCCCCCCCAAAAAAATAAATACAAATTTACTCATATCGTCCTCGGTTACTAAGATATAGTAAATGTACTAAACAAAAAACTATAATCGCAAAAATATAGCATCAAGCAAAACTTATGTAAGAAAAAAAAGTGGGTGAGTGTGTGTGTGTGTGTAGCATAAAATCATTAGTTAGCATTAAAAAATGCTGTGAATGCCAGAAGTCCAAAGCTTATCAAAAATTTTATCTTCATTGATTGATCTCTCGACTTTCAGTAAAGCAACCAAACTTCCCTCTTCCACCTTCCTTATACTGATCTCTTCATTTCTTCCATTTTAATATTTTTTCTTAACTGTCCTCATTTCCTCTTCTTGATTAATTCTTTTAACTAGAATTCACCAAAAGTCTTTTGTGCCTGTCTCTTACTGCACAACTCAAGGATGATAAGCGCTATAACCAGAAAATTTAACATAATTACCAATGGAAATACAGAGTATGGTTTTCATATATTTGTTTTAGAAATTCCAAAACCTTTTAAATATTTAACAAGGGGTTCAATTTACAATGTTAATATAACAATCAACAGTCTCCATCTAGTAAAAAAAAAAAAAAAGGCAAAAAATAGGTTTAGTTAACTTCTACAAAGTAGATAACTAGCCAAATTTTTTTTACCCAGAAACCACTGTTACCACTCCCCTAACAATGATTTTTCTCAACACCAGAAAATCAAGATAATAAAAAATTAAAAAATCTATGTTGATTTTGTGGTGCAAGCAGTGGCCAACAAGAAGACATTAATTTTTTAAAATCTTCACAAGAAGCAAACCTTTGATCTCATACCTATGTTATTTGCTGTAATAAAAAGTGAGACTAACAAATTTATAGCTAGTTTTAGTAATGTATATCTCACCCATACAACAACTTTTCCCCTAGTTAACATAATTTCTCAACATCTACATCTTTATTTATCAATTTGTAAACAGTAATTCTATTCTTTCAAATAAAAACATCTTTCAGAGGGTACTGAAAGATCTTTAAACCCTAACTTTTTTTTTTAAATTAACCATATATCTGTATTCAAACAGTTGAAATTCATGAATAATTTTTCAGCCAGCAGTGTGAACCATAAATCTTATACTAGCTAAATACATGGAAATTAAATAAGAGTTGACAACTAAAGGTGTCCCTTATACCTCAGCTATTCTTTCATTTTTTGCCTGTATCTTCTCATTTTCACCTTTATCCTTTCACATCTTCATTGCAAGTTCATATTGTTCTCTAAATGTGGATTAGTTTCAGATGCAAAAATTGAATCATGAATGTACAAATATTTCCCTACTATCTTATATTTGTTTTACTCTCACTATTAGAACAATTAATATATTACAATTCTTACATTTTTCTATCATTAACTATAAGTTAGAGCTTTCATCCTGCATGTGTGTGTATATATATATATATATATATATATACACACACACATACACAATTAGGATAAAAATTTAACACTGACAGCATTTTAATCAGTAAAATCTTTACAGTGCTCCATGAACAAAAATGTAAAGCAATATCACAATAATTTCAAGTATGAAAAGGATAATAATAATAACAACAACAATAAATACAAGAGTTTTACATTGCTGACCCTCAGGTGAGCTATTATTCAACTTGTGCATTTCAATGTGTCAAATACTCACCTGAGGGTCAGCAATGTAAAACTCAGTGTTGATTTTCACCCCCCCTTATCCAATTTTATATTTGAAAATATTGTGGTGGTGGTGGTGGTGCATGTGTGTATATGTACACACACCTGTTTTGATTTCCTTTTTCTCCAGCCTTCAACTTAACATTATTTTTCTTCCTCACTTCCCCTCCTAATTTCTTTATGCTTAATATTATTATATGGGTTTTACAGTCAGAAAGCATAACTACTTACAGTTCAAGAGGCCCATGGATCTGAAAGATACTACACTTTAATCTCAAGTAGAAAAGTATAATGGTCATACATACAATAAAGCAGAATAATACAATAGATTATAAGTTTTTCCAAGTTCTTAAGTAAGATTTTCATATTTTTCTAATTTCATCCTGTGATCTATTATGAGAATTAGTGTACACTATATTTTCTTTTTTAATCATTTGATGCCATATGAGAATTTAATAGCAACTCTTT
>OY757910.1:124019986-124117486 GCA_963585895.1 Sepioteuthis lessoniana
ATTTGAAATAATGGTTGTTTTCATCTCTTATGGTTTTTATAATAACAACAGGAATTCCTTGGGCTCAGATACTACACTCTGATCTTATGGATAAGAATAGGAGTATGACACTTTAAAACTGAGCAGAGTATACATCCATATATAAATAACACTATATCATTTTTATGCGGGAACTAAGCTTCTTTAAAATGATCGCTCAATTTTTGTACTCTACTAGAAAAATGAATGTTATTCCAGTTTGAAAATTAAGCAATTACAATCAAAATATTTTCTTTTTTTAAGTTTTTGTTTACTATGGTATTTTGGTTGATTGAGTGACTGATTATTAGTGTAGTTAAAGTAACCATGCTGCAAAGATGGTCACTAACAACATTTACTGCATGAGACACATTAATTAACCAGAAAGCAAAATATTATGTCATAAAACATTTGAGGAACTCTTCAGCTGAAAAGGAAAAGAAATATTTGTATAAACTTGATAATCAATGCTGAGTATAGATGATTAATTGCACAAACTTAATTAAGATAATTGTAATTAGTCTAGCTGTTTAATTAACAATGGTTTTCCATGATGTAAATAATTTAATAAAAATACTGATTTGTATTGTAAGGTGATTTTCCTTCATGTATATTTACAAGAACTGTTTTCTGTGAATGTCTGTAATATCTCTTTGGATGGGATTCATATCTACACTATACATTACCAAAGCTTCAAAGAAGATATTTAAAAGCAAATAAATGAGAAATTCATTTTGATAGTCTAAGTACATAGTTTGAATTCTGTGCTATACATGACTGCATTTGTCATCAAATAGAAAATATCTATTCAATTCAGTTGTCTCTAGATTTCATCAGATTTTAAATATAAACATTAATTTCTGCTTTTCAAATGTCTTATTAATTTCTTGTGCTCACACAGTGTTGAAAAAAAAATAACCAGCTGTTTTGTATATATTGAAATTTTGGAAATATTTCCCAAAAATGTTACAATTTTTAGGGTAAGAATATGTTCTACGAATATTGGCATAAAACCCAGATAACATGGCTGCTACCAAAAACAACACTCGCCACAAAAAATGATTCAAATAAATTAACTAACATAAATATAATCCATGAAAGTTTCATGTAAGAAAGATAAGAAATGAAAGGCAAGGACCCCCCCCACCTCCAAAAAAACAAGAAAAGAAACCAAGTTAAGAAAATATATTGTACGAAAGTTATGAACATTCTACCTTGGTGTTTTTGTAAAAAAACTTGTTCAAACAACTAATAATTGTTTTATTTATTTATTTATTTATTTATTTATGTGTGTGTGTGTGTGTGTGTGTGTGTGTGTGTGTGTGTGTGTGTGTGTGTTTAAATGTCAAAGTTCTATTTGACTCACAGGAACCTATCAGGTGCAACCACTCTGGGCCAGAGTGGACCAGGAAGCAATGGCAATGGAGGGGTATTCCACATTCCCCAAAGCTCCATCATTACTGAGGCCTCACCATCAGATTTTTATGTCATATCTAGGACACTTGTTTAGGGGGATCTTACCCCTCTGCATAGATGCAGTTGGTGTATTCTACAGCTCCAGCCAACTGGTCCGAGAGAGATCATGGTTTGGTTTTAGTGCAATACATTGTAAGAATTCACTGAAGAAAAACTGAATAATTTTAACAGTATGTCAACCAATCTAGACTCACTTTATGCCAAGAGGTTAAGAAATTACATTCATTATTTCCATCCCATCCCCAACATGGTCCTATCAAATAAGTTTATTTGACCCACAGATGGAACCCTAACAGGTACTACTACCACTCCAGATTAAAGTGAACCTGAGAGACTGAGGGAAGAATAAGTTATTTTGGCAATTTAATGGAGCAATGATTTTTCTTATACATTCCTCTACTCAACCATTACCACTGTACATGAATCAAACTTTTACTCACTTATTAAGAAAGCATAAAATTAATATTTTAACAAATTAGTGAAATAAAATTCTTAATTCAATATCAACAATTATTAGAAATGGGACCTTGAATCAAAACTATTTGCTCAATAGAGCAAATAGTTTTGATTCAAGGTCCCAAAAAGAAAATTAAATAATGTGAAAGTATTTATACCAACCTCAAGATTCTTAAAAGAAAACCCATCCAGCTGAAAATATCAAATCTGTAAATATTTGGAGTGATGGTGAGGAAAGTTAGCAACAACAAAAATTTTAGAGTCACGTATATGCATACATTTGTGATTGGCCGAAAAATGTATTAGCTAAAACAAAAAGTTGAATAAAAAAGACATAAGGATATTATCACAAATAATTCCTGGAATGACAGCATTTCATCTTAGAACTTTAAATAACATATACTCTAATACTTGAATAAACTCAGGAAATGTGTATATGAGAATGAAAGAGTCAGTAACAGTATGTGAGTGAAAGTGACCAATGTGAGAGAGAAAGAGATTAAGAGAGACCAATGTGAGAAAGGAGGAAAGAGATATTGAGAGTAACCAATGTAGGAGAGAAAGATTGAGAGTGACCAATGTGAGAGAGAGAGTGAGAGAAAGAAATGATTGGTTGCATCCTCAAACAAAAGCAAGCTCAAAACCAAATTGAATTGTTGATCATTTGACACACATTACCTAATTGCAATGAACTTACAAGTTAATTAGTTTAGCAAAAAACAAACAGACAAAAAAAAACATCAAAGGTTTCAGCTCTCAAAAGTGGTGAGGGATCAATGATTAACAAGATCTAAGACAGCTTTACATCATCTTATACAAATAAATATTTACATAATAATGAGGGTTGAGAGACAGTTTAACATATTTTCTTTACAAATCAATAGAAACACTTAGAAGTGGGAGGGCAGTAGTTAATTTATCAGCTGTCATTGGCAAAACAGCACAAGTCAAAGACCAGAAACTGACAGTACAGGCCAATATCATTAGAAGCACATAGCTCTCACTGAAAATTATAAGATCTTCTGTCTTCAAACTTTGTGACTGCTCAGCTAAAATCCAATTTATATTCTAAAATAAGTTGAAGCAAAAATGTGAGTTTATACTATTCTGTATGAATGGTGGCTTAATAAAGCAGTTTTCTATCCATGATCCTCAAATGTTAATTACAATTAGCAAAGATCAAGGGAAATTCTATGGCACATATTTTTGATTTTAGAATATTTATCACATATAATAGGAAAAAAATGGTTCAAGTAAGAATTTGGTCGGTTGTTTAGGTTTCATGGCTTAACAACCTTTGTAGGTTATTTAATGCCAAATCTATTTTTATACAATTAATCAGTTCTATTTCAAACAATTCAGTTTAGCATGAGTACAGTTTGTCAAAAACATTTCTATCTCAAGCATTTCAGTTTAGTCAAGCAATTCTAATTCAAACAATTCAGTTTAGTGTAAGTATAGATTTGGTTTACACTCAGTTAAATGTCAAAACAGTTCTATATTAAAGAATTCAGTTTAGCTTAAGTATAGTTCCATTTCAAACAATTTAGTTTAGCATAAGTACAGTTTAATTATCAAAAACATTTCTATTTCAAGCTATTCCATTCAGTCAAACAGTTCTAATTCAAACAATTCAGTTTGGCATAAGTATGCAGTTTAGTTCTATTTAACCCATAGGTAGGGCCCTATCAGGTGTTACCATTCCAGGCCAGAGTGGACCTGGGAGCAATGGCAATGAAGTGGGGGCTCCACATTCTCCAAAGCTCCAGCATCACTGGAGCCTCACTATCAGATCATTTAGTGTCATATCCAGGACACTCACATGCTCTCTGCAGAGGTGCAGTTGGTGTATTCTACAGCCCCAGCCGACTGGGCAAAAGTAAGAATTAGAAGTCCATATTAGAAGATGGGTGATATCAGAAAAATATGTAAACTAGTTCCATAAGTTTGACTCCCATACATTTAATTCTTTGAATTATGCTCAGTTTGCATTTTAATGAAGCAAAAAGAAAATCCAAAAACTTGTTGAAAGATGTATTCAATATTGATGAATTTGTACAGTCAGTAATTTAATGGAAAAACACAAAGTGAGGCCCTTGAAAATTTCATACTACATATTTCCCAATGATACAGTACAAATTAAAATTGACCTTTATTATTTGTTTGCTTGGTATTTTGATAAATTAAAATCGTTAGATTCTTTGTTTGGTAATTATATCATTTAGGGGTTGTTTTTTTTTAATTTTTTTTTGCTTTTGAGTATTTTTAATTATACAAGATGAAGCACAAACAATAAATCTCCTCACTTTAGGAAGATAAACTTTTTCTTTTATTATGACTAGGCCAAATCTTTCTGTCACATTGCAATAGGGGCTTCAGATTCTTCCTAGCATCCAAAAAAATATGGTATGTTGAAAATGTATTGAGGTTGAATCTTCACTTCTGAGATTGTATCAACCCGTGCCATTATATTTCTCTTAATATCTTCCACATCCTAAATCTAATTTTCAATTTAGGAAATAAGTAATATAGCATTAGGCCTGTACTTGCACTTTTTGTTTAGCAAAAATCTTGATCAAAACATAGTAAAAATTAATATTGTCTGGTCTAGACTGAGAGAATGGCCAAAGTGTAGAGGCTATCATGCTGGACTGCAACATTGTTGTAAGCAAATTCAAACTCCAGTCATGTTGTTACAATCACTTTTGGATAAATTCTTTGGGGAAAGGTAGGAACTCCATTAGCTCCCTATCCGAGCTATAGGTTAAATAGTACCACTGCTGCTGTTCTACAAAGATTGATATATCATTAAACAAAGAAATTAAATTAAACCAAATTGAGACTTTGCCAAGATCTTGTCACATTTAATGCACCTCTTTATTTAAATCACGTATGGAAGACTTAGTTGAGAAGTGAACTGAATGAGACACGAATCATCATCAAGCAGGCCACACTAGTAAAAAAATTCAAGGTAATTTAATCTTTTTCCCCACATGAGGTTATACATTTAAGCATCTGCCTTAAAAATAAAGATCTTTTCTAAAAAAAAAAAAAAAAAAAAAAAAAAAAAAAAAAAAGGAGTTTTAGGTGTGTCACTCATAAAGGCTTGTGGACTGCAGTTTGTTTCGCGTCATACCAAAGACTCAAAAAATGGTACTTGATGCTTCCTTGCTTAACACTCAGCATTATAAGGTACGGATCAAGGGTAAAGTAGAGCAATCCAGGGAAGGAGTAGCGCCCTCCCCTACACCTTGGTGTAGTAGCTATCGAAAAGGGAGCCTTCGGGTTACCCTCGATTATGGTCGCCAACTTTTTTTTATATGTTTGTAAATTTTTTTTCATCTTTAAACCCAATCATCCCTAACTTCATTAAAAAGTAAATATTCACAGAATTATATTCCTCCACTTTCTTTCTTTTTACAATTTCTTATTCATAGTAAAAGAACTAAGTTATTAGTTCCTAAATACAAGTTATGGCACTTGTGGTCTAAACTTATAAAATATAAATAACTGATCTTGGATAAAGCAAAATGGGAATTCTTCCAAGCTGTAGCTGTGTCAATACTACTGTATGGTTATGCCAGTTGGATGAATGAAACATCTGAAGAAACAGGTAGATGAGAACTGCATGCTGTTTTGAACAAATCCTTGAAGCAGCATCCAACAAAACAGTAGCTGTATGGCCATTTACCTGCCATCTCAAACCATGCAAGTGTAGTGAAGAAAACAAGCTAGGTACTGCTGGTAAAGTAAGGATGAACTCATAAACAACATTTCCCAATGGATTCTTATACATGGGCACACCAGTGTTGGCCAACTAGCACAAACTTACATTTATCAGCTCTATGTGAACACTGGAGACTGTCAAAAGGACTTGCCAAGAATTAAAGGAATCCATGTTGTCAGTATGCCTTGACAATGTTGATTATTAAATGACAAGAACATTTCCATCCTAGTACAACCATTAATGGATATGTATTTAAACCCAATCATCCCTAACTTAAAGTAAAGTTAATTGTGACAGAATGTATAATATTGAATTGTGTATTCTCTCAGTAATGTGTATATTTCTTTTCATTGATCTACCACAAGTAAAGTTAATTGTGACAGAATGTATAATGAAAAAAAAAATCTAGTATGTAGGACACACACAAAGAAGGAAAGTAAAAATATGAATATTGATAAATGAATCACATAAAATCCAGTTAACCTAATCTCAATCCAACCTTTACCTTTTTTTTTATCATACATGTGAAATTGTGATACTGTGTCCTCATCAGCCGCTGACCAGAGATGATCCCACAGTTTATGTCCACCCAAATATTTGCATACTAAAGCACCACTCAGGTGATAAAAACATTAATATTATTAATTTAAGGATCTCTGGTAGGGTACAAGGACAAATAATCACCAGTTAATTTATCATGAGGTCAATCAGTCTTAAGTATCTGCTATAATTGGGTTATGTTTATTAGATGGAACAATAATCATTAGATCAATATGGCCACCAGTAAGCTTACCATGTTAGAAAAAAAATTCTAAATAAAATCATAAATATAAACATATATATATATATATATATATAAATGCTGACGGATTTGCAATATATTGGAGGTATGAAAATTGTACATGCAAAGCTTGATTTCCTACAAACGTGAATAATGAACAGATTAAGATTGGATTACATGTTCATAATTCAACATTGGTAGAAATGCAAAAATCAGCAGCTCAAATATCAAAACACATTCAATTTCATCTCATCATGATCTTCACTTAATTATGGCCAATTAACTTTGGAATTTCAACAGTTGTGCATTACCACAAATTTCTCCTCTGCACAGATTAATAGAAATATGAGATGTCATAGGCAAGCTGATTTCAATTATCCTGCTACACCATTCATAAATATTAGGTTTGTTTTTGTTCTTTTTATCGCAAGTGCATATTAATAGCTTGACAATGACATCAAGTTTTCACAAAATGAAAATGGGGTGAAAAATTCAAAATGAATAGTAACATTTGCAAATGATGAAACGATTGAAAGATTGAGCTGGAACATTCAAGTGCTACTCTGATATTTTTCTTTCAGTTATACATATTGCAGATTCACAATGGTATTTTAACTACCCCAAAATTGTTCACCTTGATCTTAGACAAACGCCATGGTGATAAATTGTCTTATTGACCAGCAAACAATCATTCTCACATCAAATTAACTGACAACAAATTGACCTGATGTCTGTGGTAGATCAATGAAAAGAAATATACACATTACTGAGAGAATACACAATTCAATATTATCCTGTTTGTGTTTGTATCATTATAAAGAACACCTCATCACTTTTTTTTTACCTAAAAATATATTTGGCAAAACTGAGCAGGAACCATTTTTCCAAGACAATTCTTCTAACATTTGGCATCTACTCAGAACTGACATTGGGTAAGTGGGAAGGATATATATATATATATATATATATATATATATATATATATATACACACAAAATAGTTGAAAGGTATGACATGACAACTAATATATAACTATAAAGTGGTGAAAAGAACTGGAGCAGGAGAGATTTGTCCTGCTGTCAGAATATTTTAAGTGCAGAAAATGTCAGCAATACAAGCACCTATGTGCAAACCAATGCTCAAGAATGACTGATTATTTACAGCATACTAGAGAAAAATATAACATTTTTGTTTTTGGTTTGTTTTTTTGTTTTTTTTAAGGAAAGGAGGGGATATTGACCTGGATACTACCAGACAGGTTTTCAGAAGTTTTAGTATAAGCTCTTTTTAGAATATTGAAAAGTGGAACAATTGGCATGGAAAATAAAATTAGCAAGCCAAGTTCGAACCAAAGCTATCTGTGTTTAATTTATGCAAATTCTCTTGAGAACAACATGAATCAATCTTTTCTTTCTTTTGCTATGTATGAAATAATAAGGCAGCCTAGGATGTCTAATTTTAAAAAAAGAACATCGGTTGTAGCAGAATACTGAAAAGATCACTCATTCTCACATGAAGACAAAATCTTTGACATTTCAAATCAGTAATTTCTAGATTGATTGATTTTAATGGCATGACAAGTCTAAGGTTATTTTATGCCTAGAAGTCAGGGAATTGCATACATTGTACATCTATAATTACATTTGTTTTGTAGTTAGGAGTATTTTCCACATGGTTATATTCCTATTTAATACAAATAATTTGCACACAATTGTATGGTTTCAAGTATTCCTATGTAATACTGTTCTCCTCAAGACATCGGTAAAAAAAGTACACTGGGATCTTTAGTCTTGGCAAGACAATTTGAGGAAGGAAAACTGAACTCAAACTAGCTTTCATCATCATATCACACAGCTAGCACAGATTTCCCTTACACTCTCCATCAGTCCCTATCATCCATCACTCCTGGCAGGTTTTCCAAACTACATCCCGTGTCTGCACAGAGCTGATAGAGATAACTTCTTGCTGGTCAGCCAATGCTGGCATGTCCATATGTAGGAGTCCATAAAAGAACATCACTTGAGTTCGTCCTTGCTCCTCCAGCAGTGACCTACATGACTTGTTCATCTTGAATGGTTTTAGAGATGGAAGGTAAATGGATGTACAGCTGTTGCTTTGTGGAGTGTTGCTTCCAGGATTTGTTCAATATAGATCATAGCATTCTCGAGCAGTTCCCAACTAGCTTTTTCTCTATGCATTTTGTCAGCATCCATGTGGTGCATCTATAGAGTAGTATTTATACAACCACTACTTGGAACAAATTCCTTTTTATTTCATTGGATAGATCAGACTTCCATATAATCTCTAGCCTATTTATAGTAGCTCATGCCTTTACTAGGCACATATTAACATTGCTCTCAATAGATGAGATACTGCTGCCAAGGTTCATGAACTTGTCAACTAATTTCAGAGGACAGCCATTTAGAGTGGAGATGGCTCCTTATTTAAAACATATGTACTCCATTTTGTTTACATTCAAGTGACAGCCAATGCCTCCTGCAGCCTGTTCCAGGCTGTGTAGCAGTCTCACCAGATGCTGGGTAGAAGAATTTCACAAATCAACAACAGTCAAATAGTTCAGTCAGGAAACTACTGCTAAGGGTGGCATCTATTGATGAGTTAAAAAAAAAAAAAAAAGAAAGAAACAGCCCAAAAATTACCATGACTAATTAAAGCCCAAAACTAGCTTTACTCTTATTAAAAAAATTGACTTTGTGGCAGAGGAGTCAGGTAAATTCATGCAGAAAAAAAAAAAAAAAAAAAAAAAAAAAAGTAATTCACAACATCTGATTTTAGCCAATCTGATTTAAAAAATTCTTTGAAATACTTACAAGGCAAATTTGTCAATTTGAAAAAAAAATTAAAATGCAAATCAGATTAGCTTCCATTGAGATTTATCAGGAAATTATTCAGGTTAATGTGTCTCAGGGATTGTTGTATAGTGAGTGTTCAAATGATTTAATACCGTCTACCACTCAAGAAATTGAAATACTGTAATAATTCAATTCAAACTTGATAACTGAAACAAGTCTGTCAAGCAACCATCCCATTATGTTGCCCATATAGATATATGACAACTAATTCTATTAGTAGCAAAATGGAATGTTACCCACCAAATACAATTTCCAACTGAATAGGTGAATACAAGTAGTTATACAGAGACCTATAAGTTTCAGGTTTTTATACCTCCCTCCACCTATGCTCTCCACATGGTATTTTAACTTAATAAAATTAAAACCAGAAAAAGTTAAATTTGATCAAAGTAAATACAAATCAACTGATATCTAACACTGATGAAATAGTCACACCTCTATAATATATATATCTTCAACTAGAGCCTGAAAATTTTTTTAACTATGTTAGGGATCTCAAACTCAAGGATATAAAAAGGCCATTATGACCTGGGAAGGAGGTGCATTGAGCCAATTGGGAGGACAGAAGGAGATGGATCACAATTTCTAAGAATTATAGAGCTAAATTCCAATACAATTAATAGGCGACTAGAGAGACTTTTTTTTTTCCTTTTTAAATATGATAGCAAATGCCTAAGTTTATGTGAACATGTTCAAAAAGTCTCAGTCAAAAAATAAAATTGAAAAATTAATTTTTGATAAAACACCAAAGTTTTACAAAAATATTGTTTTCTGAAATGATTCATTCTTAGGGTCCCTGAAACACCTGAGCAATAATATTCTGATTATTTACGATCGTAGTGACAGAGCACTAATTAAAGGTTTTAAACTCGATCTATCTAAATATCTATTTGTATCAAACAAATATAAAACAATGCAAACTAATTACTATTCAACATTACCCAATTTTCCAAACCAGAAATTCATTTAATACAGCAGGATTATTTCATATTGTCTCAGCTAAATTCCTTAAATCATCCAAGATAGGATTTTAACAGACTACAAAAAACAATACATATAAGGGAAAAGGCAATATTGCTGTAATATAAATTCACTAAAACGATTTTTGAATAATTCAAAGAATTTACCATCTTAAAACATTAACCATGCTGAAATCCAGTCAAATAATTCTGTGTTGAAAAGCAATAAACTTACTGGGAATTTTTTCAATGTATACCTATTATGGTTAACAAGCTCGGCTAGCTAATCAATGGTAATGCATTTGATTCTCACTGAGTGTCCCATATTTCTGGCCTTGTGCCAAACAGAGCAAAGCTGGGAATTTTTCTAAACTTATATATTAACTTAAGTATGGACTATTTCAGAAGAAAATCTTGATTTGGGGGCAACTGTTGTTAGTATAAATAGTCAAAAAATTCTGTGAGTTTTGTTCAGCATTATATCGCAAGTGACTTGAAAGAGTGAACCAAACAGTTCATTTCACAGAATATTTATTAGCTGTATTAGCTGACTCAGCAGTCACATTGATTTATCAAACAGTCATGATGACATTAAAAAGGAATCAATATTTTGACATGAGCCATCTGGATAAAGGAAGTGGCTACTCATTTCCGTACATTAATGCTATATATTGTAGATGATCAGTCATTGTGCTTCTAAAATCTCAGTAATATTAATAAATCCTATAATTTTTATGTATGATAGAATGAGAGATTATATAAACGTATATACCTTTAAAAAAGTTAAAAGCTATTGAATGAATTATAGTAAAATTTTGGGTAGTTGAAGAAAATAAAAAGTAGTCAAGTTACAGTGGATCTATCCTAAATATAGTACATCTCTAATCATTGCACAAAGAGGGAATAGATTTTAGGCGTATACCCTGATGTCTGCAGCAAAGATCAAGCTACCCAATATAATTTATCTAATAATAAATCAGAATTTACATGTATTTTCCAGTATACATGTGTGTGTGTGTGTGTATATATATATATATATATACACACACACACATACACTACAAGTTTCAGACTTTAGTCTTCTTCTGGAATTTGACTGGTAAGTTCTAGCTTCTAGTTCATTAGTGTTGCAGGATATTCTCTCTGGTAGAAGGTTATACATAATCATTCCACACAGGCTCGTGGAAGGTTTTTGTTACTGAACCTTTGTACTAGAGTGTAAGGGATGTATTTTATACAGCTTTTGGAGCAATGGCTCTTGAAATCGAAGTATTGTTGGTTGTCTGAAGTCTGTGGTAAATATCTGATAATTTGGCCATTTTGGTTTTTAACAAGGACATCTAAAAATAGTTCTTTAAAAAAATAAAATTCACCATGGAATACAATTTTAAAGAGATTTGAATTAGCAGAAAAAATATCATTAGAACTACAACCCCCCACCCCACAAAAAAAAGCAATGATCACTCTTTACCATAGGTATTGTTACAAACCAGCTTTCAGTGGAACTGTGGTAGCTGGCACATAACGAGAATAATAAAAAAAAATATATAAAATTGCGAGAATGTCCCAAGGTTCGAAAAAAAAAAAGGGGTGAACTATGGGAAGGGAATTTCTCCAATTGAAAACTCTCAGTAAATCACAGCGGAATAAGCAACAAGCACTCACAAAACCAACATAACACAATTTGAAGATTTAACAATAAAATTTATTACAACATTAACAACGCAATTAGGGAAAATAAGAATAAAAACAAAAAGGCTTTAAGAACAGAAGGGGATGGAAAACTAACGTTACTGTGTATATATGAAGTCCTAGACGAATCACAACTCAAACAGATTTGCAAGGAAGACACATAGAGGCAAAAGAAATATGAAACTCACTGAGGGTTTAGGACTTGTTAACAATCTTTTTTCTTTTTCTTTTTTCTTCTTGAAGATACTTGAACTTAAGTGCCACGAGGAGTCTTTAAGTTTCTGCTGTCTTTTTCTTAGTCACATTTCGGGTGTACTGGAACGGAGCTCTTAAATGGATGTTGATGCCTCGAAGTCAGGACCACTACTACTCTCATCATCTAGCATGAGTCAAAAACCAGAAGGGTCTCTCCCCTGACTCTTAGAGCTGGACACATGGTTGATAAGGTCACCCAAAGTTCACTCCAAGAGTTCAAGGCTAGCTGAGATGGGTAAATAGTGGAAAGGGGTTGACTTGCAATTCCATTTCTTGTCGTAGTCGTTTTTCTTTTCTCTTCCTCCTTTACCCCCGTGAACTACCGAGCAAATCATGCATGATGAGAAAGGGTATGCTTGGCGCCTCTCCTTCCCAACTTTATTTTTCATCTCGGAATAATAACAAACAAAACACACTTGTAATGTACATAAAAAATATATTTCTCCTATTTTCTACCCCACGTATCAGTATCAACATACAAAAACAACTCTGAGCAATTCACAGAAATACAAAAAAAATCTAGATTAAATCAGAAACATATTAGACATAACAAAAATCATTAAAGGCAAACAACAACTAAAAACTTGAAACATACACTAACTTCATCTAAATTTGGGAAACACATAACACATGGAGTTTCAAAAAGCAAAAATAAAAGATGTGATGTACTAAATATCATCACTAAAGGAAAATCTTATACCTTCAAAAACTCAAAAACAACATTCATAAATAGAAATTTAAAGGTTTGGTTTGGTTTGTCTGGTTTTATGGCATATCAACCTTTGTAGGTTATTTAACGCCAAATCCATTTTTATGTAAATAATCTGTTCTATTGAAAACAGTTCAGTTTAGCATAAGTACACAGTTTAATTGTCAAAAACATTTCCATTTCAAACTATTCAAGCAGTTATATGTAATAATTCAGTTAAGTGTAAATACAGTTTTAATGTCGAAAAACAGTTCTATTTCAAATAATTCAGTTAAGCATAAGCACGCAGTTTAAGTGTAAGTACAGTTTAATTGTCAAAAACGTTTCTATTTCAAGCTATTCAGTTTACTCAATTCATTTTAGCATAAGTATGCTGTTAGTTCTATTTAACGCATAGATATGACCCTTATCAGGTGCTACCACTCCGGGCCAGAGTCTACTATATCTTCATATACAAAAATCAAAGAAAAGATTTTATCATACAAAAGCTAAATCCCTACCTTTAATGGCATTACCTAGTTTTCAATTGAGTATTATTAGTCAGACAGAACTGAAGAGAGGCTGAAATTAGATAAATAGCTGAAAGGAGAAATATATAAATTAAGATGCTTTTTACAGAAAGGAAGATAGAAATGAGCTGGTTGAGTAAAAAGCAACAGAAAATATGATTATTCATGAAGAGTGAAGTGGGGTGGGAAGAAAACTGAATATAGATGAAAACAATTCTAATAAGCAGGTGGGACTTGATTAGTTAGTTGGTTGGTTTAACATATGGTTGGTTTATTGATTGAATTTATAAAATTAAATGCTTTGAAAATGAAACATGCACACATAAAAATCTTCAAGTATAAAATAGGATTAAAAACTCAACACTCAGAGTTTCACACTTAATGTTAAGGTGAGCTCATATTCAAAATATATTTAGAAATGTGTTAAACATTAGGTCACCTGAAGATCAACAACATAAAATATGAGAGAAGTTGTGAGTTTTTATCCTGTTCAATTATTATATTTTCCTACTTGAAAAGTATTGTTCTATTGCTCTGCATTTTCATTCAGAGATGACTGTTCAGATTTCACAGATTAAAAATGCTTTTAGCAAGAAAATTTTGCGGGTCATGGTAATCTTTCAATCGCTGTTTTTATTCTCGTCTATAGAAGCCACCCTATTAGGTGAGCAGCAGTAGTTCCCTAATCAAACTATTTGATTCTAGCCATTGAACCATAGGATTCATATGCCAAGGGCCTGGTTAGGCATGGCATTGAACCATCAGAGGGTTTATCCGTTCACCTTTACGTCCACCATGCCGCTTCCAATGGTTTTCAAAAAAAAATTTTTTTCTCTTCTTTCTTCCCCCTTCTGCAGCTCAATAGGGGATATGCTGAACCTCAGTTGCTGATAATGGGTCTCAATGGAATACCATCCTTATGAATTGGAAGTGTAATGGTTATAGGCGTTGGTTCCCTAAGCTTCTAAGGAGACAATCATCTGGAGGTTGAAGGTTCAATCCTGACTGCAGGTGAGTAACAATACAGGAATACTTAACACTTGTACCCGGTTATGGCTCACAGAATCAAAACAGGCGATCCCCATGGATTCAATGAAGGATGTAGTCCGAAGTTCCATGAAGGTTCCCGGGTTCGACAAACACCTGAAGAAGGCTGGAGGATATATCGTCCGAAACGTTTTGGAAATAACAATCTTTGGAAATAACAATAAAGATAGAAACAATAAAGATGGAGGTACCAGTGGTGTAATGGTTATTGTCGTAGGAAATGGACACGGCGACATGAGTTCAAATCCTGGACGAGTCTGATTGCATTTCACATAGCACTAATACCCTTGGGAAAGGTTTGAATCCAATTATTCTCCCTCCAGCAGACTGGATTCTTCAGCCTTGATGAGGCAACTAGTCTAGGAGAAGGAAAACTGAATTAAAACCTGTTAAACTCCACTTAAAAAAATTGACCTTGTGTCATATCCTGCCTGAGCGAAGGGGTTGGTAAATAGGATAAAGATAGAAACAAAAGTCCGAAAACTCTTTATGATAAAAATCATCAAGCTTTGTCTCAAATTTAGACAACTAATATCCAGTCGGTACGGACCCAATACAATATACGAATGGAAACAATTAGAAAAACCGAATCAAAAATTGGCACGAATGATGAACCATCTTACATTCCTATGCAGATACCGAGACCTCAAGCTAGTTCCACCAGGCTTAACAATAAAAATCTCAGTTCTTTCCAGGACGGCGCAGAAAGTAACAAGAAGATTAGAGCAGGAATTAGTCCGAGATTATATATATATATATATATATATATATATAGTGACGCTGCATAAATAAGTATCTTAGGACGAGAGTTTATTTTATGCGCATGTGATGTCGGGGCAGTCTGGCACTTGACCCTCCGCAAAATAAGTCCGAGTCAAGACTCCTTTTTCGGGCATATGGTAACTGGCAAATAATGTAAGGGTTAATTTTGGGCTAGACTGATCTCCAATGCTGGCAAAGGGGTTTCTGATTCACTTTCACATACACCACCAAGTCCTTCATATTCCTACCCCTTCGGATAACGGAAAGCATAGACTTCAAGGTTAAAAAAATATTAACTGTAGTCAAATTTCCAAAAATTCCCTTATAATATTTTAAGGTCAATAAGACATTTAGTTAGAATTAATGAATGTGATACAAAGCTGAAACAGATATGTGCAAAAGAAGGCGACTTAATAGATAAATAACACAAACAATAGATTTCAACACAACAGTGCATTTAAAATAGAACAAAGTTTTAATAGGCGACGACCAGATAAATAATGATAAGATTTAAGAAACAGATTCCTTTTTCTTTTCTCTTTAAAGTACCAGCTATATTAAGCCAGCAGGCAGTGTCAAAGAGAAATGTCTCTCAACAGTCCTTTTCGTCTCTCTCCTCATTTCTTTCTTTCGTTATTTCTCTTTTACTTGAGAAAATGCTCAAGTCGCCTGGCTGAAGGATGTAATAAAATTCATCCACTAATTTACTGTTGATGAAACAGAATCCTTCCTGTTTCTCTTTTCTTTTTTTTTTTCAAATACATATAATTCCAATATTTAAGAAGGGTAGAAGGAAACAGTTTAAGTTATATTTATCTTTGACAAGGCTAGTTCTCAGGTTGCTTTCTTTTCCGGGCAAGTGGGATCTCCAGAATCCGGCTGAATGTTAGCCCTTTCTGCTGACTTCTGTCCAAATATTCTGTTCTAATCTTTTCACCGGAGATTTTTCCCTGAGCTTGGCTGGATTGGCATCTATTTCATGCAAATGTCTGTCCAAAACTAAATATTCTTTTCAAAACTTCCGCTAATGAAAAGATAGATATATATATATATATATATACACACACACATAAACACACACACACACATATATATATGTACACACACACACACACACACACACATATATATATATCAACACACACCCACAGAGAAACACCTACACTTAGATATACACATATATATCAACACACTACACACACACACACATATATATCGTTGATTTAACATCACTAATATCATCTCTCTCAGTCCTGATGATTGTTCATTAGAACCGAAATGCTATAGTGTTGACTACGTCTCAATGAATCTCTCCTACTTGGATTACCTTGTTATCAATTTTTCTTTACAAATTGTCAGATTACAATCCATTATTTACTTCCATATATACGTGCACGCACACATACGTACATGTAATTGTTTCTATCTCACTCTCTATATATCTATCTATATATAAGTATATATATACAAGTAACCGGGACATTGGCCCAGCGGTTAGAGTGTTCGCCAATGGCCCGGGAGACCTGGGTTCAATCCCAGGTCGAGTCATACCAAAGACTTTAAAAATGGAACTTGATACCACCTTGCTTAACACTCAGCATTATAAGGTACGGATCAAGGGTAAAGTGGAGCAATCCAGGGAATGGAGTAGCGCCCTCCCCTACACCTTGGTGTAGTAGCTATCGAAAAGGGAGCCTTCGGGTCACCCTCGACTATGGTCGCTAACTACTATATATACACACACACACACACACACACGCATGCATGCATCCGTGTGTGTATGTGTGTGTGTATATATACATATGCCTGAATACTTACACAAAAGCAATCTCTACTATTTTTTTTCTTTCTAATTTCCCCCAACTTTATTGCTGAGGTCTTTTTACATTCTACAAACCTTAAACCACCACCATATATAAATAGTTGGTTTCCAGTGAGATTTGAACATATTTTCTACTACCCCAAAGAACCTTTTTAACTAAATCTTTTGATTAGAAAAAAACAGTTTTGGTCAGATAGCCCTCACCCCTGGGATAAACAATGCAAGCTCATATCTCATAAGAACATCATTTCCTTGATTTAATGAAGGTAATGTCTACTTGCCTCTTGAGTTTGTTTTTTTTCCTCCACTCAAAAAATATTTTTTTTAATATTTGAAAAATAGTCACTAGAATCAAAGTATTGAATTCCAAGGGGACTACTTTTTTTAAATTAAAATTTCATTCTTTGTTCATTTCAGTCTTGGTAAATACAAGATCTAACTGAATACTTTCTGAACACCCCTTTTAGTGTGTGCATTTTCAATCAATATGGATATGCAGTAGAAAAAACAAAAGCAGGCATTGAGTTACTAATCAAAGAAAGATGTAATGCAGCTAGCCTCCACAGAAGGCTCAAAAATGTGCATGGTGAGGAGAAAGAATTGATGAGAATAATGTTTAAAGATTAGTCTAAAAGTTTCAAAGAAAAAAATGTTGAAGAGAAATGATGTTATTGAGAGTCATGGCCTGATCAGAATTAATTTCAAAACACTTCTACATTTCCAGTACATGCTATTTGCATAACTATTTAAAGAAAACTAAATCATGTTTTTGAATTTAAAAATTTTGTCTAAAGTTAATAATGACAATACTTCATCTAAAAAAATTCAGACCTTTGAATAATCTTAACTTTTTGTTAAAGAGACTACCACCAAAGATTGTATATTCCTGCTGTATTTTTGGGTGGGGGAGGTAAGTAAGGGTTCAAAAAATGATTAACTGTATTCACTTTTAACTATAAGGTTGTAAAATTCAAAAAAATTGCTTGAATTATATTTAGTACAACCTTTGTCAATCTCAAGGTTTCATTTAGATAAAAAAACATTTTCAAAGTGACAAGACAGACAATACTATTTATACAGATCTTTACCAGTTGGACTAAAAATGATAGCATTTGTCTGAAACAATAGGTCATCAAGCCCCGAGACAGGAAAAGAGAATAAAAGAAATCAGAGTCAGGAAGAAGTGGGGGATATCTATTTAAAAAAAAAAAAAAAAAAAAAAAAAGAAGAGAGAGAGAGAGAGAGAAGAAGAAGAAGAGAGAAAATGGAATTAGTGAGAAAGCCAAAAGTAACAGTTAAGTTTTGAGGATACATTTGTTTGTTTTTTTTGTTTTTTCTTTATGTGAAGATGAGACAAGCTAGTTAGATTCATACAAAATGAAGTCAAAAATAGAGAATAAAGGAAAAAGTTAAAGAGAAAAAAAATAAGATTCACACACACACACACACACACACACACGTGTGTGTGTGTGTGTTTCTGTGTGTAAGAATGAGAATAAAGATGAATAAAATCTGTCTAATAACATTTCTTTTAAGCACAAAATCAGAAGATTGTTTAAATATGACCTGCTTAAATAATTCCTTTGGCAGCCATTAAGCCCAATATTGAGTCAATTATATAATCAATTGCAAAAAAATAGAGATAAATATTCTATGGTTTCTTTTTAATGTCAGTAGCCCTTTTAAAAATAATAATAATAATGATTGGGTTGAGTATAAGTGCAGACGCTACATTAAATTGCAATCGAGATTTGAAATTACTTTATTTCTAAATTTTTAACATTTTAACACCAGGTGTAAAATAACCATACTACTGTGAGTAAGGTATCGCTTCACAATTAACTGACTATTGGTTGTTTGTTGTCAAACATTTTTTCGTTGTTGCATTTTGTGAGAGCATCCTGCTGTGACATTTTACCTTAATATCATTCAAAAATTATCTCACAACATATACCTTCCCATTTTGCACTTCTTTTAATATTTCATGAAGATAAGTATAATTTATTAAACCTATATATGAACTATTAATCATTACCAACACTACAATGTTCGTCAGAATATTCTCAGTTCAACTTTTAAGTATCAGTTCATTATTAAAATTCTCTCATCTTTGTCATCTAGTTGTAATTCAGGTTATACAAATTTCAATTCATTAATAAAGTCTAATTGTTATCCACTACAAAAAAAACTTTGCCATTCAATTAAAATCACAAGTATATAAAAGTCAGAAGGAAGTAAGTTTATTTTATATCTAACCAAAGATCTGCTAGGTATCCTATAGAAAGCTAAAATTTCACCCTTTGTAAGTAATAGTGATAATATAAGAGTTTTTGAAAATGAAATTTTATCAATTTCAAACAAAAGTATCTTATTTCTTTTTGGTAACCCTTATTCAATTTGATTCACAGATATTCTTGATTTATTATTTTAATTGATTTAACAATCCTTCATTGAAACATTTTTTCTAAATACAGCTGTTGCTTCATAAACCAATACATATGATGAGATTCTTATTATTTCAGATTGAATGTACAGCAAAAATAATTTTGTAAATTAACTATAAACTTTCTTTCCATTGTAGACCTAACTCATTTAAAAAATCTAAATACACTGAATAAACAAATAGGATTGATGATGAGGATAATTATCAGTATTATTTTGTTTTTGTGGATCCTATGATACTCATAATGTAAAAAAAAAAAAAAAATGAATAATGTAGTAGCACTAAGCTTTAATATATAATGTTAATTTCTTTTATGTCCTTTTCAAACTCAGATTGAGAGAAGACATAAGATTGTAACACGATAAAAAGTTTATTTGCATTATTGTTGACTCTGGAGGGAAAGAACTTTTTCAATTAGATAAATAACAGGAAAGGATTTATTTTCTGTTTTGTATCTGAAGATTTTAGCATTAATCTTGTTCTTTCACAAAATACATTTAATTTTGCATTGCATCATGATATAAAAAGTAATTTATTCTATTTGTCTATATTTGTCCATATTTGTTAGAAATATTAAAATCTTACAACTATTTTCTTTAAAAATGGTTTCTAATCTATAAGATTTATTTTCAAACTCTTGATCAGATTCATGAAAGATATTGCACCGATCTTCTCCATGTTTATTTATTCTAATTATTTGATAAATCATCATATAATGTTTGAAGATTATACAATAATATTGGTTATCACAAGCCTATTCTTATACATTTTAATGACTAAATGAAACAACAATTATTGTACACAGCACAATATTTTGAGGATGGCTATTGTGGTAATTCTTAACATAAGAGTTTTGAAATTTTCTAAAAATTAATTCTATATTTTAGGATTCAGGAATAAAACAAGTAGAACTAAATAACATAAAAACAAAAACTCGTGTTTTTCTTTTTTTTGGGGGGGGGTTAACTGACATGGATCAAAACATCTTACTGGTAAACATCAGCAGACTAAAATTTTGGCAAAAAGTTAATTAGTAGAAACTATTTGGACAATTGAATCTTTTTATATTCTTGGAGTGAACATTTTGGTTTCTATATTCTTCAGGAGCATAATCTAATTAAAAATAAAAAGAATTAATTTTCCTGTGGAAAAACTCCAAAAGAAGTTTGGCTGATACACTTGTGTAGTATGGTCAGTGGCAACTGCAATGTTAGTGATGGCTATTCATCAGCTGAGGAAGAAAAACAACTTGACTTTTAGTGTTTGAATCTTTTGTTGTTTTATTCACTCCATTCAGTCTCTGAGGCTATGGCAGGAGAAATAAGTGGTCAAAAGACATCATGCATGCACTAAGTTTCTTTGATCTTCAAGGAACCGGCTCTTCTCATATCCTTGTTTTGATTTACAAACATTTGTCTCCTGGTACCCCAGCCACCAAAAAAGAAAAAGCGACCTAATCACAAAATCCATGAGGTGTGTGTGTGTGTGTGTGTGTGTGTGTGTGTGTGTGTGTGTACACACATACACAAGTTTACAGAACACTGCACCTCCACTTCTATTGGGTGATATCTTCAAGCCCTTTTTACCACTTGGTGACCTGATCCCAGAACACATCAAGCATATCATGTTAATAATGCTAGTAGAGTGAAAGAGATTGAAATGCTAACTTACCCCAACCCTAGCTATTTGCTTATGATGGACATTGTGTAAAGAACATTACAAATATAGAAAAAAGTTATTCAATTGTCCAATTTCTGGTACGTTAATGAATTTTAAAGTTAGACAAAATAAGTTAACTCAATTTGATAAGATAAAAGCAAATGATGATTTCATTAAAACAAATTTTCATGCATGAAAAGACTGCTAATGTCAAAAGGATTCATATCTCAAACTGTAATGATTTTTACCTATATATCTAATAAAAAGTCTGCCTTTAGCAGGAGAACCATACTAATCTTGTTTAATGAAGTTGTAATTCAATATTAAAGCTGTCAGCAGTCAGTGTTTTGATTTAATCAAATAGAAACACAGCCTAGAAATTAATCCAGACTTGCACCACAATCCTCCAACAGAAAAAGCAATTATTCCTTCTTCTCCTCCCCAAACAATTGAACAAAATGAAACCAGTATACCAAACACAAACCTGCTAATTTATAGTTCCAGCTAATTGCATTGAGCTAATCAAATAATTTTACTTAAAAGCAATTTAAGATATAGACAGAAAGCAAAAAGTAGGTTGGTTGGTTTGGTTTTATGGCATATCAACCTTTGTAGGTTATTTAACGCCAAATCCATTTTTATGTAAATAATCTGTTCTATTGAAAACAGTTCAGTTTAGCATAAGTACACAGTTTAATTGTCGAAAACATTTCCATTTCAAAGTATTTAAGCAGTTATATGTAATAATTCAGTTAAGTGTAAATACAGTTTTAATGGCGAAAAACAGTTCAATTTGAAACAATTCAGTTAAGCATAAGCACGCAGTTTAAGTGTAAGTACGGTTAATAATAAAAAGGAACAGACAGAATACATTCAAAATCAGATAGATAAGATTAGAGACTCGGTGGAAGATAGACAATCTAGAATAGCCTGGCAAACAATAAACGAAGTGAGCAGAAGAAAGAACACAGCCAAAGCAAAACTTAAAGCAGCAAACCAACAAGAAAGAATAAAACTGTGGAAACAGCACTTCGAAAACTTACTTGGAAACCCACCAAAAATAACACATGAACCAATCACCAGAATAATTAGCAAACAATTAGACATTAAACTAGGACCGTTCACACAAGAAGAACTCGACTCGGTTCTCAGAAAAATTAAAAATAGGAAAGCTGCAGGGCTGGACGAAATTCCCCCGGAAATATGGAAGACCAGACAATTCGACGACATACTGCTCCGACACTGCAACGCAGTATACAATCAAAATCCGATAGATAGATGGATGAAGGGATGCATACTCCCCTTCCCTAAAAAGGGGGACCTCGGATTAGCCAAAAACTACCGAGGCATAACACTTACATCCATAGCAGCCAAAATCTACAATGCCCTACTACGAAACCGAATAGAACCCAAAATCGACAACATACTTAGAAAAAACCAAAATGGCTTCCGAAGAAATAGATCCACGACCTCACAAATATTAACCATCCGCAGAATCCTTGAAGGTGGACGGGCAAAAAACCTACAAGCGACATTAATATTTGTCGACTTTACCAAGGCTTTCGACTCCATTCACAGAGGAAAGATGGAACAAATACTACTAGCGTACGGCATACCTAAAGAAACCGTAGCGGCAATAACGATTCTCTATAGAAACACTAAAGTAAAAGTACGATCACCGGACGGAGACACAGAATACTTTGACATTGTAGCAGGAGTACTACAAGGGGACACGCTGGCCCCGTACCTCTTTATCATTTGTCTAGACTACGTACTTAGAACATCGATTGACAAAATCAAAGAGAATGGCTTTGAACTGACGAAGAAAAGAAGCAGAAGGTACCCCGCAACAACAATTACCGATGCCGACTACGCCGATGACATAGCGATACTGGCAAATACACCTGACCAAGCCGAAACACTTCTGCATAGTTTGGAATGAGCAGCAGCAAGCATAGGCCTCTATGTTAATGCACACAAAACGGAATATATGTGCTATAACCAAACGGGGGACATCTCCACTCTAGAAGGAACCCCTCTTAAACTAGTAGACAAATTCACGTACCTAGGAAGCAGCGTCGAATCAACCGAAAAGGACATCGAAACGAGGTTAACGAAAGCATGGACAGCTATCAATAGGCTATCGATTATATGGAAATCAGACCTAACCGATAAAATGAAACGCAGTTTCTTCCAGGCAGCGGTCACATCGATACTGCAATATGGATGCACTACATGGACGCTAACAAAACGGCTGGAGAAGAAACTAGATGGCAATTACACAAGAATGCTGCGTGCAATCCTCAACAAGTCCTGGCAGCAACACCCCACAAGACACCAACTGTACGGCCACCTGCCCCCTATCACGAAAACTATTCAAGTTAGACGAACCAGACATGCAGGACACTGCTGGAGAAGCAGAGATGAACTCATAAGAGATGTACTCTTATGGACCCCCACACATGGCCGCGCAAAAGCAGGACGACCAGCTCGAACGTACATTCAGCAGCTATGTGGGGATACAGGATGTTGTCCTGAAGACCTACCTAGGGCGATGAACGATAGGGAGGAGTGGCGAGAGAGGGTCAGGGATATCCGTGCTGCCAGCACGATATGATGATGACGGTTAATAGTCAAAAACATTTCTATTTCAAGCTATTCAGTTTATTCAATTCATTTTAGCATAAGTATGCTGTTAGTTCTATTTAACCCATAGATAGGACCCTATCAGGTGCTACCACTCCGGGCAAGAGTGGACCTGGGAGCGATGGCAATGAAGGGGTACTCCGCATTCCCCAAAGCTCCAGCACTGCTGGAACTTCACCATCAGATTGTTTAGTGTCATATCCAGGACACTCTTTGGGGGGGGGGGTCTAACCCCTCTGCAGAGGTGTAGTCAGTGTATTCTACAGCCCCAGCTGACTGGGCAATACAGATTTAAATGTCGGTGTTATTTCAGATAATTCAGTTCAGCATAAGTACACAGTTTAGACGTCAAAAACAGTTCCATTTCGAGCAATTCAGTCCAGCACTAGTACGCAGTTCCAATGTCAAAACAGTTCTATTTTAAACAATTCAGTTTAGCATAAATACGCAGTTTAAATGCAAAAATCAGTATAGTGAAAGAAGCACATAGTTCTATTTAACCCATAGATAGGACCCTTATCAGGTGCTACCACTCCGGGCCAGAGTGGACCTGGGAGTGATGGCAATGAAGGGGTACTCCGCATTCCCCAAAGCTCCAGCATTGCTGGAACCTCACCATCAGATTGTTTAGTGTCATATCCAGGACACTCGTTGGGGGGGGTCTTACCCCTCTGCAGAGAAGCAGTCGGTGTATTCTACAGCCCCAGCCGACTGGGCAAAGAAAGCAAAAAGAAATGGTATTTCTTTAACTGTATATTAAAAAAATATGGTTAGCTGTGTCTTCACACTTTGTTATTTTGCAATGGATATCTTAAGTATTGGATCTATATATATTTTAGGCATTATCATGATGTAAGATGCAAAAAGAGATGCTATAATTTCACATTATGTTAATACCATAAATCACTAAAATCATTTAACATGAGAAAATCTAAGAGAATTGAAGAATTTTTCATAAGAGATTTCAGCAAGTGAGAATAAAGAGAAGAATAAGTTTCAGCTAATTTTTAATAAAATCAAGTTCAGCTTACTCACTTGATATTTGTCATCAAAGAAGCTGAGATCCTCCTCCTCTATGCCAGTGTGTTTGGTCTACATCAAGACTTTTGGCATAATCATGTCTGTCCATTCATTCACATCATTCGACCAGGTCTTCTGTTACCACCCTCTGCTGAGCACTCCCTCAATCATGCCCTATGTCTTTTATAATCAGTCATGCCTCCTTAATGATGTGAATTACATCATCTTCCATCATTTCATGGTGGCAACAAGAGGTTGGGAGAGAGAGGCAACAGGACACTCAACCTTATTTCTCACAATCATAACATTACTGACCTAGATGCTTGTTTGTTTGGTTTTTCATCTGATTCTTCACCTCCCATCAACTAACTCCCTTCCAAAGAATTTGTTTCTTTTCATACACAGCTGTAAACATGAAAACAAATTATTAAAAACTAGCCCAATTCCCATTATAAATGATAGTATTATATGAATCAGCACTTCTTGTCTGTGGATTTAAAATGGTAGAATCAGTTGTGATATCAAGTTGAGAATTCAGGAGCAACAGTTGACTGAAATCTTTTTATTGATTGATTTTAACAGCATATTAACCCATCTAAGGTTATTTTTTCACAGTTATGGTTTCTTTGCTTTAATGGCATATCAACCTTCATGGGTTATTTAATGCCAAAGCCATCCTTCTAGAAAAATAACAGTGATGCAATTTAACCCATAGCTGGGAGGATAAGGGGGTTCCTACCTTTCCCAACAGTATTTGTCAGAAAGTGAACATAATAGTGCAACTGGAGTTAGAATTCACTTACTATGACTCTGCAGACCAGCGCTTTAATCATTACACCACGAGGACAACCACTCCCTAGAGGTTAGGCATTATTCATGGTACATTTAAATCTACATTTTTGAGTAGTTTTTTTTTTCTTCAGTTTTTTGGCACACAGTTGCATATCTAATACCAATAATTTGTACACAATTTTATGATTTCAAGTAATTATTACTATTTGATAATAATTTGTTTGCACAAATATAGGATTTCAAATAACTAATAATAATCATAATCCTTAAACAATTATACCTTCAAGTAACTATACTAAATACAAATAATTTACAGTTATATGGCATCAAGTATTTCTGTTTAATAATTTGACATTGTATTGAATCTGACTTGGTGAGAAGTCAGATAAATATTTGATGCTAATAATTTTCAAAATTTGACCTATAGATGAGACTGTAACAGGTACTATCACTCCAGAGTGGACCTGGGAGTAATGACAATGAAAGGGTACTCCAAACTCTCCATCAAATGCATTTGAGTGTCATACCCAAGATAACACACCTTAAATGAGAAGACTTAAAACAATCAAATTACTTGAGTAAACATATAAAAGAACGCAGAGAGAATAAGTTGCAAAAACAGAAATTGATAAATAGAGGGGGGGGGAAGGATATTGAAAAAAGACACACACAAAGTGACACAAAGAGATAGAAAATATCAAGTGATACTGAGAGAAGGAAAATAAAGGAAAAATAAAAGCTCAAAAGAAAATCCATGGGGAAAAAAAAATCAGATAAATTAAAATTTTCCAAAATGCTTCATATTAAAACAAAATTTCTTATTACTCTGTAGTGAGACCAGGTTATTATTATTATTATATATATATATATATATATATATATATATATACACACACACACACACACATACACGTGTGTGTGTGTCAAATTGGGTAAGTAAATGTTTGCAATAAGAATGAGGGGTGAGGTGGAGAAGGATATTACCATATTTAATACAGAACCATTTGTTTGGAGATTTTTCCAAGATTGACACAAAATATCAACTGAGTATATTTTACTACCACCTATTTATTCATTTGAGCTTGAATATGAATATGCTAATTAGCTTACTAAGCAATATACCAGTAATAAAAACAAAATAAACGTGCTATGATAAACCTATTAGGGTAGGTCATCTTTTATAGTCTGCAGGTATAAAACTAAGCTGTATAATCCAAATCATCCTATTCCAAGTCATCTTGATCCTTACAAAACCACTGCAATAAGCCAATTTATGGATAATGACAAACAATTTTTTTTTTCTTTTTTAAATAAAAAAATATTTTCTTCCATTACATTTTTCCCCTAGCAGAGATCAAAACACAGATAAACATCATAAGTTTATTACAGACTTAACTATTAGAAACATTCAATTTCATTATTTTGTTCACTAAAGTTTTTTTTAAAAACCCTCCTTAGTACTATCAGACAGTGAATGTTTTAGGAATAAGGATATAAAGATTAAGAAGACAAATCAAATTTCTAGAAATATCTATTATGAATGACAAAATAAACAAGGCATTAATATTTGCCAGTAGGTACTTATTCAACTCCCTGTGAAGCCAAAATGTAACAAGACTGGTGCAAAAATTGTTTAGCTTCCTTCAGCATTAACTTTCGAGGACACTTCAAGCACAGAGCAATAAACCAAGCCCTCATTCCTTTTAGACTAAAGGACAGGTGCTGTCTGAAGAAAACCCCCTGGAACTAAGCTGATTTATTTCTCACCCACTTGGCACAGTGGTACCAGGTAAGTATAAAATAAGTATGATAAGTAACTATTGACACTATACAATATCTTTCATCCAAGTGAATTGTTTCCATATGAAATTATATAATGGTCATATCTTTTAGTACCAATATAAGAATTAATCAAATTTAAAGTCCAACATACTCATAAAGCAAACATGATATTTCTATAAAAATCTAAGACAAAAAAGAACTAATTATTAGTGCAACTCTGTTCATCAATTCCATTTTCCATACAAATAATCTATCTGCACCTCTGTACAAAGCTATAAATGATCAAAATGTATAAATCAAGTTTAAATTAATGTTTGGTTTATTTATTTAATGTTAAAGCCATACTTGCAAAAAAAATAAATAAATAAATAAATAAAAATAGCAGTTATACTATTTAACCCATAGCTTGGAAGTGGGTGATAAGGTGATTGATAACTATCTTAAGAGTATAAGTTTAAAAATGAATGTAATAGCATGACTGGAGTTTGAACTCCCTTACTTTAAGGCTTCAAACCAGCATTTTAGCCATTATGCCACAGGGACTTCCCAAAGCTTAAATTAAGATGAATGAAGCAAAATTGAAATACAACCCTTGCTATCTTCACTCTAATACTCTATTAAGCTGTAAGATGGACTGAAAAATTAAAAACCAATATACACTGATTAGATCTACAACTCAAGAGGCTCAAATGGCAAGATGCAAAGCTATTTACATACCAAATCAGTATAACATTTAGTGTAACTCTAGAGTCAAATTGTTTTACCATTCAAGTAATTAGACAAAACAGCTGCTTTCAGGTATAACAGGTCAGATATTCAATTAGCTAATATCACATTAGTACAATAGCTTAATAAGTAGAAAGTAGATTGAACATTCCATACAAGCTAACACAAAAATCATGGATGACACACAACACTGGGCCATTGGCTTAATGAGTAGAGTGTTTGCCAATGGTCTGGGAGACTGGGGTTCAATCCTAGGTCGATTCATACTTAAGACTCAAAAAATGGTACTTGATGCCACCTTGCATAACACTCAGCATTATAAGGTAAGGATCAAGAGTAAAGTGAAGCAATCCAAGGAAAGGAGTAGTACTCGCATATAAGGTTTTAACTTATCAAAATTTTTGAAACCAAATGTTACTCCTAGTTCTTCCAGGAGATGCATTTAGCAAAACATTTATTGTAGAAAATGCATTTAGCAAAACATCAATGTAAAAAATGGAATTAGTGATCCAAGTTCAAATCCTGGATGAGGCTGTTTGTGTTTTACTTCACACTAATGCCTTTCAGAAAGGCATGAATCCATCTCTTCTCCCTCCCTCAGCTAAAAATAAATAGTAAGGCAGACTGAGTTGTTTAACCTTGGTAAGTCAATGTTAAGGAAAACTCTGAAATCAAACCAGCTGTACTGACCTTGTGTCACATCCTACCCAGAAGGGTTGGGTGAATACATATTCCTAATTCTTCCAATTATGTTTCAATTTTAACCTTAGAAAATGAAGACTTCTATATAAGTTGACACTATATTTTTTGCTTTGAAATCAGGTCTTCAAAATCCAATATATATATATAAGTATATATGGTTAAACAAATTTTTAGAGATGAATTTATGGTTAAAGTACTGGGTAGAAAATCTTAAGAGAATAAAAAATGGATACTGACATTTATATGGGTCATGAAGCACTATCATTTTTGTTTTGGAAAAAAAATTTAATTTTTAAAGATTTACAAAAGACTAATTATATGCTTTCCAAACCATTTTTGTCTTTAATACCAAAAATAAAATGCAGCATTTTTGTAACCCCCAACCCAAGTAAACATTTTTATTTCATCTGTGAAAGACATTTACATATACACACAAATCTAATTATATATATAAACTAGACTCAAATAAGACAATATTTATCACAGGTATCTTAGATATTCACTCATATAGTTATTTACTAAGCTTTGATTACTTGTGGCACAATGCCAGAAGTATGTAGCACCCAGTCAGAAAAATCACTAAAAATGGTCTGTTAATCTAGCTTTCTAACCATTACATCATGTGAGATGCTCTATCATCTTCTTCTACAGAGAGCACTAATTAACACTTTCAACTCTTAGTCCCTTGACGCTCAGATTCTGTATCCAAAAATTGCCAAAAAAATTTAAATCCAAAATGAAATAAAAATAAAGCAAGAGATCACATTCCAACTTTGCTCCAATTTAAAGACACCTTTGTTTAAGACTATCTGATCATTCCATCATAAGAAAGGCTGTGAATGATAAGAGTATTAACCCTTTAATTATTAGCATCTAATACAACCTTACTGAGCCCAAAATATTGGGCTCATGAGGTATAATAAAATGGTGCTAAGCTTAAAATACGAAACTCATAGGTGCAAAAGTTTAATAAATTTACAGGTTCACAGCTTGTGAATTTGACTCGCACTGAATGAACCATGACTTTGGAGTTTAGTCCAAATTAAACTAATCTTAGAAAATATTTACAAAGGAGATTATATATATATATATATATATTTTTTTTTCATTATAAATCATCATTTGGCAAATAATCTTATAGCTCAGTTTAACTTGTGTTCAACAGCATTCTGTTCAAAAATAATTTAATATAGCTGAAATAATATAACCCAATAACATCTGTTGTGGACAGGTGTATAGTAATAAACCATAAAAATTCAACATATCTAGACTAACACACACACACACACACACATCTATCCAAGAAAAAAACAAGTTACATTACACTATTTTTTGCAATATTCTTCATGTTGATACAGATGTCAGCATCGTCCCACTATCCTGATACATCAGATAAGGTTTGCAGATAAAAATAACCATATAAAAACAGTTTCAAGTCAGCTCACAAAATAAATACAGACATTCTCTGAGGTTTCAATGATATATCCAAGACTAAACAGATAACTTAAATATCTCTCATGCTTCAATTGTCCCCCAAGAAAAAAAAATTATACATATTTGAAAATCTAAAATTTAACTATCATTTATTTCTAAAGGTTGATTTCAAGCCAAAACAACGCAAATAAATTAGGCTATATTAATGAAATTAAATTTAATCTAATTTTCATTTCCTGGTGTTAAAAACTGAAGTTTTACTTCAGGGACTATACATCCAATTACTACTATTTGTTAATTTGCGTTTTTTTTTTAAGCATCAATAAGTCAGCCGATGAAATAAGAACAAAGATTAGTTGGGATATGTCTGAGTTAATCTATATAATGAGTAGTGTGATTTTTTGAGTGTTTCTTTGATTATCTCTTTATAACTAAAGTAAGAGTGTGGTATCTGTACATCCCACCGGGAACTAAAACAAAACTCGCTGGCACTTATATCTTAGATCAGTGTAATATCTATACCGATGTAAATCTAAATATAATACTAAAGAAAAGATTAAAACATTTACCTGTATATTTGTATTTATTTTTTCAGTAAAAATTAAATGTTATACCTTTTAAAATAACTATTTCATATGTATATCTTATATTGCAGTTTTTAAAATAATTATAGGATTTCTATAGTTACAGATACTATACTTTGATCTTATGCTTAAGTGGTAAGGAGTGACACTTTGATCCTAGTAATAGCCCACAAATACTGCATTCTGACTCTCAGCAGAACTGTTAATCCATGCATAAATAATCCTGTCAGGTTTTTTTTGGGGGGGGGGGACAGCAACTATGCTAATTAATATAACAATGTCTCACTATAGCATTTCATTGAGACAAAGCTTGTGAAGAACTTTAATTACTTTATACAAAAACTTTGTGGTTCATAAAAATTAAGTGGGCGCCATCAGAGAGAAGAACTTAACTTATTTGCACATAAAACTTAAGTAACAGATGGATAAGAGAATTAAAGACCAATCTGACATCCCAATAAAATTTTAATTTTAACACACTGACACAAGTCAGGAAAAATACTATTTAAAATTCATACAAAAACATCTTTCTTATGGTGATCAATCTAGTAAAATAGGAGATAGTTCTATTCAAATTTCCTGCTTTAGGGAAATAAACAATTAGTCTTGCAGGCCATAAAAATGAGTTCAGTCAAAAATGTATCACAATTACAGCCTTGTACCAAATTAAGCTTGATAAATATCTTTACAGAGATATTAATAAGAATAGAAGTTTCCAACCTTTTCAGCCTGAGAGCCACAATATTTGACACAGGAGGATCCGGAAGAACAATTTTAAAAGGATAGAAAACATAGCTAAATTTATAGGGTAACAATCATAATTTATGAGACATCTGATGTTGTTTGCAATCACAAAAAGATGGAATAACAGGGTTAAATGAATAGGTTGATAGAAATAATACATTGGCCAAGTGATGATTTGACAGCTGTAAACGCAGCATATTCTTAGCATGCTTCTTTTTAAAGAATAACTGTTTTCAGTAGTATGCAGTGCCAAACATGCTCACAACTTGCAGGGTATGGGTGATAAGGTTAAGGAATTGTCCACATAGAAGTATGGGGTTCTTATAAAAATCAAAAAACTTGGACATCAAATTTTCTGAACACTGAAGATCAATGAATTTTATCTGTATTTGTAATGGTACTTCTTCAGTATCAACATCAAAAGCCAGAAAGAAAATTTTGAAAGTCAGGTATACAGCTGCATAGGTGGTATTGGGGGTAACAGGTTAGACCCCTGAACAAGATGGATTAAGCCATTTCCTCAACTGACAGAAAACCAGCATACTTAGAGAAATGTATTGAGTGATAAATTAAGATTGCTAACTTTGTAATTGTTAGAATATTTCTAAAATCTATTACATAAACAGGCAATAATGATTAACAGAGTGATTTTAATGGCCTGTCAAATTTTCTAGGGTTATTTTATGCCTAAAGGTTAGGCATTATTCGTTATACATCTATATTTACATTTTTTGTGTATTTTTTCTTTTTATACAGGAATACTTGATATCAAGGATTCCTATCTAATACAAAAAATTTTCACAGTTATAAGGTTTCAGGTAACTAATAATAATACTTATCAAACAATTATAGCTTCAAATAATTTACAGATATATAGTATCAAGTATTCCTATGTAATACAAATAATTTTTTAAACATATATTTAAACCCACAGATAAGACTAACAGGTTCTACCACTCCAAGTCAGAGGGTACATAGGAGTAATAGCAATGAAGGGGTACTATACACTCTCCAGGTTTCCAAAGTTGAAGCCTATCAGATGCGGTTAAGTATCATACCCAAGATGCCTCTTTTTGGGGGTCTTATCCCTCTGCAGAGGATACTGTCAGCAGATTCTAAACACTGTTGACAGGGCAGATAAACAAGCAATAAGTATATATTCTAAATAACTAACAATAATACCACACCATTTGCTGATGACTGGACAGCACACAAAATAGAAAGAAAGAATCAAAAAATTTACTACATTTGCCGATGTATTTTATGGTGAAATTTAATGTTTGAATAAATAAATCATCAAAAATATCCAACCAAATTGTCATATTTGATTCAATCTTCCTTTTTACTCAAACCAACTACTGTTACAAGTTCAATACACATGAAATGATCAGCTTAGTTCCAGGAGGCCTAACTCTCAAGGCAGGATTCCTGGAATTAGTTAGTCCAAAACAGGTTGGCATGCCATTAAAATGAGTCAATCACCTATTTCCTTGTCTAAATGGGCTAAAGGCTAGGTTTATTGCTGTGGAACAGAAGTATAATACAGACAGAAGCTAAGCAATTTTTGACCCCCACTCCCACAGGAGTTTCAATTTCCCTGAGGTATCCCCACACTAAATTGACCTAAATGTGACACAAGGTCAATTTGATATATACATAGGGAGAACGATCAGCTAGACCCTATATACAACAGTTGTGCCGATAAAGGATGTAGCCTTGAAGACCTACCGGGAGTGATGGACGATAGAGACAGGTGGCGAGAGAGGGTCAGGGAGATCTGTGCTGGTGGCGCGACATGAAGATGATGAATGTGTGTGTGTATATGTATATATATATATATATATATATATACACACACACACACGCATCAATTAAAATCCGAAGCATAGTAACCATAAAAAAAATTATGAGTAATTTATACATGGATTAATACTTCTGCTTAGGATTAAAGTGTCAATCCCTGGTCTCTGCCAAGGATCAGTATAGTATCTGCATACTGTCTAATTTTTCCACACTATTAAAGCAGCAGAATACAAACAAAATGGATGTATCCACTAGTTTGAAAGAATTGGGGAAGGGAGCTGAATATAAAAATGAAATTAGTTTTATTAAATCATCTCTAGTTTTCCAGATAATGGATAACTCTCAAATGATGATGATTTCATCCCAATAGAACTAGTAACTGCTAACAAAGGCAACAGAGTTTGGTTTATATTTACGCTTTATCATTATTGTTATTTAATTTGACTATATAGATTTAAGATTTATTCATTGCATAGAATACCCAATTGTTTTTTTTTCTTTTTTCCTCAGAAAAATTCAAGTTCATCACATAAATGCTACTTTTAAAAAAATTTACAGTTAAACTTTCTGTGTAATGCAAATGTATCTCAAATATCAAAAACGTTTTTGGATAACCATAAACCAAGCAATTATGAAGAATTGGTGCAAAAAGATACTAAATAACATAAAAAATTTGGGTACAACTATAATATCCACTGGAATGTGTGTTTGCTTATAATTTTGTTTCTACTAATGTGGGCTTATTTTCATTGAAAACATGTATTTTTGCATGAACATGCTTGCTCTAAATACGGCATAAATTTGGTCTTTTAAGACAATGTAAACTGCATAGATTCTTATTTTTAGTCAGTATGAAGTAATAAAAAGCTGAAGAAATGCTGAATTTAGGTTAAATTTAGCTGTTACAAATTCTAAAAAAAACTAATGCATATTATACATAAGAATTTTTCTTCTTTTTTCTTTTTCAGAATTTTATAGTCTAAAATTAGGGATGCATGTTGTACATAATGTACTTATGGTATCATGAATATAATTTTACACTTTCTCTAAAGGTGCTTCAACAGATTTGCAGAGAATTTTCATTATTTTAATGAGGAACAAGGAAAGGTTCCATCAGGATATGAACGTGATGGTATCAAGGCAAATATGACAAACATAACAAATGCTGGAGTCCCCAAAGTGATTTTCTTGATCATTCAAATAGAATTTTTCTATACATTATGATTATCTGATCAGCATTGTTTTAATATTATTGCACAACATAAAAGAACATTAGACATTTCATGTGTTTACTTTTTTGATTTGAGATGGTTTCCATGTAACTTCTGTGCAGGCTTCACTTAATCTTTGAATTTTTTTTTTTTTTTTTGCACTTATATTTTTTAATAAGGCACTGAAACTTTGATGAAAATTAATGTAAAATTAATCTTAGCATTAACAGTAAAACCAAATGACTAAATATGTAAAGATCACTTTAATAACGAGATAGATATATATATATATATATATATACCCAACCCCTCCGTTCGGGCAGGATATGACACAAGGTCAATTTTTTAAGCGGAGTTTAACAGGTTTGAATTCAGAGTTTTCCTTCTCCTAGACTAGTTGCCCCACCAAGGCTGAAGAACCTAGTCTGCCCTACTATTTTACCCATAGCTGGAGGGAGAATAATTGGATTCATACCTTTCCCAAGGGTATTAGTGCAATGTGAAATGCATATATATATATATGTGTGTGTGTGTGTGTGTGTGTGTGTGTGATAATGACAAGCTCTGAAGGACAAGTAAATTGAATTCATGCAACATTCATTATCACAAAAATCTAGCAAAAACCAATGTCATATACAAAATCATTCACTCACAGTTTCACCCAAAAACCACTTTAGTATTAATAGTAATAAAATAAGTGTTGATTACACTTGTCAACACTTATTTTTATAAAAACATTGCAGATGGTGACTAGAATGAACAAGGTTATCAGATAGTTATCTATGATTCTAGAACTGGACTTTTTTTGTTTGTTTTTTTTCTTTCTTTAAATATGAAATATTTGTGTTATGCACTAGAACTTAGAAATAAAGTGATAAATGTACAAAAAATATTTTGTAATTGCTTTTTTTCTCTTCCATCCTATCTGAACAGCATGAATAACTTATCAAACCAAACAATATATTCAAACTAGGAGTCATTCTTTGGTGCATTTTTAAGTGACTTGTTTTGCTGAGAATAAAAGAAGTGCTCATGTCTAACCAACACAAAACCATGAAAGTTTTTATTGAATCATTAATGGGAAATTTGAGTATAGTGTACTGATCATTTCTCACAATAATAAATCAAAACTAAGTAAATTTCTTCATTTTTTTTTTTTTTTTTCTGTATTATACAATCTGCATATTTTAAACTGATTTTTCATTCAATACTGCTTTTCTACATTTCCATTATATCTGATAATAAAGCTCCAGTTTTAGAGATCTGGGGATTGTGGAGTACCCTTTCATTGTCATTACTTCAAATCCCACCCCCACCCCAGAGTGCGAGAACCTGTTAGGATCCAATCTATGGGCCAAATAAATTTGAAACCATAAAACTGTGCAAACAAATGACTTATCAAATAAAAATAATTGAAACCATATAATTATTAGTATTTGATAGGAATATTTGATATCAAATATTCCTGAGTACAAAAACAATTACACAAAAAATGTAAATATAAATATACAATTAATCTAATTCCCTAATCTTCAGACATACAATAACCCTAGACAATTTGACATGCCTTTAAAATTAATCATTTTCAGCATTTCTTTTCTTTTTTCTTTTATTTCCCTTCACTTTTATATAGTTTTTCATTTTCCTTCTCAGGCTTCCTTTTTATTTTCTTATCCTCTTTTTCAGAGGTCCCCCCACACACACACCTTTAAGAAGCTCCTTCCATATTAATGACCAAAGTAATTAAAGATCTAATAGAGATTTTTGCCATAAAGGTCCATCACAACACTTAATACTATTCACTCTCATCAAAGGAAATACTTTATACAAAGCACCCAAATATCAAAAAACACCAATTTCTAAGAAAAGAATATTAATCTCAAAAAGATTAAATTAACATACATGTGTCAATAAGTAAAAACTCCTGTACTTACTGAAAAGTATGAGGGTAAGTCAAAACTTTTCAAATATCTTTGTATATACTAGTTGGCAGCTGTTGTGTAGAAGTTGATCATCTCACATTGTGCATTGCTTCACTTTTTGTGTGATTTAAATACCACACAGATGAACATGCAACAGTCTTATTCAAGAAATTAGGCTTTATGAGTTCAAAATGGGTCATAACACCATGGAAGGGTTCAAATTGGGTCATAACACCATGGAAGAGTTCAAAATGGGTCATAACACCATGGAAGAGTTCAAAATGGGTCATAACACCATGGAAGAGTTCAAAAACTTTTGTTGAATGAAAAATGAAGGTACACTTGATTACAGTAGAGTAAGTTGCAATCACAATCTCAGTAAAAGCATCCAGCTGTCCAATTGTGCCTCATGTTAGCAAAATATTGCAAAACTTTTGACTCACCCAAGTAAATCTGAGTGAGTCCCTATGGTGTAGTGGCTAACTTGCTGAACTACAACATCATAGCAAGCGCTAGTAGAACTCAAGGTGCACTATTACATTCCCTGTCACACTAATGCTCTTATCCTCCTCAGGTATGCATTAAACAATGCCACTAACATTCTTCAACAAGAATGGCTTTGTCATTAAATAACCCAAATGAAGTTTGATATGTCAGGAAACAAAGAAATGAAACCAAGTAAATCTCAAGTAGTAGATCAAATTAGAAAATATGTGCTAATAAGTAAAAAAATCTTGCTTACTGAAAAGTATGTATATAGATATAACAACCTATATATCATTTGAAAAGTAGGGAGGTAATAAAACAAAATATAAGAGGGTGTAGATTAAAAATTGAAAGGGTCGGAGAGTTTACACCAAAAAATTTTCCTTGGAAATAGTCTCAGAAATCTATACTGAAAATCTTATTTCTTTCATATGAAAAGTGGTGATTAACATACTTGTAACAGACTAGAAATTCAATTTTCCTTTTTATTAAAACATATAATTGACAATTTCTCTCTATCAGCAAGAATCAGTTGCTCACTCACCTGCAGCATTAGTTCACTATTGATTCAAGTCACCTACTCATCACTTATCTGATATAGTGTGACAATTTGTGGAAAAGAGCCAAGATTGATTTAAGACTTATATAAATGATGAGACGGTGGGGAGAAGCTGAACGGGGGGGGGGGTAGTGAAAAACTTCTTAGCATAAAAATATTCAGAATGTAATGAAAAATCCTACATTTTCAACATTCTATTTGGCTTCTATCAAAGTGTGATTCCATTTCTTTTCTGGTGAAAGGAAATGTAGTTTTGTATATTTGAACTTCAATAACAACAAATGAATAGAAAGATAAGGAATATTTTTAAATAGGTTATAAAATTTTAATCCTTTCTTTTTTTTACATTTTCTTAAAAATCATCAAGGCATGCTGACTGCACAGATTTTCTTGATTTTCTCACCATTCATCCCAACTGGCCATCATTCTAGGCAAGTCCTCTAAACAGCATCCAGTGTGTAACATTGGAAACCATGGGATGCACCATGGTGGATATGAAGCAAGGTAAATGAATCCAAAAACAGGACAATAGGATGGCATCTATTGAGGAGAAAAATGGCCATCAAAAAATGACCTGATTCAAACTGCATTACCCTTCATGCAGGCCAGCAACGGTGCATTTTGCTGAGGTAAGATATCTCTCCACCTTGTTTGAAAAATACTAAGCCCAAATGAAAACAAAAAAAATTTGTTTACTACCACCATCTATATGGAACATGAAAAGCTAATTCTTTTATGTTAACAAGAGAGATTAAAACAGAAAAAAATGCAACATCAGTCATACACAAGTTCAAATTACTTAATTTCTTCATATTTAATAGGGAGTGTTAGTTTTTAGTACATATACATTTCTAACAGATTTCTTGATTTGGATGGTTTTACAGAATGTTAACTATAGATGCACTTAGCATAACAGTTAGGAAATAGAATTAGTGACCTAATTTCAAATCAGGGATAAGGATGATTAGATTTTACTTCATACTAATGCCTTTAAGAAAAGAATGAATCCTTCTAGATAACAGTAAATAGTAAGACAGAATGGGCTTTTTAGCCTTAGTAAGGCAACCAGTCTAGAAGGAAAACTTTAAATTCAAACCAACTTTACTTCACTTAAATTTGTATCACATCCTGTTCATAATGGAGGAGTTGGGTAAATACATATATACAGTAGGTCAACTTTTGTTGAATTACCTCAAGCTGAAATCAGTCTCTTTTTTGACAGCAATTATATGTTTTCAACTAACTAATAAAAATGTGTGTGTGTGAGAGAGAGATATATTAAAAAAAAAAAAACACCAAGTAACTATTCTAATACAAATTTGCCTGCAGTTATATTGTTTCAAGCAGTCCTATCTAATATTAATAGTTTTCAAAATTCTCTATTTGACCCAGAGATAGGACCCTAAAAGGAGTTACCATTACAAGTCAGAGTGGACCTGGTAGTAATGACAATGGAGCCTCACTACTCGATTCAATTTAGTGACATACCAAAGAATTGTTGCTTTGACAAGTAACTGTATACACTTAAGGATCGGTCAAATTCAGAAAACGGGAGTGACCTACATGAGTATATTACTTATATGGTTGTAATTTAAATATAAGAAAGATTAGGAGCAACTCTTGACTTTTAAAACTTAATTCTATAAATTAATGATTTTGTGATCAATAAATCAACTGCTGAACCATAAATGGAATTGACAAGCATACATGGTGTATATATATATATATATATATATATATATATATATATATAAATAAAAATTGTTTTGTTTTTGTTTGTCGTGTGGCAGCTATTGAAAAAGGAGCCTTCAGGTCACCTTCGACAAAGGTCACCAACTTTACTTAATTTATCATCAATTGCATTTTCTATGATAATATCTGTTATACAAATTGTGCCTCCAATATCTCAAAGTTAAAATAAAGAGAAAAAAAAAGGAAAGTTTTATTAAGTTTTTTTTTTTTTTTTTTTTGGTAACCCATCCAAAATTTGCATCAAGAGTGTAGGAGGGCAGCAAATAAGTCAATATTCCTAAGTAGCTACAATAAGCTACAGCAATATTAAAAGTTAACACAATTCCTTCCAGCTTTGATCTATTTTTTTTTTACACTAACTATACATGACCAATTGTTCAATCACAAGTAAATGCCAGGACAAGCAAGAAGAATAAGGCCAAAAGGAGGATGAATGTCAAAAGGTCAAGCAGGAGTGGACAATGAAATTCTCTGAAAAGAAAACAGATCATGCTATCAAATTGAATGTCCAGTAACACACAAACATGACCCAAGGTCATCAGGGACAGTTCCAAATTCTAATGCACTAAAGATATTTGATGAAAAAAATAACTAACACATTTACATAAGTTTAAATACAGAAAACCCCCAACTTATAAAGAACTATATTTCTTCAATTTTACAGTATAATCACAATGAACATTCAGTAGGGAGGGGTTTTTTTTTTGCTTGTTTTTGTTTTGTCAAGTAAGAGATGCCATGTGAACCTGGTGATGATGTATAATATTTCTTCCAATTATTGGATAAGGTAGCAGATTCCACTCTCACTAATGATCACAAGCATTAACACTTTCCAGTGTTTTTTTAATTATATTTTCAAAACCAATTATTAGACACAAATAAAAAAAGTGACACAGGCTTTTATAAAATTGGTGATACATTAGGTTAGCCTACATCATACTCAGATCATTTTTATATTATGATTTGATAACTTCATCATAAGTAGAAGTGCATCTGTGTATGTACATTGTTATTTTAAATCAAGTGAACTATTTCCAACTAACTTGCAGAGAGTGACAAAATGAATTTAACAATTTTTTTTTTTTAATATCTTTATTTCAAAAGAATTATCTGTGTTACATAGTTGAATAAAGTCCACTCTCACTGTTATTATGATGTCATCTTTGGTTTAAAGGAAAATCAAAGTGTATTCAGGGTCAAGTCCAAGTCTTGAATGACACAGTGTCCTACAGGTGTTATACTTCAAGTATCAAGTTCATCTGTCACCCTCAGTCATCACTTTTAGTAAGACTTCTAGACAGCATCTAGTGTCCATGCACACAGCTGATGAATGTAAGTTTTTGCAGGTCAGCCAACACTGGTGCATTCATGTGTAGGTGTGCAGATGAAAACATCTCTTATGAGTTCAATCTTTACTTCAACACTGACCAACATGTATTACTCATCTTCCTTGGTTTGTAAAATGGTAGGTGAATGGTCATATAGCTATCGTTTTGTAGAATGCTACTTCCAGGAATTGTTCAGTATCCTTATGTAATTCACATCAAGCTTTTTCTACAAGCATTTTGTTAAAGTCCAAATGATACCATACAGTAGTCCTGACACAACTAGAGCTTAGAATAATTCCTATTGTATTTTATCAGAGGTCAGATTTATAACATTGTTAAGTGGAAGAATGAAAGAACAGTTTTCATTTTTTTGTTTTGTATTCTGAAGAGAACACAAAAAAAAAATGATCTGTAATTCTTAAAATGCCGATAATTTTCTAAGGTGTACAAATTCATAAAACCTACAAGCAAATTTTTTTTTTTCTTTTCTTTCTTTCAATGAATGAAGAGAAACTAGCATAACCTTGAAAACATTCTTCCAGCAATATATTATTTGAAATATTCAAGCATCACACTCTACAACCAGTACAATGCAAAAATATTTTTATAAGCTGACTTAAATGCTTTTCCCTTTTAAAACATTCAAGTTTCCTCAATATAAAAAAATAATTGAATAGTTATAGTTTCACAATCTTTCATTCAAATTCAGCAAGCTATGCCTCTGTCTTCAGAAATTTTGACTTTATAATAAACATATTTCTGAACTCAAGAAATGAATCCCAATTCAATATAAATCAGATCTCCAGAACATGAGTCTTGCCATCAGATGAAATAAAACGGTTCAGGTTTATTGATGTTTGGCTATTTCTAAATCTTTTTGGCAGTTCAATATCATAAATTAAATTCAATTATACATCACGTTATCCAGTGAACTAAAAATGCCATAAAAATTGGCATTTAATTACATAATCTATTTATCTATACATTAAGCAAACACAAAATTTTCTAGGATTTTATTGGAAAATAACTGTTTGGTTTAGTTTCTTTGTTCAATAGCATATCAATCTTTGTGAATGAATTATTTAATGCAAAAGCTATCCTTGTAGAACAACAGTGATGCTATTTAACCCATAACAGGTAGGACAATGAGATTCCTAAGGGTAGTAGTTCAAAAGTGAAAGTAATAGTGTGACTGGAGTTTGAACTTGTTTACTTCAAGGCCACAGTCCAGTACTTTAACCATTACACCATGGGGACTACACTACCCCCATAACTTTATTTTTACTCCCTAAACAAGGATTTTAAAAACATCTATACTGATAATTAGAAAGTTTTTCAATAGAATGTCAAACTACTAAATTTGATATACACACTTATTGAAGGTTTTTTCTTTGGGTATATCTCATCCATGAACATTTTTGGTATTTCTAAAATATAAAAATGTAATAATGACATTCCCCAAACAGATAAGGCTAACTTTGAGTCATTTACTTCATTATGTTTCATTGAACAGTCAAGTCTCAAAATTATGTCTTCAACTAATAACAATTTGACAATATTTCTTTAGTCTTTCACTTCCATAAACACTAACAATGGCTAATTTCTAATTTTGGGGACTTAACTTTAACTGTTCAGTAATAAAATTAATCAAATAACTGAAATTTATTGGTGAATACATGCATTTACCCAACACCTCTATTACAGGGTGAAACATAAGGTCAATTTTTAAACAGAGAACATTGTTATTTGAGGGAAAAGTACTAAGGAATCATTAAATTATCACTGTAACCAGCTCCAATCCTTGATCCAGCATAGACGGGTACATCAGCTAGTAATGGTAAAGATTTATTGAGGGACTTTTTTGGTAAATCTATATCAACTCACGAAAGAGGTAAGTATGAAAGATTGAGAGGAGAGAATTTTAAGTTTTATTGATATCTTCTAGTGTTCTAAAAAGTTACACTATTGGCAAGATTATTTTTACCTAGAGAGAGAGAGAGAGAGAGAGAGAGAATCTTTAAATAAAATCAATTTTTATGACATTTGAAAGATCAAAGAATAAAGCATAAAAGCTTTTCATTATTTTTTTCAAAGTCTCGTAAAACTGGAAAAAATTTTAAATGTCTCCTCCCACCCAACCCATAAAAAGTAACAAAAAAAAAAAAAAAAAAAAATTGCTTTTCAAAATAAAACAAAGCAAAAATAAACCATTTATATAAGATCAGAGATTTAAAACTCCTTCAGCCAAATTTTGTACAAGTTATAAAAAAATAAAAAGGTTTCAATAGAATTTATTATATCTTTATGATCCATTATCAGAGAGAGAGAGAGAGAGTCATTCTCAGAGAAATCAATAAGCACCTTTACTTGGCAAACTTTTATCGACTGCACATATAAGGGTAGAAAAATTTCCCTTTTTACTTTTAAAAAGAATTGTAGGAGTACAATGCATATGATGTTACTTTTTAGTATCCTATGAACAAAACAACCTCCTAAGATTATAACCTTTTCATAAACTTTTTAAGTGATTCAATTTGCAGTAGACATAACCCAAAATAACAATATATTAATATAATGCACTTCTTTTGAATAAGCATTTCCAATGAAATAAACAAAGTAACAATTACAAAGAAAATTCTAAAGCTATAAATGATTGGGGGGGGGCTCATTGCATAACTTATTATCATAGTAAATGGACACAGCAACTCCAATTATATTTCCCTCCAGCAAGGGGTAAATAGTAGGGCAGACTGGCTCTTTAACCTTGGTATGACAACCAGCCTAGAAGAAGGAATTCAAACTTGTAAAACTAATTAAAAATTTACCATGTGTCACATCCTACTTGTGTGAAGGGGTTGGGTAAATACAAGATGAAAAAAATTAAAAAATGATTTTAAAAATGACTGAAACACAACCTACTTCTTACAAAGTGCAATACTAATGAATTTGATTCTCACAAGGTGTCCCAAACATTTGGTTATGTTGCTATTTTACCTAAGCTTGATACTTGTAAATGACTACTTGTTACCAAGTGTAGATAACTTTATTCACAAATCTGTTTTATCAGATTTCTGAGCATCTCACCATTTTTCCTTTTAATGTGCTGTATATAACAAACAATATCAAGAGACTTCATCAAACTCACAAAGGCAGATAGAGCTTGTTTTTCTTTTGATTATTTTGACAACAATGGTCATATCTTCACTCTCTCTCACAAAGTGACACTCTTGTTCCGATTCTTTTCTAATGGTGCCTCACTCAAGATTCATCTATCATTTTGGAGTCCTTATATACAGACCAACTTATGAATATTCAAAAGCAAGAGTAATATTAAAGACTAACACACTCATGTGCAAAAATCATATTACAAATGGCTGCTTACATAAAAAAAAAAAACATATGAAACAGTGTAACATCACATGATATAGTAAGTTGTAAGTAAAGTTGGTGACTTTAGTCGAGGGTGACCCAAAGGCTCCCTTTTCTATAGCTACTACACCTAGGTGTGGGGGGGGGGCACAACTCCATTCCCAGGATTGCTCTACTTTACCCTTATAGTGCTGAGTTAAGCAAGGCAGGATCAAGTACCATTTTTTGAGTCTATGGTATGACTCAACCTGGGATTGAACCACAGTCTCCCAGACCAGTGGCGAACATTCTACTCATTAGGCCAATGACCCGGTATGATATAAAAGTCTTAAATACAAAGTGTTATAACACACACACACTCTCTCTCTCTCTCTCTCTCTCTCTCTCAGAAGTTAAATTGGCCATTTTCAGAAAATAATCTTAGCATCAAAGAAATTTAAAATCTGAAAAATCTTTTGCAGCTGCTTTATATTTTATTGGCCTGGTTATCTGATGTTTTCCCCCCCCGTCATCAACGCTCTTCCATTCCATTTTTTTATCCCCCCCCCTTCTTCTCCATATTGGCCTGAATTAATGAACAAATCACTTGATAAAAGATGTACTCAAAGCAAAGCTGGACAAGACCCTACATGCCACTCTTTTCAGTAGCACTCATTTTGGCAAGTCAAAATGTGGGCAACTACAAAGGAAGAACAGCAATGGGTTATGACACAGAGGGCTATTGAAAAATGCATGCTGGGAATATTGTTACATAAGTGAATTGAGATAATTCTAGAAGATTGCAGAGGATATGATCCCAGAGAACTGGGTTGAACATGTAACAAGGTTCACAGACAACAAGTAGACTTGTGCAGTTATCGATACCAAAAACTACTCAGAAGACCTCCAGTATGATGAGAGATGAAATTATCAAGCGATTCAAACCAGTTGTTGATTATAAAACAGAGCAATTACTTTTAAAACTTTACAAAGTCTGTCTCTAAAGTATCCAGCCTTTCTATTTGAATATCTCTATAACTAGATTCATAACTATGATCTAACTTGGTAACCAATAACTTTGCTGCTCACAGACTCCAACAAGATTACTCAGTCAACAGTAAGGTGTCATTGAGTGAATTTGCGTAATTGTATGATTGCATTCAAATGACCAAGTATATCAGCAAAGTCTGATGGAGGGTTTTTTAACAAAACACTGTAACACAAAGGGGATTGGATCTGACGGACATAGGTCTAAATTTTTAATTTCTGACTAGCCATGTTGAGATTGCAGACAATATAAATGCACAGAGAACACAAAGCAACTGATGAAATTTTTTTTAAATTTGAAAACATTTTTGAAAAGTGAAATTGACACTGATATAAATGTGAGTCCTCAAGGGGAAAAAAAACACCATTGCCCAAGGTAAGCTATTTTTTCATTAACAATAAATGACTAGATTATTTGTGATAAAAGGGATTGAGGAAAAAAATAGAATTTTTTTTTTATATTGCATTAAATTCCACTTTAATGTTTTAAAACAGTGAAATAGTAAAAACACACAAAAAGTAAAAACAAAAATTTTGGTTCAAAGTTATCTAAAAATAAAAAAAAAAGACTCACCTTTCGTATTGAAACTCTACACACACATGGTTCTAAGACTCCATCTGAGGCATTTGCTGTCATCTTACAGAGGAACCGAAATGGACAGTCCCATTTCACACAATTATTTGCCAACTCCACTCTAGAATAGAACAACAAAAGTCAAAAAATTAGAAATAAAGAGTGAAAATTATTTAAATAAAAAAAAATTTTTTAAAAACAAAAAAAACAGCTTATTATTTGTTTATTACAGTTAAAAGACTGATGCTTTGTAAAATGAAAATAAGAAATAATAAAATGCCAGATGAATGGTACACTAAAAATATTCATTGTTTTTTTTTTACATACTGAGGTCCCCACATTTACAAGTTACTTTTAAAATTACCAAGCCAAAATGATCTACCTAGGGGGAAAAAAAGAAAAAAAAAATGCTAAATATATATCTATATATGTAATGAGTATACTCTCTATATACAATATATGCTTGTTTACCTTGCATCACTGCATGAATCCTTACAACACAATATAAGCAAGTACATTTATAGTCATTGGTCTAATCGGTAAAGTGTTCGCCAATGGTCTAGGAGACCAGGGTTCAGCCCTAAGTCAAGTCTTACCAAAAACTTAAAAAATAATACTTGATTCCACCTTGCTTAACACTTAGCATTATAAGGTACGAATCAAGGGTAAAGTGGAGCAATCCAGGGAATGGAGTACCACCCTCCCTACACTTCGGTGTAGTAGCTATTGAAAAGAGAGCCTTCGGGTCACTCTTGACTAAGTTCGCCAACTTACCTTACTATGACGAGGATAAAAGGCTAGCATCCACATAACTTTGGAATGCTGTGTGATCCCACTGCACTACCCTTGTGATAAACATACTGGGCATCACTGTTCTAACATTTATAACTTTTAAAAAAAAAAAAAAAGGTACATGAGCCATTCTTTTCAGTTTTGTAAGTTAAATTCATGTCAAGTTTTCAATCACTGAAGTACAAAGATGACTGAGCTTCAATATATAAAATTTCTGATTTCATTCCAAAGTATTTGAATGCAAGGCCAAGTAAGAACTGTGTTTTCAATAAAAACTCAGTAAAAACTTTTTTAAATAAATACGATTTAACAAAAACTAAATCCCTGACCTTAAGATAAGTTTGGTTAAAAAAGTCATGTTCCAGAAATTGTTTTGAATCTAACATTAAATGAGAGTCATAAAAGAAAATATCAGCTAAACATTTTGTCAAATCAAACAGACCAATATCAGGTGATCAACCCAACTTAATGTTTAACATAAAAAGATTTTCTAATTACAATTAACTTGTGCACATCTATCTTAACTACAGTGTATCAAGTATATGATTAGCTTACATTTTCAGTTTCTAATCTACAACATAGTTGCTTTTCATCACATACAAAGTAGTAATAAGATAAAAGCAATAACAATGAAAAGATTTTACTTACCAAACTCTCAAAATACAAACAAGTAACATTATGATTTTATAAATCCATCTTCAGTATGAATCAACTAAAGTTCTTTTCTAAGAATCCAAAATTTAAAAAGAAAAAAATTTTCACTTTATTTCTAAATAATTTGGTGTTGTGGCCTTGAAGGGCCAGAAATGAATAACACAAAGAGATATAAGGTTTACAGTATTATATATGCACGGAAATACAGACAGTAACAGTTACTGGTAACTGACTAGACTTGCTTGACTCATTTATCAAGTCAGTCACTATTTATAGTGTTAGGGAGGGTCCATGCGGTGATGTCATGGGGTATATCACCATAACACATGGTCTTATCAAAATTATGCAATTTAAGAAGCATTATAACAATCAATCTTTTCTGACTCAGCATATTCAATAAGAATAGTGAATTATTCTATATTTCAACTGGGTGAGAAATGAGCCCTGTCTCATCTAATGAGGTTATACTGACATAAACTAAATTAATTTCTGTTGAGCCAACCAGTCTATAAGCTTATATCAATAAGTATGTTTAAGAAGGAATTTTGTGTTACATGATTTTTCCCAAGGGTTTTAACCATAGATACTAAGCAGACATAGCTTTTCTCAAAATAAAAATTATTATGTAACGCAAAACTCTGAAAACTCTACATATTGAGAAACATGTCCTATTGATGGTCATCATAACAATCAGTATAATCTTAAAAGGTACATTGAATTCTTTCAAAAGTTTCTTTAGTATTTATAGTTCCATTAATGGTTTGTATCTCTACATATTCTTAATAACTTTGTAATCAATGATTGGTTAATTTTAACAGCATGTCAACCCATTAAGGTTATTTTATGCATTAAACTTAGAGAATCACATTTGTAGTTACATTTTGGGGTAATTTTTCTTCAGAGGTTTTTGGACACACTTATATATCAAGTATTCCTATCTAATACTGATAATTTGCACATGGTTTCAAGTATTCCTAATTAATACTAATAATTATAAGGTTTCAAGTAATTATTTTTCTATCTAATAATAGCCATTTGTTTGTACACAATTATATGATTTCAAGAAACAAATAATCTTAAGTAAACAATTATAGCTTCAATGAACTATTCTTAACGCAAATAATTTACATAGCATCAAGTATTAAAATTTGATCCTAATAATTTTCAAGAGATTTATTTGACCAATAGATGAGAACCTAACAGGTTTTACTACTCCAGATCAGAGTGGATCTGAGAGTAATAGCAATAAAGGGGTAATCCACACTTCCCAAATGTATAGAACTGGAGCCCCACCATCAGATGCAGTTTAGTATCATAAACAAGATACTTCTTTCTTTTTTTTCATTTTTGGGATTATGAAGTTGGGGTTCTTACCTCTATGCCAGAGGTACTGTTAGCATATTCTAAGCCCCACCAACAAGGTAGCTGGTAATCAAATAGCTTTTAAAACTCCCTGGCTACAGTCAAATCTTACTTGCCACAAATCTATTAAGGATTCAGAATGAGAAAATGATACTAATCAATTACAGTGAATAAGAATAGAAATGACACTTTTTTAAAGTTGGGATATATTTGTTCAGAGGCTCACTTAGTGTAATGGTTATCATCATAGAAAATGGAATCAGAGATCCGAGTTCAAATCCTTTACTTCACCTTAATTCCCTTGGGAAAGATCTAAATCCATCTGCTCTCCCCACCATCACTAACTATAGGGAAATAGTAAGGTAGATTATGTACTTGAGCCTCAGTAAAGCAACAGGGAAGGATAATTGAATTCAAACCAGCTATTCAAGGCAGAGGAGTTGGGTAAATAGATACTTATTACTGACAACTTTATTTCTTTTTTTATCACTGAAGCTTGATCACTGGCAGAGTGACAGAGATACTAATCCTGGGCAGAAGTACCAATTCATTTGTAAATAATCTCATTATCTTTGACAGGTACTATGCAAGTATTTAGATGAGGTACTAATAAAACCAGTATTCTTTATTATCTGCATGAATTATTTATCATATAATTTACAAATTGCCAAGATGTACCATAGAAATTTCCAAAAATATTACAAGTTATTCTGAATCAGAATACCATAATGTACACAGAGAACATAAGGAATTATGTGGGACAACCATAGTTTACCAAATAATTGAAACAGTGAAAACCAAATAAGTACATTTTGATACACACATTTACAAGTAAACAGTAGACCTACAAATAGTAACATAGTAAAAATGTTAATAATAATAATAATAATAATAATAATAAAAGAAAAATTTATGATACATCTTCAGTGCACACCCTCCATCTCCAACACTTTAACCCAGACTGACTTTCCCTCCCCAAAATTTATACAGAGCCAAGAATCATTAACAAAATTGACCAAAAATAAATGGACAGGCAAAAATGTTCAAGTGAAACAGACAGCAAAGGGAGGGACTTTAAATAGTATAATTCATTTACCACTGACCTTCTCAGTTGAAACAAACAATACTGCATTGCCAAAAATCACAGGATATATCAATGAACTTTATTATTGTACATATTTGTGAGATTAAATAAATAAATTTTATTGATTAAATCACTTGGAATATTCTTAACTTTTATTCTATAGCAAAAACAAGTTGCAAATTTTATGAGGATATTTTTTTTAAATGTTCAAATATCAAGTATGTATTTAGCCAACCCCTCTGTCATAAGCAGGATCTGACACAAGGTCAATTTGTTAAGTGGAGTACAGCTGGTTTGAATTCAAAGTTTTCTTTCTCCTAGACTTACCAAGGAAAAAGAACCTAGTCTGCTCAACTATCTACCCATAGCCAAAGGGAGAAGAGACCGATTCATGCTTTCCCCAGGGGTATTAGAGCAGAAGTAAACACAAACAGCCTTGCCCAGGATTTGAACTGATCATAAATTCCATTTCTGTGCAACAATAAGTAATAACTGTTATGCTAAGCACACCACTAAAATATCTGAAGACATTCTCTTGTCAAAAAGATGGTTATCAGTTATGCTAATCTTTACTCAGACACTTTAGATTGCTGATACAGGCATCTTACATGCCAACAAATATGATACTTTCACACACAATGAAACCTCAAAAAATGTATATTGTCTATTACTTTAAAAAGAATCATTAATATGTCAAATATTGTTTAGACAATTGAGCCCTTTATAAATTTGACATTATCATTTTTGGCTAATTCATTTTTCAACCATTTTTAAGTGTGTGTGTGTGTGTATATATACACACACACACACACAATGAAAAATACATACCAGATGATGGCCGAAAATGCATCAACTAAAAAATTGTGTTAGCCAAATCAAGTATTTCAAAGAGTTTTAAACAATATTTTAAATAAATTTAGAATTTAATCATTTTTAGTCATTAACTTTGATTTTTTTTTTTTTAAACACATTTTATTTTAATAATTTTTAAAATTATTCAATCAGTTCTTACTCTTTAAAATCTTACATACTAATCCTGAATAAAATCATTTTCATACATCATAATTCCAACACTGATCCAAAATTAATTCACTCAGAAGATAGCACTATGCATTTCTATTCAACTGCCATAAAAATGATCTAGTCAACCTAACAATCTATGAGACAGTTCCACTTAATAATCCCTGTTTTCCCAGTATTTATTCCCACCATCTCACAGTAGATTAAACATTTTATGGACAAAATTTTATATAAAATTTTCACACAATTTGGTGAAAAATCCATGAAAAGATGTCTGCTCTATCTGTCTTCAATTAAACTAACTTTGCCTTCTTCATAATTTGAATCAGTTCGTTTCTATTGTTCTGGCAGGCAGAGTATGGCTTTCAGCTTGCATAACTGGTTATAATAGGAGCTCATTTGATACCCAAGCACCTGGTAGGGAAGGGGTTAATCTGCCTTCATAAGATCAAACAATTATTACTTATTCTATTAAGTGTTCTAACAGCAGTTAATTTAAACAAAAGAGAAAACTCCCTTGAGAATCACCCAGAAAGTACAAGAGCCTGCTATTCAGCTTTTAATTATCAACTATGAAAAGAATCAATGTATTTTATGCTTCTAACAGAAACAGCTGTATGATATAACAAATAGAAACAGGTCCAAATTAAATTAAGTGACTTCTATACTAACTAAATTTGCTTCAAACAAACTAATACCTTAGATAAAGACAAAAACTATTTATTTTTAATAGGGTGAGTTAAAAGTTTTGCAATATTTTAGTAACCATCCAGTTACTGTAATGTGAACAACTGCACCTTCATCTTTAACACAACATATGCTTTTAACTGCTTCCAAGACATAATGTCCCAGTTTGAACTCTTAAAACAGAAATTCCTCTATTAGACTACATTGCACATTATTCTTTATGGCTTTTAAATCACACACTGAGTGAAGCAATGCACAACATGTTAGAACATTAATCACTACAATATTACCAACTACATAAGTTAACTTCCAGGGCTTGAATTGCTTTGGTCATATGATTTACACACCACAAACTAATATACAACACAATATTGCCAAACTTTTGACTCACACTAGTAATTCATTACCAACAAAAAGGAACATAATTCTTTTCTGTAAGGAATTTGCATCTGTAACTAATAAAACAAATGGTCCGGGAAACCTGGGTTCAATCCCAGGTCACGTCATACCAAAGACTTTAAAAATGGTACTTGATACCTCCTTGCTTAACATTCAGTGATATAAGGTATGCATCAAGGGTAAAGTTGAGCAATCCAGAGAAAGGAATAGCGCCCTCCCCTACACCTTGGTGTAGTAGCTATTGAAAAGGGAGCCTTCTGGTTGCCCTCAACAACAGTCGCCAACTTTACTTTAATTTTATTACATAGTTACACAGTGACAAGCATTTTTGGTTTCAGTTTCTTTGTTTAATGGCATCAGCCTTTATGATTTATTTAATGCCAAAGCCATCCTCATAGAACAGTAGGAGTGCTATTCAACCTATAGTTCGAGGGATAAAGATGTTCATACCTTTCCCTAATGTATTGATCCAAAAGTGAACATAATAGTATTACTGAAGTTTGAACTTACTTACGACAATGTTATAATCCAGCATGCTAGTAGCATTGCCAAAGGGACTCCCACAACCAGTATCTTCATCTTGCTTGTTGTTATTGCATTTTATTTTAAGCACCCTACAGCATTCTTCCATAAGTCAAAATTTCCAGAACCTAACTGATAACAAATTAAATGCTTTGTTGTAACCTTTTGGATTGAACAAAGACAAAACCTTTAAAAATAAATGAATAAAAAAGAGAGCATAGCAGCTAAACCATTTTAACTACAATCACAACTAAGATAAAGACACTAGTCCAAGTCTGGTGAATAATCTTAACCCCTCATCTCAGAAATTCCAACAAAAAGATACACACAGTTAAGATTAAACAACTGACACTTTTTCTCTTCATTTTATTTTTTTTTAAACAAAAGTTCATATGAACTAAAAACTAGTTTTCTAAATCTACTGATAATGAAAATCCTAAATAGAATATGATGATACAGTATGGTTTTGACTATCAGTAACTTTTCAAAGTAAAACATTAAAAATGAAAGAAACTAAAAAAAGAACCTACTTGTAATTATTATAAATTTAGAAATGAGATACTTAAATCAAAATTATGATGTCACTTAGATAAATGCTTTCACTTGTTTCGTATTAATATAAAGTGTTGATATGAAAAACCAAAAAAACAAATATTTTCATTTGAATTTCTGAAACAAAGAATTATTAATAGATAAAGAACAAAACAGCAAGATAAGACAATTCTAAGAATCGGTGCATACGTTAAGAGCTCATAACCGCCTCTGTAGGCCTAACATAAAAATGAACACCATATGGAGCCTTTAAGAAAAGATATGCCAAAGACTCAAAAATACCACCATATTATTATAATACTGTTAATGCAAGACATACACCAATTCAGTTGAAAAAGCAGACAAGTGACAATTAAGCTTAAGGCTCTAAGTTACCATTTGTTAAAGCACACTTAATTACCTGGCAGTTATGAGTTCAATCTCTGGGTTATATAGTGCAAAATGTCATATATTCAGGTTCACCAGAAAAGACAGACAAGCAACATCTCAAGGAGAAATTGATTAGAAAGAATTAACTGATACAAGATATCCTCCTCTAAGCAAGAATAGGAGAATGAAAACAATGTACTCCTGTGTCCAGTGGATTGAAAGAAAAAATAAAAGATAAAAAGACTCAATTCAAAATGAAATTTACAGGAGGTAGTGACTATAACAGCCAAGATAAAAAGACTAGTCTGAATAAATTAGAGTATAATTATATTAAAGTTAACTTATAATTAGAAAAATAAACAAATAGTCTCATTGTATTATTTAAAAAAACTAGATAAAATAATTTTCAAAAAACAAAATTATAGCAAAAGGGCTGATTTGAATCCTGAATGACAGGATTGAAATATACATTCGCAATGAAATATCTAAAAAAAAAAAAAAAAAGTAAATAAATTGGTAATCACTCTTCTAATAAGCAAAACTAATGCACATCATTCCATTTTCTTTTGGAGAAAAAGTTAAGAGCAGCATACTTTTTTTTTTCTTTTTTAAGAGCTTTTCTGTACAAGTTTTATTGAAGAAGATTGAGTGAAACCAAATTTTCTTTATATGAAGCAATTTATTAACCATTTGATAACATATCTGAATATTTTATTTATATAGCAGCAAAGTTTCTAAATTCATATTAATATTTAACACTGCCTTTATCCTATCATGTATGTTACATTTGAATATATATTTCATAAACTCAATGTAACAACTATTTTAGACCATTTATACAAGAAAATTATACTTTTTATTGTTAGTAAAATGTCTTGTGTTTATAAAATAACCAATAAATAAAACTTAACACTTTTGATGAAAATAATCAATTAGAATGGCATTTCTTTTGACAATCCCAAAAGGTAAGAACAAATTGAATTTAAAAACATAAGTAAAGTTGGCGACCAGGAAGCTCCCTTTTTAATAGCTACTACACCGAGGTGTACGGGAGGGCGCTACTTTATTCCCTGGATTGTTCCACTTTACCCTTGATCCTCACCTCATAGTGCTGAATGTTAAGCAAGTAGGTCTCAAGTACCATTAATAAAGTCTTTGGTATGACGCAACCTGGGATTGAATCCAGGTCTCCCGGACCATTGATGAACACTCTACCCACCAATTACCCAGTTGAATATTTCCATGTAGGACTAGAGTGCAGCCAATAAACAAATGTCATTTACTCCAAAGTTTATTTCATGTACACATCTAAAAACTGTCACTTCACAAAATAACAACTACTTTTATATATATATATATATATATATATATATATATATAGTTAGTTATCTCTCTCTCTCTCTCTCTCTCTCTCTCTCTCTCTCTCTCTCTCTCTCTCTCTCTCTCGTCCAGACTATATTCTTGATATTTTGATATTCCTTGTCTCGGACATATTGTCGAAGAAGTATGTTAATGAATAAAATTTATAATCCATCCTATTTCTCAAGTTGGCTCATAGGGTTATTTCACGGATGATAATGAAAAAAAAAAATGATATCGATAACAGGTTGAGGAATTATATGGAAACATCGTATCAGAATGACTAGCAAAGTAAAATTAAACACCACAACAATTTTAACATAAAATACATTTATTCTTTTAGCACTCAACAAAATAATATAAATGCTTAATAAGCAAAGTTGGTGACCTTAGTCAAGGGTGACCCAAAGGCTTCCTTTTCAATAGCTACAACACGGAGGTGTAGGGAAGGGTGCTAAAGATTCACAAAATATATGGATAGGTCTTATCTGAGAAATGTTGTTTAATGGGAATACTCAATATAGACATGATAGAAAATTATGTTCTATCAGGCTCCTTATTTGTTGCTATTTTTCTCACACATGGTGGTACCTTTTTCCCCCCGACTGCCGACGCCGCGTTTTCTTTTTCAACTGTCCATGTCGTGGGTCTCTGTTTAACCGTCTTGTTTCAAGCTAACCCCTCCCCACCTTCAAATCCGCGCGGGTAGACAAAAGCAGTCTCATTCTTTTTTTTATTCCGGGACTTCCAGTCAACAACCTCCCACTAATCCTCCTCTCAGTGTATGCTGGCTGCTGCTGCTATGCAACTGTTACACCTCTACCATAACAAATTTTTAAAAAAGAGTAGATAGACATTCTGGTATATCTTCCCCCCCCCACTCTTTATTTATTTTCAACAAGTGGCTCAGCATAAAGTTTACACTCAACAATGTATCTGTGCTTACATTAAGTTCTTCTGCTTCTTTCTCGGGTAGATGCTTCAATTTATTTCTTAAGTCAGATAATCTCTCTGAGTCTTCCAATTTAGGGTACAAATTCTGGTTCACATCTAAATCCAACTACTTCTCGGGTTGACCCATTACTGATGCTACTATCTCTTCCTCTCTACTCTGATATGCTTTTATCATGTTAATGTGGCAAGATTGCATTTTCTTTCGTGGATCAGAGGTTGAGACAATATGATTTAAGTTATTTCATTTTCTCATATTTTGGGATGGTCATTGGAATTTCACCTTAATTGGGTGAGATATCACAAGGAGTAGTACCAGTACTTCATCCCTTACCTCAAATTCCCATTTTCCTGAATTCTTGTCATAATGCTTTTATTCTGCTTTGTGCCAGTCGCAGGTTCTCCTTTGCTATTTGATTGGCCTTCATAATTCCATTTCAAAATTTTTCAACATAATCCGACAGATTCTCTGGGTTAGAGTGTATCTTGCGTGCACTTAACTAACTTCAGTGGTCCTCTCACTGAAAAAACAAAAGTTAGGTCAAACAGACTAAATTAATGATTCCTGTCTCGCCTCTCGCACAGCAAATATCAAAAAGGGTAGATCTTCATCCCAGTTTTTCTCCTGATCTAAGCAGTAGGTTTTCATCATCGTTCTGAGAATGAAATGGAATTTCTCAAGTGCCCCTTGTGATTGTGGGTGATATCCACTCACCTGTATGAAAGTGATTTCCAAACATTTCAAGGCTTGCTTAAATATTCTAGACTCAAAGTTTGATCCCTGGTCCGTCTGTATTACCTTAGGTAATCCAAATTGTGGGAAGAAGTTAACCAGCGCCCCAGTTATTTTCTTTGCTGATTTATCTCAGAGTGGAATAGCCTACGGAAATCTTGTGGTTGAACATAAGATTATAAGTATGTATGTGTTATCTTCTTTTGTCTTTGGTAATGGCCCAATGCAATCTACGATAATTTTGCTGAAGGGTTCGTCAAATATGGGAATGGATTTTAATGGTGCAGGTGGAATTTTCATATTTGGCTTCCCGACCATCTTACATGTGTTGCATGTCTTACAGAACTTAATGTCTTGCTTCATGCCAGATCAGTAGAAATATCGACATCTTGTGTCTTGTTGATTCTTAAGTACCCTGCTAATGGTGCCATTTTTAATATGACACTCATGTATTTCTTTGGTAGTACTACTTGTTCACACACTGCCCAATCTTCCTCGTCAGGTATTTCTCACAGTTTCTATTTCCTTATAAGGATTCCTTTCCGTACGCAGTATCTTGGGAATGATTCATCCTTGTTTTCCTTTTCTGGCATTCTGAAATACTTCTCTAGTTCGGTATCCTCTCTTTGATTTCTCATGAAGTCCTTTCCTTGTTTTTTTTTTGTTATTTTTCTTCCCCAAATTTTCCTTTTCTTGCTCTTTCACTTTAGCGTGTTATTGCACCCATGGCCATTTTCTCATTTTCATTCTTTGGACAAAATTTGCTTTTTCCACGAGCTTCTTGGTTATTTCGATTGGGCCTTCACACCTTGTATCCTGCCAAATCATTTCCTAATAACAGGTCTATTCTTCGCATTGGTAGTTTATCTACAACTCTGACGTCCACTGTATCAGAAATGATTTTTGACTACTATTTAATTCAATGAATGGGACGGTCTTTTGATTTATTTTCCGATGCATACTCATTTTCTCATGGCTGAATATTTCTGTATTAACAGTGACTAAGATGCTTCAATATCTCTCAATATATTCATGTTCCTGTATTCCTCACTGTCCAGGTGTGCTAATTATCCTTTAGACATAAATGGTCTGTATCCAACCAATACCTTTCTTTTTGCAATTGTGCCTTGTGGCTGGTTTGATGTTAGTACTTTCATTTCATCATTCAACCAGTTTCTACAGTTCATGGCAATATGTCAAGTTTTGTGACAGTAGAAGCAGGTAATGTTATTTATATTCTGCCCATTCTGCGGAAGGGTTATTCCAGTTTGTCCCGTAACTTTTCTATTCTCTATTCTATTTGAATTTACTGACATCCCTTCTAAGTTATTCCAATGGTTTGATCTTATTCAGGTTCTTCTATGTGTCATGATATATTCATCTGCTAATTCATAGGCATTTTTAACTTTTTTTTTTCCCGTCCAGATAAAGTTTTAATTCTTTGGATAATCCATTCTTGAATTCTTCTATCAAGATTAGCCATTTTATTATAGTCTCTTCCTACTTCTTTCACTCAATTCCATTGTTCGAAATATCTCTCCTTTTATCTTAAAATGTCTGTAAGTTTGCATTTCTTATTTTTTTTTATATTTCCTAAAGCTTTGTCAATGTTTCTGGTACTAATTCGTAACTTAAATATTCCCCGCTTCACTATGCCATGATTCGCACATTCTTCTATTGATAAGAGCTGCTTGTAGTAGCATAGGCCATGCTGCTTTTGGCCATTTCAGGTTTATCACTGTCTTTTCAATTTGCACTGGTAGGCAAAAGGAGTCTCATTCTTTTTAATCCAGCGACTTCCAGTCAACAACCTCCCACTACTACTCTCCCAGTGTATGCTGGCTGCTGCTAGTTGACTATCACAATATATATATATATATATATATATATATATATATATGCAAGACCCTAATATCAGAGAACATTAGGACTCTTGAAAGAAAGAAAACTTCAAAATAACAAGGATCTCATTTTATTTAACCAAACCTGTTAATATATATATATATATATATATATATATATATATATATATATATTAAGGGAGGTTGTAGAGTGGTATCACAAGCCTTACTAAGGTAAGTGGTCAAGGAAAAAGAAAGACAGAAGGAGTATTATTGGGATTATCTGCAATCCAGAGAAACAGCATTCTTCTGTCATCCAAACAGTCTGGCTGGTTCTACACAAGCCTTCATCACCATAAATCACTTGTGTAAGCAGTCTAATGGTTCACATCTTTAACTGAACTGCGAGGCACCCATATCTTGCATGATAAAAGAGCTCTCTCTCTCTCACACACAATCAATGTAGTATGATATTGAGGGGGAAAAAAACACACACAGATTCAAGCAATTACAAAATATTTTTAACTGGGCCTCGAAACCACTGAAGTTACTCACAGAAATCAAAAAGGAGAAAATGAAATATCTAACCATACTGCACAAAATGAATTTAAACAGTTTTAGGGTGGTGACTTGTCCTTTGACATAAAACCAAAAATTGATGGACCATTAGTTGTCAATTATGAATATTCAAAATGCAAAATAGAAGAGCAAGGATCATCAAAACACATATGTGGAGTATTACAAAAGCTTCATGAAATAGAACTCTTGAGAGGCTCAAGTGATCTACAGACAAAAATATTTTTGATATACCCTAATAATACTGTTCTTCAAGTAAAAAATAAACATCTGGTAAGATTCAAAAAACTATTAGCATAACTTATAAGCAGACATAATGTAGTTATCTTCAAAATATTATAAGAGTATAAGTAGATATAATAAAGTGGATCTGTTTCAGTAAAAGACATTAGAACTATAAATATTGGGCCCATTAAATACTAATTATTTATATATAACATGTACTCATAAATAAATTGCACACCAAATTTGGGGGGGAAATTCTCATTTATAATATGCATTGACATTTTAGGATTTGTTACAACCTAATTTACCATAAATTTAGCAATTATTCAACTTTTTATTGATTTTTACTAATTAAAAATAATAATTTATATAGTTTACATTATGTCTTAAAACACAAAATTGACACAGAACTTTGATCAAACACACATAAATGTTCACATAAAAATGGAACAAACTTGTGGCCAAAATAAGTTCAGATTAGGAGAAACAAAATTATAAACAAACACACATTTCAGTGGATATTTCTCTGCATTAGCAGGAATTTGGATAATAGATTTAACTTACTATCAGTCATCTTGTCCTAAATAATCATATAGTCTTCATGTATAACTTGAACACATAACTTTTGGGCTGAAAAATCTAGAAAAATAGTTTCTTATTTACAAATAATTATGGGTGTTGTTCTTTTTAAATAGATTTGCATTAAAAGAAACAAAATATTACATTGATTTGCTACTCGTGAGTATTCTAAGTAAGAATTGCCCCAAAAATAAAAAAAATAATGTACAACCAAGTCTCTTGTGCATTTTCATAGTTTAACTTTTGATTATATTGTTTCAGTTTAAATCAAAAAGAAATAAGTAGATTAAAATCTTTGAAACTTGGTGATCATTAGCATTTTGTAAAATGATTATCATATAAATTCTATACATAGAAACAGACTTGATATTGAATAGAGACTACTAAATGTAGCATTTAAGTTAAATAAGAAAATAATCCAATCAAATCATAACTAACATTGCCAAATAAGGACAATAGTCTTTAGATAAATCAATAGATGTTAAAGTTAATATATGACAAACTGCATAAAACATTGTTGATATATGATTTATAAACCTTACACATTTAAAACAAAATGTTAATGATCATCTATAGTTTCAAAACTATGCCTTCATTGGATCAATATCAGCATGTACAATGTGTGTGAGGATACACAGATTTAATATACATGCATTTTATTAACATTGGAGTTTATTGCATGAGCACTTGTTCATTTTATAAGTATATCTTGTATATTCATTCTTAGACATTTATATAAGTAGGTGTATTGTATATCAGTTGTACATGTACAAGACATTCAATCATAAGATGGACATCATACAACTGCATAATTATTTCATATAAACTTGCACATTGTTAAATCTTTATATATATATATATATATATATATATATATATATATATATATATACACATACACACCTTGTCAGCAATCATGGTATTATGTATATATCTGTTATATAGCCAAATTACTCTGCTGTATTCTAAGAATCCGTTTTGTAAAAGTTTAACAATTGAAGATATCTAAAATCAGTGAACTTATTTTGAAACAAAATTTTCATCTTAGAATCATTTAAAAATATAATACCTATTCTCTAAGAACCAATTGAATATATACATATATATCTTCACAACTTACTCAAGTGTCAAAACTAAATACTTAGAAGAAATATGAATTTTTAATCACATAATAAATTTCTTGTCAGCTCAATCTGAAGCCAAAAAAAGACACATGCAGGTGGAGAATGTAAAAAAAATTCCCCCTCAACTCTTTAGATTTTAAAAATGTTTTTTTTTTTCCTTCTTTAAAAATTTATTCAGTCAGAAGACTAAATCATTTGAAAGAAAAAATTAATTAAGACTAGAAAAGAAGTTCAATGGAAAAAAAAAAAATGATTCACTCATAATTATGAACCAACATTTAACTAAAGTTTTTATAAGCAATGCATCATTGAAATTAAAATCTATTTCATTACACATGAACAGTAAACATTCTAGTAGTTTCTTAATTATCATGTTGTCCTTTTACCCCATCTATACAGTTTCAAATTATACCAGTTCAAAGTTAGTAATTTTATATAAATCAGTTTGCGCCAGTGTGACACATACACTGTGTGTGTGTGTGTAAAATTATTGTGAGCATAAAGTTTACATACATTTATATTTTATATGGTTGATATATAACCCACCAAAAAAATTATATGCCCACTTAAACCTTTATTAATACCATATTTACCAACCCCTCCACTCAGGCAGGATATGACAATAGGTCAATTTTTAAGCAGAGTTTAACAGGTTTGAATTCAGAGTATTCCTTCTCCTAGACTAGCTGCCTCACCAAGGCTGAAGAACCCAGTCTGTCCTACTATATACCCATAGCTGGAGGGAGAATAATTGGATTCATACCTTTCCCAAGTTTATTAGTGCTATGTGAAATGCAATCAGTCTCATCTGTTTTTCTCTTTCAGTTTGAGCAAACCAAATAAAAGCAGTAACCAAAATCTGTACTGCTATACTGGTTAACATATCTAAATATTTGAACTCCAGAAGGATTCACTCTTTCCCTCCTGCCCACAAATATATACTATTAGCATAATTCCCATAAAAGATATGACAATATTAATAAATAGATCAGCATTTCTACCAAGGATCAGTGTATAGAACCTATAACTTTGCTGAGGAACAAAATGTCATTCCCCAGCTCTTTTAGTCTAAATCCAGAGGACAGTATCTGTTCACATGGGAATCTCAGTTATCTTAAAAACTATAGAATATATAAATCATAACATATGCCAGTTTGCTAGGGTCCATTTTTCAAAGTGTTTGTTGATGGCAATATATGAACAAAAAAGAAACAGTTTTAAGAGATTAACTTTAAATGAAAACTATTAAAGCAGATGAGAGAGGATTTATTTCAAGTTCAAGAACCATTTTCATTTAAAGAATATGCCAAATTTAAACCTGCCAATTAAGCAAGGAAAGTAATATAACTTTAAAAAAAAAAAAAAAAAAAAAATCAAACAGAGTTTCTGGGTCACTGATAATTCTTCCAGGTTAAACCAAAGCCAAACCTTTTTAGACCATATTTCTCCAATGCAGGTATCATTTGAGAACAAGAAAAATTTTGGTAAATAGGCTAAAGCCTCATTCATTTACCAAAACTTTTCTTGTTCCACAATCATTTAATTAGACACAAGTAATTTTTGTATTTGAATATTTTAAAATCCTTATTAAAAATCTGAATGTATTCAAAACTATTTTTCCATAAAGAATTATTTATGGAAGATATTTTTTAATAAATGGAAGTGGAAGAAGAAAAGTAAAAAGATGAAGAAAATAGTGATATGAAGGAGAAAAAACCTTTGAAAGAAGAATAAATCTGTGAACCTTCAAATAAAGTGAGGGGGGAATTAAGGCTTTGAGAAGATTAATAATGAAAAAATACTAATGACCAACCAACCAAACATTGATTAAGGATAACCCCTACACACCACTCTCATAATATTGATTTCCAATTATGACTCACTTTTCCTTCCTGCTTGCAGAAACAACCTTCTTTAATGTATAAGACTGTGTGTCACAGATCAGGATTCTTTTGTTTATTTGTTTGTCATTCCTTCTATCTTTAAATGATTACCAGAGCAGTAGCTAAGTAGTTCAAATCCCTACAAAAAAAAAAATATTTTGTACATATTTACCTAGCCCCTTTCTTATGAGCAGGATTTGACACAAGGTCAGTTTTTCTCCCAGACTAGTTGTATAACTAAAGCTAAAGAACCCAGTTTGCCCTATTATTTACCCATAACTGAGGGAAGAACAAATGGATTCATGCCTTTGCCAAGGGTATGAGTGCAAACAGCTTCATCTATGATTTGAACCAGGATTGCTACTTCTATTTCCTACAATTATGCTAAGCACATCTCCATTACATTATTCTGTATCAGGCAAAATTATATGGATATTAACAATTTTATCATTTGTGACAGTAGAGTCAAAGAGAAATCTCGACTCTCAGAAAAATTAAACAAATACAACTTGAAAAAAATGTTATCAGGCTACACTAGAATTGCAGTTCGTTTCTCTTTATCATCAGAAGGAAAACAAAGAAATCATTTGTTGACTTGAAGAATGCTGCTTAGATTGGTTTGGTTTTATGGCATATCAACCATTTTTGATGATTTAATGCCAAATCACTGTTTTTATATATATATATATATAAATATATATATATATGATTTGTAAACATTTTGTTAACATTTTCAAATGAGCCTAAGCTCAGTCTTTTGCACACAGTTAAATGATTCCATGTATCGCTATATATCACTAACAATTTATTTAAACATCAGTCATTTGTTTACACAGTTAAATGATCAAGCAGTTCTATTTTTAACAATTCAATTTAGCATGAGTCATTTGTTTGTACTCAGTTTAAACACCAAACAGTTCTATTTGACCCATAGATAGGACCCTATCAGTGCTAGAGTAGACCTGGGAGCAATGGCAATGAAGGGGTACTCTGCATGACTGGAACCTCACCATCAAATGGTTTAATGTCATATCAGTACACTCGTTGTGGGGTGGGGGTCTTACCACTCTGCAGAGATGAGGTCGATATATTCTATTGCCCCAGCCAAGTGGGCTAATTCTGCTAAGAGTCTATAGTAGATTTATTAAAACTAAACATGGATTGATCTCACCACAGAATAATATCAACAAGGCATTTTAGAAATTTAATGATACATCCCTTATACTAGACATGTGCAAAAGTTCCCATTACCATTTCTTTGGGGGGGGGGCTCTTGTAATTAGTTTTTTTAATTTATTTCAAATAAAAATGTTAGAAACTTCTGCAAACACTACATACACACATTTATCATATTTCATGGAATTTACAGATTTTAATCTTCCATTTGTTTTCTTTGTTAATTATTTTATAATTTCATATTTTTAGATTAAAATTGATGCTATGATAATGAAATATTGATCAAATTTAATATGCAAATTCAATTTTACTCCACAGTGACTTCTTCTGCTAGTATAGTTCCCATAATTTCTGACAAAACTCTAGATCTGTACTGTTTGTCTAGGAGTGTAGTATCTGTACTCATTCAAACAGTTTTTAAAATTTGAGAATAAAAGTTTAAAAAATTTCATGAATTCAAAAATAAAAGTTTAAAAAATTATATAAATTAAAAAAATTGTAAACATACCTCTTTAGTTTGTGGCAGTGTGCTTAGTGTAAGAGTTATTTTTGTAGGAAATGGAACTAGCCATCTGAGTTGAAATCCTGGACAAAGTTGTTTGCAATCCATTCTCTCTTCAGCTATGGATAAATAGACTGGGTTCTTTAGCCTTGGTAAAGGTAACTAGTTTTTGAGAAGGAAAACTGAATTTAAACCAGCTTTATTCCACTAAGAAATTGACCTTGGCAGAGGGATTGGATAAATAGATATTTCTAAGGTTACAAATTATGAAAATTACCAATACAATGAATTCAAAAACTATGTTACCATGACAATAAATTCTTTTCATACTCAGTAATGAGACTTGGTTTCAAATACTTTCCAAATAGCTTTGACAAATGTGCACATATTCAGAAAAACTGTCATGCAAATGACTAATAATTCATTGTGTTACCATGGCAAAATTTTTTCTTAGTCTGCATTAAGACTAGGTTGCATGACCAATAACTCATAAATGTCCTATTGAGATTTATATATGAGATCATTGCTTTAAAACTGAGGCAGGTGAAGCCTGAAATTTGCTCCAACAAGTTCAGGGACAACCAATTTACTCAACAAAGCTATGACACAATTGAACCTCTTGATCTCCTCTAGAAATTGGATCTTAGTTTCCAAATCAACAAAAATGCTACCTGCCACACAACTTACAAATGCTCTTGATACACATGTAATAAAACATTTATATCCATAAATACATCAATAGCAACTAAGTAAAGGATCCTCAGTTGAAGCAATATTTTTTACCAACCACTTCCAAGTAAACCACCACCTCCTGGGAAAATATTTCCTTACTCAACTTGACTCAGTACTGAAGTATGTTAACCAAATGAATACAAGAAACATTGAAAAGGCCAAAGTCGAGGATGACCCAAAGGCTCCCTTTTCAATAGCTACCACACCGAGGTGTAGGGGAGGGCGCTACTCCTTCCCTGGATTGCTCCACTTCACCCTTACCTTATAATGCCAAGTGTTAAGCAAGGTAGCATCAAATACCATTTTTTGATTCTTTGGTATGACTTGAACTGGAATTGAAACCTGGTCTCCCAGACCATTGGTGAACACTCTACTCATTAGGCCAATGGCCCAGTGTAAAAGGTAGAAATGAATGATAAATATAGAAAATAATTCAAAAATTGACTTCATAAAATAGAAATGTGTACAGTGCAATAATTTTTCAGTTAATATTATGTAACCATTTACAATAGATAGTTTAACATTCAAGAAAGATTAGAGATCAATAATAATTTTGAATAATAAAACATTGCATATGCTTATTCAAATTTGTTTCTGGATCAAAATACTTGATATATGGATGTGTGGGTGGCATAATGGTTATTGGAATGGAAAATAGAATTAAGAAGCATTCAGGTTTAGGCCAAAGCCATTTGAATTTACTTTACACTAATGCCCTCAGAAAAAGGTATAAATCTCTTCTCTAGTTAAAAGTAAATTGGGCTCACTAGCCTTGGGGAGGCTACGGGTCTAGAACAACTAATTTCTTGCTAACACAGGAGCTAACATTGCAGAGTAAAGCCCATTATTCCCTCATGTCTGATCTTGTAGAAGATCCAAATCCTCCAGTAGATGGCGAAAAAAGCTGATATGATAATGATATATCACAATCCCAATCTATAAAAATACATGCACCTATAAATTGCACACTATTCAGAACAGCTGCTCAACTTATGTCAAATACTTAAGAATATGATATGCTTTCTGTACTTGGCATGCAATTCATAATATCAGTAAACAGAACATAATATCTGAATATTGCTTTATTTTTCAAAAGTGATTGATTTTAATGGTAAATCAACCCATCTAGGGTGATTTTATGCCTAGTGGTTAGAGAATTCCATTCATTTGATATTTATATTTACATTTTTGTACAACTGTTTTTTGCTCACAGTATTCCTATCTAATAGAAATAATTTGCACATAGGAAAGCTTTAAACTATACAACTATCAAATACTAATAATTACATAAGTTGTTGTTGACTGTAGTCGAGGGCGACCCGAAGGCTTCCTTTTCAATAGCTACTACACCAAGGTGCAGGGGAGGGCACTACTCCTTTCCCTGGATTGCTCCACTTTACCCTTGATACATACCTTATATCACTGAGTTTTAAGCAAGGAGGTATCAAGTACCATTTTTAAAGTCTTTGGTATGATGCGACCTAGGATTGAACCCAGGTCTTCCAGACCATTGCAAACACTCTACCCACTAGGAAGTCATTTGTTTGCACACAGTTATATGGCTTTAAGTAACTAATAGTAATAATCCTTAGTAAAGATTTACAGCTTCAAATAAGTATTCTTATAATTCATGGTTATACAGCATCAAATATTCCCATCGAATAGAAATAATTTTCAAATAGATCTATTTCAACCATAAATGGGAGCTAAACAGGTACTAGCACTCCCGGTCAGAGTGAACCTGAGAGTAATGGTAATGAAGGATTATTTTATACTCTTTAAAACTTCTAAACTAAAGCCTCACTATCAAATGTAGTTTAGTATTATACCAAGATGACCTTTTCTTCTATTTTTTAGGAAGGGGTACCCTCAGCAGAGATACAGTAAGCACTACTAATAAGACTTTTGTATGTGTGTTTTATAAGCTGCAGTATTAGATCAAAATAGGAAAAAATAAATGAATAATGTTAATCTAAGTATACTAATAACTTCCATAAATGTAATAGCTATATCAGGATACTTAAGGGTAAAGAGTTAGCAGCAGAAAGTCATCAACTTGGAGATCAGATATACAACCTAAATAGCTCAAGAGTTAAGAACAGCTAAAATAATCTAAATGAATCATTAAGGTGTTCATTGATTTGAGATAAGGTTATTGATTTTATTCTCACTAAGTCTACAAAGTGTAACCATGGCACCAAAATTATTCATATCAAGGTGTGTGTATATATAAACAGATCAATTGAATTTTACCTGGACAAGATGCCAATTTCATTAAGCAAATGATGCTTACCTAATGCCTTTTATTTTTTTTAAATACTTAACACACTGCTAAGTAAAAAGTTATCTTTGTGAGAAGAAACAGCTGCTTTATCTTTTTGAGAAGAAACACCTGCCATTTTATTCTACCAGCCATGAGAAACTAATAAATAATGAAATCTCATCTTCTACTAAAATATTGATACTATTTATCAGTGCTAACAGTTATCCAAGACAAGAGTTGTTACATAGAAAATGAAGATGATTATATAAAATAAAAAGAGACAGGAGGACAAGATATTGAAAATTATCTTGCATAATAATGATGTAAGCTACTTGTTCATTTTGATGTTGATTACTTATTCAGTGCTGTTATGGTTGATCTAGTTGGAATATTTTATACAGATACAAAATGTCAGTATGTTCAAGATAAATAAAGACTAGAATTTCAGATTTTAAAAGTAAGTATGCTTAGAGAAACTATTTTTCTACATCCCACACCCACCCTTGTGTGCATGAGAGAGAGAGAGAGAGACTAAATTAAATTTATTGAAATAAATAAGATTATTATTATTAATAATAACAATAATAAATACAGATCAGTTGTCACAAATTCCTTACATATAACTCATATACAAAGACATACTCAGCAATTACAGAAAATTTGGTGGCTACAGTTTTAGCTGTCCTTGAACATTCTGAACAGGAGATACTCTATAAAGACACAAGAAACTATAATGAAAGGAAAAATAATTATTCATCCATTTATTTATCAGCCTATAAAATATATTTTACATAAGAATTTTGAGAGACCATTGCTCACTGCACAACTGACTCTGTAAAAATCTCAAACATTTAGTAACTGCCTTTTCATTCACAACTGCATTGGACAGACCATAATATTTGGAGGTTTTAAGCTGGCATAATTACATTAATATTCAATAAAGATAATTTTAATATAAACACAAAGATTACCGTCTTTCCTAAGAAAACACCCAAGGAGATTTGTTTTGAGTTTGTTTTGTTTTTGTTTTTTGCAGGGAGAGCCTCATGAAGCTATTATATCAAAGAGCAAAAAACCCATAGTAAACAGAATTTTCTAGGGTCACAGCTGCCATGTATTGCTTATTTACTTTAAAAACCAAATTAATTTTTTTCCCTTTCTAAACTATTTAGTCCACAAAAGTATGTTTTTGGAGGCTTCGCTAATAAAATATTAACAAGTGTCAAGACTTTTTTTTACTGCCAACATTATTTCACATAACTGGATCCTCAAAACCTTTTAACTAAGGACAATTTGAAGGCACATAAATAGGGGAAAATAAATTTAAAAATTTTTTGATAATCAAGAAAGTTTTGATTCAACAAAAGACAAAAATAATTTTGACAACAAGCAGCAACATTTGAGATATTCATCAAAAAGTCAAAAAGAATCACTTTGTATTATAATATTTTCTCACTGCAGTAATATTCAGGTTTGTTTTTACTCAAATTTAACTGATACTTTCCCTCCACACACACACACACACACACACAGTTTGAATGAAATATCAGCTGTTGCCAACCATTTACTAAATTCGATATATCACTTTTGGTAATGATTTTAAAAAAAGCAAAAAATAAAAAGACAGTTGTATAAGATTTACACACACACAAATGTTTAAACAGATCAGAGACTTTAATAATATTTGTTTAATGGATTATCTGATCATTTGATTATGCAAACATGTATAATGAAAAACAATTCTTTTTCAAACAACCTAATACATACATATCTTCAAATCATATATATCAGCAATTGTTCCTTTTATTCTTATATGTTTCAAATTAACTTCTTATAGTTTTAGGGCTTTTTTTTATATAAGTCCCCAACAAAGTTCACAATTTCCAAGTATTGTAGTTAAAAGAAGAAAAAAATGCACCCCCCCCCAATGAAAAATATCCAAATTACTACACCACACCCTCTCTTATTTCAAACTTGTGACAGCATTACAAACCTGGGGAAAAAAAATTAACAACTTTATTGATTTGAAACCCAACTAAAAAGATATCCGAGACTGACCCTTCAGGTTAAAAGTTTGTTTTTATTCTCCAAGATAAAATTGCTGCTTAACCCCAAACTAAAATCTAGTCAACAAGAAAAATAAAAGGCAACTCAATCTTATTTTAAAAGCCTTCCACACTTTAAAATTAAGGACATAAATGAAAAAAAAGTTACTTTGAAATTGATACTATTTACCAACCCCTCCGCTCGGGCAGGATATGACACAAGGTCAATTTTTAAGCGGAGTTTAACAGGTTTGAATTCAGAGTTTTCCTTCTCCTAGACTAGTTGCCTCACCAAGGCTGAAGAACCTAGTCTGTCCTACTATTTACCCATAGCTGGAGGGAGAATAATTGGATTCATACCTTTCCCAAGGGTATTAGTGCTATGTGAAATGAAATCAGTATCGTCCAGGATTTGAACTCGTATCGCCGTGTTCATTTCCTACGGCGATAACGACTACACGAAATTGATGAGGACTAATAAAAGAACCTCCAGGAATTCTATTCCAGTTTTGGTGAAATTCATAAATAATTTGGCCTTCCAGACAAGATTTAAACAAATAATACCAGGCTTTAATCCAACTATTTTGTTTACATCCCAGTTTATTGGCTAATATGCCAATCTATCTCAAAGCATTGGGTCATGGTTTGTGGGAGAGGTTTTGAGTGTGATTCCACTGTGACCCTGGTTTTAGATTTAAACATTATCAGACCTAAACAGACTCAACTGTGGGGCCAATACAAATAGTGTCATTACTATAAACATTAGAATTCAATCCCATAATTAATAGTGTTTTTGCAGGGTGAAGAGCAGTTCCCTGGCATTCAAAGTTTCCAGAGCACAGAATCAGAACCCTCAAAGAATGTGTTCAAATTTGGTTCAAAATGGTTGAGAAATACCACTCTAATGACTAGGAGTAATTTTTCTTTTCTTTGTAATAATGAAAATTATATAGTTGATTTTCTAATAAATCCTTTTTTTTTTAAATGACAAAGTGAGGTCATAAGGATCAGATGATACCTTATCCTTACAAACTTGCTTAAACCAGCCATTAAGTTTCATACCAAGTTACTTTGTATTTATAGAATTTATATTATGATTATTGACAAATAAGAGAAACTAATAAGGAATATACCTATAGTTATCTTCCAAGAGAAATCAGATCATTTGGGAAAAGTATATAGACTAGCATTATTAAGCTGCGAATTTGATAAGAAAGCAACCTCACAGTATTTTCAAGACATTGTACTCATCAAATATGTACTATTTTTGTGGTTTTACAATAACAAACATGCAGTAATTGGCCCATTATAATACAGAAAATTATTTGCAAATAAAGGAAACTACTTTATAACATTTAATACACTCAGAATTATCTACCTTGAGAAATAATATGATAGATTAGAAGAGTATGAATACTGCTGAATTGGACATTCTTTTTTTTTTTTTAACTTTATGTTAGAGAATTTTAAATTCACAATTTTTGTTGTGTCATAATAAATAAAAACTGGATCATCATCATTATTATATAGATTTCTCTAGATCTGATTTTATTAGTGGCTCAGATTTACAATATCACAGAAATAATTGCTGTGTAAAAAGAATCATCCAACCGGTAACAGATTTCATGTTATGAAAATAATCTTGTAATTTTAAAAGCAGCCCAGAAAAATAAATGGCTTGCTTCACAACAAATTATCTGTCTTATTTCCTCTGGACTAGGCTGTTTGTATTTCATTTCATGCCCTTGGGAAAGGTATGAATCCATCTATTCACCTTCCAGATTAGCCTTGGTTGAGCAACCAGTTTAGGAGAAGGAAAACTGAATTCAAACCATCTGTAAAGTAAGTAAAGTTGGCAACCATAGTCAGGGGTGACCCAAAGGCTCTCTTTCTGATAGCTAGTACATTAAGGTGTAGGGGAGGGTGCTACTCCTTTCCCTGGATTGCTCCACTTTACCTTTGATCTGTACCTTATAATGCTGAGTGTTAACCAAGGAGCCATCAAGTACCATTTTTTGAGTCTTTGGTATGACTCAACCTGGGATTGAACCCAGGTCCCCCAGGCCATTAGTGAACACTAAGCATCATGACCTTGAGTCACATCCTGCCTGTGGCAGAAAGTTTGGGTAAATACACATATAAGAATTAAGATACCATGAAACCATTTATGCTACACTTTAATATGACCTTAAATTCCATAATTTTAACTTGGGAATAAAAATTTGTCTTGCTAAATGTGTGAGTATATAAACTAAGACAAAGAACTGAATGCCTTATAGACCATTCCAAATTGCCATAAGGAAAGAAAACATCTGTTGAAAGTTATATTAACAAATTCATAATCCTACTTAAAATATTTGCCTTGGTGTAAATAACCAAGACAACTTACATGGTCTAATTCAAGAGATATTCTAAAACAGTACTTTTCAAACTGTATACTATGTAAATTTTTCAAAATTCAATGAAGACCATCTATTTTAAGCATACATATAAGTTCCATACCCTAATTATGGCTGATTATATGTCAGTATATATTCATATTTTAAAAGAATTAGGAGTTAGTATGCCATGCAAGTCATAAATGTTTTTCAGTGTTCTATCATACAAGAATAAATTATAAATTAATAAAAGCAAGTAAAATTTTTTTTAGTTATTTACAAAAGTTAAAATCAAATTCAGTACATTTTCAAGCTCACTAACCTATCATTACTCTATGTTAATTTTGGATTTTAAATGTGTAAATTTTTTTAAATATCAGGTCCAAAATATCAAACAATCCCAATTGATACAATAGAAAAGCTAAAGTTTCTTAGTTGACAAAAGAGACTCTGAAAAATTAAATACCTAATGCTAATCAAAAGACACTTGAACACCTCCTTCATATACTTAATGTTGTTAACACAAGTTTTCAGTGAATACATTCTTCAGCCCTTGGCAGACGTATTTTAATGATTTTCACTTACCTGAAGTAAAGAGAACACACTACTTCACAGGTCTTTCATATATATAGCCATTTGTAATGTGAATAGCACACATGGGAAGGTTCAAAACCTTAAGTTACTATCACATATGAATAAATAGGAGTTATCATGTATACAAGGACTCATTCAAAGCAACATAGAATTAAGTTCATTGATAACAGCTAATATGATCATGTCATATTACCAATAATAATACCACACCAATGTGAACACAGAATAAAAAGTTGAATTCTCACATTTGAATAGTTTAGTCTTTTGACTTGGACACATTAATTCACTAAATGAAGTTCTTCTCAAACAAGTAAATTAAAAAGAGGAGGATGTTCCTTTTATTTCTAATTCTTGGAATGGATAGATTGAAACACTAACAACATCAAGACTATGAAGAAAAGGTTCAATTGTCCAAAACAATTTCTGTTATGTTAATGACTTCAGAAAGTTATAGACAATACCTAATTCTTGAATCATAAAACTTGATTGCAGCAACAACAACAAATTTTAGCCAATAATTTGTCTTATAAAAAGAAAGAACAAAGTGCATTCAATTAAGAATAAGTCAAAGAAAAAAATTTTCCCACAGAAGGAACTGAATAATTAAATTTAATCCAACTGCATACATTAGAAAGCTTATGCAGATTTGTTTTTGTTTTGTTTGTTTGTTTGGGTGGGTGCATAGACAAATTAATATACAGGGCGCTATCAATGAGTTAGAAAACTATTTTAAAAGGAAATTGTGTTAAAATAAGTCGTTTCTTTATAACCCACTCACAAAGAATAGCAGCAAAAATCTGACATTCAGTTTGCATGCTGTTTAAATTTTAGGTAGTAATTCAAATCTATGGATTTAATATTATTACAATTACACAATCATTTTATTCTAGTTTTTCTTTCCTATTAATTTCAGTTGCCTTTCATCACAATTACTCAAACCACCACTATTAAATTACTGTTCCAGTCAAGCACCAGGCCACCTGGCATTCATGCTGGGTGGCCAAACAATGACAAGCATAAAGTCACATTGCACAAGACTTTCAGGTCTAGTAAATCTATGACCAACATGGTCACCTGGCATTCATGCTGGGAGACCTAACTAATGACTAGCATAGTTCATATTGCATCAAGTGAACCTATGACCAGCATTGACCAACAGCACATGAGTCTCGGCTCAAGTGCGACCTCTCCCACTTCTAATCCCCACTATAAAAAAGACCTTGTGTCAAATTCTGCCAAGTGGGAGGCACAGATAAGTATATCAGACTATCAGTTTACACCTATCAATAAATTGTACAGATCAGACAAAGAATAAGTTCCAAGTAAAACTTGAATTTTCATTCCTTTTACCTCAAGAAGATATCTAGAAGTCTTGCCAAGAATGCTAATAGGGACAGATGGCAAAAGAGAATCAAGGGAATCAACATGACTTGAAATAAAATATTTGTCAAAATAATCCATCTTAACAATGAAAGTATGGAAATGATTTTAAATATTTCCAATCTGTACTGTTCTTTGCTGTGAGAGACAGACAACCCAAGTGAGATGTGACAAAAAAAATAATCAAAAACATTAAAGTTAAAAGAAAATACTAATCAAAAGTAATAATGATTAACAATGCTTCATCAAAAAAGAAAAAAGATGAATACAACAAATACTACCGTAAAAAAATATGGTACAAAAGAGATCAAGGAAAGGTATAAAGTATAAGTTTAGAAAGTTTGAGCTTCTACAAACCAGTGACTCTTCATAGATCAGTTGTTAGGGTAGAGACAGTGGGTTTAATCAGGCTACCCTAAGGCAAAAGGGGATGTGAGTTTGAATATCACTTAGAAACTATCCTTTATCATTTCTCATCTGCACTATTCTTAATTATCAGAAATAAACTACTAAAATGAGTTGTGATAAAAAAAAATAAAAAGAAAAGAAAATACTGGTCAAAAGGAATAATGCTGACAATGCTTCATCTAAAAAATTTTAAAAAATTAACTAATATAACTTGAAGCCATGCTAAAAATAAAGATAACACTGGTGTAGAAAAAATAATAAATATGGTATGAACAGAGATCAAAAAAGAGAATAAAGGATAAGTAAGTTTAAAAGGTTTAAGCTTCTACAAACCAATGGCTCTTAATAGTTCAGTTGTGAGAACAGCTGGTGGGCTTAACCAAAACTTTCTCAAGACAAAAAGGAGATAGGAGTTTAAGTCTCACTGAGCAACTTTGCTTCATTATTTCTTATTTGAACTTTTCTTCATTGTTAACAACTTGATTTTCAATATATATATTAAAAGAAAAAAAAGAAAAAGAAGAAAATTAAAATCTAGTCAAAATTATAAATGAGAATGAAAAATGCTACATCTACAAAATAAAAACTATACTTCATAACCAATTTGAGTGCAATAATTATTTCTCAAATCTACTTAAACCAACGACTCTACCGGATGGTAGAAATTAAACAAGACTTTATAAATATAAAACATAAGAATAAAATTTGGATTGAATGGTAAACAATCTTATCTGTTGTACATTATTTAAAAATTATTAAGGGCATCACAAATTAGTAAAGGAAACCTAATCCCTACTATTGCTTTATTTTTTTAAAATGATCTGAGTCTTTAAAACTAAAGATCTAACAGTGCACAAATGACGACAAATGTTTGGTGTGAATATTCAGTTTCCTTTAACTTCCCAAATAGAAGATTCCCTGGGGTCGACACAGAGTAACCAAATCTTACAAAAGCTACTGTCATTATCACAAACAGGCTCATCCCCCCAACACTTGATGCCCTAGTCTGAAAATGGTTGGCACTGAAACCATCCCCTCCTCAATCCAAAGTGGGACAAAGTTAGAATTGTTATCAAGTTGAAGGTCAGTCAATTTCTGACATGATGTAACTAATATGGGGTTAGGCAAAGCTTGAAAAACAGTCCCAGTTGACTTATCAAACATTATGACAAAACAAAACACTGGTCAGCTCTTATGTAGAACTTTCAGTTATAGATACAAACATGATTAAAAATAAAAATGACTACCTATGTCCCTATTATAGTCATTATATTTAGTCTATAAAATATAGATGCAAATCAAACAACTATTATGGGATAGATTTTTTTTTTTCAATTACAGATAATCACAATTTATACAAATCTACTGATCTTGTTTATTCATAAAATGAACAAATTGTTACAAAAATATTTTCTTAAATTAGAAAAGTGCTCAAACGCTGGCCAGTAGAGCAGGATAAAAACTAAAATGTTTTCTCACTTCTTCATTTCAGTCTTAGGACTATAAGTTTTGTGCATTTGTGTGTGGGGTTAGGGTTCAAATGAAACATGCCATGTATTTTTTTTTTTTTTTTTTTTTGTAAAATCTAATACATGAAACTTATAGTCATGAGATTGATATGTGGCAAGAAAATATTTTAGATTTTGTTTATCAAATAATTTATTTAATCTACAAAAAATTTTGAGAATCTTTCAAATATTTTTCATTTTATAACAATATGGTTCTCAAGAAACAGAATCTTGAATAATTTTATCAGTGAAATTTTGAAAAAGATTTCTTAGATATCAGATATTTATTTCTTTGTTTAGCATAGACACCTAGAAAAAAAAATTGTCAAAGAACCTTTTGTCTATGACGTTTTTTTTTCCAGTCATTAGAACCTAAAGACTTTTTTTTTAAATTGCATTGTTAGATTTATATTCATAGAATGAGCAATGGCCACTATTGACATTTATTTCATGTACTCAAAATGTTTATTGTTGCAATAAAAATGAATGATTAATTCAAGTAACTTAAAATACCTATATTTTTTTAATCAATTGATTTAAATAAATAGAAAATCATTAGGTTCTTAAACAGGAATATTCAACTTTTTCACAGTTCTCAAAAAGCTTAGTAGTAAATATTTTTATTCTAATATTCAACACAAATTAGCCTTGCTTTATAAATTTTTTTTTAATCATTTTTTAAATTTTCAGTTATACTAAATAGGTCATTAGATCACAAAATAATCAGTTTATCTCTTTATTAAAAAGAGAACCAAATGAAGTCCCAAACTGATAAAATAGATTATTCATTTAAAGTTGATCAGCTAAAAATCAGTATAATAAATATCAATAGACAATTGAGAATTATTAGCACTTTAAGGCTCTCTTCAAAAACAATGGTTTGATTATAAGACAAATCCATTAACAGACCTTGAACTATCAAAGATATGAATATAAATACAAAGCTTTAATCACCGAGGTATAACCAAGTCAATCCTTGAGAACCAATCAAAACATTCTTTATCAACAATTGACTGTGGAAAGCAGAATTTGCCAAAAGAATTTGTCCTTTGAGTAAATGGTAAAATTTCTCATTAGCAGAAATATTGTTTACTATTATTTACTAATTTATTACTTTGATATTAATTACAATGACTAATGTCAGTGTGAAATTGCTTGAATTAATTTTTGGCATTCTAGACTAAGTACCACCCTCTAAGAGTCATCATTTCTTGACTAATAAACATGTTTACTTTGCCAAAATGTATCAAACATTTTCTAAAAGTGGTCACTTTGCAGATCAAAAGATCAGTGGTAAAACTTAGGACTAAGTGTTATGAGGGTGGGCTGAAGAGTTCATAGGCAGACCAAGGTACTCTCATGGAATGTGACTAAATGAGGTTTATTTTTCAACATAATTCCCCTAGTAGTTCACATAGTTCTTCCATTGCTGTTGCAGTGCTTGAATCCCATTGGTAAAAAGTTATTAATAGTAGATATCATGTCATATGATCTAAGATTCAAATGGTAAGAAATTTCTACATTTGCTTCACACATCAAAGCAAAATTCACATAAAATTCTTTAAAACTTACAGCTCCTCCCTAATTCCCAATGCATGGTATTATTTTGTCCATCAATTTCCAGACACATCTATATAGGAGTGGAGCAAGAGGTTTTTTTTTTAAAGGCAATAATTGTTTACTCAACAAAACTTTAAAAGGAGGTGAAGTATTTTGAATTTGTCCACTCAAATTGCAGCACATATTCAAATGTGTCATTTTATCTTCTATCAGTAAACAAGATGTAAATTTTGTAGAAACCTATTTCATTTTCAAATCTTCTGTTAACATTAACTGGCAAGCACTCCAAGACACACCAATCCCAGCTGTTATTTCATCAATGATTCAATGACAAAAATGTACATATTTACCCAGCCCCTCCACCATAGACAAAATATGACATATGGTCAATTTTTAAGCAGAGTACAGCTGGTTTGAATTCAGACTTTCTTCTCTGAGACAAGTTGCCTTACCAAAGCTAAATAACCTGGTATGCCCTACTATTTACCCATAGCTGAAAGGAGAACAGATGGATTCATGCTTTCCCCCCCCCAAGGGCATTAGCATAAAGTGAAACAAATAGCCTTGTCCAGGATTTGAACTGAAGTTGCCAATTCCATTTCCAACAACAATATCCATTACATTAAGCATACCTCCAATTGATTGCATAAATGTAGTTGGTCTTCAAGTGATATTCATCTACATTTAAAATATGAATACCACTTATAGTTTCTTCTGTTAAATACTTCATGAAGCATTAAAACAGTTTCAGAATTATTTTAACAAAACTTCACATACATAATGTTCTTTCATCAATCATGCATTATATAATGGTTATATCATAAGAAATGGACCCAGTAACCAGAGTTCAAATCTTGGACAAGGCTGTTCGCATTTAATATAATGCTAATACCATTGGGAAAAGTATGGATCTAACTATTCTCTCCACCCATTAGCTATGAATAAATAGTAAGATAAACTGAGCTCTTTAGCCTTGGTATGGCAACTGGTCTAGAAGGAAAGCTTACAAACCTGCTAAACCCCACTTAAAAATTGACATCATCTTGTATCTTGTCAATAGCAGAGGGATTGGGAGAGAAAAACTTTTTAAATAAAAAAAAATTAAACATTATAGGGAGAAACAAAAATAAACACCAGGAAACAGATCAATGCAGAACCATGTCACATGGTAGACAAAGTTGGTTGGTTGGGCTTTATGGCATATCAACCTTTTTAGCTTATTTAACACCAAATCCATTTTTATGCAAATAGTTCTATTTCAAACAATTCAGTTTAGCATGAGTACACAGTTTGTCAAAAACATTTCCATTTCAAGCTATTCAATTTAATCAAACAGTTCTATTTCAAACAATTCAGTTTTGCTTAAATACGCAGTTTCAATGTCAAAAGAGTTCAATTTCAAGCAGTTCAGTTTAGCATAAGTACAGTTTAATTGTCAAAAATATTTCTATTTCAAGCTATTCAGTTTAGTCTAACAGTTCTAATTTAAACAAATCAGTTCAGCAAAAGTATGCAGTTTAGTATTATTTAAATCTATTTTTATACAAATAATCAGTTCTACTTCAAACAATTCAGTTTAGCACGAGTACACACTTTAATTGTCAAAAATATTTCTATTTCAAGATATTCAGTTTAGTCAAACAGTTCTAATTCAGCCAATTCAGTTTAGTATAAGTACAGATTTTGTTTACACACTAATATCAAAAACAATTCCATATTAAACAATTCAGTTTAGTCTAAGTACAGTTTCAATGTCAAAAACAGTTCCATTTCAAACAATTCAGTTTAGCATAAGTACGCAGTTTAAATGTAAGTACATAGTTCAATTGTCAAAAACATTTCTATTTCAAGTTATTCAGTTTAGTCAAACAGTTCTAATTCAAACAATTCAGTTTAACATAAGTCTGCAATTAGGTTCTATTTAACCCAAAGATAGGGCCCTATCAAGTGTTACCATTCTGGGCCAGAGTGGACTTGGGAGCAATGGCAATGAAGGAGTGCTCCACATTGCCCAAAGCCCCAGCATCAATGGAACCTCACCATCAGATTGATTAGTGTCATATCCAGAACACTCATTGGAGGTGGGGGTCTTACCCCTCTGCAGAGGTACAGTTGGTGAACAGTTTTATTTCAGATAATTCAGTTTAGCATAAGTACACAGTTTAGACGTCAAAACAGTTCTATTTTAAACAATTCTTCATCATCATCATGTCGTGCTGGTAGCACGGACATCCCTGACCCTCTCTCGCCACTCCTATCGTTCATTGCCCTAGGCAGGTCTTCAGGACAACATCCCGTATCCTCACACAGCTGCTGAATGTATGTTTGTGCTGGTCGGCCTGCCTTCGCACGGCCATGTGTGGGGGTCCATAAGAGTACATCACTTATGAGTTCGTCCCTGCTCTTCCAGCAGTGTCCCACATGTCCGATTCATCTAACTTGAATAGTTTTCGTGATAGGAGGCAGGCGGCCGTACAGTTGGTGTCTTGTGGGGTGTTGCCGCCAGGACCTGTTCAAGATTGCTCGCAGCATTCTTGTGTAATTGCCGTCTAGCTTCTTCTCCAGCCGCTTCGTTAGAGTCCATGTAGTGCATCCAACCAATAAACTCAAACCACGGTTTAGTTCTATTTGACCCATAAATAGGACCCTTATCAGGTTCTACCACTCTGGCCAAGAGTGGACTTGGGAGTGATGGCAATGAAGAAGTACTCCACATTCCCCAAAGCTCCAGAATTACTGGAACCTCACCATCAAATTGTTTAGTGTCATATCCAGGACACCCCTCCGAAGGGGTGCAGCCGATGTATTCTAAAGCCCCAGGCAACTGGGCGAAAGGTAGAAAAGCTTAGAATAGAGTCAACTTATAATACATAGCAGCACAATGTGCAACTCAATCCAGTTCATGTGCCACATTTGATTTTTGTGTGTCTCTGAGAGAGAGAGGGAGGTTACACCATCTTGTTTTCCTCATAATGAATCTGGCAAACATAAGAATCTCAGCAAATCTAAGAGGCCAACAAAATTTCAGTTAGAAGAAATCAATATTTCAAATTAACCCAAAAAAGGCCATAGTATATAACCTTGGATTCATTTCCCATGCTGCCATTAGGGAGGGAAATCTTAACATAATCATGTTATATTTCTCCAAGAATTCCCCTCTGTTAAATTACAACAATCAGCAATCTGAACAAATTTATGATACCTGTGGATGGCTGTTCAAACAAAGCAAAAAACAAAACAATATAATCAATTTGGTCCTCAAACATACTGACACTGTGCAAACAGAGAAGCAACAAGTTTTACAGCTCTTGTCTGGTCTTTACAGCAGATTACAGATTAGAAACAGGTCAACAAGCAGAAGCACTTGAGTCCTCAAATAGAAAAGCCAACAGAAATTTTGAGACACTAAATGAGAAAAGGGGGTGTGCATCAGAAGCAAACATAAAAGAAAAAAAAAACAAAGCTGAGAGAATAGACAAAGTAAATAAAATTTCTTATATATACACATTACATAGAAATAGATCTTATCTTAACTGATTACATTAAGTATTGTGTCTATATTTGATGACTTCTCCATCTTCACAGATGATTGCTGTCTCTTGACCCTACAGCATCATCTGAATATGTGTGTGTGTGTGTGTGTGTGTGTGTGTGTGTGTGTGTGTGTGTGTGTGCATGCGCGCACACTGTATGTACTCGTGTATAGGTCAAGTTTTGAAAATATAATTTTTAGACAATCTTATAATTCATGTATAATGGGAAGGAATCTGAGTAAGCTTAATAAATTTGTGATTTTGTGAATAATTAAAGAGTTGACTTGACACAAAATCAACTTATTAACATATATACAGTGTATATAAGTATATAGATGAAAATTTATTATGGCCTCGTTTATTTGTTTTTTTTTTCAAAATAGTACTTGATATCCAACACTGAGCTAATCATACTGTGACGGCAAATTCTTTATAATCCCAAAACGGGACTTTATTTTCGCACATGTGAAGATGGGGCAGGTTGGCACTTGATCCCTTGTAGAATAAGTCCTCGTTCAGAGTTTTTTTCTCGGGCACATAAGAACTGGCATATTATGTGGGGGATTAATTTATGGCAAAACTGACCGCTGCTGGCAAGGGGTTCCAAATTTCACACAATACACACCCACCACGGCCGCTAGTCTTCCTCCCCTAGAACAATGGAAGATATGGACCTCTAGGTTTAGACGTAATAATATCATATTTAGAAGTCGACCACTCCGATTTCCCGTGTAATATTTTGACCTTCGACCCGGCCCAAAAATACTATTCCAAGGTAATACACCGGAAGGAAGTGACACATTCCAACGGCCAGTAATCGAAAGAGATCGCGTGGGCAGATTAAGGCTTATGATATGGGACAAGGTGAAGGTCTCATTGTGCCATTACAGTCATGCACCGGAAGAGAGTAACCTCTGAACTGCATGACAGTTATTTCCGCTTGATGACGATTAAACATCCAATTCAAAGATCCAGTAGGCGATCGTGTGGGCGTTGAGTAATTATTTAACTCAGTTGAGTTTGGGTCCCAGAGCAGTTGCCAGCAGACTCCCAGAGGGTTAGAGACGAGATGTGGTAGGGAAGGCCACACCCGACCAAGGGGGACCTCGGAAACCCCCGAAGCAATTGCCTGCAGACTCCCATAGGGTTAGAGACAAGATGTGGTAGGGAAGGCCACACCCGACCGAGGGGGACCTCGGAAAAGCCCCGATGGAGTAGACCCCAACATCAGGAGAACAATAAAGACACGTGACGGTCATAACAGTGGGGTCAAAATATGAAGTTTATGTTCGGCCTCCAGTATCCTCTCACATGCAACCCTTCAAAAACCCTTTCGAACCCTTGCAATAAAGTGAGAGGTGAATATTTTTCTAAAGAAGTCTTCTTGTGTCTTCCTTCCTGCATCTTAATTCTTCTTGCATCTTCCTTCCTTCATGCGTCTTAATTATGGTGTCGTTGTGATGCTGAATGAACGTGTAAATAACTATATAACACCCGTATAAGAATTTTAAAGGAATTTATAGGACAATTTTAAGCGAGCATATCATAAGGCGAATAGAAGCGGAAAAAGAAACATGACATAACAAATTCGTAGCAGACACTATAAATAACAACTTCGGGCACGTGGGAACATTAAAATACATCAATCTTTTACTACACATAGATATACACCTTCAACATGTCAAATATATGATAAATGAATAGTCCATGAACATAACTGTCTTTCTTTTCTTTTCTTTCGTTTTTCTTCAAATTGAGAGAGAGAGAGAGAAAGAGGGTATATAAAATTGGGACTGTTTCTCCTTATGCCCAAAGTTACTTATCTTATTTAGATGGATTCCTGTGGAGAATCTTTCTTCTTTTACGGGCTGACAGACTTTATCTTATTCTTAGTACTGGCTTAAAGAAATGGCTCCTTCGTTTCCGAGATATTTTTTTGTCTTCTTCTACCCGGAGTTCTTGGCTTTAGTTCCGTCCGCCACGAACCCTGTCCAACAACTAACTTTTCTCCTTTCTTTTTTTCGCTGACAGGAAGAAGGTGCCACTTCCGCTTTAGGGTCCCAGCCAATCGTTTGGCTTCTACCTTCTTCCTTCCCGTGTCAGGTGACCCGAGTGAGGTCACCAAGTACCAACATCTGTTGGTCTCCACTGTGACCCACATTCTTTCTTAACGGTCATTTTTTGACGGCTTGCTACTGTTAATTCGAACACGAGGATAGTAGTAATCTTATTTCTATCGTCTCAGTGGGACACCACGTGACAATACATTAAAATAATATACAAATAACAACTGAAAGTTTCATGATTTCTCAATCGTCAGAAGATCATGAAACTGCTAGTTGTGATGAACATGTCTGTGTTATAAAATCATTTTTAAGTTCAATTTTAAAGTCATTTTACTTATATATATATATATATATATATCTCAAATTGAGCACTCTGGTCTCCATGAGAATAAATGTAAACAAAGGAAAATTAATACATGCATTAAAATACCTTCGCTTATGCCGAGACTGCAGATGGCTGTGAGCTTATGGTATCAGGCTGATGTAAAGTTAGCCAGGTTTCAATCTCAGCTTGAAGCATCTTGCATGTCTCGCCACACTGATGAGTTGTGATACAACAAAACTGTTGTGTGTGTGTGTATATATATATATATATATATATATATATGGGGTGCATTCAATAAGTTTCCAGACTTTTTTTTATACAGGTATTTAAAATTGTCATATATATATATATATATATATATATATATATATATATATATATATATATATATAGTGGGTGTCCGAAGACAATGGTGTGGATTATTTGTGTATAGAATATTTGAGGGATTTCATATAAAACTATGAGAGTGCTCGTAGCGGATTCCAGAGTAGATTGGAGCACGTACACCCAATGAATTGGTTGGTTGTTTGGGTTTTATGGCATATCAACCTTTGTATATTACTTAATACCAAATCCATTTTTTATGCAAATAGTCAAACCTATTTCAAACAATTTAGTTTAACATTAGTACACAGTTTGATTGTCAAAAACATTTCTATTTCAAGCTATTTAAGTTTAGTATAATAAATATATATATATATATATATATATATACACACACAACAGATTTTGTTTACACAGTTAAAATGTCAAAACTGTTCTATATTAAATAATTCAGTTTAGAGTAAGTACAGTTTCAATGTCAAAAACAGTTCCATTTCAAACAAATCAGTTTAGTATAAGCACGCAGTTTAAATATAAATACAGTTCATGAAAATAGTTCTATTTCAAACAATTCAGTTTAGGATAAGAACGCATTTTAAATGTAAGTACAGTTTAATTGTGAAAAACATTTCTATTTCAAGCTATTCACTTTAGTCAAACTGTTTACACACAGTTAAATGTCAAAACAGTTCTATATTAAACAAATCAGTTTAGTCTAAGTACAGTTTCAAAATCAAAAAACAGTTGTATTTCAAGTTATTCAGTTTAGCATAAGTATGCAGTTTAAATGTAAGTACGGTTTAATTGTCAAAAGCATTTCTATTTCAAGCTATTAAATTTAGTCAAACAATTCAGTTTGGCATAAGTATGCCGTTAGTTCTATTTAACCCATAGATATGACCCTTATTAGGTGCTGTCACTCTGGACCAGAGTGGACCAGGGAGCGATGGCAATAAAGGAGTACTCTGCATTTCCCAAAGCTATATCATTACTGGAACCTCACTGTCAGATTGTTTAGTGTCATATCAGGACACTCATTAGTATTCTTTACACACATGCATATACAAGGGTGTGATAGAAAGTTCATATCATAATGTCACATCTGCTGTTAATGACATTTTTGATCAATGGGATCTATGAACTGCATGGGAGACTATGTTAAAAATATATCTTAGCTGGTTATATTCCATGAGAGTAACTTTGTCAGCCTAGGAACCTTTCAGCCAACATATATATTATTGTGTAAAAATCACATTAGATACATAGATAAACTTCGTGTACAAAGAAGCAACTTTCATGAAGGATCCAGAGATGAAAGAATACAACCCATACAAAAAAAAAAAAAAAGACTTTATTCTTTATCAATGCAAAAGAGATATCAAATAAAGTCATGTGGTCTTTTTATACTTCTAACATATTTGTCATTAAAAACATTTAATAAGAAATTATAGAAAAACACTGCTTGATGTTAAACTTGTATTGTAGGTTGAATAAAATAAAGAGTGGGAGAGCAATCATATGAATTGTATGAAAAATATACGCATTTTCATATATATGTTATATGTACTAAATGACCTTCCTCTTCACACACACAGTCATCCCTGCAGAAACTCAAATATGTAACAGAAATACTTCTTCACAAAACAAAAAAAATTTAATATTGCAAGTTAGTTTTGTCATGCCATTTTTTTTTAACTTAGGTTCCAAACTCAAACTCTTAGCAGTAAAATTCTTGAAAACCAAACAGTTAAAAAGCCATTGACAGAAGGGCAGATTTTACTGAGCAAAAAAGAAAAAAAATTATTTCCATAACAATGTTTTCTAATAGTTTTAGATTGAAAATATGAGTAGCAATGCTAAAAAGAAACTGAAATCAAGATTAAAGAAATACTTGTCAAAAATTAAACCAATTTTACTTAATCAAACCTATGTATTGAATTAAGAAAAAACTATCTAAATCAACATGCAAAATCAGTTTCTTTGTTGCAGTCTGTGTAATCTTTGTGGCTGCCTCTTTGACTTCATTCAAACCCGGTTGTTCTTTCGTGAATGTTCCTTGAAACAGAACTTAGTCATCTGATGTAGAGCTGAAAACATCACTTATGCAAAATACAGGTCATTTTCATGAGTGGAATTTCATCACTGCTCAGCCACCACTACCACTGTGTTCATGTTGGCCATCCTCTTCTGCATAGACAAGATACTAAACGCAATCTCTTTGACCAACGAGGATAGCCATCCTCACTAAGGGCAGGGCACTTTGGGTGGCATAATGGTTAGCAAGTTATACTAGCAAACCTTTACGAGTGAGAATTTCATTGGATGCCCTATTCATACGGCCTTGTACCACATCTCGGCAAAAAGCTTAGTAGATTACTACTTCTCACTAAGGGCAGCCAGGGGTTCACTCTGCCTTTTGCTCCTGCAACAACCTATCATGCCATATGTATATTTACTAGGTGGATAACTATTTCAATATATTTTGATTGTCTTCCTTTGGAGAGGATGAGTATCATCAACTTTGTCATATAGAACATTATACATTTCTCAATCTAAAGAGTTTTCTCTAATTATAGTCACATTTAACTATGGATGAATCCAATGACCAGTTAGATCATTGATAGATAATTCACTTTCAAAGCATCCCACAGGGCAACAGAGTTTACTTAACCCATTCCTACTTTTGTTCAAAAGAATGTGACAGGAAGTACTGGATTATACAACAACAGGGAGAAGTAGATTGCCTTTAAATTATTGAAGGTCTCCAACTATTCTACTACTTACCTATAAATGATGGGAGAGTGATACAAGCTAGATTTACTCGTAGTCATAAATTTGATGTTGTATAATACTAGAATATTCAAGATGCTAAGCATATAAAAATATTATTTCACTTTTTAAAAATTTCTATACATATATGATTAGCATAATGGTTAGTGTTTGCCAATGGCACAAGAGACTGGGATTCAATCTCAGATCAAGTCATACCAAAGACTCAAAAATAGTACTTAATGCCTCCTTACTTACCACTCAACATTATATGGATCAAGGGTAAGTAGAGCAATCCAAGGAAAGGAGTAGTACCCTCCCCTACACCTTGGTATAATAGCTATCAAAAAAAGGAGCCTTTGGGTCACCCTCAACTACAGTCGGCCAACATATATATATATATATATTCATCTTGTTTCTTTATTAGGGGCTCTTCTATGGCATTAATACCAGTTAATTGGGTAATTTGAGTATATAATGTGTACAGATTCTCTCAATCATCTCATCTTCTAATGTTCTATGTTTAGTATTTTCAGTTTTGTTTTATAAGATCAATTGACTACATTTATATATGATCAGCTACACTAGATTCAAGATCTCTCTCTCTACAAATTACAGATGTCTAATGTTCCTCAAATCTTGTAATTAAAAACATAGCAAAGAAACTAGTCTGAATTAATCCATAGAAAAATTTATCCAAAACAAAGAACAAGAAATAAATCAAAGGCTAAAGAAAACAAAATGGTGAAAATGAAACAATTGCCAATTACTTTGAAGAGAACAGAAAAACTATTTGATCTTCTCTTACTTTAAAATTATTTTTTTTAATATGATGCCAAAATCAACTCAGTCCTTTAAAGAAAGTAAATAAATGGAAGCAAATATCCAAATAGATCTTAATCAGAAAAAACAATTTCTAATATATGTCATGCAATTTTAGCTAAGACAAAATTGTTACTTCAATCATTTCATTTGGGTGGGGTATATGTAAGTTAAATCTTCAAATTACACTTTCTCCAAGTGGGTGTGTTAATTATTTTAACAGATTATACAGCAAGCATTCTATGCAAAAAATGATCAAAGCATATCTTGTTTTTACTAAGTTCCTAAGCATCAGCACAGAAATACTGGTTGCTATTTACTGAACTTCGTTAAACACAGGTCCAGAAGTATGGGGGCAATCATTGAGAATCAAACTTTTAAATGGCCCAGCATGCCAACCATTACAGCACAGAGAGTGCCCAAGGTTTTTGCTTAGTGTGGCACATAGTAATAGCAGGTAGTGTAAGCAACCTAAGTGGTTACCCACTTGGGTACTGAACTTCAGGAACAGGTACTTTAAGCAAGACTTGACCTTAAATCCCACAGAAATACTGTCTTGGTCAAAAAGTTCCTCTATTTAGTCATGTGGCACTATTAATCTGTTACTGGTTCAACATAAGATTACAGATTATAACATCTGAGTCCATTTAAATATAGCTTATTAATCCATTATGCCAAAAGAGAACTTCTTCTACCGTAAACAGATTTTCATGTATTGCTGCAAAATCTACCTAACAAACACGAAGATGTCACATTTTACTAAGATTTTTGTTGTTCTGATTTAGAAAATAAGACAATTTCTCATAAAATTTACAACTCATATGAATGTAATTTCTCAAAAGAGTAAATCCTAATTATGCAGCATTTCTCATTTTTTATTTGCAATTAATTCTAATATAAATTCCTTAAACAGGAAGTGACTGACCATCAACCATAATGGCTGTAAAAAGAAGCCCTTAAAAGTTCATTTAAAAGAAAAATTTAAGAACAAAGTTGGTAAATATGGATGGGACCAAGAAAAAAGAAAATCTCTTCATCTACAAAATCTATTTTTTTTAAATGAATAAAGTTTGCAAAAAATGTTACAAATAAAAAGCTAGATAAGAACTTAAATACTACAAAACCACATATCAAGAAATTAGAACACATACTAACAGGTCTGTGGCAATTAATTTTGTAACAATAATTTTAATAACATGGTTTTATCAGCTTAAGGAATACGAGGAAGAGTTTTGCTTCCAATTCAAATTTGTACAGAATAATGTACAAATTATAAAGGTTGGTGATCTCACTGGATGTGACTCTAAAAAGTGATTAAATTATCACAATTATTTTTTAGAATAAAATAAAGATTAAAGTGAAAATATATTTTTATCCTTTAACATTTCATATTTTGCAAACTGGAGACTCCTTGATGAGTATAGAGTTGTAACCACACTACATTTGGTGCTGTTTCAGTAAAAACTTTTTTTATAGAGTGAAATTGCTAGCACTATACACTGTGTTTTTTTAATTCAAAGTTTTTTATCTTCTCTTAGACTGGTTGTCTTGCCAAGGCTAAAAACTCAGATTGCCTTACTATTTACCCATAGCAATAAAGGAGAAGAGAAAGATTCATGTCTTTCCCAAGAACATTAGCACAAAGTGAAATGCAAACAGCCTTGTCCAAGATTTGAACTCAAGTCTATTTTCTATAATAACTGTTACACCATATATGTTTCCTCAATATTTCACACTCTTATAAACAAATTAGCAGGCAAGAATAAGAACACAAAGAACTTTCAATATGTTTACTTCTTTAAGGTATCTGAATTGTTAGAGTATATATTTTCATTACTTCTTTTTCTAAATAAGAAATTGTCATCATCATCACATTGTGCCACTAGCACGGATATCCCTGACCCTCTCTCGCCACTTCTCCCTATTATTCATCGCCTCTGGTAGGTCTTCAGGGCTACATCCTGTGTCCTCACATAGCTGCTGAATGTATGTTCGAGCTGGTTGTCCTGCTTTTGCCCTGCCATATGTGGGGGTCCATAGGAGTACATCACTTATGAGCTCGTCCCTGCTTCTCCAGCAGTGTCCTGCATGTCTGGTTCGTCTAACTTGGATAGTTTTCATGATGGGAGGCAGGTAGCCGTATAAATGGTGTCTTGTGGGGTGTTGCCACCAGGACTTGTTCAAGATTGCACGCAGCATTCTTGTGTAATTGCCGTCTAGCTTCTTCTCCAGCCATTTAGTTAGCGTCCAAGTAGTCATTATTATACATTGATTTATTCAAACTAGTATTCCCATCCTGGTTATTATAGTCACAACATTTCAGCAGTTATACCTCTAATCTTCTTCAGATTAGTCATAACAGGTTATATAGTAACTTTAAAACCAAGATAAAGACACTTCTTGGAATCAATTATTACCTCGTAGAATTCCCTGCATTAAAAATTAAAGGCTGAAATTAAATATGATGGTTACTGCTTCATCAGAAAAATATTCGATATATTTCATTTTTAATAAATCTTGAGTCATTTTTGTTAAAAGAAAAAAAAAAACAAAGAATAAATTATACAACTATTAAGAAAATATGCTCTGTACATTAATGATCCAACAATTTTTGAATTTATTACCAATGGTTCACATTAAAAAAACCAGACTAGTTCCTCCATAAACACAAGATGCATACATTCCCTTTCTTTGCTTAAAGAAAAAAAACAATTAACTATGAATAAAAAAAAATTATCAGAACTGGAATTATGTTTTAATCGGCAATATGTTTTTCCTCAGTTGAAATTCCATCTATATTCATCTATTTCAGATGAAAATAGGCAAATGGAAAACTTCCTTGCATAACAAAACATATGAATCTAAATTATATTGATCATTTCATTCAAAACATTTTATGAAGTTCAAATACCAAGTTTTTCAATTATTGACCAATACCAACTATATATATATCTCATACACACATTCCCAATGAATAATAAAAGGTTATAGGGTGACAATAACAACAAAAAAAATTCAAGAAAAAATACTCTTGACTAACAAAAAGATTATTAAAACATAAATGATAAAGGCATAAGCAATCAGTTGATGATTTCAGCTGCACTGTAATTTATATCTCCCATATGATACATAAAATATGTAATGATTCTTCCTTCCCAATCCTGACACACTGTATAGATGCCACCCTTGGGTGTTATTGTTATAGACATTCTTTTAACCTGTTACTTTGAACTCTGCCTTACTATCAATGCAGTAATGATGGTAAAAGTAAATTCTTAACAGATTAACATTATTCAATCACATTATGGTTCAGACAAAATAAGCTAAGAGATGAAGAAGTAAAACAAAAAAACATGAGAGAGAGAGAGAGAGAGAGAGAGAGAGAGCATGGTAATGTGAATGAGTATGTTTTTGGTTGATGAAATTGGTTAACTTCTCCCAAATGAGTGATTTTTTTTTTTTAAATTCCCATTTCAAGTCTTATAAACATTACATATGTGCTTCAATGCCTCTAATAACACTGTGAAAATTTTGTTTTACAGAAATTATATTGTAAACTTTGTTACCCTTTCAAAGTAAAATAAAAAAAGAGAGAGAGAGAAAAAGAAAGACCAAAGATTAGGTTTTCTTTTCTAACCTGGAAAACAATCTTCCTCCATTTGATAAAAAAGATAAACAACAAAAGTTAGTTATGATTATTTCAGAGAGAGGAAAAAAGAAAAAAAGAATGTAATTTTTTACTTTTAAATAGAGTAAATGGTCAACAGAATGAACCAACTTTTTAATTAAAAAGTCTGTTTTAGCCCATAAAATATATCATAGTTAAATAAAAATGTTTTAAGAGAATAAAAAAGAAAACATTATCTTTATTCTAACTGAAAACCTGCTGACATTTATGAAGATGACATTTATTGTTATTAAGTAGGCAACAAGGTGTTATTTTCAACCTTGAATATCACAAAACAATTGAAATCAATACAATGGGCCCTTGGCTGGCAACATACAAATAATGACACTCATCTTGGTCAAAAATTATTATAAACAAAACAAATGTACACACATAATACATATAATGGGTTATCTATTTTAGCAAGATAATAAAACAAAAGGTTAAGAACAAATGTAAATAAAATACATTTAACATTTTGTGATTCAATATTTCTAATTTTGAAAATGTACTTCATATTGAATACAAATATAGGAAAATAAAAATACAGAGAAAAAGATTGGGGTGGGGTAATAAAATTTGTGAATGAAAGAATGAATAGAAAAAATATCAAATTAATGTGTAACTTGTATACCAAACCAGTGATCAAATTTTGTTTTTAAATACTATCTCTTTCCTATAATAGTAGTTACATTTTTACATGAAAATTTCATCCACTAAATGTAACAACTATAATGAGAGAGCCAGTACAATGCTGTTACAAGAGCAGATTTCAGTGTAGATTTTCAGAGGGCAAATTTTTATATTTTTCCTACAACAAAAGACATTTAAAAACAGCCAGACTTTAAAGAAATAAATTAAACCAAAACACTGATTATAACCACCAAGATGAACACAATACTCTGAATCATGTAAATAACAGATTTATTGATATCAAAACAATAAAATCCCAGGTTTTTCGATAATTTTATATATATATATATATATATATATATATATATATTTGAAACAAATAAATCCAACCTTTGGTTAATGAAGCTAATATGCTAACCACTCAGCTATAGCAGAAAAGTTACCTCAAAAAGGAGATAGCAATTTGGTCAGTGAATTGTCAAAAGTAACATGTAACTATTCTCACCACTTCAACAGATGTGTTTGATAGCAGACTTGTAAACAATTAAAATTAAACTGGAAATTGTCTGGAGTTTTACAGATCACTCCTGAAAAATCATAGATGATACATATAGAGAGAAGCAAATGTAAAGAAAACTAAAAAGTCAAAGTTATAAATACATAAAATATCTAATATTAATCGACAATTTATTACAACTAAATATACATACTTGCATGAACATGTATAGGATTACTCTTCTGTTAGCCTGTTGTTAATACTGTAATATTAAATTTATAAAACATAAAACAACTTTTGAACCTGAAAAGTTCTATTTTCAACAGTGGTTCCTGATATTTATGCTTCTATGTAGGAAGGAGTGAAAGATTGTCATTAGTATTTCATAGTTATTTGTTATATTGAGAATACAGTTTTTTAAAAAATGATGTATAGCACAAATACACACATCCACAAAATTTTCAGTCACAAACTGGACTGGAAAATGCTTTATACAGTAAAATTATTTAATTACAGCAATACACTGTAAATCCTCTATGTGTTGTTTTCTCTGGGTTACAGTTACATACATACATTATATCGAGGTGAGCTGGCAGCATGGATTCCTGTGACTCTTTCCATCCCAATCAGTCATTGGTAAGTCCTCAAAACGGCATCGAGTGTCCGCACAGAGCAGAGGAGTAGTTTTTTACTGGTTGGAATCTACACGAGAAAATTTTTTATGAGCTTGTCCCTGCTTCTCCAGCAGTGCCCCACGTCTTGTTCATACTTGGATGGTTTGTGAGAAGGTAAATGGCCATACAGCTCCTTTTTGTAGGACACTGTTTCCAGGATTTATTCAAAACACCAAACAGCATTCCTGTGTAGTTCTCATCTAGCTTTATCTGAAAGTGCTTACACACTCACACACACATTATATATATATATATATATATATATATATTAATAATGTAAGTAAGTAAAGCTGGCAACCTTAGTCGAGGGTGACCTGAAGGCTCCCTTTTCAAAAGCTACTACACCAAGGTGTAGGGGGAAGGCTACTCCATTACCTGGATTGCTCCACTTTATCCTTGATCCTTACCTTATAATACTGAGTGTTAAGCAAGTTGGCATCAAGTACCATTTTCTGTGTCTGATCTGACTCAACCTGGGATTGAACCCCAGTCTCCCAGACTATTGGCGAGCACTCTACTTATTAGGCCAATTGCTGGGTAGTTTGCTATACTTATTAATAAATAATGGTCAGTATCAATGATGGAACATATATATCTAATTTAGGATAGTATAGACAGAGTTATCAAGTGCCACTGACTATGTCTACACAATCTTAAATTATATATATTACAATTTTTAGTTATATACAGCTACTGTTTCAATACAATGTATTTTACATTTTTGTACATTAAATATGGTCAATGGCATAAAGATTTAAGAGTAAGGAATGCTAGAGTTATTTGTGGTTTTTGTATGTTTTTCGCCTACTTTACTTTCATTAGAGTCCTGCACCCACAAACCACTACAAATGTGGAGGACTAACTATACACTTGTATTATTTTAAGACATATTAGTCTGTATATTGACTAAATATCACAATACAATCAACAATATATAAATTCTAAAAGAAGTAGCTCTTTCATAAACTATAAAGCATATTGCATTAGAAGGACTGAAAGAAATTAAAATCCTTAAAGATATCATCAGCAACAACAACTGACAAAAGTCTATACGGCTGACTTCCTCAAAAAGATCAAAGAGCATTCACATCTTACACTACTTCATCAATAAGTTCTTGGCTTGCCACAGAACAAACTCCTTCCCCCCTATCAGAAAAAACCCTGCAGGATATGGTAACCCCAAGGAATCTGATCATTACAAAAGGCTGAGAGGAATCATGAATAGTACAATTGATCTGTCTGCACCAGTTCATTGATTTACACCCTTTCTACAAGCTAACAGCTATTGATCAGTGAATATCTTTATGCTTTCAACTTTTGAAGATCAGATTATGGCCATTTATTGATTTGTTTCTCTCATCTTTGTCGTTTCTAATTTCACATCATTTCAACAGATATCTTCTCAGCAGACCATTGTTAAAAGACATGTGATGCAGGTTAATATTTACAATAGAGACTCACTTGACTGATTATTGACTAGAATAGTATTTGTTTTTGTATAGCAGAGGTTCAGAGGCATAAAACATTATCTTACATGAAGGTCAGTTTTATATAAACAGAAATCAAATCTCAGAGTATGGACACATCACATAGTAAATGAATCATAGGTTTCTGTTTATAAGAAGTTAGCAGTTTTAAGTGAGAAGGGATTGATTAATTTTACCACTATGACAACCCATCAAGGGTTATTTTATATCTAGAGGTTGAGAATCGCATTCATATTTGGTTTGGTTAGGTTTAATGACATATCAACCATTGTAGGTTATTTAATACTAAATCCTATTTATACATATCTGTATTAAAAATATATGATTTGTAAAAACATTTTGTTGTTAACATTCTTAAACAAGCCTAAGCTCATTTTATTTGCACACAGTTAAATGGTTTCAAGTATTTCTATCTAATACACATCATTAGGTCTCTTACCCCTCGGCAAGAATGCAGTTGGTGTATTCTACAGCCCCAGCTGACTGGACTGTATACATTTACAGTTTTTGTGTGGTTTTTCTTCAAAAGAGTTTGTTGTTTGAGGCCTTCCCCCCCCCATTTTATTGATTACAAATAATTTTTAAACAGATCTATTTGACCCATAGATAGAACCCTGACAGTTACTACCACTCCACGTACGAGTAATGGCAAAGAAGGGATACTCCACACCCCTAGATCTCCAGAACTGGAGTCTCATCAACAAATGCAGTTTAGTGTCATACACAAGACAGTTTGTTTTTTTTTAAGGGGGGGTGAGGAGGTCTTTATTTCTCTGCAGGGGATAGTCAGCGTATTCCAAACCCTATCAAGAGGGCATGGATAGAGACACTTAAATCATTTCCCCTCAATCTGTTTGTCCCTAAAACAATTTTCTTTTTGATAGTGTTACTCTTCAAACTACTAACTCCTAATAAGATTTTTGAGGATATACTTAAGTAGAGGTTTAATATTAAAGCGATCTTAACTCCATAGCTGAATCTCATTAACACTCATTTATGATAGAACACAAAACTGACAACCAAAAGATGTACAAGATTTAATTGAGACCCTGATTTTAAGAATCTCTTTTCATTTCTAGCCATGCTATGTTATAAAAAAGTCATTCCTATATTTAAAATTCTTGAAGTACTGGATAAAAAACAAAAAATACCCACTTTATATAACTCAAGACAGATTTATTGTTTCCATTCCAAACAAATTATTTTATCAGTTTCAGTTAATATTTCAAAGAGAATATTCTTTATGATTTTAATACTGTAGTTTATTCTAAACCATTAATTTATATATATATATATATATATATATATATATATATATATATATATATATATATGTGTGTGTGTGTGTATGTGTGTGTGTAATTTAATTTACTAGATTAGAAAAATTACTAAAGTATAAAAGTATATTTTTAAATCTTGTCAGTAGTGGTCATTAAGCTTGAGATTGAGTCATACTGTTTATATAATTCTTATTACAATTAATTGAAAATGAATAAATGGTAGTAAGTAAGTAAAGTTGGCGACCTTAGTCAAGGATGACCCAAAAGCTCCCTTTTCAATAGCTACTACACTGAGGTGTAAGGAAGAGCGCTACTCCATTCCCTGGATTGCTACACTTTACCCTTATTCCTCACCTTATAATGCTGAGTGTTAAGCAAGGCGGCATCAAGTACCATTTTTTTTTTTTTTTTTTTGAGTCTTTGGTATGACTTGACTGGGGATTGAACTCTGGTCTCCTAGACCATTGGCGAACACTCTACTCATCAGACCAATGATTTCTCTTGAGAAATTATAATAATTGAGTAAGTACAAACACAGACACCACACTTATTTTTAAGTTTAAAATTAGACAGGAAACTGCTTTATTCTATAAGTGCATTTTCACCGCATTGCATTAATGTAAACCTGAATTTGGTATGTCCTTTTTGCTGTGTTATAGTAACATACAAAACTAATTTTCTAAAGCACTAAGAAAATTTTTGTAACACACAAACAATTCAAATTTTTTATCAACTACATAAAAGAGAATGCAGCATTTTTATGCTTCTAAGTTCTAAATAATTCTATATAATGTTGATCCTCAAAATTGACATAATTTTGTTTTAATATTTGCTATGATTTAATAAAATAAAAACAAAATTGCTTCTTAGTTTCTTTTTATGAATGACTTCTTTGGCTTATTTCTTAGGCTAACCAGGTGAGGTTAAAAGCTATTCCATATTTTTAATCTTGACTCAATCCAACAAAGAGATAATCCCTATCAGTGGATAATCTCTTCATTCAGAATTTAACATTGAAAAAGCCAGTTATACTTAATCTTTCTGATAAAATACAAAGTTCAATAGAAAAGTAACAAACATAACCAAAAAAACTTTACATTCATTCACTTAAGCCAGCTTAGTAGAGTAATAATTTAATTTTTTTTTTTTTTTTTTTTTAAATACACAAAATACTTAGAAAAACAAAGCTCAGTGGTTATGAAGTTTAAGCAAATATCTATACAATTTACATATTTAAATACTATAGATACTTTTTATATCCAGCCTATCTACAGATAAATGTTATCTATTTTTCATCAATTAATTCAATTTGTAAACATTATCTATATGGGTCATATGAACGAATGTACAATTTTTAACATTACTAATCAGATTTTCATTTTGATTCCAAAAATATTGATGCAAGTTATAAAAAGGCTTGAGGAAGGAGATGGAAGTATTATTCAAATGAATAAGCTAAGTTTCCTGTATTTTAACATACCAAGATTACCATGAACTTTGGCATTTTTTGTTGTGTGTACATGTAAAAGATGAACAAAAGTGATAAGACAACTAGGAAAATTTCTCTTGTGTTTTTGATTGTGCTCAACTAGGTTCTTATGTTTTTAAGAGTTGATATGCTATAAAAGCAGTGATGATAAAAAAAATTTTTTAAATCGTTGATATAGCATATCTATTCATTGAATAAAAATTATTTTATATATATATATATATATATATATATATATATATATATATATATATATATACACTGCATACCTAGAGAAACCGTAGCAGCAATAACGATTCTCTATAGAAACACCAAAGTAAAAGTACGATCACCAGATGGAGACACAGAATACTTCGACATTGTAGCAGGAGTACTACAAGGGGACACACTGGCTCCATACCTCTTTATCATTTGTCTAGACTACATACTTAGAAAATCAATTGACAAAATCAGAGAGAATGGCTTCGAACTGACAAAGAAAAGAAGCAGAAGGTACCCCGCAAAAACAATTACCAACACCGACTACGCCGATAACATAGCGATACTGGCAAATACACCCGACCAAGCCGAAACACTACTGCATAGTTTGGAACGAGCAGCCGCAGGCATAGGTCTCTATGTTAATGCACACAAAACGGAATATATGTGCTATAATCAAATGGGGGACATCTCCACTCTAGAAGGAACCCCTCTTAAACTAGTAGACAAATTAACTTACCTAGGAAGCAGCGTCGAATCAACCGAAAAGGACATCGAAACGAGGTTAACGAAAGCATGGACAGCTATCAATAGGCTATCGATTATATGGAAATCAGACCTAACCGATAAAATGAAACGCAGTTTCTTCCAGGCAGCGGTCACATCGATACTGCTATATGGCTGCACTACATGGACGCTAACAAAACGGCTAGAGAAGAAACTAGACGGCAATTACACAAGAATGCTACGTGCAATCTTGAACAAGTCCTGGCAGCAACACCCCACAAGACACCAACTGTACGGCCACCTGCCCCCATCACAAAAACTATT
>OY757910.1:124119986-124461791 GCA_963585895.1 Sepioteuthis lessoniana
GAAAGTGACCAGACTGACAAAATAGGTGAAAGCACTGTGTATTTTTGATAAAGAATAAGAGTATAGTGAAAAAAATTTAAAAATTAGACAACTTGAGCAATTGATATTATTGAAATTTGAGGGTTTCTTTTTTTTTTTAGCATAAACCAGAGAATATATACAAAGAGAAATACAAGGGGAACTTTTATACAAAAAGGCACTGAGTTACAACTATACAGATAACAATATAGAGTTTTATGCAAAAATAAATTTTAACTTGGTAATAACAGGTTATCATATTTAATGGCATGGAAGATCTGCCATTTTTTCCCTTCATAAATGAGGGCTGGCTGAAAAATTCATATGATGATATATCTGCGGTTGATGACTTTTCTGACCAATAAAATTGAAGCACTGCAACACGAGTGGAAAAAGTGTGTGGACTACAAGAGGGACTATGTGGAAAAATAAACCTCATATCCCATGAGAATATCTTAGTCAGCCAAAAAGAAAAAAATTTTTTTAGTATTTAGATGGGAGATCAGATGTAAAAAAAATTAAATAATAAAATAAAAATATTTTTTCTTTTTTTTTTCTTTGCAAAATTAGCAAAATAAATGAATAAGAAAAAAGAGTACCTCCGTAAATACTTAGTCCTTAAATACAAAAAGAATACAATGGATAATAATTTTGACACTTATAAAATTGAACGTCAAATCAAAAGAAACATAAATGGGAAGTCGTTTATTGACACACAAAAATCAACAATGTTGTAAGCATTTTGTTTTTCTTTCTCAAGAGCAGATAAACTTGTTTCGTGCATTGTCATTTATTTGATATTGATGACATTGAACTTGGTAGAATAATCAAAAAGTTAAATTTATGATTTGTTCATAGCAGATTAAGTATAGCAGGAAAATTTTATAACAAATCAAAATTTAAATGTCCAGTAACAATTATGTTCTATATGGGCTTTCATAATGTTAGGTCTCAACAATCTGGGTTCTGGTCTGACCCAAACATCCTCTGTACTTGACATATCCACATACTCAAAAGAGGAAAAGGAAGAGAAGCAGTAAATATGCTAAAAAGCAAGTCTATCATTCTGTTCTGCTTGGTGTGCCCCAATTTAAACTTTGGCATTTGTTTTTCTTTTCACCACCACCACCACCCCATTATTTATATTCCAATGCAAAAAGTCTCCAATCTGTGATTCTTTCTTACACCTTAACCATCCAACATTAACAGCCATGTATTCAGACATTTTTCCTTTGTAGAAAAAGGAATAGTTGCGTGTGTATGTGTAATCAAGAGAAAAATAGTCTAAGGATCAGACTAAAAGGTAATAATCCAAGGAGAATGTGGAACATCCAATGAAATGTCAATGGCTATCAAATATATAAGTTCAGTTTAAATATATATTGAAACTCACATGCAGAGCAAAAACGTTTTTTTGCGCGCGCGCACACAAAATGCATATATATATATATATATATATATATATATATATATATATATATTTTCTAAAATTAGATTCACCAAATAAACAAACACTCACAGATGTATGAACATCCATGCATACACACATCACAAACATAATTCATCAATACATGCATTAATAAGCCATGGGATTTGAGCTTTTTTTTTTATGCACAAAAATCTTTAATTTCAAACTGTAAAGATGGAAATTTTACCAACTGATACACACAATACAAGGTAGAGCTGAAATGTTATTAGCCCAACCAAAGGTTAAAAAATTTCCCTTATCAAGTTTTTAAATGCAATATGTGCTGTTTATTTTTTTTTGGGGTCATGTTTTTATTTTTAGTTTTTTTATATATTTAATTAAAATTTCCAAATCATTACCTGATGAAGCTGATAGAGTATCTTATTATTATGACATTTTTTTTGCTTCACACATATTATCATACACACACAAGCAAAAGTACTCGGTCCATGACCAGACTAAAATTTAGTATTTAGAAACACTTGTGAGTGAGAAAGAGAAGAATATGCTAAGAATTAAAAAACAGTGTCTTTATTTTCAATTGAAAGATTTCACCCATTGATTTAAAGGAAATATATTCTTTTATTTTATGAATTGTTTTTTAGGGGATTTCTTTTTATTCTTTTTGAGTTTACATTAAAAATAATATTTAAAAATATGTAATCCTATAATGCTGAAAGGTTTAAAACATTTTCATGATTTTCTTTTTGATCCCTAATAAATTTTTTTTACAATTAGTGTTTAGTTACAAAACAATTTTTAGTTAATTTTTGAAAAAGAAGAAAAATTTTAATTTAAATTTTTATTTACCCACTAAAAATTTAATATAAGAATCTAAGAATTCACATATTACAATGTTCTTTTACTTTAGGAATTTTTTTGTTTTGTCTAAAATATTTTTTAAAATGAAACTATAAACTATTTTTCTAAAGACTTTTTTATAAATATGACAAATTTAAATTCAGTTCTTAATTGCCAGTTGAGTTAGTAATAAAAATGTATTCATTTGATTTATTTTCTTTTTTACCCAATAAAAATGTAATAAAAAGAAGCTAATAATTAAAACTGTATCCTTATTTTTAAGTGGAAAATTTTGCATATTAATTCTAATAAAAAGTATTCATTTATTCTATAATTGGAATTTTTTTATTTTTTTCTTGAATTTTTGAGTTACATAAAATAAAATATTTTCAAAGAAAGAAATATAGAAAAAAAATTAGTTTTTGAGTTATCAATAAACAATGGTTTTATATCCTCTAAAAATGTAACAGGTAGGTACAATAAAAAGAAACTAAAAATTAAAAAGGTGTCTAAATAAAAAGAAGCTAAGAATTAAAAATATAAAATTTTTCACATTACAATTTTTTTGGTTTACATTTAAAATAGTATTAGAATGTATTGGTTTGAAATATTTTCATTTTTTTTTAGTTCCCGAGAAAATTGAGAATGTTTTAAATTTTATTTACACAGACTAAATTACAAAATAATTTTCAAAAAAACATTAAATTCAAATTTTGTCTATGAAATCCATGTAATATTTAAACAGGACGTCTCTTTAAGATGAGTTTTGTTTTGTTTTTTGTACTTATGAAGAACTGTGAAGAGTTCCACAAATCAATTGATTATTTTATCATTGAATTAGTAAAAATCAAAAACTAAATTTTTAGTCTTTTTTATTATAAGCATATCAAAGTATGCATGATTTTGATACAATTTAGAAAAGAGATGTCACTGAGTAAGTCAACATATACAAACCAAAACTGACAATACTCATTATATATATAAGACAAAGATAATATTACGACTGATAAATATTTCAACAAGCATACAATTTATTCATAATCTTTGTTTTAATAGTTAAAAAAAAAAATAATATGCAAAAAGAATCAAACTTTATTACAATCAATACAAGGCAATCATTTAATCCTTTCCTTGATTCTAAATGCTAAATTCTTGAAATTGTTTTAAGAATCAAATTGTTAAAGATTTTTTTTTTAAATTTCTTTCTTCTATTCTAAAATCTCAAATTTTCATTTGTTTATGTAAACATTCTAATAGAAACAACTTTTTATGACAATTACCAATGAAGCCCGACTTACAAACGAGCTTCTTTACAGACTTACAAATAGACTCCTTTTAACCTTGAGTTCTAAAAATGTAGTCTTCAAAACAAACATCTAAATGATTTCTTTCTTAACACAATCATCAAAATAAACTAGATAATCCTTATTAATTTTAGAGAGGAAGAAAGTAAATATAATTTTTTTTTATTTATATACAAACTCAATCATTAAAAACAAAAACTAGAAGAAGAAGATGTTTGTAATAATAAAATGAAAGTAGCTCACAAATTATCAACACGTAATTAGCAAAGAAGTATTTTCATTGACAAGACCCGCAAAACAATATACTCAAGTATCATTATTATTGCTGACAACTATGAATATAAAAAAAATTTTTTTTTTAAATCTCTTCTATCTTGAATGAAAATATTTAATGGCATATAAGACAATCTCTACCATATACATTTAATATTAGAGTTATGATGTTAGATGAGGTACAAGTTCTGATAGTCTGTGGCATCTGGATAAACATTAACCAATCAGATACCTCAACTTGATATTTCAGCCCCAGGAGATTTGTTTTTAGTCTTGTGATCATTAAAACTTTCTATTTCCCTTAAATCCATTTTATATGCCATCAGATATTGTATTTATTAAATTACTTTCAAAATAATAAATATGAATTGATGAATTTGAGTTTGTTTATAAATACTGAAAAATACAAATCAAATGCATGTGATCATTAAAACTTTATATTCCTTTCTCTGTCCCATAATAGTTGTTACATTAAATGTGTAAAACTCATAAGTAAATATAACAATTATAAGACAGAGATAATATTTCACAATTTCAGATTTTCCATCTGAAGTTACAAAATATAATGTTCAAATAACCAATTCTACTTTGAGAAAATCACAAATGATTCCATTTTAATAGAATTATTTGTAACATAAATAAGAATGTAATCAATTAGTCAATTTAATAATTTTTAAATTATTTGAAACACTAAATAATTCATTTGAAGAATAACAGTGTCATGTTCTTTCCTTTGATCAAATTTGTTTAAAAACAAAAATGCCAAATAAAACTAGGAACATAAATTGACAGATTCAGATAGTTGGAAGACCCATCTTTGTAGAAAGTTCTATTCTACAGTAATCTTGGAAGAGAGGAATAACATTCCAAGAAAAAATTGAGAACCACTACATTGAAGGATGTGTTCAACTATACAATAAACATAGGAGATTTCATATATATATATATATATATATATATATATATATATACACACACATATCTAAGGATAGGAGCAGAAAAGTTCTTGTCCTGATCCAAGAAGGAGTAACCTATAGCCATAAAATGAATATGATATTCCACATACAGCAGTTAAACACTTCAAGAAAGCAAATTTAATCAAAGTTTGAAATCAATCTTTGTTGGTTAAGTAGACAACTTTTCAGCACTCCTTCATACAGCATGTTGGTTGGTTTGATTGAGTTTAATGGCATATCAACCCTTCTGTGTTATTTAATGTCAAATCCTATTCACAAATAATTTGTAACTTTTTTTGAATGAACCAGAGCTCATTTGTTTGCACATAGTTATGTGGTTTCAAGTATTGTTATTTAACATTAGTAATTCTATTTATCAAGTATTCCCATCTAATTTAATACTAATCCTTTGTACATACACAGCTAAATGGTTTCAAGTATTTCTACTTAACACTGATAATTCTATTTAATATTAATCCATAGTAAAAGATTAAACAGTTCTGTTTGACCAATAGATGGGATGCTAACAGATACTACCAGTCCAGGTCAAAGTGGAACTGAGAGCAATGGTAATGAAGAGGTACTTCATATTCCCCAAACTCCAAGATTGGAATCTCACCATCAGATGTAGTTTAAATGTCATAATCAGGACATTAAATGATTTCAAATATTGCTATCAAACGATAATAATTCTATTCAACATTAACTGTGTGAAAATAAATGTATTTCAAATATCGTAAATGATTAAATAGTTGTATTTGATCCATAGATGGGACCCTAACAAGTACTACTACTCCAAGTCAAAGTTGACCTGGGAGTAATGACAATGAAGAGATTCTCTACATTCCACAAAGCTGCATATTGTACAGCTCCAGCCTATAGAGCAGCTCATATATCATAAAAAGGAATATATACATACAATTTAGTGAAAGGGTCTTGCTTATAGCAGTCAATTTTTATAGTTAACTGTTCCTAGAGATTTTTGTGATATTAATAACTGTACATCTGGTTGTGAGAATATATTTCATATCCATGCTCATGGTAAGAGATTAAATTACAAACTAATACAGTTTTATAAAAGAAAAAAAAATTAACATAATAAAAGACAATAATACAGTTTCTCTATTGTTTTAAGAGAATATCATCAAGAAAAAAACCTATACGATGAATTGAAACGATTTAATCATGTATAAACAAATGAGATCCTGCTTATCTAAAATGTTATCTACAAAGTATTTGTTTAGAAATCTTAGGTTAAACATTTTTTATCTATAAACAGAATTTGGCATTAAATAACCAATGATGATATGCCATAAAACCCAAACAACTAACCAATAAGCAACACCAATAGAAATTATGACAGACACTTTTCTATTTTCCTTTCTTGAAGGGAACATATTAGTGCCTAATGCAAATGTCAGATTAAATCCTCTTCCTAAGATAAACAGCAAAGGAGACTGTTGATACTTTAAAGGCTTAGATGTATAAAATCCAAATGTTTGGACTATATCCCTAACATCAATACCTGTCACAATAAAAAAAATTAGTAAAGGTAGTGAAGAAAAAGTCAATATAAGTAGCAATCATTATCCTGACAGGCCAAGAGAAAGCACACATGTCATTTAAGTAAGAACACTAAGAAAGCTGACAATCAACTAATGCTGAAACCACAAACATATGCACACACAAACACATACATACATATATATATAATACATTACACACACACACACACTTTAAATTAATATACAATAAATCTCTTTCAGAAAAATTAAAGCCATCTTGAAAATTCAAGTTGCAATGCTCTGTTGATCAGGCTACAATCTAAAAAAGAAAAATTGCTAATTTCTGAGCAAATAAATAATGTCGAATTTAAATGTGCACATAGCTATTGTAAAGCAATTTTTTTTCTTTCAAAGTGGCAGGCCATTTTGCAAAAACCCATGCAGAATAAGAAACTATATAGGCTATTCTCTCCAATATATACGAGAGAGAGCACACAAGTTACATACACACACACACACACACACACACGGCTTTGGTGTATTCTAATTTTGATATTTATTTGCATTTCACACAAAGAAATCCAGCATATAGTATCTTTATCATATCTGATCATATAAGATGAACATGTTTATAACCACACAGTGCTTATGTTCAAAAGTTATATATCCCTATACATGAACGCAAATATGCATAAAATGACTTTTTTTCCAGTTAAAATTTCCAAGAATTAAAAAATTAACTTTTAATTTTCTAATTTTAAAAATTTCAGTTTACCTCAAGTTATGGGATTGATTCTGCAACTCTTTTGAACAGTTTTATTCTTATTTATAGATTAGTCTCAACTAGAGATCTTAGGTAAAAAAAAATGGTGTTATGATGAAATTGACATTTATATAGTTAGCTAAATTATATTGAGAGAAAAATCAATAAAACTAAGTAAAATTCAATATTTCATTCAAATTAAAGATATCCAAAACAGATTAATTAAATTAAAAAATTAATGAAAAATTAAAAGATACATAGGTGTATGTACAATAAAAATCAAAAAAAAAAATTACATGAATAGTGTGTTCTCCAGAAAGTGTGGATTGTGTTTTTCATAAGATCTATCACTCATTAGTATTCTTGTTGCCTTTAAATGCAACATTTTTTGTTGTATTACTACTATCAACAACAACAATGCTTTATGGGTTTTTTTCTCACCAGTCATAACAGGTAGTTATTATTGAACCCTTCTGGCCACTGATCTCTAGTTTCCACCCCACTCCAGTCTCCTTCTAGATTTTTCAGATTATTATTACATCAATTGTTCGAACCATCATTTTAACTATTTCAATTTTAAAGTTTAATCATGTAAATTCTTTCGTCTTCTCCAGATATGTTACATCAAAATCATCTGAAAGCTTTTAACAACTTAAAGGGCAGTAAGAACCTATGTCATTGGATGTATAAACACTAATAAAGTGGTGAAAATTTAAGGAAATAAAAACTGTAAAATGAAGATTTTTATTCAAAACTGAAACTCTCACACACTATATATGTAAAAAGAGAGAGAAAGACAGACAAACAGACACAGAGTTTAAACTAAAAAAGATAATTCTGCATAATCCAGTAAATAATGCTTAAATTTTAAAACAAAGCAACTTCCAATAGATTTTCATTAAGTAAAATCATCACTTTTATAACTAAAATCCCTGACTTCTCAGACCAATAAAAAAAAAAAAATTTTTTAAAATGCATTTTAATGTCATACTCAAGACATGAAATATAAAAATACGAAAAGCAATTTGTTGATATTTTATTCCATTATCTCAAGCCAACAGATAAAGGGTGGTATCCAAAATGCTAGAAAAGCTTCAATTCTCATTTTAAAACCTTAGTTATTAATTTAATAGATTTTTTTTAACAAAATGTCCCATGAAAAAAGAAAACAACCAGACTTGTACAGACATACACACGCACAGAGTACCATAATTATACATTTTATAAAAAATTTACACAACTGCTTTTTTGCAAACTTATTTAATTTCTCGTACACACACACACACACAAAAAGTTCAAATAAGATCTTCAAGGACATGAATAATTTGAAAATTGTAATTTTCTTCAGTTTGAATGTTCTTTGCCTTGTAACACCCTCTCTCTCTCAATATATATATATATATATATATATATATATATATATATCTTAAGAGAGAGAGAGTCACATATACATAATGTATGAGGACAGATGTCTTTTGTAAGTCGACACCATATGAAAGAGGCACCATGAAACAACTGACAAAGTAAGTTTGAGTCTTGTCTTGTTCCATTTTCTGAGGAGAGTTCAAAAAAAATATTCAAGGCTGACTTATCAAGAAAACTAGTTCAACTCATTTCCAAGTTAAAAGAACTGTGTAAGCAAAAACAGACGAAGATCATTATCATCATTATCATCATCATACCACCACTACTTTTGAAAAGGGTTGAATAAAGCATTTGTCCACTAGTTTCTTTTAAGTGACTTATTAAAAATATGGAGTTTATATCGAGGATTCTGCTTGCAATTCAAAGTCCTGCTTTCCAGACCTAATATTCAAGTACGCAGAAAAACTTGGCATCCCAAGAGTGAATCTGTTTGGTTAATTCTTGAAAACAAATTTTTCTACTGTAAAAACAAAGCAACAGAAATTTTCTTACATTCAATCTTTTAGACATCAATTGCAACCCAAACAATCTCCTTTTCACTTTTTTTTCATAAAATATTATGATACACTGAGTCCACATCCAAGTTTATGCAGTGACCCTGCATTAAATGGATTATAGCAGAAATCAGCAATAAGGAAGAAAATGATTGTGTTTCATAAAAAAATTGATTCAAATAGATGATAAAACCTCTGAATATATCTTATGGTAGATAAAATAAAAATGCATGTATTTACTAAACACTTTGGCGACAGGCAGAATGTGACACAAGATCAATTTTTTAAAACAGAGTACAACTGGTTTGAATGCAGAATTTTCCTGCTCCAAAACTGCTTTACAAAGGCTAAAGAGCCTAATCTACCCCTATTACATCCATAGATGATTTCATGCCTTTCTAAAGGGCATAAAAACAAATACAAAAAGTAAGTTTATCTTGATGTGATCAGGTGAATATTACATTTTTCTAAATGGTATTGCTAATGTTTTTCTTTGGAAATTAAACAACAAAAGATGTATACAAAAACAAATATTAGGTTAATTTAATGTATTTTTCAATTTACATTTCAGGAATTGTGATTTCCTTAATTTTCTTCATTCACATCCATCTTTCCTTCAGTTTCTTTCATCATTTCTTTCCTTTTTCCTCCAGTTAATCATTTTTCATTTGTTTCTACATTCATTCTTATTCCTATTCATTCTATCTTCATTTTCTTCTGTCCTGTTCTTTTCTTTCAACAGTTCTCCATTTTTGTCCATCTTATAACACAGGTGCTGAATCTTATAATTATAGCAAATGTTAGCAGGTTCAAATAGACAACCCAAAATTGGCATTTCATTATAATACCATTATAATATAACTTATAGAGAGAATTGAAATGGATTCTACACACTAAGTTGCAAATCACGGACTTTTTTCTTTTACATATTAAGTTAATGTACTTCAAGAGATAAAGTGGATAAAAAATATACAATGTATTTGTTATATTTATAATAAAGATTGCTCAATATCAGTGATAGAGCATATGTAGATCTAAGTATAGCATAGACAAGAGTTCTTGGTCTGATGATCACATACCAAGAAATTTTGACTGTGTCTACATGATCCTGACTTATAGAGTATAAACAGAATTATAATTTTAGCATAATATAGATGCAAATATGAATTTCACAGAAGAAAGATAGAAATTAAAAAGGGGAAAAATTGAAAATAGCAACATCTACAATGTAGCATAAACTACATGTATTTTATGGGATATTAATTAAGGAGTGAAATAACTTGACACTCAATTTGAAAAAAAAATAAAATAAAATAAAGTATAAAGGCAGTTATTTTTTTCTTTTTCTTTTTTGCAAAAGAATTATTAGTAAACAAAAAAATAATAGCAATTACTCTTTCTTTACTCAATGAAGAAAACGTAGAGCACAAGCACCTACAGTTGCTGTTAGGCACAACAAAATAATATAACAGAGCTTGAAAACAAATTTCTTGAAAAAAATTATTTAAAAAAAAAATAAATAAAAATGAATATGAAGTTTCCTTTCTGCAATTCTAAATTCTTGTCAAACTTCCAAAATCAAAACTTTGATTGAAGAGTTGGAAATAAGAGAAAGTTATCAATAAGCAACAACAGACACAAATCTCTTATTAGCAAAAGTCTGGTCAACAACAAAACAATTTGCTTTGTTTAGTTTTTGTTTTCTGACTGGCATCAGACTTAATTGTAACATCTGCTTCTCAGTCAGTAATTTTCACAAAAGATTGGCTTCATGATAATATACAACAAAATTACCTAAGTTGACCATAACTGATCACAGCTCCTATAGCAGAAAAAAAATTTTAAACAAGATAGACCTAAATCATAGATGTAATTACACAAGTCCTCTGAAATTAATGATGCTCTTCAGAAACATTAAAATGAAAATAATTAAAAATGTCTTAATTCACAATGTATTTGAAATGATAAAAACATCTAGTGAAAGTAAATCTTTAAAATACACACACACACACACACGTGTATATATACATATATATCAAACTAAATCAATACAAAAACAGGGTAAATGTTTTAGCATTATAAAATTTGAAGATATCAATAAAAATGCTGTTTCTAGTGTATATGGGCACTAAAAAAAGCACAGAAAGATAAAAGCAAAAAGTAAAAATGTCTATTCACATCTGTTATAAAGATGTCCTAACAAGAGTTACATGTCAAAATAGATATTTGAAACTAGTTATCAAGATTGCTCATCTTTATTTTCCCCCCAATTAGATTAAAAACAAAAACATTTAATCACTGATGTATCAGTAAGCTACACAAAAACTTTACTTAATTTCAATAATTGCTTCAAATTACCAATGTCAGTTTTAATCAACAATTTATCTCCAGATTATAGATTTGAAGAAAAGTGTCTATGAAAATAAAACAAATTATTTTAAAATAGGATCTGAAGGTGAAAAAATGAAATAATTCCATGCAAAATAGTTCTGAATTTGATAACCAAAATAGAAGCTTTGGGAAATCTTAATAGAATATATTGATGGTCACAAAAATTTTCAGTTATTTTTTCATGGAATCACTATAGTCAAGAATGAATTTATGTAATTCATACATTACTAGAATTGTGTGTGTGTGTGTGTGTGTGTGTATATAACAGTAGATCATAGTAAGATTTAGATTAGAACAAATTGCTCTTAAAGAATAAAACAATTTTTTAGCCCAATTTGTAACTGAAGGATAATCAAGTGAAGCTTTCATTCATGCAAGTTATTTTTTTTAGACATTCAAATTCTTGATGTAACAAAGATAACTTAAATACTAAGTAGAATTCCTTCTGAATAGAAATGTCATTATCATTATAGACTGGTATTACAATGAGAGTTTAAGTTTTTCATAAAATGAGATCCATTTGAAAGGAACTGACTTTTTTCATTTTTTTTTTTTTTAAATAGAAATGTACTCAAAATATAAAAGAATTATTCTGTACAGATAAACAATGATTGTAGCAGTTAGTTTGATAATTAAAATGAAAGTTGTTTAATGCTGATAAAGATTTTTAGACAAGATTTTGTTTCATTGTATAAATTATTACTTTTCTAATATCTTGGGTAGTAAACAATTCATTACTAATCCTAAGACATGAAAGTTTAAAAAAATCTTCAGCACAATGGGGGGGGTGATTTTACGAACACAATTTTGCTGAAAATGGGAGACGATTTATTAACTTAAAAATTATATATATATATATATATATTATATACACACACGTATGTTAAAACACAAACAATAATATCACTCTTGATTGATTTTCACAGCTTGTCACCCTTTTCAGGTTATTTTATGCTTAATGGTTAGGGAATCATGTTTACATTTTTTGTCTTGTTTTTTTTTTTAAAGATGTTTTTGTCTTTTGGCAGAGGTGTACACAGTTATGTGATATCAATTATCAACAAAATGTATCAATCTTTTAATGAACAGTAATACCAACATTTAGTTTATGCCAAGTAGTGGATAATCAAATTAAATCTATGATGATAAAGATGTGATACTTGTATTTTCCATAACACAGCAAAAATAACATAGCAAAACTTTTGTTAGAGCAATAGTATTAAGATGCTTAAACTTGTAAAATAAAGTGATTTTCAATCTAATTTGCAACCTACATATGGGATTTGCATTAAGAATATAAGTGATAAACATCAAATGCTAATTATAGAATACTTCCCATGTTTGCCATTAGTTATAAATTCTATGAATAGGATAGGATTTTATACAGAACTTAAGGCCCACCAAAGAGAGTCTTTAAGTGAGTTGTACTAAATGACATCTTTTTTTCTTACATTGTATTCATGTTCACCCAAATTATGGTAATTTCTAATGGGAGGTAACTATTAAATACAAATTATAGAGTACTTCTCATTAACTTCAAAGAAATAAATAGGAAGTGACTTGACAGAGCTTTCATGACTACCAAGTATTAAAATGTACTGAAATTTTTTTTTTAAGTGTTTTCTTTCCTATGAACAGAACAATTTTTTAAAAAAGTGTATTGTGATCAAGTTTATGACTTTTTTAAAAGACATTTACATGACTAGATTTTAATATAGTTGAAATAAGATAAATTTTATCTTACCAACAGTTAAGGCTACAATGACAACTTCCTATTTTTTAAGAGTCTAATTTTCAATAAGTCTAACATACTCTACTACAATACATTTTGACATATACTATAGAGCATAATATCTGCAATATTATACTAATATATAAACAAAAGAATTTTAAAATACAATATTCAGGTTTTGTGAGAGAGGTTTATTTGAGTGGGAGGCACCATATATCTCTGACTTGGACTGAAGACTACAATTAAATACACTGACAGTGACACAAAGTTGTCTACTTTGAATTGTACTAATTAGTTAATGAAGGGATATCCATGATTACAGGATAACTGTCAGCAATGTCAAGTACTGATTACATGGTCCAAGTGCTCTGGAGTTTGTTTTTGCCTCATCCTTTTCTTCAGTTAATAGCCAACACAAATCTTTTTCCTCCTCTTTCCCCACTCTCTCAATCACCTTTACTATATTTCTTTCCATTCACTTCCTCTATCAGCAACTGTTTAATTATCTGGTTTTTTTTTTTCTTCTTTAAATGAAACTTTCTATGTAACACTCCATGTCATTCTGTTCTCTTCCCTGGCAAATCTCTACTCCATCATCTCTCTTTAAAATCACTATCCAAACCTCTCCCCTCTCTAAAATCACTACTCTTTCTTTCCCTATCAATCACAACTCAACCCTTTCTCTATCTCTTTATCTCTCTAAGTCTCTACCTAAGCTTTTCTTCTTTCAAGTAAAACAAACATTTCTATCAACAACAATATTGATGGTTATCTAGGCCTATCTAACACTTCAGTCACTAAAGAGTATAAAGAAATTTGGAATTTCATTTTTTGACAATTTACTAGACTCAGCCAAGTTCAAAAATTCAGTTTTGACCAAAAATACCTTTCTACTTATCTCATGCAAATGCTGTCAGAAGTCAATACTGCTTGACAAGAAATCCCAATAAATATTTCTCTTATAACCTGTTAGTTCACCAGGGTACCATACTGAGTAATTCCTCTGCATGATCCCTCCTAGGTCAATTGTGGTCACTTGGTAGAACCCATCTCTTCAAGTAAAACTCAAGTTATATAGCACCAAACAGTACCTGCAACAAGGAATAATCCCTAGCATGACTTGAATGCCGAAAAATGAATTATCTTTTACAAGGCTAAAGAGCTCCATGGTATTTACACATAGCTAGGAGGAGGGAGAAGTAGACTAATGCCTTTTCAAAGACCATTAGTGTGACGTGAATGCAAACTATCCCAGCCAAAGTTTAGACTATAAGTAGATTCCATTATCAAAACAACTAAATCCTCTTTGATAGATTACTTGTCAAAGTATATCTTATAGTGTAAACCAGTGACATTTCTATTCAAAAGTTTTAACAGAATACATTTCTTAGCTTAAGTACTAGTTTCTGTTATCCATAAATAAATAAAAAAAATGTGCTACTCATAACAAGTAATCTCTATTCTTCCAAGATGTAGGCATGTCAGTACTATTGTATGGTTGCACTACTCAGACTTAAAATGCCTGGAGAAAAAGCTAGATGAGAACTCCACAAGGATTCTATGAAGTGTTTTGAATAAATCCTGGAAAACAGCAGCTGTATGGCCACTTACTTACCATCTTATAAATCATCCAAATAAGACAAACAAGACAGAGATGTTGAACACTGCTTAAAAAAAAAAAAAAAAAAAAAAAAAAAAAAAAAGACAAATTCATAAGCATTCTCTTATAGGCTCCTATACATGAATATCACTGTGAACCAACTTGAAAAAACTATATTCATCAGCTCTGTGCAGACACTGGATGCCACCTAAAAGATTTACCAAGACCAATAGTCAATAGGGCTGGATGGTGAGAGAAAAATCAAGGTAATCCATGCACAACATGCCTTGTTGATGATGATTTACTTCATTTGCTTGTTTGTTACCTATGAACTCTTAGGTTTATAAGTTAATATTGATAAAACATGGCATATGAACTCCTTTCACCTCAAAGAGTATTTAATGGCATTTGTTGGTTGAGAGAATAGGGTTTGCTTCAAATTGATCAGAAAGCAAATAAAAATTGCCATCTGCTGGAGCATGCCTCCCTCTGTTCCCCAAAAACCTCATTGGGACACAGACATTAATTAATAAGACTGGACTCATTCAAACAGAAAGTAAATAGAATAAATCTGTGTATATTATTTTTATACTAAACAACATCAGGTTCTTTTGTTAGTCTTTAATATTTTATCAGTGTGTGTATGTGTGTGAATGAATACTTGGTTGAGCAATCAAGTAAACAGTTCATTTGGTTATTTTGTATTTAGAACACTTGCATAGTTGAATTAGTAAAATAAAAAATACTGCAGCTATTTTTACATAAAATAGAAATCTGTTTTTATAACACATTATTCAGAGTTCTTCAACTTTAAAGAATACATAGGAATGAATACACTTATCCTAATAGATTTTTTTAAAAAATGTTTCTAGAAAGTATTGCTGAAAAATTCATATAAATTTATTCATGTTCATAATGAGTACTGAAATGAGCAATAAAATTTATAGAAAAGATAACATTATAATAAGTCATAAAATCATAATATCAAATACAATGCAAATAGATATAATGAAATCTTAATTGCTTGTAAAAAATACTAATAGTTCTAACATGTGTATACATTAATTTGATCCAATTTTTTCTTCTTAGATCAGTACCCCAGTTGTTGCAGCAGTCTTCCAAAATACAAGGTGAAGACAGAGTTTGTTAATGATTGATTGATTTTAACAGCATGTCAAACCATTGAGAGTTATTCCATTCCTAGAGGTTAGGGAATCTTATTGTACATTTATATTGATATTTTGAGTAGTTGTTTGTGTGTGTGTGTGTGTGTGTGTGTGTGTGTGTGTGTGTGTGTGTGTGTGTGTGTGTGCGTGTGTGTGTGTGTGTGTGTGTGTGTGCGCGGTCCTATCAAATACAAATAATTTTTAAATAGACCTATTTGACATATATGGGACCCTAACAGGTACTGCCACTCTGGGTCAGAGTGGACTCAATGGAGGAGTACACACTCCCCAGAGCTTCAGAACTGGAGCCTCATGATATGAGTCTTAATCCTCTGCAGGGGATATAGCCATCATAGTCAAAGCCCTGTTAATAGAGTGAAGAATTTCTTCAGTCCATCATAACTGCCAAACTAAAATAGAAAAAAAAAATTTAAAAAAACATTCTGAGTACTGCAAATTAAGTGGTTAATGTGGATGTTAAAACTATGAAGCTCATTTCTCTGATCTCTTAAGATTATCTCATACATAAATTTATATGGTATTGAACATTGCTTGATATTTTTCTCTATACCATACAGCTAATGTTCTTTTATGGCTTGATTTTGGGGATTAAAGAATGAACTTTTGTATCTGAAACTTGTTATCTTCACAGTTTGAACAACTAACCGGATTTTTAAATAACAATACTAAGGTGGAGGAGGGGGGTCTGATCCAGTTTGTGTTCTTTCACTTAATAAAACCACAACACTAAAATGTTTTTCATATCAAATGGTTGTTCAGCAAACGTCTACCTTTCAAATAGTTTCAAAGTGAACCAGTACAAAACATTTTCAGAGGGCAAAAATGACAAGAAAAATAAAATATATAATTATGTTCTGATCTCTGACATTTCATCTCTAATACAAGACAGCAATTATTTTCCTTAATTACCTTCTACTATACTACAAAACGTTTAATTTAGTGGTTTATATTTCTATACTGTATATGTACTTATCTCCACATGTGTAATTCCATTTAAACTTACAGTGTTTTCCTTTGGATGCATATTTCTCCATGTATATCTATAACTGCAGATATATTTAAATACGTGAATTAACAAGAATTTAGAAAATAATGGAATTTTAATCCCAAATTCTAATCCCATAAGCAACTGTTTAAATCTCTTTATATCAAGCCCTCTCTGCATTGGTATCAACTGTCACTTTTCTTTAAAAATGCTATATTCAAAATATATCAGTTCCCTCATCACCTGGTTTTGGTTGTAAGGACACAATTCATTTGGTGTGTCTTGGGCATGAATAATCTGGCAGCCCCCATCCCTCTCTAGGCTTACACCTGTTTTGAATTCATAGTTTTCCTTCTCCAAGACTGTTTTCCATACCAAGATTTAAGAACCCAGTCTCCTGACTATTTACCAATAGCTTGGAAGAGAATACTTGAATTTATACCTTTTCCAAAGGTATAAATAGCCCTATATGCCTCATTCAGGATTTGAACTTATGTAATTGAGTCCACTTGCTCCAACAAGAACTATTACACCATATATCTTACTAGCAACTACTTGCATAAGTATTCCTTTTGTGGAAAAGGTATCTTTTTGCTTTCATCATCTTCAACCCCAAGCAGATACCCTTGCAACCTTGTTTCATTACTTGTAATTTTAAATGGTTGACAAGGCTTAGAATACACAGACAGTATCCGCTGCAGAAGAGTGACCAGCTCCCCACCCACTCCAAAAAATAAAGAAAGACTATTCTGGGTATGACACTTAACTGCATTTGATGGTAAGGCTCCACTTCTGGAGATTGGAGAGTGTAGAGTACTCCTTTTCCATTATTCCTAAGTCCACTATGACCTGGACAGGTAGTACATGTTAGAATCCCTTCTATGGATTAGAACAGGGATGTTTGAAAATTATTCATGTATGATAGAAAATGCTATGAATTGCTGGTATTAAGAATAGTAAACAAATATAGCTTCAAGTAACTAAAGATTATTATTAGTGAATTGAAACCATAAGTGTGTACAAATAAATGACTATTATAAAAGATAGAAATAATTACTTGAAATCATATTAGTATTAGAAAAAAAAAAAAATCAATAACTATAACTACTGTCAATGATTGTTCTAAAAAGTTTTATCTTTATAAAAAATAAATTTGAAAATTTTTTTTCTAAACTGTCAATACAAAATAATTTTAACTGTTTGCAAATGGTATAGATTACATAAAATAATAATGTAAGTTTTTTAGCTTCTTGTAAACAAAAATATACATGAAATTTATGTTCTGCATTCAGAGAACATAGTTAAAGAGCTTTTCTAGAAAGTTTTTTAAGCCTTTGATTCATAATAGCAAAAAATATAATAATGTAAATAATGTTTTTTTTTAGTAAGATAAGTAAGTAATTAAGATGACCGAGTACAAGAAACTCTCTCTCATACACACAATATATATAATATCTTTATATATAAAGTAAAAGTAAAGTTGCCGACTGTTGTCGAGGGCGACCGGAAGGCTCCCTTTTCAATAGCTACTACACCAAGATGTAGGGGAGGGCGCTAATCCTTTCCCAGGATTTCTCCACTTTACCCTTGATACATACCTTATATCGCTGAGTGTTAAGCAAGGAGGTATCAAGTACCATTTTTAAAGTCTTTGATATGACACAACCTGGGATTGAACCGTGGTCTCCCGGACCATTGGCGAACACTCTACTCACTGGGCCAATGAGCCGGTATAATATATGCATATAAATATATCAAAAAGGTGAGCAAATGCATATCAATATATCAAAGATTAGCAAATTTGTAATAATGCTATTAATTATCATTTGTAATAAGATACAGTTTTTTTAAAGGAAAATTGGAATAATCTGATTTCATAATTGTCAATATGACATTAAAAATCGGCTGATAAACTCCACAAATACCTTGGGTAACTAGTGAAATCAATTTAGTTAAATAGGACACTAAAAAATAAACTCGCTTTATCTAAGTAGATTATATAAAAAAAAAGAAAGAAAAAAATGTCATCTGTTTAACAAAAAACCCTATCCACTTAAAAAATACAATATCAATAGTTTTGTTACCTTTTACTGATAAGTTTCAGATACAAAAGTTCATTCTTTAATACCAAAATTAAAACAAAAAAAAAAAAAAAAACATTGGTTATGTTGCATGAGGAAAAAATATCAAGCTATTTTCAATACTATATTTATAAATTATGAGATAATCTTAAAAGATTAAAGAAAGAAGCTTTATCGTATTAACAACCAGATTCACCACTCAATTAATTTGCAATACGCTAATTTTCTTTTTTTTATTCATTTATCAGAGTACAGTTATAGTTCCACCTTCACTGTTATATTTTAGGAGATAGCAACTAATAATGATGTCAAAGGCCTAGTGGGTAGAGGGTTTGCCAATAGTCTGGGAGACCTGGGTTCAATCCCAGGCCGAGTCATACCAAAGACTTTAAAAATGGTACTTGATACCTCCTTACTTAACACTCAACAATATAAGGTATGTATCGAGGGTAAAGTGGAGCAATCCAGGGAAAGGAGTAGCATCCTCCCCCAGCACCTCAGTGTAGTAGCTATTGAAAAGGGAGCCTTTTGGTTGCCCTCGACTATGGTCACCAACTTTTTACTTTTATATGTTAAACATAAAAGTAACTTTACAAACAGGGTGGAAAAAACAACACATCATATTATGATTTCTATAAGAGAAATACATATGAAATGCTCTAAATTAGAGAATGAAGCAATTTTCAGTCTAATTTGCAATTGAATGATAATTTTGAGAGGTTGGCATCTGTACTAATTTTTTTTTTTTTCCTTTTTAATCATTCAAATTCTTAAAATGATTTCTATGAAAGGCTAATTAAAATCCTTTACTCCTCCCTAAATAAAAGCATAAATATCATCATAGACAACTTTTAACAATGAAATGTTAATTAGAAACCTTCACTCATTCCTAAATAGAAGCATCAATATCATTATGGACTACTGTTAACTATGAAATTCTAATTAGAATCATTCACTCCTTTCTAGATAGAAGCATCAATATCATCATGGACTAGCATTACAACAGAAACTTGATACATAGTAACTATATAATTCTTTGAATACTGTGACGGCAAATTGACTAAAATCCCAAAACGGGACTTTATTTTCGCATGTGTGAAGACGGGGCAGGTTGGCACTTGATCCCCTATAAAATAAGTCCTCATTCAGAGTTTTTCTCTCAGGCATATAAGACCTGGCATATTACGTGAGGGATCAACTTAGGGCCAGACTGACTGCCGCTGGCAAGGAGTTCCAAATTTCACACTATCACACACCCACCAGGCCGCTAAACTTCTTTCCCCTAGATAATGGAAGAATATGGACCTATAGGTTTTAGTCGTAATAATATTATATTGTAGTAGTCGGCAACTCCGGTTTCCCGTGTGATATCTTAGGAATTAATAGGACAATTCTAAGCAAGATAACATAAGGCGAATAGAAGCTGAAAAGGAAATGTGACAACAAATTCGTAGTAAAACGGCAAAGAACAACATAGACCACGCGGTAACATAAAAATACATGAATTCCTTTACTACAGTTATATACACTTTTAAAGTGTCAAAACATATAATAATTGGACAGTCCATGAATAAAAATGTCTTTTCTTGACTTTTGTCTTTCTTCAAATTGAGAGAGAGAGAGAGAGAGAGTGGTATACAAAATTTGGGTATAAAGGAAAATGTCCCCAAAGTTACTTATCTTATTTTCCGACGGGGTTCCACTGGAGAATCTTTCTTCTTTCACGGGCTAATAGACTTTGTTCTATTTTTTTACACTGGCTTGAAGAGCCTGGGGGTCCCTCATGTCTCAGTAATTCTTTTGTCTTCCACCTGGAGTAAAATGGCTATGGTTCGTCTGCCCGCTACAAACCCTGCTCAAAAACTGCCTTTCTTCCTATTTACTTCCGCTGAGGGAAAGGGGTCCCCACTTCTGTTTTGAGGTCCCAGCCAATCATTTGGCTTCTCTCTTCTCCCCCTTGGTGTCCAGCGACCTGAGGTTACTAAGTACCAACATCTGGTCTCCCCTGTGTGACCCACATTCCTTCCTAACGATCACTTGTTTGACGGCTAGATACTGTTAATTCAACGGGAGGATAGTATTAATCTTATCTCCCTCCTCCCAGTGGGATATCGCTTGACAATACATACGATAATCAATGTATGATGATAATTCTATACAATACTTTTGAGTTCAAATTCTAGATGAAACTGTTTGCATAGTGCTAATACCCTTTAAAAAAAGTATGAATCCAACTATTTTCTCTCTCACCATCTACAGGTAAACAGTAGGGCAGACTGAGCTCTTTAAACTTAGTATGGTAACTTACCTAGTAGAAGGAAAACTGAATTGAAATTCCAGTTGTATTTCACCTAAAAAATGACCCTGTGTTGCATCCTGCTCATAGAGTGTTTGTGTTTATATATATATATATATATATATATATATATATATATATATATATATATATATATATATATAGACACACACACACACACAAATAATTCAAATTCATGTTTGTTTGTTTTACGACATATCAACCTCATCGGTCATTTAATGCCAAATCGAGTTTTAAAAAAATAAGTCTGAAAAGAAATTCAAAGGAGAGGTCTTAGGAATTAATGATAAACTTTAGATAATTTGTTGGTTATTTGTTGTTTTTTTTATTAGGAGTTTGTAGGGGATCATGATCATATTTAAAAAAAAAAAAAAAAAAATGAAACAGGTTGGGAAAGGGATCAGTTTGTTAGAATATATCTAGTAAAGAAAGGGTTTATAGAATAAATTGGTCTTATAGTAAATTTCTTTAGATTTTTGTGTATAACTTCACTGTTTTTAGAAATGATATCACATTTATTTCAGTGTTTTGGAACAGTTCCTTTATATTGTTTGCACTATAGAAGGTTTTTCTTATATGGACGAGGTTGGTACATTCGATGAGAATGTGCTTCACAGTGTATTTGGTCTGATATGCATAACACATTGTTGTTTTCCTTCGAGTAAATAAGAGTGTGTTATCCTTATATGACCTATCCGGAGACTCAAATTCATGTGTAACCTGTATATTGTATATATGTTGACACAGTAAGCTTACAGAAGAATGTAGCAGATAATGGAATAACTTGACAATCCTCCAAAGTTTCTGAACATGATCATTGAGCTGCACAAAGTTCAGCATGGCCAAGTCAGATACAAAAGTAAACTTTCAGAACCCTTCCTAATTACCAATAGGGTGAAGTAGAGTTGCATCCTGGCACCAACTCTTCACTATCTTCTTCAGCATGATGTTCAAAAGATCTTGACTTCATCACCAATATTGAAGTCCTTGAAAAGACAAAGATCACCAGTATTTTTTAAATATTTTTTTTTGCATTATAATGCTATAATTACAGCCTCAAATACAAAATTTAATGCAGGAAGATAAACATTTTTCAAATTTCATATTAGAACATGAAAATTTTCAAAAATATAATTAGTACCTCTGGATTACTAAGAATTAAATAATTAAGTTAAATAAAATCACTTAATTTTATGGTATTTAAAATTATGAGTAATTTTCAGTCAAAAAGCTTATTTATAATGCAGAGATTCAAGATTATAATTAAATTTGAATTAATAACTTCCAAACAAGCTACATTAAGTTTACCTGCTCACCAAATTTTTGTCAATCATCAACTTTCGCTTGACTCATCTCATTCATCGCAATCATGGATCTAAATAGATTCAACACTGAATTTCATTTGTGTAATAGCAATCACAATACAATTATTTTTTTTTTAATTTGAAAAAAAATAAATAAAGCTTTCTCTCTCTTATAAAGAAGGCATTGCCATGGTGACAAAGAATTCCATAGCCAAGTGTGCAATTACAGCAAGTGAAAGATGACATCTTAATATTGAATGAGGTGGAAGAGGCCTCCACCATTGTGCATGAGGTATGCAGTCATGCGACAAAAGATTGTATACTTGCCCTTCATCAGCAGACACACATGAATCACAGCCCAAATTACTTTACAAAATAGACAGGCAAAAAATACAAGTTTCTCTGAAGACAGCTGTTACTCTGGTTTGAGCAGTGGGCTTTAAGTTTTTGTTTTTTATAGCTACAGAACTGCAAAGATAATAGTTTGTTTAATCACTCCTAAGTTTTGCAAATTTAATAACTTTGCCTTCTTGAAAAAAAAATAGTGATTTGAAAAGACTTAGTTAGGTAAATTGGTAAGCAAATAACAAAAATTGACTGCTAACAAATTGTATAAGATACTGAAAAGGTACTATGAAAAAAGGGTTCCATGCTACAGTGAAAGTACAGTTTGTTTGTTTTTTTAAAGAGAAAAAAGGTATAAATTAAAATAGGTTAAAGTAAAAAAAAAAAATAATAATAATAATTCATAAATTTTTAAAGTATAGATTACAATCATGAGATCTGAAGTGATTGAATTTTGACTCAACTTTGGTTTCACTAAAAAATAACTAGCAAGTAATTTATCTAAACATAAGTAAAGTTGGTGACCCTAGTTGAGAGTGACTCAAAGGCTCCCTTTTCAATAGCCACTACACTGAGGTGTGGGGGAGGCGCTGCTCCACTCCCCCAGATTGCTCCACCTTACCCTTGATTCTTACCTTATAATGCTGAGTGTTAAATGAGACGGAATCAAGTACCATTGTTTGAGTCTTTGGTTTGACTCAACCTGGGATTGAACCTCTGTCTCCCAGACCATTGGCGAAGTGCTTAAAATGTTTTTGAAAATAACTTTTTTAAATCCATGACTTAACTTCCTTTTATGGTTAGGAATAAGATGACCTTTTCAATCCAAGTTTAGCACACCTTTTTTATGATTCCTGAGATCCACACTAATCTTGAACTTCAATGTTTTTTGCATTTTTTAACAAATATTTTCCAACAGCATTAACTAATATTAACATTTTCTTAGAACATATATTCATTTGTATCAAAATGAGTTAATCTAGTCTTTCTTGACCCTTACTTGATCTCCATTATATCAGTGATAAATCAGCTTGAAGCCTAACTGCAGTGAACATAGGATATGAAAAAAATTAATCATTCAAGATTCCTGTTCAGATGTTCAAATCTTATAGATGTAACAGTGACTTACTGAATGCCAAACACATGTGCTGTCTCAATCGCTTCTCGGCCTTTTGGCTGGGCTGTCTGGCATTCGTGCCGGATGGGTGATCGAAACCAAGAGCAGACTCGGGGCCGAATAGGCCCCCAGCTTCGGCTGGGCAACCTTCGGGTGGGCGAGCTGCTTTCTCAGATCCGTTTTGCACGCCTTGTATAGCACTAGACCTCACGGTCTAGTTTAAGCTATATGCAGGCATACGTGCCCGGACCTAGATTTAGGTCCGTGAAACGGCTTGACTCATTAGATCCACATTGCACTTAGTGGGTCAATGACTAGCAGGGTTCGAGTCTCGGCTCGTTCCCGACCTTCCCCTCCCCTTCATCCCCACTTTAATCGGCCTTCGGGCTTTTGACCTTGTGTCAAGTCGTGTCTGGTGGGAGGCAACGACAAATAACAAACACATGTGCTGTCTCACTTGTCAAGTCATCTGCATAGAGCATGGAGCACATGCGCCAAACTGCCTATTTTATACAGTGAGCTTATTTGCATAAGAGAGCAAACAGGTGTTGTAAAAACTAAGCGAGTGGACATGGGGATTCGGGTCTTTTCTTGGTGAGTGTGAACAGTGGAATTACAAATGCCATTGAGATGTACATTTCGACCACAACTGAAACTGACAGCATGAATGGTGGTATTACTACTAAGGTTGAAATCTACATTACAAGAATAACTGAATGCAATAAATCTAAATGAATTAATCAAAAAGTTTTACTTCTAAAATTTACAATACTCACTACCTATGGTATCTGGCATAGAGCAATGTTATTTGCTTAGCTTAGTTTAGCATAAAGCCACAGGGCACCTAGAGAGAATAGTTCAGCAAGACATCAGTACATAGGTTCAATCTCTACTGAGATTGCCATCTTAGGTTACTAAATATGCAATTCTCAATTCCCAATGTTCCTTTTAAATAGAATTATTTGCATTAAATTTTTAAGAAAAAATATTTCCACTTTATACAGTATATATTACAATATATCAGAGAAAGCAGTGGGCATTTAACTTTACAGAAGTAATTAATGAAAATTATATCTAAAAAGTGTTTAATCCATGATATTTTCCAATCACTTCTTTCAACAATATCTTATGAGAGCAATAGTTAAATTCACAAATTGAGAAAACTGGATCTTCATGTTATCAGATCAAGCCTTTTCATTGTAGAGATTCATGTGATCAATTGTAATAGTAATAATAATAGTTTCATCATGCTCAACAAAAATGTATTTTGTTCAAAGGAAAACTAAATCTGTACTATTCAAAAGCAATTCAGTTAACAGGACATAAATTCTAAATGATGCAACTGTTGAATAAAGAACATTAAAAACTGGATTTACCAGTTTAGAATGGGAGTCTCCCATACCAACAAAAGAAAAAAAATGGAGAAAAAACAAAAAGGAAATATCTACAACTTTCCAACTCCAACAAATCATTTGGTTTCAAAAAGGGTAACTTGTTATCAACTCAAGCTTTATAACATAAGATAGCTGAGCTACTGAAGGTGACTATTCTATCAAATCATAGTGAGTTTGATTCTCTCTCAGTGCCCTGCGCTTCTGGCTTTATGTTAAACTAAGCTAAGCAAATATGGCTTAGATATAGAGGGTGTTGCAAAAGATATTTATTTACCCAACCCCTCTGTCATGGCAGGATGTGACACAAGATCAATTTTTAAGCAGAGTACAGCTATTTCGAATTCAGAGTTTTCTTGGTTGCCACAACAAGGCTAAAGAACTTAATTTGCCTTACTATTTACCCATAAGTAGAACAGATGGATTCATGCCTTTCCTAAGGTTATAAGCATTAAAGTGAAGAGCAGTTTAAATTAAGATAAAAGATATACAAATAAAAATTTGATAATTTTTCAAGTTTCTTATGCATTTTGTAAGCAAATAGTCAATTATTCACAATCAGCTTAAAACTAATGAGCCTCTTTTCAATAAATATTTATAGACAATGAAACCAGCATTATACACAAATCAATACAGAAAATAACTCACAAACTGTACATCTTATTATATTTAAAATGTTAATCATTATTAAAGCAAAAAATCAATTATAATACATCCACTATTCAGATGTCAATTTTCCAAACCATCTATTAATATTTACCATATAATGATTAATATAAAAAGAAAAAAAAACAATGCATTTAATCAAAAAATTTTAAACAATTAATGAATTAATGTTTCTCCTAACCTATTAGACTGTCACAGGGTGCTGTGCCAAGAATTCTTTTTCATCTATCAGTTATGACTTTGAGTTATTAAATGGTGCCCATCTCCTATTCAAATACTGGTTTACATGGTATTAACAAAAAATGTAATCCCTAAATAGACCTATTATCCAACAACCAAGATGGTTTCCTATAAAGGTTTCAACTGTCCTGCTAATCAACTGGAGAGAGAATCTTAGAAGTGGATTCATGCCTTCCAAGAATATTAATGTGAAATGAACAAAGTTTAAACTTGGCTTATGAAGTTCAGGCCACTTACACCTAATTCTTTAGTAAGATAGATTTATTTATTTTCCTTTTTGTTTGACCTTCACCTTTAACAGAGCATGCTTAGCATAATGGTTATCATCATAGAAAATGGAGTTGGCAATCTGAGTTCAAATCCTAGATGAAACTATTTGCATTTCACTTTATATTAATATCCAAAGGAAAGGCATTATTTCATCTGTTCTCCCCCAACTCAGCTATGGGTAGGGCAAACGGGCTTTTTTAGCCTTGGTCGGATAAGAAGGTTAAGAGAAGGAAAACTCTGAATTCATACCAGGTTTACTCCTCTAAAATAGAATAAATTGACAATTAAATCCTGCCCATGGCAGAGATGGGTACATACATACCTTCAAGAAGATTTATTTCTTCATCAAAATAATCTCTTTGAAGACAAAACAGACATTATTTCATTGAAGGATTTCATACAAATAATTACATTTACAAAGCCATTGTCTTGCTTTTCTTCAAAATACCATCCTAGAATAACATTTAGACCAGTGAATCTTGTACACGTGATGTAAGAGTCATTAAGTGCTGTAGGAAAAAACAATTGTTTTGACAAACCAGACCGAGACTAAACCACTTTATTGAGCTGAAACCTGAGGATATTATAAAGACAATAATCTACTTGTAACTTGATAATATATCCACTGCTTACAGTCCAGCTTATATTAATACGAAAAAACTAAAATCTATCACACATTGCATACAGACAATTAAAACAAGTTTGTTTTCTTTTTTTGGGGGGGGGGTTAAGTTCTTTATACTATCTTTGTCCTATAATAGGTGTTACATTTACATAGGAAATATATATGCAACAACATTCACAGAACAGAGGTAGTATCTTTTACTAGTCACAGACTGAATGATTTGTTTACACAATTCATTTGGTGAAATGTAATAAGTTATTCACAAATATCTTAGTAGTAACAAAAAAATATAAATTTACTGACAACAGGTAATATCATATTACTGTTGTTATATATCAAATTGTAGAAACATCTTTTTTAATACTTCAAGTGAAAGGAGATCGGACAAGAAAGATCATCAAAAGAGATATTGCTGCAAAACCTTTAACATAAGACATATAGCTAATCTTATAAGTCAACAAGAGCAATAGTTTTACATTCATCACTTTAAAAAAAAAAAAAAAGCTTAAGGCTTAAACATTTTAAAGATGATTTAAAGCATTAGCAAGTGATCTTAGCTCAATTATATGAAAATTCCTGATGAATATGGTTCTTATTATCACATTGTGTGCTACTGTGCTGAACCTATTACTTTGGCATAAGTGTTGCTTTAAATTTTCTTAGAGGATCTATTTTTATAACAAAAAGATGAAAGGTGGAGGGTATTATATTAAAGTTAATTTCTCATGACAATCCATTCTTATATTCACAGAGACTTTAATATCTATAAGAGATTTACCATCTTTGACAGAGTGAATGTTGCTTACCAGATATCCAAATTTTATATCACTGATGTGTAGAACATATAAAGAATAAAAGTAAATAAGAATAAAATAAAAAATACTAGAAAATAATAAACATAACAGTAAATAAATTATCAAATCACAAAATTGATAGAGCCACAGAAATAACTACACAGTATAAACTAGACCACAAAATAGATCCCTCTTCCCATCATTCTCCACACAATAGTATATAAAAGGATAACCACCACATTGGAAACTCAAGGGTAAGAAATTAACAGTCAACAAGTACCATTGACGGTGTCTATGCTATCCTAACTCTAACGGAGCCTCCACCATGCTTTACAGTTGGTATGGTAAAGGCGCTTGCAGCTCTTTCACCAACTCTTCACTGCACACAGATCCTCCTGTTTCACAGAAAGATTTCAGACTTTGATTCATCAGTCCAAAAGACTTTATCCACTGCTCTATTGTTCAGTTTTTGTGCATCTTAGCCAACAGGAGCTTTTTGACATTGTTTTTCTCCCTCAACAGTGGTTTCTTGACAGCAGTTCTGCCATATAGGCCAGCTTCACACTTTTTTCATGACATTGGTTCAGTTGTGCAGTGAAGCAGTCAGCCTTCTGTCACACAAGCTGGTGACTGATGAAATTGTCCTCAGGATAGGTAAAGCAGGTAGTATCTTAGAAGCAGTAATTTAACATAATATATTCTAACGCAAGTTTCAGTTGTGGTATAATGTTGTAGAAGTGATTGCTCTAATGTGCAGAATAACAACAACACTTACCAGCTCAGAGGTCCCAACTAGTGTCCAGTTAGCAGACAAAATAAAATGGGCTGCAACTCAATACACACCTCACGCTAACAGTAAAAAAACAAGACAGTGTGTGTGTGTATATATATATATATATATATAAGATATTATTCAATCCAGATGACTAATAAAATATTCAATTCAGTTGTAAATGCAAAAAAAAATTATTTTAATCCATTTCTTGTTTGATCCGAAGAAGTTCTGTTAATTTTTGAGAGCATTGATTTATATCTATGCTTTTAACAGGTATGGAAATAAATTTATTATCTTAATGTGACCAATTGTTGCTTTTTTTAAGAGCATATATATATATATATATATATATATATACACACACACACACATCAATATGTCCATTCCCCGGCCAGCAACCAATCACTGTCAAGAGAATGGAATTATCCACATGCACACAGTGGAATGCCCCAATGACCATAAATCTCTCCATCCTCAGAATTCTGAACCTCACTTCAAAACGCAACTTAACTTGTTACACGACTGAGTGCTGACTTTATATCTCTCAAACTCAACAACTTCAACAAATGCAACTGTTTAAAAACGTTTTTTCATGCTCAGCACTAAAAGAAAAATGCCTTCAAATCAATTTTTTAAAAAGATATGTTTAAACCAATGTCAAAGTTACTGAGAAAGATTTGTATTTAGTATGATAAATAAAAACATTGTGGTGCTTCACTTGTTACATTAAAAATAACACTTAGGATGAGAAATAAAAATTTGAGGGTGGATAAATACTTTTGACTGGTAGCATGTGTGTATATATATATATATATATATATATATATATATATATATATATATATATATATAGGTGTGTGTGTGTGTGTGTGTGTATGAGGGGGACAATAAAAGAATATTAAGAATAGATCTAGGAACAATTTCATTTCACAGTATTAATTTAATTCATTTTGATATTTATCATCTATAGGATTAATTAACATTAGTTAAAAAATCATTAGTAGATTTTTGCTTACTAGAGGAATTTGCTATCAATGTAGATGTGTTAGATTTAAGCCAAAGATAAATCGCAATTTGATAATTATCAAAAGAATGCAGGGCTTGTGTGTGTCTAAGTGCAAGTATGAATTGTCTCGAGTAATCTTTGTAAAAATTGCACATTTAAGAAATCTTTAACCAGATAGACAATGAGAAACATAGCCTCAAAGTGACTCTATCAGACTAATAAACAGATGTTATATAAAAATAACTTTCATTTCAGAAAGCTATTTTTATATAACATCTATTTATTAGTCTGATAGAGTCACTTTGAGGCTATGTTTCTCATTGTCTATCTTTTTATTATACACATGCAAATACCATCTTCAGTAGACACCACTCATTGTCAAGCCATTTCCTACTAAAAGAATTTATATCAATTATTTGGAATCACTAATTATCTCCAAGTTCAAGGATTCTATTTATCAAGAAAAAAAAAAGAAACAACCTTTTGATTAGAATTTAATTAAAGTATACCAAAAGCAGGTCATTAATATATAGAATATGGAACAAAAATATCAAATTGTTTGCATTCTTCCAGTGGAAAATTGAAACAGTCTCCTGCATAACTGGCAGGATTACATATAACCACTGATGACTTAGTTACACATAGATTTTTCATGAAACTACTTTTTGATTAGGTTCAACTCACAAATGTGAACCACAAAAGATTTTCTAAATAAATTTCTGACTGTAATAGAGTTACTATTCTTTATTAATAATGGTTGTGGAAAATAAAGTCTTCAGACAGAACAAATAAAAGCAAAAGTATTAAAAGACTTTTTTTTATTATTCACATGCAAATACAGAACAATCAAAAGCACTTAAATGTTACAAAAAATTATATACAAGAGAGAGAGAGAGAGAACAGTGAGAAATGGAAAGTGAGAGACAGAGAGACACAAACTGATGAGCAGAATTGAAGATTTTCTATTTCCATTATTATTTGAGATTCACTTTTAAAAATGAATATTTTACAGGATATTTTTGAATTTATGAGTGCACAATTGTTATTATACATTTTACTAACATAGTACCCGGCAAAAATCATAGGATTCCTTACTTATGGAGTGACACTACTGCCTCAGATCAGAGTATCATTCAGATCAAAGGTGTTACTCCCTAACATTTCTGCCCAGGTTCTCAGTGCTCTTTGAACTGTTTTGCACCAGTGTATATATATATATATATATATATATATATATATACACACACACATATATATATATATACATACACACACACAGTTTTATATATGTGCATCATTCCCAATATTACTCTAATCATTTTATTTTCATAATTTTAATTAACATATTTACTTTTCCTTGATAAGTTAATATTGGAATGATTTTTTTATCCTATCTTTATACTGTAGCCAAAGAGGGACACAACACAACACAAAAATATCAGCCAAGTTATCTTCCTGGATACAAAACCCATCTTAAACAATAGACATTTTCCTCTAAATATCAAAATCCCATGAAGCATGATTAATTTTTCCAACTATATTATGACACAAATTTTAATCATTATTATGCACAGAGCACCACATTAGTGACTAAGACATCCGTGAATGTGTCAAGGTTCTACAAGCATTGGAATTAACATTTTGAAATGAGATTATTGCATGGCCTTACAAAACAGAAATGAAAAAAGGCAATTGTTGTTAACTTCATTATTATTATCATCATTTCACAGAGCCCACAAGTCCAAATAAAGAACAGCAATTCATTATTATGGAATTGAATCAGATAATTGCAAGCCATTATTTATAAGGCAGACAAAAATGTCAAATATTTCACCGAACATGACTGGCCGAAAAGTCTCATTCTACAACTTATGCACAATATGAATCAATATGTATTTTAAAAGGCTTTCAATTCCCTGGATTTCTTTTTTTCTACGCACACAAAAAATACTAGTGTAACAAGCATCAGTTTATATATAGTACAATCAAAAGCATATTTTACTTGAAGTTTTTAAAATGTGGCCTTAAACCTGACTTGGCTTATTGGACAAAAAAAGATCACTAAGAAAAAGTATTTCTGTAAAGATATAGCTTCTATTCATATTCTGATAGACATATGGCTTATATCATAGCTTGAATAATAGTATCATAAAGGAATATATACATGAAGAGAGATGAATTTGCCATATTTTTATTATCAAACAGATATATTCTAAGTTGATATATGAAAGTGGAGTGTCTCCATGGCATAGTGGTTAACATGTTGGACCGCAACATTGTAATAAGAGTTTGAAGACTCGTTGTGCCATTATATTTACTTTGCAACTAATACCCTTGGGAAAGGTATAAACCTCCTTTCCCCACCCCAAGCTATGGGTTGAATAGTAACATTACTGTTCTTCAACAAAAATGGATTTGGCATTAAATGACCAACAACAATTGATATGCCATTAAACAAAGAAACCAAATTAAACTAATGACTATTTACAATTATTAATTTTTTAGTACTATTTTCTTTCATTTTAATCTTTAATCACTTTTCATTACAATTTACTCAGGCCATCATGGCAATGAGCAAACAGTGCAAATCAAAAAAAAAAAAATTATCAGATCACCATCACTTTTTGTCTCAAAAAAGACAGATTAATTGATTTTAACAGCATTTCAACAAGTCTAAGATTATTTTATGCCTGGAAGTTAGGGAATTGCATTCATTATACAGTCATATTTACATTTGTTTTTGAGTTGTTTCTAAAGGGGTTTTTTTTGTGCAGACACAAATAATTTTTAAACACATGTTTGATCCGTAGATTATATCCTAACAGGTACTACCACTTCAGGTTAAAGTGGACTAGAAAGTTATGGCAATGAAGGGGTATGTAACACTCCACAGGTCTCCAGAACTGGAACCTCACTATCAGATACAGTTTAGTGTCATACCCTTTTTTGTGTGGAGTCTGACCCATCTGCAGGGGGATACAGCATATTCTAAGCTTCATCAATAGGATGATCAAAGAAGCCTGATTATCTATGTTTGCTGCTCTACTAATTGAGCTACATGAACTCTACATTTGGTAAAATATAAAATATACAAAAAGTAATCTTTTAAACCTATCCTTCACTTCTTCCAAATCTCTCTGCAATTTTTTTCTTCACACCAGTAGTAATACTACTGGTGTGAAGAAATTATTTTTTCAATTAAGTAATCAAACATTATTAATTATTTAGTACTATTTTCTTTAGTCATAACAACTTACACAGGTGGTCATCATTCAAACCAACAGTAAAATCAAAAATAATTTTCTTTATTAATAGTTATATAAAAAAAAAAGAAAAAAAGAAAAACAACAATGCAATATTTGATAATTCAACTAAAAAATAACTAAAAATAAAGAAACTGTATTTTCTAGCATTTAACATGCATAGGTTACAAATACATTTATAATATTTCAATAATACACATACTATAATGTTAATTTTTAAAAGTTTTTATTTTATTAAGCACAATATCAACTTGAGAGCTTTTGTTTCAGACGAGTATCATTTTAAAACTTTTAACTATCACATTTTAGCAAATTAATTCTCCAGCCAATTTCAAATGAAGTTGGCATCTTATTTTCACTGAAAAGATGCTATGGTCTCTTATGATCTTTTTTTTCTTTTTAAATGATCTCTTCACTTTTAATTAAATGATTAAAAAAAAAAAAAAAAAAAAAAAAAAAAATCAATGGCTAAAACTAAAAATACACATTTGCAAAAAAAAAAAAAAAAACAAAAAAAAAATTCTCATGTTACTCAAAAAAAAAATATTAGATCCATTTTAATCATTTTTTTGCAGTTCTGCTGTAAATGATAGTGACAACATCAACAACTGATTGACTAAACAGTTGTTTCATTATAGATTTTTTTCCCTTATCAAGTTAAATATTTAGAATTTACATAAATTTCCCACAGCACTGAAAAATATTACATCTGAAGACACACCTGGTATAATAGATATCAGCAACCCAAGTTTAAATTCTGGACAAGGCTATAAGCATTTCATTTTTTACTAATGTCATTGAAAAAAAGCATGTATCCATCTCTTCTCCCCAATTCTATAAAACAGACTGGGTTCTTTAAATCTTCATATAGCAACTGGTCTAAGAAAAGGAAAATTCCAAATTCAAACAACCTGTACAGAATCTAAAAAAATGACTTTGTAATATCCTGCCTAAAGTAAAATTTATTTATCATCTCACTTGTTGCAAACTTAACTATTACAGGGCAAAGACAATATGATATCCAATTATATTTAGGGTGAACCTAATGAAGAATAAGCTATTGATACTATCTCATTTCTATAACAATATAATCATGTGTATAATTGGGAAATTGGGGGCTAGTTAGACTGCTTGTGGAAGCTTTCTCAAACATTTAGCAAAATCTGTTACTGTATAAATTCAGTAGAAATGCAGTAGGTAAACTACTATTTATGAAATTTTCAGGAATCCTTCCATTTGGAGGAGGGGGTCATTTTCAAACAGCCTCCTCCTCCTCCTATCCCTTGGTTGCAACTCTATATATAATAAATTTGTGCCTAGGTCATAAAATTTCAAGCTTCAAATTGCAATTAGCAAAATGTTTTATATATTGATTCCCATGTTCAGTGAGTTGTGCCAAAAAATGAAATGGAAATGATTCTTGTGCTTTAAGTCATATATGATTTAATTCAAATTAATTTAACATTTGAGATTCAAATCAGATAATAAATCTATCCCAGATTACATTCATAAAAATTACCCTGCTTTGTTTATATAATTAGCTATGTTTGTTTTGTTTTTTTTTAGACAAGAAATAATTTAGCAAATAATTTTCAATACCAAAACATCACCATAAAAACAATCTCCCAATTTTAAAAATGAAACAGTCTTTAAAAAATTTTTTTTTAAATTTAAAAAAATAAGTGTCCCCCACTATTATCTTTTTCATCCCCTACACTAGTTTTGAGACATTTTAAATTTGCCAGTTGAGATCTTTGGTTTGATTTCAAACCAAAATTTGAACTATAATTTAGCATTAATAATTTGACTCATTGAACCAAATGTGTAAAATCCTAATGAAGTCTAATAAGGAAATCTACTTTGATGTTTATTTGAAGATAGAATGATACATGTATTTACAACCATTTTTGGTTTTAATACTTATATTATACTAAATATTAAAGGGAAAAAAAAAGACTTTAGAGAAGCACTAATGGTTACATTATTTCTTGTTTTAAGCTTTGTTCTAATTACAGCAATATATGGAATTAGTTGACAAAATCAGGGTTCAGGCAGGTTTAAAAATTAGACTTAATTCATTTTCTATTTTCCAGTATTTCATCAGCTCAAACAATGACTATACCTCATGGTTAACAAAGGAATAAAACCTTTACATGAATAAATAAGTATAACATATATTGCTAAAATAAAAGTAATTCACTACTTTTATTTCACACCAAACATTTTAGATCTGATCCTAATCACCATCCAAGATGGGATCTTTATCTATCATATCAAAATAACATCTTTAGATGAGAAGATGTCTTATCATTGCCACTTAATAACAACTGGGCACTCTGTACTCTGATACAAACATTAAATAAACAACTAAATAAGACAGTACTGAGAGGCCATTTTTGTTTGTTTTTTTTTTTCACCCAATCTCAAATACTGATTTTCATAAATTTTCAATTATATTATTGTAAGATTTTTTAAAAAGCCAAATAACATCACAAACATAATATTCAAAAAATAAATAAAAACACAAAAAGTTTTAATTATTATTTTCCATTATCAGAGAATGACTAACCTTCTAGAATTAATTTAAAAAAAAAATAAAAACTTTCAATCAATGATAGAAACTTTTCAATAGTGAATTTGATTTCAGGCTTTTTTTTTTTTTTTTTTTTTTTAATTAAACAATTTTTTGCCCATCACTAAACAAAATCAAATAGTCACTTCCTAAAATAAGATTTCTTTAATGATCAATGTAAATCAAAACTATTCAAAATTATATCTGAAATAAATAAGCCTATTTAGAAACTAACTGAATTAGGTTCATTCAACTGTATAAATCCCTAGAATAAACTTCTAAAGCGCAACTAGTAAAACACTCATAATAAATGAAGGAATGAAACCAAGTGAAAATAATGCAATCACAAATAAATCAACATAAAAAATGTTGGGGGTCGGGGTTATAACCTTCTTTAAATAAAATAATTACAACAAATGACAGATCTGAACATGAAGAGAGTCTTTTCAAATTGAATATTATCTCCGTCCTCTCTCTCTCATATATATATATATATATATATATATATATATATAATTACATTTTAATGGTACTTTTTATAATCTCATAAGATTGTTGCCAAAGGTAAGTTTGCATCAATAACATAGGAAAATTTTTTAATTAAACCCTTAAAATAATACAACAAACCTAACAAAGTTTAAAAGAAAAATCTCATCAATAAGCTTGAAATAATTAATATGCTTCACATGAAATCTACCAATTAAATCCTCAATGATGCAATAATTCAAGAAGAATGTGTGTATATATATATATATATATATATATATATATATATATATATATATAAGCCATTGTCCATTGAACAAATCATACTGTCCTGTTTCGCTTTCCTTATTTAGATGTAATGATAAAAGCCTAGTAAATCTATGAGTATCTCATGGGACAGCTGAAATATGGATGAACAAAAATGGATATTACCTACAATGACAAATATCTAGTATCAAAATTAAAACAACCACATGATTGCAACATTAATTATTTATAGTCACTTTCCAAGATTTTAAAAATAAGATAAAAAAAACCTTATATACCTAACGCTACTTTCATAAAAACTTTTATATCATGGAATGTAACATAATTGAACGGCTCACAGAAAATTGAAATTGAAAAAAATAATTGAATAAAAAAAGCAAACAGTCTCTGAATGGCCAGGCCAAGGCTCTTGTATTTAAAAATGACTAGGAAAAACTGGAGATTCTAAAAATTCTTGTATACATGCGTGGAATCAGTGGAAGCAGATGTTCCTCCTGCCACACCGGATGGAAGAGAGGAAACGACTAAGTTTTTTTGAGTGTTGACAGCAAGATGTGATGAGGTAGAGAGACAGTTGAACACCACCCATGAAGATGTAAGGAGATGAAAGTTTAAGAGCCTCATTTTTGGGGATGCACTCCAAAGGGGGCCTTTGGACAAGCATATTAGAAATACCACAAAAAAGCAGGGAAAAAAATTGAAGGTCTATGTCCACTCTTTTTCTCACCAGGGTATGTTGCTTCTCTTTGCCGAGCTAACACAATCATCTCAGTTTCCATATTTTCTTTCTTTCTCCAGGCAACTACCTACAAGTTATAGTATTAAATCTTTGGGTGATTAAACAGTTTCGTGCATTCATCAACTTTTACCATGGCAAGGTCATAACAGATTCCTAGAGGTATGAATATCTAGACGGTGCCATTATGGTACATACTGTCTCATTGGTACTGCAACAGGTACATGAAAAATACCACTTTTTCTTTTTTTTTATATTTGTTTATTAGCTTCTCTAGACACTCATAGCATAACAGTTATCATGGAAAATGAACAGGGCAACCAAAGTTCAAATCCTGAACAAGGGTGTTTGCATTTCCCATAGCACTAATACTCTCGGGAAAGATATGCATCCAACTATTCTCCTTCCAGTTATGAGTAAATAGGAGGGCAGACTGGGATCTTTAATCTTGGTATGGCAACCAATCTAGGAGAAAGAACTGAATTCAAACCTGTTAAACTTCATAAAAAATTCACTTTGTGCCACATCATGCTTGTGTGGAAGGGTTGGTAGATAAATACAAGCTTCTTTGCAAAGAAGCTCAAATTCTTCAGCCTTCCACTCATTGTTTTACTCATTTGGCTAAACATGCAAGCACGTAATTGTGCAAATGTCTATAAATTAAACGATTACAAAATAGCTGGGTAATACAATGACAAGAGATAACCTGCCAAATTTATTGAAAATTGAAAGTTCAATGATTTCAAGTATTGCTATGTAACAGTAACAATTTAACATCAGTCATTTGTTTGCACACATTTCAATAGATATACATATGTAAGAGATTAATTTGTTGACAATTTCATTTTTAAACAAGTTAGAATTCATTTGTTTGCACACTAGTAATATTATTGTTTCTACATAATTAAATGGTTTCAATTATTGCTATCTAACACTAACCATTCTATTCAAAATTACTCATTCATTTCCACACAGTTAAATGGTTCCAAGTATTGTTATGTATCACTAACATTTCAATTGTTTACACACAGTTAAATGATCAAACAGTTCAATTTCAAACAATTTAATTTAGCATAAGTCATTTATTTGCACTCAGTTTAAATGTCAAACAGTTCTATTTGACCCATAGATAGGATCCTATCAAGTGCTACAACTCTGAGTCAGAATGGACCTGAGAGCGATAGCAATGAAGAAGTACTCTGCATTCCCCCAAGCTCCAGCATTACTGGAGCTTCATCATTAGATTGTTTAGTGATGTATCCAGGACACTCTTTGGGGAAGGTCTTACCCCCTCCACAGAGATCCCATTGATATATTCTACAGCTCCAGCTGACTGATTAAAAAAAGGGAAGATTAAATAGCATTGTTAATCTTTATGGAATCTAAATTCCTGACAGATTTTCTTTTAATGAACAAGGGATCAACCACCAAAACCTGTTCTAAAGTGAACCACAGACTATATCTTAATGCTCATTTCAATTTATCTTTTTATCTATTCCCCAACATATTACAGCCCTCTTCCACTGCCATAACAGAAGAGCCAAAAGATTATCTCAAAAGCGTTCAAACTTAAAAAATGTTATAAAGGACTTCAAGACAAATACTCTATTTGCATAGTAGAGGCAAGAAAGCTTTAGATATTCAAAATTATCAAAATACAAATATAAGAAAACTACTAACTAAATCACTTGTCTAAGCTAGGAAATATTTTGATTGTGAACGCAGTGGGACTAACTAACAACTAGCTGAAGTGCCCGTTAAAGTAAGTCAAAACTTGAATTGCAACTATTTAATGTCGATTTGACAATCTTCATTGTCAAAAATTGACACCAAGCAATTAAAACAGTAATTGTTACTATAAAAGATTAATCCACACAACAGAAGAGATAACAAAAAAATTCATGTAGTTTTTTCTAGAAAACTTTTTTTTAATTAAAGTGAAATTAATTAAAGATTGATTGAATTTTTTTTTTTTGTTAATTGTTAACCCCAAGTAATAATGTGATATGATTATTTTGCATCTTCAGCATAAAGAACTACCTAAATCACAATTGTTTATTCAAATATGAACAATTATTTTACTAAGACAATTCTTTATATTCTTTTTTAAAGTTTGGAAATTTCTTGAAACGATATGGCCACCCATTCATTGTCAAAAGAAATTCTCTCAATGAAAAACCATATACTTTCCACTTTTTACTCCACCATGAGCAAGATGTGATACAAGGTCAATTTTAAGTGGAGTAAAGCTGGTTTGGATTGACAATTTTCCTTCTTCTAAACTGGTTGCCTAAACGAGGCAAAAGAATCCCGTCTGTTCACTATTTATTCAAAGCTGGAAAGAAGAAAGATAGATTCATGCCTTTCCTATGGATATTAGGGTGGAATGAAATACAAACTTGTTCAGGATTTGAACTCAGGTTGCCAATTGCTATGATGATAACCATTACACTGCACCTCCTTGATCCGATAAATATGCACACAAATTGGTCGTTCTACATCAAACCATTTGGCCATTTATAGAGGCCAGACAAACTATTCAAAATTATTGATGTTGATACAATGCATACACCTAACAGAAATAAAACCCACAGACATATATAAAAGGTTACAGATTATGTGAATAATAATAATAATAATTTAGAAGCCGAGTGAAAAGTCAAAGAAATGGAAAGCTGTTTACAATCATGCTGTAATCCCAATGAGACAACCTGAAAAGGTAACTAAATTATCGTTGAAATCTTGATATTAATAAGCATGTTTTCTGCCTTTGTTACTAACGTAATTTCTCTTACAATTATTATTTTATTATTATCACTGTATAAGGGTAGCATCTGTTAAATGAAAAAAATCTTTCATTTCTTGTAAAGTAATTAAAAGTAGAGAATGGGGTGGAGAAGGCAAAAGGGGAAAAAAACAACCAAGGCAGAAGAAAGATAAATGCCAACACAACTTTCTTAGAAGCCTAGTGAAAAGTCAAAGAAATGGAAAGCTGTTTACTATCATGCTGTAATCCCAACAAGATAACCTGAAAAGGTAACTAAATAAATGCTCAAATGTTAATGTATGTCACTGGTCTTAATGTAATTACTATTGTTATTTGTCGGTCTAAGAATAACCAGATTGAAATAATCCTGACAGAGCTTAATCCTACAATAACTGGCCCCCACAAGTCAATTGCTCAGGACATAAAATACCTCTGATTTAAAAAGTAGCATAAATGATGACTTTTATCGAGTTAAAACTTAAATCTTGTCATTCCTTCCCATATATTCTTAAAGAGGAGAAAAAGAAAGCAGAGGAAAAAAATCGTTTTTTCTTTTGTGACCCGCTTAAGAGTTTTCCTTGAGAAAACCAGGTCACATCTGTGTCAGGCGAACAGATTTTAAACAACCCCTGAGTCTGGTATAGCCAAAATATACCACCCATGATAAAAATGTTGAATCTAAATATGACACAACATAGGACCCAGGCAACAGGCTTAGGTGTCATGATCAGTAGGTACTCTCCTGATAACCTACATGGGAGACCCGATCACCATCCTATGAATGTTTGCTGTTCTTTTTTCAGGTACACGAATGATGATTTAAGGAACTACACCAATCAGAGGCACAAACACAAAACATGGACTAAGGAAGACAAACAACTTGCACTACACTGCTATTTTAGGAGCAACCTTACACAAAGGAGATATAGGAAAAGAATGATAGAGATCTGGCAAGAATGTGCTAATTTTCAGACAACAAGCCAAAGACTTGCTGACTAAGTTAGAACAATAATAAAGAAAGGTTGGTTTTCTGACCTGGAAATACTAGAACTACACCAGAAAATAAATAATGAACAAGATAGTAATACAATATCAGACACACTTAATATTAACAAACAAAAATAGTCTAACTGAAATGAACTGCCAACTTTGGAAAATAGAAATGACACACAGAGCAAACACTAACACAAGAACAAAAGGTAAATCTACCAAAATTTAAAAAGAATTATAAACGGGGAAAAGACTCCCTTACCATCACTAAGAAACATAGAATGGAGAATAGTCAAGACGGAAATGGAAAAAATAAATCAAGTAATAACTTATATATCAACAAATAATATAACCGAATTAAATGAACTAATCTATGTAGAGGCGAAACTAGTTTGTGAGAAAATCGGGATCCCATCAAAAAGCACAAAGAAAAAAGTCAAAAGCAGGATGGGAAATACGACTGGAAACACAGATTGAAAATCTACGAAATCAGGCCAAAGTGATAAAACAAAGGAAAGATGCTGGAACATGTAGAGATAAAAAGGAAAAGGCAACATAAAAAAAAATAATACAACTTGAGGAAATAAACAAGAGAATACTGGCGAAAGAAGGAAGATTAAAGAGATATCAACAAAAGGTAAAACAATACAGACAAAACAGGACATTCCAAAACAACGAAAGAAAACTATTAATAAGTCAAGAGATGACACAAAAATATACCAATAACTGGATGCAAGAGAAATTGAACAATTTTGGACAAAAATATGGCAACCAAAAGAACATAACAAAAAAAAAACGAATGGATAAACAATATGTCAAAAGAATTAGAAGGGCTCGAAGAAGACCCAAAAGTAGAAATACATATCAATTTACTTAAAACAACACTAAAAAAATATCAAATTGGAAAACACCAGGCTATGATGAAATACATGGATTCTGGTTCAAAAAATTCACCTCCATTCACAACAGACTAGCACTAGAAATAAACAGATGCCTACAAGGAGCACACATACCTGAATTGATCGAGAAGGAAACCTCTGAAATGAACTGCCCCAAACAACTACAGACCCATAACCTGCCTACCAATGATGTAGAAAATATTAACAGCACAAATAAGGGAAGAGATTTACTACTCACTAACAAGCCGCAGATTATTCCCTGAGGAACAGAAAGGATTCCGCAAAGGATCCAGAGGCACAGGAGAGTTACTTTACATAGATCAGCACATCCTCAACGAGAACAAGACCAGATGGGAAAATCTAGCTATGGTCTGGATTGACTACAAAAAGGCATATGATATGGATAATAAACTGCCTCAAAATGTACAAAATATCAGATGAAGTAACAAACTTTATCGAGAAAACCATGTAAACCTGGAAAGTGGAACTGACAGCAGGAGGGAGAAGCTTAGCTGAAGCGAAAGTCCAAAGAGGTATATTTCAAGGAGATGCACTATCACCATTACTATTTATAATTACAATGATGCCACTTAACCACATACTCAGAAAATGCACAACCAGATTCTTCTTGGCTAGACTTCACAAACAAAGATTTATGAAGGAGGCTGTCCACATCAACTGCAGGCATGCTGATGGCTGGCTAGGCTGATGCAGGACAGGCAAGTCTTGTCACAGTGACTGCAGTTAAAGGTTTGGTCAGGTATATTTGTCTTTTCAGCCTGCACACTGAAATTTTTAGGTGGAGTGCAGTATGTGCAGTACTACTCCCACCCTTTATACCCATGGTTCATCTGTCATGGCCTAGCAAGCTGAGACAGCGAGGTCCTTGGGTCATGGGTTTTATGTCAGACTGTCCTTGTCTTAGATGGATACAAATTTAGTAAATCGCAGGAAAAGATCAATCACCTAATGTACATGGACAACATCAAACTGTTTGCAAAAAGTGAAAAAGAACTGGAAACTCAAATACACACAGTGAGGATATACAGTCAGGACATGGGGATGGAATTTGGCTGAGAAAAATGTGCCATGCTATTAATGAAAAGTGGCAAACGACACCCGACGGATGGAATAGTACTGCCAAATCAAGACAAGATTAGAATGCTCAGAGAAAACAAAACCTACAAATACTTGGGCATCTTGGAAGTTGACACCAAACAAGTGGAGATGAAAGAAAAAATTAAGAAAGGATATCTCAGAAGAACCAGAAAGCTACTAGAGGCAAAACTATGTAGCAGAAACCTTATCAAAAGGAATAAATACCTGGGCTGTACCCCTTATTAGATATTCAGGACCATTTTTCAAGTAGACCAGAGAAGAACTAAAGCAAATGAACCAAAGAACAAGAAAACTAACAACCATGCATAAGGCATTACATCCCAGAGATGATGTTGACAGACTATATGAATCAAGAAAGGAGGGAGGAAGAGGACTTGCCAGCATTGAAACAGTGTTGACACATCGATATGATGACTTGAGGACTACATAGAAAAGCACAAAAGAGGACTGATTACAGCCACCAGAAACAATACTGACAACACAAAGACCAGCAGAATGACAATAACTAGAAAACAAAAATGGGAAGAAAAACAACTATGGGCATTTTAAACAACTAATAAGCAACATCTCACAAAAGAAACCTGGACATGGCTAAGAAAAGAAAACCTTCAGAGAGAAACAGAATCTCTCCTTATAGCAGCACAAAACAACGCCATAACCAATCATATGATAGCAAGAATATATAAGACACAACAAAATAGCAAATGTTGGTTACGTGGTGATAGAGACAAAACAATCAATCACATAAGTGAATGCAGCAAATTAGCACAGAAGGAGTATAAGACTAGACACGACTGGGTGGGCAAGGGGATCCACTGGGATATGTGCAAGAACTTTCAATTTGACCATACAAACAAATGGTATATGCACAACCCAGCATCTGTCCTTGAGAATGACATACAAACAGATCACCTAATCTCAGCCAAAAGACCAGACCTTATTATAATGTATAATTTAGATGGAGACTTTAGGCATTTGAAATTCTCACAAAATATAAATCATTTTTATATACTGGAAAAATATATAACATATGCCCAATACAGATATATAAGGTGGGGGTCAAAATAAGGCAGTCAATAATATAGCACAAGTCACTGCTTTTTTGTTTTTTTAAATATTTACTGCATGTTATTGACTACTTTCTTATGGTAACCACACCCAATATATACAAACAAAAGTGTCACATGTCATATGAATTTACATCTTCAGTAATAATAGTTATTAATTTTGGTTAGTATTTTCTTTCATTTTTAATCTTGTTTACCTTCTTTTTTTTCTTTTTAAACAGCAGCAAGGAACATTAAATCACGAAGACTATAAAAGGTAAGTTGTTGGTGAATTTCAAACTAGTTATTTCAACAACAAAGGACATATGTTTGAGTTTAAGAACTCACTTTTTATTTTCTTCCATACTCACTGTTTCTTAATATTATAAAGATAACAACCCAGGTGAGTTACAATAAAAACATACTTAGGGCAACAATTATCATCGTAGGTAATAAAATCAATGACAAGAGTTCAAATCAGGGCATGTCCTCGTGGTGTAATGGTTAAAGCAAAGGACTGCGGAATCTTAGTACGCAAGTTCGTATTCCAGTCGCGCTATTACGTTCACTTTCGGGCAAATACCCTTGTGAAAGGTATGAACCCCCTTATCCTCCCAGCTATGGGTTAAATAGTACCCTTACTCTTCTTCTAGGAGAATGGCTTTGGCATTAAATAATCTAAAAAGAGTTGATATGCCATTAAACAAAGAAACCGAAGAGTTCAAATCCTGGACAAAACTGTCTGCATTTCCTTATATGTTAATGCCCTTGGAAAAGGGCATGAATCTATTCTTTCTCCCCACCATCTATAAATAAGTAATAGAGCAGACTGTGTTCTTTAGCCTTGGTTAGGTAACCAGTCTTGAAAGAAAAATGAATTCAAACCAACTTACAAAAAATTAACCAAGTGTCACATCCTACTCCAAGCAGAGGGATTAGATAAATATATACAATAAAAATAACAACTAAAATTTCAAATAGATGAAAAGAAATATTAGTCAAAATTAATATTCATCTAAAAAATAAAGACTTTGAATTAAAATATTCAATCAATATTACTCGTGTGAAATAACAAAAAGTATAGTACAAACAGATAAGAGAAAGAGGATAGGGTGAATGATAGGAGTGATTTAGAGTTCTGCCCATATACCTTAGATGATTGAAGGGGGTAGGACTACCCTAAGAGAAGTGACTACGAGTCTCACTGCAAGACTCATTGCATATTGGTTGAATCTGTATATCTGAAAATATTTAGAGATATAAGTATATACACTTATGAGAAATAAATGCTTATTGCCTAGCAATTATCAGATATTTTGAGTCTTGTCTGATTGGAAGGTAAACAGATCACAAAGGGTAACACAACTGTGAAAAAAGGACGTGATAATACCACACAATGATATCTGAACCAAAAAGAATTTCCTTCAAATTCAGCATATAATTTTGCTTATGTAAAAATAAATACAAATTAGAACCACCTACAAAACATACAAATAAAATCCCATACACAGGTCTACAAGTGAATCTACATCTTAAACATTTGTGATGTGAAATACAAATTTCACAAGCACAATGTATCCCTGTCCCATCAGCCTTTTATTCAATCCATCACTGCATTCAGACTTTATAAAGATCTGCAAAGCATGAAGAGTAATGGGCTTTATTTTACCATACAGACCCATTATATAAGCATTGAATTGGAATTCAGATTTGTCTTTCTCCTAAACTGGTTGCTCAATTAAAGCTAGTGTTACCTCCTAAGGGCCCCTTTTCAACTTGGCCTTGGGAGCAGACTTCATGTCTCCTCTCTGAACTAAGAGTGAACTTTTCCTCGCCTTTAGATCTGGCTCACTTTGAATACTATCTTGCACGACTCATTGTTTGTAGTTTTCTCACCCCCTTTTTGGCCTTGTCGTTTGAGTTGAGACTACTACTATTTTGGTCAGGTGATTCTAGTGTCTCTGGTAGTTAGAATGATTCCAGCCTCTAACAGAGTAAGACATCGCTGAGATTTCTCCCAGGATAAAGGAACATACCAGTAACCTTTTTACTTGATGTATTCAACTTTTTATTCGGGTTTTATTGTTTGTTTTCGCTGGCCAGACTTTGAATAATCTTCAAATTTTTTATCCTAAATACATTTCATGTTGGTTATAGCCTATGTTTTTACTTTCACCCCCCTTTTTGCCCACGTGTTACTATTTTTGTTTTTATCTTTGTATAGTTTCGTCCCCTGTACATTCCCTGTAAATAAAATTTAGATTAGTATTTACAAACCTCTGTTTTTATTTGACTATTTTGCATATGACTTATTTTTATGTTATGACTGCGTAGGACCAAGTCTACCCCAAGGCAGCTATCCTACATTCAACATGGTTGTAACACTAGAAAGCAACCCCAACATCTGCCCAATTACTTTACTCATAGCTGGAAAAAGATGTCACAAATTTTTCCTAAAAAGGTGCTGAGTGAATACAAGTTACTTCAGCCAAAATTTGAATTCTGCTTGCCAATTTCATTTTTCATGCCAATAATCCTAATACAAGTTATCTGATGATTGTTGTTTAAAACTATATCAAACTGGTAGAAATTAGACTGCCATAAGCAAGTGAATAAACATTCATTTAAGATTTTATCTTGCTCTAATGGCCACTTTTCCGATTTAATGAAAATAAAGTTTTTAGAACAAATTATTCATTCCACTATATAAATTATTTTTCACTATTTCTTTTGTGGCATATTAATTCTTTAAAAAAAACTTTTCTCCAGATCATAATCTATGGTCAAACTAATTAGGAACAATTAAAAAGTAATTACAAAGAAATATTCCCGTTTGTCTTAGAAATTATACTCCCTCATATATATATGTTTGCTATATTTATGAATAAAGATTTCTCTAACTCAGTGATAGAGCATTTATATCTAAATCAAGATAGTGAAGACAGAATCAACAGCACTTGGTGACTGTCAGTTTCTCACCTATGCAATCATAGACAATAAACTAAGAATTACCAAGCACCATTACCTGTGTCTATGCTATCTTATATATTATACACACACACACACACTGTGTATATGATATTTTTCAATATAATTTCTTTAAATTGCCCATCTCTACATAATTAATAATGTAAAAAATAGAAATTTATATTATATTAAACTTGAGAAATAAAACTATTATTCAATGTGGAATGTTCTGGTGACCTATTGAAAATAGAATTTTCTGTTATTTCAAACTTGAAAAGAAATATATTTTATGTCTTAAATTATTTTATGCTGCCAAATTGTATGGTTTTTGATGTATCATAAGTTTAAAAACTATTTAAATACTGCTACCATTTTTGAAAAGTAGAATAATAATAGTAGTAATAATACTACTTATATATTTTCAGATATGCAACACAAAGAATCTCATGCAAAATGAGCAGATCTAACATCCCAACAGTAAAAACTGATTCACTGATATTGTCATGGCAGCCAAGGACTCCTACGTAATTCTTGTTTCCCCTCATCAGCTACAACTACTACTACAACCACCTCATCCTCTTCCTCAACTCCCCAACTTCCTCATTCATGTCTCCAGACAAGCAAACACCTACGCATCATCCTCATTTTACTCTCCTCTCCCCATGGGTAACTATCACACACAGATTTACAGAGAACACCTACAATATCCTGTCTCTTTTTCAATGAAGTACTTATACAGTGTAAAATATACTGATCTTAATAGCACATTTTAAGATTTAAATGGAAAATTTAAGAGGATTGATATCATATTTATGAGCATTTTACATTCAATCTAGCATAGATAAGGTAAAAAATAATAGAATTATTTACACATGGTTTGGCACTTCTGCTTAGGATCAGAGTTTAGTATCCGTGCCTATGAAACTCACATGGTTACTATAAAAACTAAGGTAACACATACAGATGAAAAATCATTTTAAAAAGTACAAAATCTAATAATTTCTCAAAAATAAATACATTTTTTTTTTTTTTTTTAAATATAATCAATTCGATTTCTACAGGTACACATACTACACTATGATCCCAAATTATAGATAGTGGAGGGAGGGTATTTAGGCAGCAGATTCTCATGTAGGCATATCTTTAGAAAAAAAAAAAAAAAAAAAAAAACAGACAAGAATTTGGTACTTAGCTTTTTATTCAATTTTTCTAGTTGGAGAACATGGTCTCACAAACTTTGGACAGTTTTTTTTAATTATTTTCAACCGCTGTTGCAACAGCTCATTCACCAACCAGAAAAGGTGAATAAAAAAAAATATAAAAAAAATAAACACTAAATACTTGTCTATTATTTTTAGTGATTATATATGAGTGATAAGTAATTTTGGTTTTTTTAAAAGCAAGTTTTAACTACACATTTGAAACTTCTGCTTTAAACACAACTGGAAATTACCTGATTAATGATTGCCTTCATTGGTCATTCTTATTTCAGTAGTGAAAAAGTTCACATCATAATTTAATCTACAATCTCACACCAGCAAAATGGAAGAACTGAAAATGCATATTGGACATGTCATCTTGTAGGCGTTTAAAAATAACAAAAATACTATAGAAAGAGGTTTTTAAAAATTCTAGTGTTTATGACCGAGGTGTTATTTCTGACAGCCAAGTCCAAAACTGGTTTTCAATCTTTCATCCTAGAGATACCTTACTAGACCAGGACCTTTATCAGAACGCAACCAAGATATATATGTGTGTGTGTGTGTGTGTGTGTGTGTGTGTGTCAATTTTACAATATCACCTATTTACGACAATACATCACCTGACACCCTACAGAAATACCTTATTGAGTAAAGACAGAGATATCAATACAATGGCTAATACAGATAAATAAGCTAAGTAAATAAAAAAAATGTTTAAGAACTTTTTAAAATTCGATTTCAGTATTGTGACTTACCTTTCTAAAAATATGATCAAATATATGACCATCATTTCAAGAAAGCAAATTGGTGACGAAACCTTAATTAACAAACAAGCTGGAAAATTTTTAGAATGGATCCAATTTTTAATTTAAGCATGGATTTCTCTCTATGATTTTAACAAGATTATTTATTTTATCAAGGTTCTGTTTCTTTGTTTAATGGCATATCAACCTTTGCAGTTTAATTAATGCCAAAGCTATTCTTTTAGAACAACAGTGATACTATTTAATCAATATAGCTGAGGAGGATAAGGACTTTCCTACTTTTCCTAAAAGGTATTAAGTCTGAAAGTGAATGTAATTGAATGACTGGAGTTCAAACTCACTTTGAGGCTGCGGTCCAGTACATTAGCCATTACACCATGGGGACTTCCCCTATTCATTTTATAAAATAGAAAATGTTTAAACATAAATATTACAGATACAGTATCAAATTTCCACAAGATTTTGCTTAGTTTATATTCATATATTAAAAAAATATCAAAACAAATTAGCCCAGGTTAAAAGCACAGTAAGGGTAACCCAAGCTAAACTTTGATATGATGCGTGCATCAGAAAAATAAGGTCAAGTTTTGATTCAAGTTACCCTTGGAGCACTTTTAACCTGGACTAAATACATATCCTAGTCCTACTAAAAATTTAAAAAATTATAAAATCCACAAATAGAACTTTCTTTTTTTTTCTTTCCATATTATCAAAACTTTGAATGCCCCCAATAAGATCTTTAAAAAATAAATAGCTTGTGTGATAAATAAAAAATTTTAAATTATATGATATTTTGATAAATGAGCAGTTAATAAGAATAAAGTGAACACAACAAAAAAAAAGAAGGCTTAATATTAACTAATACAAGAGAAATGTTGTGCCCCTCCAGCAGTGTAATGGTAAGAGAGTTAATCTTTCAGATTTTTGGTAATGAGTTTGATTCTCATTGGGTATCCGATATTTCTAGTTGTGTGCTAAACAAAGTAAGACTTAGTAAATGACAAGAGAAATGTAAATCATGTCCATTAACACTTACAAACATTGTCCTTTTTGTTACCACTAACAAAAAAAAAAGTTGTATTCCTACTAACAACTCTACTGGTTTAACATAGCTGAACCTCATTATAACGAATTAGTGGCAGGGCCAGAAATTGTATACTATCAGTTGTGAACATAAAGTTAATGACAAAAACAGCAAACAAACATTAAAAAAGTATTTCACAGACAGTATTTAATGAGCAATATTTTAACAAAAGGTTCCACATTCATGTAAATACAGCCATCCGTACACCCCAAACACAACTCCTGCCCTCCACAATACAAGAAACAAAACACAATCATGACAGTTATTCAATAAAAGCACCATAACAGGACAATTGTGTTCTGGACAACTTCATCCATGGTCATTTGCATTTTTTGTTTTGGGTTGTTTGTTTTTTACCTTTTTTTTTTGGTATTTTATCTGAACATACAGACCCAAGGTTAAAATAGTATAGACAGAGTGATAATGATGCCTGGTGACCAATTTTTGCCAAAGTAATAATGATGAATGAGCAGTTAAAATATTAAAGAATACAAGAGAAATGTAGTGCCCCTCCAGTGGTAACCAAGGCAGTCTAATAGATAACTGGCAATGATTTTAACTTGCACTGAGTGCAGTTTAGTGTCATATCCAGGAGTGTTCCAATCTTGGCCTGATGATCACATAGGCCAGAAACTGACAGTCACCAAGCACCATTGAACTTGTGACTAGTCTAACTTAGATCTATATATGCTCTATCACCGACATTGAGCACTATTCATAAATATAGCAAATTACAATATATATATATATATATTATATATATATATATATATATAATTAGATGTAACTTTATATATTCATGTATATTTTCCTTAAATCAAAAAGATGCTTAATTAAAAGGGTGATTGCAGCACACATTTTATTGGTTAAATAATTTCATTTATAAACACAAATTTAAAAAGTATGTGGTAGTGAAATTCTTCATAAAAGGAACCTATTTGTTCTTCAGATTGTAGTGTGAGTCTACATTAAAATGGTAATGTTCAGGAGACAAAAATATAGAAATAAAAAAAAAAAAAATTACAGTATCAAATATATTGGGATGATGATAATATAGATACTTTAGTCAATGGTGAAAATGTCCTCGTCCTCAATAAATCTTATTAATTTCTGAAAATCTCGTCATAAGAGTTTGGTGACAAAATATTCTAATTTGCAACAATCAAACTAACAGAAGTGCTTATGATAAAAAGGTGCACAAAAATTGAACCAACTATAAAAAGGCTAATAAAAAATATGAAAGAAAGAAAGATAAAAGAGAGATACTGATACGCAAGGCAAAAAATCTCAAGTCAACTAATGCTAATTGAGTTTAGAAATGTAAGAGATTTTATCTCAATATTTGCAATATTAAGGAGTTAACAAAAAACACTGAAGTCTTGATTTCAGGTTGAAGACAGATTTCATTTATTTGTAATGAATGCTCTCTAAAATCCAAAACAAAAGTAACACTTTATAAGATGAAGCAAGCCCAATAAGATATAATACAGTTCTTCATTGCTTCATATACAGTTTGGTGCCAGACTATACCAATTTAATTTCTTTTATCTTAGAAATTATTTGAATAACACAAAATGTGGCATGAAGTAAACTAGAAAATAATCATTTCTAGTTACTCTATTTACCAAGTTATCAAAATCCTTGTTACATGAAAAACATTTGATTATCTGCTCTTGGACAAGAATCTGACACCATATCACAAGCCAGTTTGTAAAGAAAGCTAGTTACCATGAAGCCAGCCTTAATGCAATTCGAAAAATCAGCAGATTGGTTTGGTTTGGTTTTATGCCACATCAACCATTGTCGGTTATTAATGCAAAATCCATTTTAAACAAACAGTTCTATTTCAAGCAATTCAGTTTAGCATAAGGACACATTTTAGTTCTATTTGACCCATAGATAGGACTCCATCAAGTGCTATCAATCCAGGCCAGAGTGGACCTGGGAGCAATGGCAATGAAGGGAGTACTCCGCATCCCCCAAAGCTCCAGCATTACTGGGACACCTAGGACACTCGTTGGCTGGTTGTTTGGGTTTTATGGCATATCAACCTTTGTAGGTTATTTAATGCCAAATCCATTTTTATACAAATAATCAGTTCTATTTCAAACAATTTAGTTTAGCATCAGTACAGCTTAATTATCAAAAATATTTCTATTTCAAGCTATTCAATTTAGTCAAACAGTTCTAATTCAACCAATTCATCTGAACATAAGTATAGGTTTTGTTTACACACAGTTAAATGTCAAAACAGTTCTATATCAAACAATTCAGTTTAGCATAAGTACAGTTTCAATGTCAAAAATAGTTCCACTTCAAACAATTCAGTTTAGCATAACTATACAGTTTAAAAGTAAGTACACAGTTTAATTGTGAAAACATTTCTATTTCAAGCTATTCAGTTCAGTCAAACAGTTTTAATTCAAACAATTCAGTTTAACATAAGTATGCAGTTTAGTTCTATTTAACCCATAGATAGGGCCCTATCAGATGCTACCATTCTGGCCCAGAGTGGACCTGGGAGCAATGGCAATGAAGGGGTGATCCGTATTCCCCAAAGCTCCAGCATCACTGGAACCTCACCATCAGAATATTTAGTGTCATATCCAGGACACTTATTAAGAGGGGTCTTACCCCTTTGCAGAGAAGCAGTCGGTGTATTCTACAGCCCCAGCCAACTGGGCAATCAGTAGATATAAAAGCAACAAGTACCAAATAGCAATCCTTCCTTTTCCAGCAGCATTATTTAACTCCAGATCAAATTGACTTCATTTCTACTGAAGTTCATAAACATTGTGTAAATAACATGACACTAAAAATTAAATTTCTTCTACTTTATTTTGAAGCTTTTACTAAATAATTGCTGAAACCCTCAAGAGTCAGAAATATCCAAAAATGTAAATGTTCTTTTAATAATGAACATGAAAAAAACTCCAAACCAGAAATCAAAAATCATTTTCATATACATACATTTCTTCAACTTTTTTCTATAAAAGACAATATAACCTAGAACTCTTCCAAACTAAAAATCTTTTATAACCTTGCTTCAACTTTTTATACCTTGTTTCATATGTTGAATGTTGTTGACTAAATATGCCTAACTTCTGTTTCATTTCCTATCATTCTTCAGTCTTGGTAATAATCATGGCTCAAAAAAATGATTAGCTCAGTCAACTGGGGCTGTAGAATACACTGATTGAATCCCTGCAGAGGGGTAAGACTCCCCCAATGAGTGTCCTGTATATGATACTAAACAATCTGATGATGAGGCTCCAGGAATGCAGAGTACCCTCTTCATTACCATCACTCCCAGGTCCACTCTGGCTTGAAGAGGTAGCACCTGATAGGATCCTATCAACGGGTCAAGGAGGACTAAACTGCATACTTATGCTAAACTGAACTGTTTGAAATAGAACTGTTTTTACATTTGGCTGAGTGCAAACAAAAAACTGTACTAATGCATATTTGAAGATCTTGAAACATACAAACTTTTTATCAAACTGACTTAATTCAGCGTTAAGTGACCCAAAAAGGGTTGATAAGAAATTAAGTTATTTTAGGGGTGAGAAGGGAGGGAATTCATTTTCTATATTATAAGAAAGAATATTCAGAGACTTATGCTAAGTGAAGACATTTCTTCCTTTTAATCACTTTACTTTTAAAAGTAAAAGCTTAAATGAAATCCAATAGCCTCTTCATTTTCTTGCAATATACAGGTATCTTAAGTATTTAAAGAGCTAAACAATAAATAAATAAAATGAAAACTAAATAAATTTGGCTATTAATATAATCTTTGTCTATTCTTGTTGGAATACCAATTAAGTTTACAAGATTTATATTCTGGGTTATTCTGGCCACAAATTCATCAGCTATATATTACTAAAATTCTCATTGTATTTGTGTGTATATATATATATATATATATATATATATATATATATATATATATATATATATATATATAGTATTATTCGGTCCAGTTAAACCGGAGTTGGGAGTAATTCCATCAGGACAAAAAAAACATTCAACAGCGAACATTTAAATTTTCCTGGTAAAGAGCTCAATGTAACTGACATTACAGAGCAATAATTTCTTTAAGAAAAAACAAAAGCCGGTCACATTAGGATTATAAATTTATTTCCATCCTGTTATAGGTTTTGATATAAATCAAAAACACACAAAAAAAAAATAACTTCAGATCTTATGGATAAAATAATTCAGAATAGACACAGGAAAGAAGGGTGGGAGGGGATAGAAGAGGGGTGAAGACTTTTCTCCTCATTTAGCCCACTTCATGCAGAAATTTGAAATTAAAAATTTTAATTTTAAATTCTGAATTAATTTTAAAAAGTAATACTGTATCCTTACATAAAGTTATTAAAGAAAGTTGTATTTATCTAAATTAGTATTAAATCTGGAGTTTTAAGTCGAAATGTATTTAGAATTTAAAAAATAAAAATAAAAAAATTAATTTACTATAATTCCAACCGGCAATAAATTAAAAAAAAAAAAAAAAAAAAAAAAAAAAAAAAAAACGGAAGTGGGCTAAATGAGGAAAAAACTCTTCACCCCTCTTCAATCCCCTCCCACCCTTCTTTCCTGTATCTATTCTGAATTATTTTATCCATAAGATCTGAAGAAGTCCTGTTAGTTTTTTTTGGCGTTTTAGATTTATATCAAAACCCATAACAGGATGGAAATAAATTTATAATCCTAATGTGACCAGTTTTTGTTTTTTATTAAAAGAGAGATATATATATATATATATATATAAAACATTACCCAGCAATAACGGCATACCTAACAAGATTTTTATGAAAGTAATATACTTAATAGATGTGCTTAGCAAAACAATTTTTTTATCAAAAATGGAATCAGCAATTTAATTTCAAATCCTCTATGAGGTTGTTTGCATTTCATTTTACACTAATGCTCTTGGAAAAAACATTAAGCTATCTGTTCTCAACTTAAAAGAAAATAGTAAGGCTGACTGGATTCTTTAGCCTTAGTAAAGCAACAAGCCTAGGAGAAGGAAAACTCTGAATTCAAACCAGCTGTATTCTTTTTAAAAATTTACCTTGAATCACATCCTGCCCATAGCAGAGGGGTCGAGTAAATACATACACTTAAACTTAAATAATAAAGCAATTTCCTGTCCAAATTGTATTTAAATGATAATTTTGTGAGGTTCAAAACCACACAGATAATTTTTTTTATTCATTCAAATTCTCAATAACTATGAAATACTAATTAAAAATCTTCAGTTCTTCCTCAATAGAAATATCAATATAATGGACTGTTATAATTGGAACCCAATGGGTTAGGTCAAAATGTTCTTGGTTTGATTTTTCTTTTAATGGTACATCAATTTTTGAGGACTATTTAATGCCAAAGCCATCCTTATAGAAGTACTATTTAACACATAGCTGAGGGAAATGTTCTTGCTCTCCTCAAAAGTGATCTAATTGCTGTACATAATTGGCATCTACCTAAGTTTGAATACTGTCAGCTCCATCCATCCCAGTTAAACATACACACACAAAAAAGTAATCTTAATATTTAATATAAAAGAAGCTGTTAGCATAAAAGGTAGTAGAATCAATTGGCTTGGATGAAAGTTCAAATTCCACAATCAGCTTCTTTAAATAAATCTGTACATAAATTTATCCAAGTAATCAAATAAGTGTAACATGAACCAAGCAAAGTAGCTCATGCTTTTCTATCATTCAATATCAGAAGCTGAAATGATGGGCCAATCAGAGTCCATTAATATTTATATGTCTTAATGGCATCTGACACTTGATAACAATGAAAAGTAAATGCTACAATCTGTTATTTACATTAAAGCTTCTCTATTTGCTTTCTGCAAATTTTACCACTAATATTAGAAGAGTTTAGACAAAAATACATTGAAAGGGATAATAAAAAGAGCAATGAATCAGAATTAATTCTAAAGGAAAAAAAAAAGAGGAAAAAGAATTGATAGGAAATTGTGGGTTTTTAACAAAAAAAAGCATTTAACAAAAAAAAAAAAATAATAATAATAATAATGATAATACAAAATCAAAACTTAAATTAAGGTCCAATGAGGAATTGGTAAATCAGGTGTGAGAGAAATAGAAAGAAAAGAGAGAATGAGAGAGACCAGATAAAGAGAAAAACTATTGTGGATAAGAACAGTTGGCCTTGCTTTGATAACAATGGAAAAATATAAATGGAGCTAATTTCCTCTAAGTCCCTGTTCATTATGTCAATAGATAATCTATCATAAGAATTTATGAAGGAGATTCAATAAAAAATAAAAAAATAAAAATAAAAAAATAAAAAAAAACATCTTTTATATGTATATTTATGTATGTCCTTTTAGGAGAGGGTGAGTACAAGGCATGCCAAATAGATTTTTAAATATATATATAACTAAACAAAAAGTATAAGTGTGCGTATGTAAGTATAAACTTATTTGGATAAAGACAAATATGTATGCTATTTCCTCTATTATAATTCTGCGTGTGTGTGTACATCTATATGTATAGGTATAGATGAAATTAAATGAATGTACACAATGGTTTCTGGTAATACATATGCAACTTTATGCATACACACACACACACACACACACAAACATCATACAAAACAGCAATATTCATAAGCCTATCCTCTATGCAAAAGACTGAAGTACATTTAATGTAAAGCCAAAACAGTTTTTACATTCTTTCCATGGATTAAATGCAGAAAGTAAATAACTAAACCAGAATTTCAAATGAGTGGGCTGAAAAGTTCATATATCATATCTGATGTTGATGAATTTTTTTAACAGTGAGATGCAAGCACTGCAACACCAATTAAAGAAGAATGTGGACTGCATGGGATGGGGGCTATGTTAAAAAATAAACCTTATTTGGTTACATGCCATAAGAGTATCTTGGTCAGCCTATGATCTTTTCAGCTGAACCTCATGTTTAAAAGATTCAAGTGATTTCACTTTATATGCCTACAGAATTTGCAAAGGTTCAGAAATTGCAGGCTCATTTCTGCTAAGATTGAAAAATGACAAGGCAAAGCCATGTTTATTTTACTGAATTACCATAAAACATTAAAATCTAACAACTTAACAATGACCATTGATTTTTTTTTTACAATACAAATAAAAAAATTTAAGATATTCAAATAAATCAAAAAAAAAAAAAAAAAAAAAAAAAAAGGACTAATATAATGCAAGCAAATGGTTCCAAAACCATTGTGCAATAAGATACAGCTCTATGGGGGTATGAAAAAAAGAATACATAATACTAGTATAAAAGACAGTCCAATCGACTGAAGCTGTAGAATACACTGATTGCATCTCTATAGAGGGGTAAAATCCACTGCGCAACAAGGATATGACACTAAACCATAACTTAATTTAGAGCTCTGAATGGTGAGGCTCCAGTTCTGGAGCTCTGGGGAGTACTTTCATTGCCATTACTCCCAGGTCCACTCTGACCAGGAGCGGTAGTACCTGTTAGGGTTCCATCTATTGATCAAATAGAACTATTTAATGATTTACTATACTTGAAACCATTTAACAGTGTGTAAACAAATGATTGATGTTAAATTGAATAATTGGTATTAGATAGCAATGCTTGAAACCATTTAATAGTATCCAAATGAATCAATAAAGTTGTCAAGAATTATTAGTGTTGAATAACAACACTTAAAACATTCCCCCCATTTGCAAATTATGTGAGCAATACTTGAAACCATTTAACTGTGTGCAAACAAATGAACTCTGGCTCATTTAAGAATAAGGTTACCAATAAATTATTTGTTCATAAATCATATACATAAAATAAATATTTGGAATTGAATAACAAAGGTTGATATGCCAAAGCTACAAACAAACTAAACCAATATAAAAGAAATAACAGATTAAGGTTGAGTTTAAAACACTTTAATAAAAAGATTATCTAATATTCATTTGAAATTATGAAGAAAATTTTTATATATCAAGCAATTATAGACTTAAAGTATAAAGAGTTACTTATTGATAAATTTTAGAATTTTATTATAGAAGAGTAGCCAACAGGTGCTAAAAAGTAAATTTTTGATCCAATTGTCTACTTACAAATACTTAATGAAAAAACAAAAAAAAAAAAAAAAACAGAAAAAATCCTTCTGTGCATTGATAAGAAATGAGAGTTTCTCTCATGTATGTCCTAATATATAAAACATTGATTGTTTTTTAACATGTAAACCTACTGAGGATTATTTTATGCTTAGGGATTAGAGAATCATGTTGACATTTTTTGTGCAGTTATTTAAGTTATTTTTTTTTGTACAAGGTCCTACTAAATATGAATAATTTTCAACAGATCTATTTGACCCATAGATTGGACCCTAACAAATACTACCACTCCAAGTTGGAGTGGATCTGGGAGTAATGACAATGAAAGAGTCTTCCACTCTCTCCACAGTTCTAAAACTGGAACATCACTATTAGACGCAGTTTTGTGTCATACCCAGAACACCCCTGGGAGGGAGGAATTTATCCCAATGTAAGGAATACACAACCAGTGTATTCTAAGCTCCATCAACAGGTCAAACATTGCTAAGGAATAAAGCCCATGTTTCCCCTTGACTTAACTATGCTTAGTTTACTGAATAAAAAAAATGATTACTAATAATGTTCCACATTTTAAATTATTTTTAGGAGCTAAATTGTATGACTATGTTTTTAAATATATATTTTTGAATTAGGACACAAAGTCCACTAAACTATTTTTGTTGCTTATAAAAAGCAATCCAAGTAAGAAAAATTTAAAACTGACTAATTTAAGCAAATAAATTATACATTTCAATAATTCTTTTATTATCCCAGTGGTAAATTTCCACATTCAGAAAATGCAAAAGAGAAATCTCTGATCTTAATGCTTGATGGAATTTATTTTTACTGCAGACAGTCTCCATTTTCTTTTAAACAGATGGTGTCTGATTGCTTGGTTAGAATTACACATTGACATCTGCTAGAAAGACGAAAGATACCATCATTATGTATAACTATGTACTGAAATTAGAAATATTATACAAATGAGGAAGACAGTTATCTAAAAATGTAATTATAACGAGTCTATTTAAAACCTTCTTTATTAATATCATTAACCCTTTCCCTCAGGCTTTTTATGGGTGGGACAAATATGTCCTATCATCATCACAAAAACAAAAGGGGTTATTTACAGAAATTAACAACTGATATTATTAACAGATATTTTTGGACTATATATCCCATTAAGATAGAAAGGGTTAAATTAGCAGCTTAAGATAAAATTTACATGAATATTTTATGAATTACATGCATCACTCTACAAGTTACTCTGCAAACATAAAATATAATACTAATAATGAAGTATGATATTCAGAAAGCATTTAAGAGGATATAAGGATATGTTTAAATTAAAATTTATTTAATTATCATTAACAAAACTAATCACTTTCATTTTCAACAAATGAAGCCCAACATATTTAAGAAAAGATAAGATTGTTAAGATGAGAAGTTATTCCCCTAACTCCATACTCACCAGATTTAGCACCTACAAATTTTCATTTCTTTCAATCACAAGAACATTTAAGTGGCAGAATATTCAGAAACAAAGCTGAAAACAGTCTTTTAAATTTTTCTTTAAGAGAGAAAATCTCAGATTTCTTTAAACGTGGAATTAAAAATTTGTTTTAGGCTGGAGTCATTGAAAATTAAGGGGATTAGATTTTCAATGATAATACTTGAATAAATTTGTTTGAATATTCTCTCTGATAAAAAATATAATTACTTTCCCAGCATCCTAATATTTTATTTCAAGATATATATAATACAAGGTTACTTTCATATATCTTCATTAAAAGCTAATCTGAAAAGAATTCTTCCTTAATGACTAAAAACTTTTTTTTTTTTGAGTTTGATAATATTCAAAACTTAAAAAACAAATCTGATTTTAAATTTCTTTTACCTAACACTAATTTTTTTTTTTTCTTTTTTTTTTAGATACTTTAGTTGGGATTATTAAAAGAAAATCCCATTCAAGAAGTAACAACCAAAATTAAACATACCAATTATATTATCTTTAACTTTTGAGAAGATTTATTAACATAGCAGAAATTATAATTATTATTGATTAATATCTTTTTAAAATAATATATTTATTAATAAATAAAATATGAAAACCAGAAATTGTTTAGACAACTGAACCTCTTCTTTCTATATTTTATGTTAACATTTTGGCCAATCCATTCTTCAACCTTCAGAGAAAAAGAAAAATATTTAAGAGAAAACTTTATGATAAAACAGAACGGCAACAATTGACATATTAGTGACCATTTTTTGTTGCCATTTTCTTTTTAAAAAAAGTTTGTTTTTTCTCTCTGATTATAATACAGTTGACAAAAGTTTAAAGAATAGAATAGCTTCAATATTGCATGAACAACATCAAGAATACAAAGAAGGAATTCAATTGTCTGAACAATTGGTAGTATGGTATCAATGAGTTCTGTTAAAACATCACATAAATTCATAAATACTTTAAATAACAATCAAATATCACTCAACTTTGTTAGACCTAGTGTTTGTGTGTGTAAAATTATAGGTAACACATCATTTCCTTTGATATGCTGCCACCTCCAATATGTTTGAACTTATAAAAATAAGACTTTGGAGAGAGTTCTACTGCCATGATTGATTAATTTTTAACAGCATGTCAATCCAATTATATCATACCTAGAGGTTAGAGAATTTTACACATTGTACATTTATTTTTACATTTTTTGTGTATATTTTTAAGAGGTTTTTTTACTGCACAATTATGCTATCAAGTATTCCTATCTAATATAAATAATTTTCTCATAGAAATACTTGAAATCATACAACTAATACTACTAATACTTTATACACAACAATATGGTTTCAAGTAACTTTTCTTGATACAAATAATTTACACACACTTATATGGTATCAATTATTCATAATACTAATAATTTTCAAACTGATTTATTTAACTCATAATAATTGGGACCCTAACAGAAATACCACTTCAAGTGAGATTGGACCTGGGAGTAATGGCAATGAAAGTTTTACCTAGAATAACACAGTAAAGAAGCTTTTTTGTTACATCCATACTACATATTGGAGTCATCATCATGACCCCCTTAAGACGTAGCAAAAAGCACTATTCCAACTTGAATCCAGATAAAATGGATCTTTTTAAATTTTAATCAAATATGTACAAATACCTTTGATTAAATAAACATTTTTATTTATTTGGATATGTATTTGTTTGTTAGCTTAAAGAAAATCCATCTTTAAACAGTTGAAATGCCGAAGGATAAAAAGTAGACTAGTAAACTTTCAGAAAAATTATTCATGCAACATTTACACCATTTAGCAGAATAAATGATTCTTTTTAAGTTTGAAAAAATGTAAAGATTCACATTAGCTCAATTTTTTTTCATCAAATTAAATTCATAGCACATAAATAAAATTCTCATGGGATATAAAAGAAATATTTCATATGCCTATGATATGCAATAAAATGAGGTCAGACTAAGATCTACCAATACAACATTTCCATGTGTTTTGACTAATATTTCTTGTAGATATACATACAAAACTGCTAGGAGATCATTCAGTCAGCATAACATAGATGTTTAGTCTTAAAAAAATAGAAATAAAAAAAAAAGGTGGGAGTTCTTACCCTATATGCATACTGATTAATATTTTACAAGTAGTAGCCTTTGATTGGCTACCAAAAAGTTGGACCTTTAACAAACTTTAAAAAAATGTTTTAACTTCAATAACAAAAATTTTGATCTTTTAGTCAACTAACATAAGACTGAAGCTAAAAATTTCCATAAATCAAAGAACATTACTGCAACTTTTCTTTGATGGGTAAATATTAAAAGGTTTATATAGTTATTTATTAGGCTTAGCTTAGATGTAGCACAAAGCTAAAAGTGTGGGCACCCAGTGAGAATCAAACTTACTGACCACATCAGATTTACTTAAAGCTTTATATAATCAATAATTGAATTTTGATAGGAAATTTAAAAACAGATTATTAAAAGAAACATTCTTCAAAGAACTTTGTGGGGATTAAAAGGTATTATCTGTTTTCAGTTCAATGGAATATATGAAAAATTATTTCAACAGTGATCTCAAAATTTCCAGCTGAAAAAGCTAAGTCTATAATTTACCTAGTTTTGTTTGAGGGGGTTTTTTTTTGGGGGGGGGGTGTCTGTGTGGAGTTTTACCCGATTTAAAAAAAAAAATAATTTGATCTCAAGGAACATACCAATTCTATTACACATTATATATATATATATATATATATATATATATATCATTTAAAAAAAAAACAAAAAACTCCCAACTAGTCCAAATTAAGAGATGATTATAAGAAATGAGTACATAAATAAATATGTTCTGCTTATATATTAATTGTTTATGATCGTAAGTCTGACCTAGAAACCTATCTTTTAATAAAATGTTAGTATGTATAACACAAAATACAAAACTGATAATTTAAGATAAGTTTAGGCAAGCAAAACAATATTTTACGTGCCAGAATTTATATATATGAAATTTTCAGTGAAAATGCTATAACTACCGAATAATTGATCAAAATATCAAATATACAGGGAGTAGAAGTATTAGAGCAAACAACAATAACAAACATGCTTGGAAATCAATGCAATATGAAGGCTAAAAAGTGATATATTTGTCTTGCACTAACAGACGAACATTTGAAATAATGACAGATGGTATTTCCTCAGTTCAAATAAATCATCCCATTACAAATGTTGCAGGTTTTACTAAAACTTCAGTCTAATTTTATTTACTAAGTTTTGCTTAGTCTGGGACTCCAGCCTTAGGTTGCTGACAATGCCTACTGTTACTAAGTAGTCACCCATCCAAGTACTGAACAGGATTATCACTACTTAACTTCAGTGATTTAACAAGAACCAGTATTTCAAACATGACTTGACCCCAAGTCAGACTTCAGTTTACTGTCAAAACAAAATAAGAAACGACTTACAGACAAGTTACATTGGTGTTCTAGCAGAGATAGCTGCTTTCAAAGTTAAACGGCAATGAACCTGTTAAATATTTAGTTGGGTTTGGTTTCATTCTTTAATAGCATATTAACTTTTGTTGGTTATTTAATGCCAAAGCCATCCCTGCAGAAGAACAGTAGTGGTAATCAACCTGAGGCCTGTGTGCCATATCTAAGCAAAGTTTAATAAATAACAACTTAAAGCACAGGTTTCTGATAGATCACCAAAAGCAGAGATGATCCTGCTTAGAGCTTAAATGAGTGACCACTTAGAAAGCAGTTGAAGCCTGTATGCCAGACTAAGCAAACTTGAGTAAAATTTTAGCACAAAATAAAAACAAGCTCAACATCTAAGTGCCTGTTGTTAAAAGTAAACCAACCATTAAAAATATAAACTGAAAAAAATTCTTGAAAATAAAATTAATGAAATACTGATCAACATCAATGATACATTAGACATTTAAACTCTTATGAATATGTTCCCCCTGAGAACCCATAAAAACATCAAGAATTTACTCTCAAATATGCAACAATACAAATCAAATGTATGATCAGACACCTGTAACATAGGTGATATGCTAGAGTTATTGAATATTAGCATTAACTTGAAAAGTTAAGCGAGATCAAAAAGACCAACATTTCCCAATTTAAAAGAATGAATTACTATACAGAGAAAAAAAATAAAATCAATCTTATACCAAGCTGAAGTAGTGCTTTTCTCATATAGAGCATTATGAACTCAGAAAAAAATCTGTTAACCAAATAGTATGAATAATAAATCGTATATAAGAAAACAAATTTATTTGAATCTAGTTTTCTCAGAATGGTTGGTAGAATTATTAACTCTTGAAGAATGGAATTCATGAAATATGCACATAAGCAAAAAAAATTTCAATAGTCTTCATTTATATGCGGAGAATATGTTCCAAGACACCCACCACAGAAAATGTATGAAATGCCACCACCCCAAATAGTCATTATTATCAAGGCATGCTGAGAGCAAGGATTACCTTGACTCTCCCACCATCCATCCTATCAGTCATCACTCTTGGCAAGTCCTTTAGATGACATCTAGTGTCCTCACAGAGCTGATGAATGTAAAGGATTCCATAGGAGATGAGTTTGTCATCATTTCTTCAGCAGTACCCAGCATGAGTTATCCATCTTACTTGGATGGTCTGTGAGATGGGATGTAAGTGTCCATACAGCTGCTGTTTTGTAGGATGCTGTTTCCATGATTTGTTAAAAAAAATAGCATGCAACATATGTAGAGAAGAGGAAAATCTCGTATTTTGGTTTGGCGCGCTATTTAATTCAACACTGAATTTCACCCAATCAGGATGACTTATCCTATTCAGCCCGGACCTTCATTTCCGGCTAGCAAAACGGGTGAGCGGCCAAAACCTCTCACTTCAGCTTGAGACGGCGACCAGAACAGACGTGCCTCTGGTCGTCCCTGCTTAGCGATGCTTTTTAGCTAAACAAGCCACCCAGTGGGGACATCTCACTGTGGCTTTAACACTAGCAGCAGCAACATGGACACCCAACGAGGGAACCATCTAATTTATGGATTCTTTACGAGGAATCCCAGTTGAACATAAATTGGATGCATTCAGCATGCCTTCCACAGGCACCACTTCATGTCACCCCAAAAAATGGCTATGTCGATCCGAGCGTAACTCCGCTCTCGACACACAAAACTACACGGTGACTTGAAAAGCATCCCTCACACGTCCAACAACACGCTGCCATCTCAACATCCCGCTAAGCCGTTTCGTCTCCAAAACTAACAAGCCTAAACACCTTGAGTCTTGCAGCACCCAAAAGCAAACCATATTCCATGCTGCAAATAAAGAACTTTCGTTGTTGTGTTACTAAAGAATAGTTTCGTAATTCATTTATGTGCCTAAAAAATATAGTGTTAAACAAATAACCATTTCACAAACCGCTATACATCCTTGTGTAGTTCCCATCTAGCTTTTTCTCCAGGTGCAATCATACAGCAGTACTGACACAGCTACAGCCTGAAAGAATTCCTGTTTTAGTTTTTTTTTTAGTTGGCAACCAGAAGGCTTCCTTTTCAATAGCTACAACACCGAGGTGTAGTGGAGGGCGCTACTCCTTTCCCTGGATTACTCCACTTTACCCTCGATACGTACCTTACATTTCTGAGTGTTAAGCAAGGAGGTATCAAGTACCATTTTTAAAGTCTTTGGTATGGTGCGACCTGGGATTGAACCCAAGTCTCCTAGATCATTGGAGAAGACCTGTTTTAGTACCAAACCATATATATATATTTTCCTATAGATTCAAAGCTGTAATAAAGTTCAACTTATTGATTAGGAGGGATAAATGAATTACTAAAATAACAAAATAATTACAACAATGTAAAAAAAAGTTATGTTTCAAACAGAAATTTTGTTCTTAGTTTAGATCTTAGCAACATCAAATGTTTTTTTTTTTGTATTTTTCTTTATTAAGCTAAAGAAATTTCAGCTTTTCACTCAATAATTTCCATGTCATGAAAAGCATATCAAAATTGTCAACATTACCTCTAATATTGCACTTTAGGACCCATTATCAAGAGAAAAAAAATTATAAATTGTTTATTTCTAAGGTTGACCAAGGGTAATTGAAACCACAGAAAGTCAAACTGGGGATAAATAAAATATAAATTATATAGAGCAGCAGTCCCTAACTTTTTACAGTTTAATATTGATTATTTTCTAAGGGACTAACTGACAACGAAAAGGAATATAGATAGTAAGTCAATTCTAAGTAATTTATAAGTAGCTGACACTCAATTTTGTTTCTAAGAGTTTTTCTAGTGAACTTGATATCAAAATCCAAGGAAATCAATTTGTTATTATTTTACAAAGAAAATTAAAAGAATGTTGATATAATTAGTATCAATGGATATTATAGGAAAGGGACAACTGACTCGGTGTTTCATACACCAAATTCTCTTGTTTCTTTATGCTTTTCAATTAGGAGCTATTGGTTTAGAGGAATTTATATCAAAGCAAAAAAAAAAAATGAATTTTTAAAGTCTGTCCTAGTAATAAAAGTTTTGTTTTGGTTCACAAATTTTTATAAACTTGTTTTGAAAGGAAAACATAATTTGATAATTATGTTGTGATAAATTATACTTGTAAGAAAAAAGTTGCTGCTTGACTAAAAAAAGTCTTCATTATATTTTTTCAAAGAGCATTAAATTTCTTCCTTAAAAAAAAAAGGTAATAAATCACATTTTATTAAGTCAACTAATACAATCTTTCAAATATTTGGGTAAACCCAAGATGTTAATTGTAGAACATGCTTTTCACAGGTGAATCTCTATAATGATCCAAATTTTATACATATTAGTGGCACATCATAGCAAGATTTTTGATAAAGCATTTTGAGCTAAGAGTATAAATCAATTTACAATACAAGTTGTAGTTCAATAGTCAGAGTGAAGTCTCCATTTCTGCACACTCAAATCATTCTAATTTTCCAAGGGAGATAACTAATAAATGCTAACGGTAAAGTTTATCTAAATACAATTTGTATAATATTTATGGTTGTAGGAAATGGAATCAGCCACCAGACTTCAAATCTTGGACAAGGTTGTTTAAATTTTATTTTGTGCTTATGAATCCATTTTTTTTCCTCCAACAATGGGTAAATAATGAGGTAGACTGGGTTCTTTAATTTTGGTTAGACAACCAATCTAAGAGAAGGAAAACTAATTTGAACCTAACTTTACTCCATTTAAAAATTGACCTAATGTCACATCCTGCCCATGGCAGAGGGATTAGATAAACACATACTTGTTTATCTATTCGAGTCGAATGCAAACTTTAAGAATTTCCATTAAATGGCTGATTTAATGTAGGACTAAAATGATTTGTTAATGCTGCTGGCTACCATAAAGCATAAGATTCTAAAATTTAATCACTTTTAGATATTCTATATACCTACTAGCCATGTTTCAAGACATATCAAACTGTTCTATAGTATTCATACCAACACAAAAACAGCCCCATTAACTGTTTACTAGTTTAGAGATTTTTTTTAAAAAAGCTCTACCTGCAACTATTTTGTATATTTTTGACAATAAAATTGAGGATCCTCAAAGAAGACTAACCAGAACTTTACAAGGTTACCTTGATGCTATTTGTATAAAGTTTTATTCTTAAGACATTCAGCCATGATTTGATTTGTAAATGTTTGTTGTATAGCAAATACTTTAGAAATCCTACAGACAATTTTTAATGTCAAACTACAACTAAACACTTCTTGGAAGATAAATAAAAATAATAAAAGAAACAAATCTAAATTTACTCAGAGCCAAGATTAACATGACTGATATTATTGATCCAGTTAAACACAATCAGATTTAATGTAAGTGAAAAGTGGCAGGAGGAGAAAGAATACACCTCGTCTTCTTCCAATTTTCTTTTCTTTAGTGACTCACAGAAGCAAACACACATTGGCAGACAGGGTCAGTAAATGATAAAAAAAATAAAAAATAAAAAAAAAAAAACAAAGAGATTCAACAGACAAGCTAAAGAACTATATAGTAAAGAAGAAGATCATACATGTTAGTACTATCTTTTTTTAACCTAACTTTTCTATTAGCCATGTTAGTATAAAGATGGTTGCTTTTAAGTTCAGATCAGTTGGAGGTCTTCTAACCCTTTGGTAAAAACCTTTCTTATATTCACACTGCAGTTAGTTCAGTTTCTAAATTGCACAGCAGATCATACCTTAATACATCATGATGTACTTGCCCAGTGATGTGGTATGGTTTTTCTCAAGACTAATAGATGAAAGAGTTAAAATTTCATTTAAAAAGTCAGATTAGAAAGGTCGATTACTACAATACATATCATAGATACTGATGATAAAAGGGGTGGGAGAAGTTTCTTTAATTCACACTATGATAAACAATCTTTGAATGTGCATACAAACTGGAATTTACTTCATTCATTGGTCCCATAACCTAGTTTGGTCATCACGGCACTACTTATATAGCAGACCTTGAGTAAGAATAGCCTAGAGAAACCCATTCCTCTCCATCTCTAGAACCGGTTTGAATTCAGATTTTTCCTTCTAGAATGGTTACTATACCAAGGTTAAAGAGTTCAGTTTGCTGTACTATTTAGCCATAGTTGAAAGGAGAATAGTTAGATTCCTACCTTTCCTAATAGTATTAGCACTATGCGAGTTGCAAACAGCCTTATTCAGGATATGAACTCTAATAGCCAAGTCCACTTACTATGATGATAACCATTACACCATGACCATATCCAAAGTTACTTTACAAAACTAAGTAGATCAACTTCAGTCATACATCCATTATCCAAAGAGGAAAAGTTACAAGATACTTTGAAGACAGTTGAAACTTCAAATAATATAAAATACTATATATACTATGTTTTTTTTTAATTTATAAATCAAGCACAATCAGATATTAAAAACAATAACTACTATTGATACTATTTACCAACCCCTACGCTCGGGCAGGATATGACACAAGGTCAATTTTTAAGCGGAGTTTAACAGGTTTGAATTCAGAGTTTTCCTTCTCCTAGACTAGTTGCCAAACCAAGGCTGAAGAACCTAGTCTGTCCTACTATTTACACATAGCTGGAGGGAGAATAATTGGATTCATACCTTTCCCAAGGGTATTAGTGCTATGTGAAAAGCAATCAGTCAGGTCCAGGATTTGAACTCGTGTCGCCGTGTCCATTTCCTACGACGATAACGACTACACCACAGGCACCTCCATTTATTAGTTTATGAGGTTAGGGAATAGTGTTCATTGTATGTTCACATTCACATTTCTTTTTGTGTAGTAGTTTAAAAGTTTTTGGCACATAATTATATAACAAGTACTCCAAATACAAAATTTTCAAACATTTATTTGACCCATAGATGGGACCCTAAAAGTTACAACCACTCCAACACCAAGTGGACCTGGGAGAATACTCCCCAGAGCTCCAGAATTGGAGCCTCACCATGCAGTTTAGTGTTATACCCAAGACATTATGTAATAGAAAAAAAAATGTATTCTTACCATAGATCTTAGGAACTTTAGCATATGATTTTTTTTGTTAATTAAATCAAAAACTTTACCTTTTCACTTAAAAAGAAAAGGTTTATAGCTTCCGTTTTGCATATCAGAATTACCAGCCTTAATCTTGCACTTGGAGACCATTGGTTGGTTGTCTTTTATGGCATATCAACACTTGTAGGCTATTTAATGTTAAATCCTGTTTTTTATATATATATATATATATATATATATATATATATATATATGGTTTGTAAATGAATAGTTTGTAGGTAACAATTTTTAAATAAGCTAGAGCTCATTTGATTGCAAACAGTTAAATGGTTTCAGGTATTGCTTAGTAATACTAACAATTCTATTTAATATCAATCATTTGTTTGCACACAGTTGAATGGCTTCAAGTACAGTTAAATATTTCTGTTTGACACATAGATGAGACCCTAACAGTAGTAAAAATAGTAATGGATGATCTTAATTTCTTTATTGAAAAAAAAAAAAAAAAAAACATGTATCAATTCAGCTTATATGAGCAAATCATTTACAACATCCATTTCTCTAGCCCTTCTTAAATAAGAATATGATGGATATAGAACGCCAACTAAGATTATTTCTGAATAATGCTACCTTTTTTTTCATTAAATTCATTAATTATTTCATATAAATATCAATTATTGTTCTAAAGAATAAATTTAAGCAATTCAAAACATACCAAGAAACCAAATGTCAATTTTTATTTTTCGGAAACAGAAATTTCTATTCTTTTAATCCCGCTGCACTGTTTTGTGCGGCCCACAGGAACCTCTTAAAAAAATTAGAATAAACACTTGCAATTGAACCAAGACTAAATTCTTTTGATTTTAAAAAGATGTGGCCCTTTGATAATTCATAACCCACTAATGCAGCCCTCCTACCAAAAAGATTGCCCACCTCTGTTTTAAGTAATACAACCATCTATAAAGAAAAAGTAGTTAGCTTCATTAACTTTCAAAATGCTAACAATGTGAAAATTATATAATCAACATAAGATTAAGTGTGTCAAAAATATTTTCTAGCAATGGATTTTTATGTCCAGAACACAAGCTGACATGATGGAAAAATCTCAGAAATGATATCATTTTTCTAATTTGATATAAACACAAGATATTTTGTCTTATAATAATGGAAGTGTGATTAAATAACAAGACTGGGCTTGTGTAAATTAATCTAAAACTATGTGGCCTACATTGACATCAGAATAAGAAGTTCAAATAACTCCTGCTCTTCAGTTTGCCATTATGCAAACCTTGACGTAGGCAGGTTTTTCTCACATCTCACAAATATGGTCAGTTTCAAGTTTTAGCAATGCATCATTTTTAAAGTTTTAATGAAACTCAACAAAACTATGGATTCTTTGATCTTTCTAAGGAAGTATATATATATATATATATATATATATATATATATATATATATATATATATATATATATATATAAGTAATTAAAGTTGGTGACTGTAGTCGAGGGCAACCAGAAGGCTCCCTTTTCAATAGCTACTACACCAAGGTGTAGGGGAGGGTGCTACTCCTTTCTCTGGATTGCTCCACTTTACCCTTGATACGTACCTTATATTTCCAAATGTTAAGTAAGGAGGTATCAAGTGCTATTTTTAATGTCTTTGGTATGATGCAACCTGGGATTGAATTCAGGTCTCCCGGACCATTGGCAAACACTCTACCCACCTCCTTAGGTCTTACAGACAAAAAAAATGAATATAGGTAGAATTTTATTATAGTAAGTTTGAAGCTTACCACTCCTAACACACTTTGGTGATATTGAATCCATGAATAAAACTCAATTTTTTAAAACAAATTAAGATGTCCAATCTCCAAACAGGTCTAAATACAGCATTGGGTATAATTTGAGTTGTAGCACCTTTCATATACTTAAGGCCAAATATTTTCATATTATAATCTTTCAGGATTGTATTTAGATACAATTAGGTAATATTCAACTAAAACATCAGAACTACAAAACTAAAGAATATCCTGTCTTGATTATAAAAACAAATAGAAGACATTTTTAGTGTGAATCTATTTTTAACATACTGAAATTTCAAATCAATAATTTTTAATCAAAACAACTGCTGATAAATATAGATTGATAGTTTTATTTCAGAGCAAACAGATACAAAGGGCAATTTCAGAGGATGATTCAGAACATTGTTTTTTGAGGATTTTTGTTTTGTTTTCTCAGAATGCAAAGGACAACTGAATACAAAATCAAATGTTGATGAACAGAAAATAGTTCAAACAAGCATCACATCTGCTAAACAGAATTTTCTTTTTTCATCTTACAGACAGGAATAGACAAGAACACATTCAAAAATACAGACAAGATGAAGAGAGAGATAAGAAGTGAACAGTTTTTATATATTTTAATACTGACATTTTCATTTAAGTGATGTGTTTAGTAGTTAGACTGTTATAAAAATACAATTTTGAAATGTATCTTTCATTTTTTTTTAACAATAAAAAGAGAAATATTTTTCCAGAATCGGAAAAAAAAAATCTGCATAAAATAGACAATTTTGTGAAATAAATAACATCATGAAACTTCATTATAAATTTTAAAAAAGAAAAAAAATTTAAATTTTGAAGAATTTTTCTATAACAAATCCTGAGATGCAATTTTATGCTTTAATTCTAATCAAAATCTTTTCTAAAATAATAATGTTAAATAGACACTTAAATACACTGAAATCTTTGATAATTTTTATATACTAAGGACTTCTATAGATATACACAAATAGCAAAAAAAAAATAATAATAATTGTTCTCTCACCTCCAAAACATGCAAACAAAAAGGAAAGAAAAAAAATGTTCAAATATAATCTTCTCTCATTCATTCATTCCTTTCTTTCTTAAGATACAACTTTATTTGATATCTTAGAAGTCACATACTGTTCTTTCTTTAAACATTGATATAAATACTACTGAGAAAGACTGAGATACATACAGAATGAGTTTTGAATATTTGATTTGGCCTTCTGCAAGCCAATGGCTCTTTATAACTTAGTAGAGAAGCTAGAGTGTTTAAACCAGGATTCTGAGACAAGATGAGTTTGAATCTAACTGAGAGCTTATTTATCATTTTTGATCTGTAATATTCCTGGTTGTCATAGACTAATGACCAAAGAGAGTTGCAATAAAAAAAAAATTTTAAAAAGCAACCAAAAATTAAAAGATAGAAAAAAAAAACTATTTAGAATTAATAATGATTAATAAAGTATTTTAACAGGTGAATATCTTCCCTATTTTCATCAATATATAATAAATGTATAGATATATAAAAGATATCACTAAGTTTTTTTTCCTAGTTACTTGGATTAAGCCAAGTTTACAAGAAATTCACAAATAATTTTGTTCTGGCCAAGACACTGTCAATTCACATGAATCCACTGTATTAATAAAAGGATTAATTTTGACATAACAACCATTGTGTCCTATTGGTTTAAAATTCACATAATTATTTTTTGAAGTATTTTTTTTTAATCTTTAGGAAGAGAAAAAATACTTAAGATTTCATTATTTAGAGCCTATTTACAGGTCACTGTAGGAAATAAAATACATTTGTTTTTCACTCAACTACACCAAAATAAAAGAAAAATTAAATCAATATATAGATTTCCCTTATTAGTAAATAATTATGTTGTGTAATTAAGACAGCAATTATATTTGAAAGAAATTGAAGTGACAAATCACAAGCCTTATTTTTTTATGTTGAACAAAAGATGAGGAAAATACAATTTTAGAAGTCAAAGTTTATAAGATGCAATTTTAAAATGATCAAGTCAACAAGTATTTGAAATAATTATAGATAATCTTGACCTGTCATGACTAATAATATATATAACAGCTGCTTTTATTTTTCACCACTACTACCTAAGTAAGTAATTACTTGTGTAATCACTTACCCACTATTTTCTGTTGGTCCTTGTGGCATAACTATTACAAGATTGATAATGGTATAAAAACATAAAAAGGGAAAATCTTTCTAAGATATGGAAAAGATTTAAAAAAAAAAAAAAAAAAAAAAAAAAAAAGAAAACAGCAGCAGCAGCCATGCTTAAGACTTAAAACAATTCTTTGGATAGGAAGAATAGTAATATTGTTGCCATAAATATCAAAAAACTGAGTGATTTAAATTTATCTAATGTAGCATTTGATCTTAATCAAAATTCAATATTTAATGCATTTCATTTAAATACATCAAGTATATCCTCAATTAAAGTAATTGAAGTATAATTTCTTTTTTTTTATTATTTATTTATTTATTTATTTATTTGGGGAAAAATTTAATTATTTTTAATGATTATTTTTAGAGGGAAAAAATACTAAAACAAATTTTAGAAAAACGTATTTCTTCTTCTTGAATGCTTTTTAAAAAAATCTTACTACAATGAACATTTATTTTTCTTTTTTAAATAATTTCTAAAGAACCTGGAGCTTAATTATTCAGACATACATCTATAAAAGGACTTATAATTTTAATCATAGACAAGTCATACTTAAGAAAAGAGAATAATAGTATGTCATTCAGACTTTAAAATAAGTTCAAACTGACTTCACTCCTGTATCATTCACTCCTGACCACTTCTTAAAACTACATTGGAGATATTTGACTGCAAAGAGAAGTAGTTGTTTCCTTTACAACTAATCAATCTTTAACAAAACTGCAACACAAACATTCTAGGCAAAAGGTTCAAACCTTCACCTGACCCACATTCAAACAGTAACTGACAGGCATGTTTTTTCTTCAACATAAAAACTTTGCAACAAAAAATATAAAGCTGAAATTGAAGGAATCAAGATAAATGTTTGAACATACTTAGAAAAACATACTAAAGAAAAACGATAGGAATTATTCATGATAAAAATACTTAAATCAGTAGGAGATATAGGATGCATCAAGTATTTGAGAAAACACCTTCAAGGGACGCCATAAATGGAAAACAAGCAAACATATTCTACATAGCAGGCACCAAAATTTAATATCCTTATTTCTCTTTCAAACGTATTAAGAGCATTAACACAGCAACTAGCCATCTGACAGAGGAAATAAAAAGGCATGCTTTTCTCATGGTACTAGCAATTAACCACCTTTCTTGAAATTGGCTAGGTTCTTTGTCTTCAAGGTTAGAAATAAAATGGAAAATGTATCATCCATAATCAAGTGAAAGAAATATTCTAAGCAGTCAAACATCATAAAGATGGCAGAGTTAATCCAGCAGAACCAGGATATCATCAACTATGATGTTAACAAGTTGATTAGGGTCATTGCTAAGCAAGTCAAGATGACTGAGTTCAATATCAGATGAGCGCTGCACTTGGACATCAAGTACAAGTCTTATACCAAACAAGAAGACCTTAGAGAATTAGATGATTTAATCAAAGCAACCTAGGGAGTTCTATATACTTTGGTTCTTATCAGAGAAGACCAAAACCAAAATGTAAATAGGAGGATTGATAAGTGGTTCTACGTACAATCTTGGTATTTGCATATATTGTTGAATATGTGCACAATTGGAGATTTTGGGCAGTGGACAATGTCAGATTTCTCAGCAGAAGAAATCCAGTAGTTCAAATGACTATCAAGAAACAATCAAAGGGCAAAATAGAAATCAATTTGATTTGGTTTAGTTTCTCTCTGGTTAATGATATATCAGTTTTTGTGGGTTATTTAATGTAAAAGCCATTTTTGTAGATGAACAATAGTAATACTATTTAACCTCTAGCTGGAGGAAAAGAGAAAACCAGTTTGTGATTGTGGAATGAGCCTGGTGGAATTGAACTTGAAAATGATTAAATAAGATCAAGTAAAAGTCAGTCTAACAGAAATTCAACTCTCCAATATGTCTGTCAGTTCTACACTCTGGATTTACTATTTATTTCACATTTTCTTTTTAAGATAAATATTAGCATGATTTTGAACAAGTCCTGGAGGCAACACCCAACAAAGCAGCAGCTGTACAGCCACCTACCTCCCATTACAAAAACTATCAAAGTTAGACGAACCAGACATGCAGGATACTGCTGGCAAAGCAGGGACGAGCTCATAAGTGATGTTCTCCTATGGAGCCCCTCACATGGCCAAGCAAAAGCAGGGTGACCAGCTCGAACCTACATACAGCAGCTCAGTGAGGATATGGGATGTAGCCCTGAGGACCTACCAGAAGCGATGAATGATAGGGAGGAGTGGCGAGAGAAGGTCCAGGATATCCGTGCTGGTGGCATGACAAGATGATAATGATGTTTAAACCTAATTTTACATAATAAAATTTCCTTTATTGACCAGTATATTTACTATAAACAAGAATTCATATCTATAATTAAACATAAGATAATTTAATGTTAATTTGAAAAATTCTCCTTTAATCTTAAATGTCACAAAAATTGCCAAAATAGCATCATAGAATTTTGAGAATCAAGCAGAATCCAAGCCAACATTTAGAAGAATTGATTTTAATGACATGTCAATCCATCTAGGGTTATTTTATGCCAAGAGGTTAGGAAATCACATGCATTTATATTTACATCTTTTTTTTTTGTTGTTTCTTTTTAATGATATGTTAAAATTGTCTGGGATTGTTTTCTCATAATTATTTTGTATGGTATTTATCAAGTTTACATTCATACTTTTTGGAATAATTTTATTTCTCTCCAAAAAGAATTTCATCCATACTGAAAATTTTTCTATTAGGTCCTTTATATTATTTACAAAAATAAATTGTCTAAAACTCTGCATTCTATGAGAAAATTTTATTCAATGAAGAGTGTTTAACATACTAACAATTAAAAAAAAATAAAAGTGTCCAAAATATTTTCAAATATGGTAGGTCGGTTTTAATTGCCTCAAAAGTTCTTTGAGCCACTAAGCACAGCAGTGATTTGGTAACAATTGGAAAAGTTTCAAACACAAAAATTTGATCCCACATTCATTAATAGATAACAATGGAAAATGGCATTTGAATGCTTCCATATTTCTCTAAAGTGCACTCATGCATAATCAGTTATGAAAAGAGGGATATGATATGTAAATAAGACTGAAGAGCCATGCCAAAAATAAAGATCTATCAAATAAATATTATGTTTTCTTGCGCAGGCGGGGGGGGCTGCAAGACTGTTTACTCGGAACTGCTTAATTTGAAGAAAATTATCAAAATGTACTACAAACTGATGCAAAATGCAACTGTTGTAATGTAAAAAAAATCAACAGCTGCATAAAATCTACCTGGTGCACATAAATATCCAAGTACACACTGCAGAGGTAGTAAAAGTAAAGTTGGTGACCACAGTCAAGGGTGATCCGAAGGCTCCCCTTTCGATAGCTACTACACCAAGGTGTAGGGGAGGGCGCTACTCGTTTCCCTGGATTGCTACACTTTACCTAGGTCTACCCAAGCCATTGGCGAACAATTGTCAACTTTTCTCTTCCTGAAAGATAAAGGCTTTAAAATGGCACTTAGATCACATTCAATTTCAAACCAATGTTGTTCTACTTGCAGAGATATTCATGATCTGCAAACACATTGGTTACAAGTGATAAATATCCATGGCTATTAAATTTCTTTCTCGACTGTACATTGTTCAGAAACTTACTTAACAACCAAACATTATAAATAAAATTTAGTCCTTCAAAAAATAAATAAAAATGATATATATATATATATATATATATATATATATATATATATATATATATATATATATAAGAGAGAGAGAGATAAAACTGTTATGTTTCTCAGACACTCAAAACTAAATGATATTAAAAGTGTGGGTGGCTTAAGAGTTAGCAACATGGTAAACAGAAGCAGCAGAGTTTAAATTTTAGCTGAAACAGTATGTTCACTTCCCACAAAGGCAACTAGGAGAGACATGAATTCATCTCTTCTCTGCCCCTAACTTAAGTTAAATAGTATAGTAACCAAACTAGGAGAAGGATAACTAAATTCAAAACCAGTAGTGTAACCTATTGAAATTCTCTTTGGAATGTCATGAACTTGCACCACAAACTATGCATGCTTAGCCTAACAATCATCGTCATAGGAAATGGAATCAGAGGCCCAAGTTCAAATCCTGGACAATGCTGTTTGCATTTCACATTGTTAGTACCCTTAAAAAAAGAATAAATAAATAAAAAGGAATTTATCTATCTGTTAACCCCTTATGAATGAATAATTGGAGAGACTATGTTCTTTAGCCTTGGTTAGGCAACCAGGTTAAGAGAATGAAAAAATTGAATTCAAACCAGTTTTACTTTGCTTAAAAAATGATCTTGTGTCACATCCTACTTGTGGTGAAGGATTTGGGAAATATACAAACTACTAATGAGCTATGAATAAATACAAAAAAAAAAAAAAAAAAAAAAAAAAAACGCTTAGGTGCAAAACAAAAAAATTGCACCCCATAAAAATTTACTTGCTACTAAGACTGCAGCAACATCACTGGCATGGCATATTTGTAGCTTTGCTTTACAAAAATCTTTTAAAAAAATCATACCTGTCAACCTCTAGTTAGAATAAACAATGGTTTAAAAAGGATTCAGTAGTCAAACCAGACTTCCTTGAGCAGTGTATATAGAAATTTTATGGCTTTTTCCCTATGAACAAATGATTTTACCAGTCCAATATGAACAAAATGTTGAGATTGATACTCTTATGGCCAAAATCTTTTTCACTGGCATAATCAAATCAATGTTTATTATTAGCAAAAAATGGTTCAACAAAAGGTGAAGATTGGGTGCAATAGGTAAAGATTTATTCTTTACTCAGATGACTTTAAATTATCTACATGGGTAAATCAATATCTCAAAGCTACATGTATAGAAATAAGCTAGGTTGAAAAGATAACACTTAACTCTTCTCTTTAGATGGAAAATTGCCCAATATTCCCCCCTTCTGTCAATATAAAAGTTGAAAACTTCCCTAAATTACAAGCTTTCAGAGAATACAAATAAAATTTACAACTTTTATAATGATTTTCACCTTTTCAAATGTTACTACCACCATCAACATGTAACAATTACAAACTAACATATCTATCACTATTTTTTATTTTATATATTGTAGCCACAATCTGCGAAGAAAAAATATTAAAACAAAAAACAATCATGGGTATTTTTTTTAGAAGAAAGTAAATATATTTACATATATTTACTGTAAGATTGTTATTTTAATAATTACAGGTATCATGTCATTAATCCTTTCACAATCAAGTTGTTTTTTTTTATTTTTTTATTTTCCAAGTTTTCGCCATGCAAAAATATATTTGTGTTCCAGTGGTAGTGAAAGGATTAAAAACGACTTTCATTCTTTCAAAAGCATTTAAGAGACAATAATACTTTACAGTTGATCACTGAGTAAGTTCAATTTTAGTATAAAACCACAAAACCAGAAAATCTCATGTGGATGCACTTCAACAATAACAACTCATAAGATTTACTTGTTATCTATGTGGGTCATTCAATAAGAGGAAAATTATCTTTAAAAAAAGGTTTTTCTTAGAATTTTTTTTCCATATGTAAGTTCTGCATTGTTTGAAATTAGTTTGTTGCAAAAATATTTGTTTTGAGGCTATTCAAAATGGTGCCAAATCAAACAGAGGGTTCCAAGCTTAAATAGAAGTCTGCCATCAAATTTTTGGTGGCTGAGAAGAACAAACTCAGTAAAATTCACAGAAGAATGTGTTGTGTACAATAAAGCATGTTTTATTAAAAATTATTTACAAATAGACTAAGCATGAGTTAAAAACACAGTCCATGGAGTGAAAATATACTGACTCTCTGGTAAAGAAAAAGTTCCTGGCGCAGTGATCAATAAAAAAGGTCTTGGTCAAGTCTTACATATCAAGTCTTTCATTGGTTGTATCTGATATAATCTGATTGCTAATTAGGATTAGCAAAATAATACTCAGCCTAAAATATAGATTCAAAAATGATTAAGCTTGTGTCACAACAATCATCATATTGACCTTTGACGACTGTCAAAGTAACAATCAATCAGAAGAGAAGAACAAAGCATGAGTAAAATGCTTTTCAATGACTACCTATTTTGTGTAGTTTTTAAAAATAATTGTTATGTTTTTAAAAAGTTTATGAATTTACAAATGGATAAGCCAAATTGGCCTAATGAGTAGAGAGTTCACCAATGGACTAGGAGACCAGGGTTCAATCCCATTCAAGTCATACCAAAGACTAAAAAAAAAAAAAAAAAAAAAAAAAAATAGTACTTAATGCCACCTAGCTTAACACTCAGTATTATAAATTACAGATCAGAGGTAAAGTGCAGCAATCCAGGGAATGGAGTAGTGCCTTCCCCTACACCTCGGTGTAGTAGCTATTGAAAAGGGATCCTTTGGGTAAACTCCTCAACTATATAAGAATTACTAGTGATTGATTGATTTTAACATTGATTTGTCTAGGGTTATTTTATTATAGTTTTTTAATAATCACTTTGTATGGTACTGATTTGGTAAGATTTTACTTCTCTCAAGGACAAAATGTCACCCATGTCAACATTTTCAAATGGGTAATTCATATTTGCATTGAGAAAAAAAAAGTTATCAAATGGGAATTAATTTTCATTCTATTATGAAACTGAAGAGATATACCATGAAATTTCCAGCATATCTGGGTGAAATTATTCTTCAATGCCAGGAAAAACTAGCAAACACTAAACTGTAATAGATATGGAATGACAATCAAGAAAACAATACCCAACATTCTAACTAAAAACTAACTAATACTATCACTCGATTTTCCGAATATTCAGAATATACTTTTGCTCATATAGCTCATATCAAGTTCGTCATTTTTGCTCATCCTTACTCCAACTGTTCCAAGATATCTTTAAGCAATCTCTCATTTCATATAGATAAAGAAATCTGAATACACACTTCACTTTTGAATTGAGTTGGAAAAGGTTTTGTGAATTACAAAGCAATAGACACTAGCATATATATATATATATATATATATAAGAGAGAGATGTGTCTGGAAAGTATAAACATTTACTAACACATGTTCATTACTCAATAAATAAAATAGTTTATATATTGCCAGAACTATGCTACTTTCCTATGTAGTTACGATCAAATTTGACACACTTGTCCCATCAGTACAAAAGCCTATAAATACTCCCTTTGAAGAACCTGATGTCAAGCAACTGGAGTTACCTCTGCACTAACACCATTAGCTCTAGGTGGGGTGGGTGGAGGTTGCTGGAGTGGCTAAAATAGATAATCTGAAGGAACCAAGATTATATGGTAAAACATATCCATGTGCTATATTCTTCAATCAATTACTTTAGACTTCAACAAGATAACACTTTCTAATATTCAAACTTCTTGTGGACAATTTCATCGACTACCAAGTTCAGATCAAGTTATAGTTTTCACCATCTCTCATCTTGAATCAAAGTTTCAACATAAACAATGCTTACTTCTATTGTTGATTAATATGGATGCCCTACACAAGGCTCATCCTGCAGTTCCATACAAACTTCTGTGAATGAACTACACCAGACAGATACTTACTTCCTACTCATTATATGTTCACTGTACACAACAAGTGAATTTCTGTAGGATTTTTGCCCTTAGCATGCAAAAATCTTATTACATTAAACACTTCTATATTTGTCCACTGTTTTATGGTAACAGTCATCTTTCTGATGATTACAAACTCTTGTGTTTACAGCTTCCATTATGTTTTAATTCTGGTTGATTTATGCCTACTTGTATCTTACTTTTTGGATATTTCAGGGGTGGGGCAAGAATATGTGAGGCTCAATTCTATAATTTCTTATATAACTTATTTATAAAAACTAGCAGATATAGAATATACAAATGCAAACATATTTTGAAGGGTACAAAATTTTATACATCTTCAAAAATAAATACAAAATAAGAAAAAAAGGTTCATAAATATACAAGATTATTTTAATTCTTTGTAATACATTTTATCAAATTTCAACAGATAACAATACTACAATGATTTTATTTAATCATGATATACTGTAGTTAGTACGTTGACATGTTGTGCATTGTTTCACTTTGTATAATTTGAAAGTCACACAGATAAATGTGCAACAAATTAATTCAGAAACTTATACTTTGCAAGTTTGAACTGAGCCAGAACTGCCACAGAAATAACTAAAAACATTTGTTAAAAGTCACAGTTGATCACAGTTCAATGATCAGATGGTTCAAGAAATTTCAATCAAGTTGTAAGAATCTCAAAATCAGGGAAGACCAGGTAAGCTTAAATACGTACATTACAAGGCCCTGCTCCAAACCAGAGGCAAATCTGGTTAGTAACACTCAGAGAGTATCAGGTGAGCTTGATATCTCATTGTCCTGTATGATTAGTAACCTTCACAGACTCAGCTAAAGCATCAGGATCTGATAAATTGTGAATCACATTACCAATATCATTATAAAAAAAAAGTAAATAGAAAATATCAAGATCAATTTTTGAAGTTCAATGTGTTTGTTAATTTCTTATGAGTTTTCCTTCAAAGATTATAAAATAAAAAAAAAATAATCATTTTGAGTTATCAATTCCTCAAAGAAATAAAAGAAACTACTGATATTGAATTAATTTGCTAATTAAAATATTAGTCTTGGCACCAACAAATCAGAGATGGGTATTAAAATGGAGACTATATTAACGTAGATATGGTCAATTGTTTGAGATAAGTAAAACTCTTTAGATGTACATTTTTCTTTTTTAAGTAGAGGAATTAATATTGTGAATTGAATTATCATGACAATTCACAATATTAATTCCTCTACTTACAAAAGAAAAATATGTACATCTATATCCTTGCCCTTGGAGGTCATAATAATTATGCGGATGCGTATTTCTAAATTTCTTGGGAAGACGAGGCCCTGGAGGTGACCGTGTCTTCAAGAAAGAGGGCGGATGTAACTTGCAAGACAAATTTAGATTAACTGACCGCGCAATTACCATGACTAGTTAATTTGGCGTCACTTGAATTGGTGGCTCAGTTGTAGAATCTCAGCACTGCAATCTGTGGTCGCTGGTTCGATCTCCAGTGGTGAAGATCACAGTATACACTGCTGATGAGATCTAATAAGGTCAAAACAGCTGTATAGTGTTTCCGTATGTCATGCGTAGGTGTTTGCTAGATTTTCTGGTCATGGTAATTCAATTCACAATAAAACTCTTTACTTATATCACAGTAAACTGAAAACAGGCTTTAACCCCTTTTGATAACCTTATCATAATATTTGACTTTAAGATATTTTGTTTCAGAGCACTGACTGCTGATGAGAATTTCTGCCAGTTCATTAAGAAAAGCATGATTTCAAAAGTTTGTTTCATAGACATTTTAACAACACATTGAGAAATGGAAAGAGACAGATTGTCAAATTCTTCTTGATATAACTGAATTTTTTTTTATTATTAACAAGTATGAATCAACTGATAGTTTGATAACTAAGCATGTTATTATTGTCAGCAGTCATTTTCAAATCTACAGATCAGAAGGAAAAAAAAAAGAAAACCTGTATTTAACAAACTCTTCCATTATGAGCAGGAACACAAGGTTACTTTTTAAGCAGAGTACAGCTGGTTTTATAGACGGGGGGATGGGAGGGCAACCAAACGGGGGATTTTTCCTTTGTTTTTGTATATATTTCGGGGTTTTTCTCCCATTCCCATCACATTCATTGTAAATAAATCATACTTGTAAATAAAATCATTCACTAATCTCGGGATTTTAAGTAGGACTTCTTCATAGAGCAAATGTGGTATTTTGGTGATTGCTGCGCATATGGCGATGGATGAATGGTTATATATTGTACTGCTGAATGGGTCTGCGAATGTGGCTAGCTAGGTCTCCTTAGAATATATAGAAAAGAATGACCGCTCCCTTCCCCTCCCCCAAAACTTCAAGGCCTTGTGCCTTCTGTGTAACATACACAGAAATAAAGCAGAGTACAGCTGGTTTGAATTCAGTGTTTTCCTTCTCCTAGACTTGCTGCCTTAACAAGGTTAAAGAATTCAATTTATCCTACATAGTGGGTCAGGGGAGAACAAATGAATTTATGCCTTTCAAAGAGCATTTGCACAAAGTGAAACACAAATGTCTTTGTCCAGGATTTGAACCCAGTTCACTAATTCCATTTCCAACAATGATAATCATTACAAAATATCATTTGTTCAGGTTGAATTTTAAACATTCAATTTTTAAGCTAAAAATTAGCATCAACCGAAACAAGAGTAATAATAATTTTATCAGGTTGAAATTCAAACATGATATGAAGGATTTGATTACAAAAAAATTAACCCAATAAATTAAGAATTTTCTGATTATAAATCCACATTTGACCTCTATACTAAAACTGACCGATACACAAGTAAACAGAATTATTTTTTCCTGTGTCTCTTGGTTCTTGAATACTTGATCTTCTGTTTGTTTGGATTCATGGCATATCAATCTTTGCAGGTTATTTAATGCCTAATCCATTTTTATACAAATAAACAGTTCTATTCCAAACAATTCAGTTTAGCATAAATACTCAGTTTAAAAGGTCAAAACAGTTCTATTTCAAGCAATTTAATTTAGTTCAAATAATTCAGTTTAGCAGAAGCACACAGTCTAGTTTGATTGATTGATTGCTGAGGTTTTATGGCATATCAATCTTTGTAGGTTATTTAATGCCAAATCCATTTTCATACAAATGGACAGTTCTATTTCAAACAATTCAGTTTAGCATAAATACAGTTTGGTTTGGTTTCTTTGTTTAATGGCATATCAACCTCTGTAGGTTATTTAATTCAAAAGCCATCTTTCAAGAAAAACAGTAGTGGTACTATTTAACCCATAGCTGGGAGGATAAGGGGGTTCATACCTTTCCTAAGGGTATTTGTCTAAAAGTGAACATGATAGCACAACTGGAGCTCAAACTCACTCACTACAATTCCACAGTCCATTGTTTTAACCATTACACCACAAGGGCACCCCTCCATACACATTTTAATTGTCAAAAAATTTCTGTTTCAAGCTATTCAGGTTAGTCAAACAGTCCTAATTCAACCAATTCATTTTAGTATAAGTATAGTTTTTGTTTACAGTTAAATATCAAAACAGTTCTATTTCAAACAATTCAGTTTCGCATAAATACAGTTTCAATGTCAAAAACAGTTTCATTTCAAACAAATCAGTTTAGCATGAGTACACTGTTTAGTTCTATTTGACCCATAGATAGGGCCCTATCAGGTGCTACCACTCCAGGCAAGAGTGGACCTGGGAGCAATGGCAATGATGGAGTGCTCCACATTCCCCAAAGCTCCAGCATTACTGGAACCTCACCATCAGATTGTTAAGTGTTATATCCAGGACACTCGTTGGCTTACCCCTCTTCAAAAGTGCAGTTAGTGTATTCTTCAGCCCCAGCTGACAGGGCAAACTTGATCTTTTAAGCAAAACAAAAATACAATAGCAAATATCAAGAACCTAAACAAATCAATGAAAGTATTGTCATAAAAACTGTAAAATAAAAATATGGAATAAAAATAGAATATTAAGCTTTCAAAACTCTAAAACTATACACTGTATTTGTTGGCATAAAAGATTCACATCTTTATTCTAATGGTTGGACTTTTAGATGTTTGTTTTACTGTAACGCAGCAAAAATAGCACACTGTAATGACATTTTTATTACTGCAATACCATTAAAATGCTCTATCTTAGAAAATAAAGCAATTTCTAATCAGATTTGTAACAAATGAGTCCATACTTGCATTCACCCTAATCATTATAATTACTTAAAAAAGATTTGCAATAAATTATAATAAAAATTCTACAAACAGAATATGACTTGACAACAAGCTTAATGGCCGATAAAAATAACCTTTTAAACAAGTGCAATTACTTGATGAATGAAATAGAAAATAAAATAAATGAACATAATTATGTGAATACTCCTTATCCATCATGCTGGTGTTAAGTCTAAGGAGTCTAGCTTATCTACCAAAGTTTAAAATAGACATCCAAATAAGAATTGAATAAGTTGCAATGAGTAGTAGTTAACCCAAATATTCTTTATAAACCAGAAAAGCCAACAAATAGATCCACAAAGAAAAACAAAATAAGACTAGCAATATTTGCTTTCATAATACTCTTCACATAGATGTTTAAAATATCAAAGAATAATAACTTAAGAGTTATTGACTTCACAATCAGTTTGTCTTGATCCCTGATAATGCAAGTTCAATAGTTGGTTAGAATGATTTTCATGTATATCAGTTCAAAAAGATAATGAAAGAGGAGACCATTTAAATAATATGTATATTCATAAGAGGGATTTTCGTGCAACAAATGTTGGCAATGAGAGTTCAATCTCTAGTAAGGATACTGACAATAAAGAATATGCATAAAGGGAAAGAAAGAAATTCAATATTTCATTTACAACAAAAATTGTAAAAATCTTACATTGCATTGCTAAAACTTGAAGCTGATACTTTCAAAAAGAGAAATACACCATTTCTGTCAACAGCAATAAACAAAATGAGACAGACTATGAATTTTATGAAGCAATCTTTAGCCATAAATGTTGAGGAGGCTAATAATTATCAGCTTATATTAATTCAAAACCAGATACAATGACAATTTGTCTCCGAGACGAAATATGTTTTCGAACAGTAAATCAGTAGTAATGATCATAATCATATAATCAAGATTGTCATTAATTTATCAATGATTTATTACTTTGATCTTTTAATAACTCACAGAAAGGATACTTTCAGCAGCCATTCACCTTAATTTATATTATAATTAATTGCTAATACATAAGAAAAAATATAAATAGTATTCAATAGTTATCTTCCTTGAGAACCTATGATCAGGATGAGTGTGATTGGCTGATTCCACATTATCACTTCTGTTGCAAACTGGTTTGGTTTTGTTCAATGCCATATCAACCCTTGTTGGTTATTTAATGCAAAATCTTATTTTTGCATATATAGTGGGTCAATAAGTTATTGCTTAATAGCATATCAACTTTATCTAATGCCTAATCTTTTTCTTTTTTTGGATATACAATTTTACGTGTACTAATATTTTGGTAGAAATAATTTTCATTTACTTCACATGTATAAATATATTAGTAGAAATATCTTTTATTAACTGTTTCTCTTGACATGGCTGACCCTCAGCCACCATCTTCAAGCACCTCTACAATAAAAAGGGTTAAATGTTTGTTTGCCATAAGAGCAATTTGAAGAATACAGTCAAGACTTAATAGTATAGGTGCAAGGGCCCCTTTTGAGAGGGAGTCTTATCCCTCTGCAGAGGTGTAGTAGGAGTATTCTACCGTCCCAGCCAACAAAGCAGCACTGCATTGAAACTTGCTTCATTCTCAATGCGCATTCTAACAATATACTAACAAAATTCTCAGTAAATTGTGTCATTTGAGCTGAAATAGTCATGATCACCAAGGCCAGCCATCAACATGGATTCCCTCGCTATTTGTCCCTATCAGTCCTCTAGACGGCATTTGATGTCTATAGAGAGCTGATGAATGTTAAGTTTTGCTAGTCAACCAACACTAGTGTATACTTGTGCAGAAGCCCATAGGAAAATGCCATTTATGAATTTATCCTTACTTCTCCAGCAGTGACCAGCATGTTTTACTCCTCTTACTTGGATGGTTTAGGAAATGGGAGGTAAGTGGTCATACAGCCGCTGTTTTGTAAAGCACAGCTTCCAGGATTAGTTCAAAATATTACACAGCATATTTGTATGGTTCCTATCTAGCTTTTTATCCAAATATTTCGTTAAAGTCTAATAAGATTAAAACATTGGCTCAAAGTAAAGAAAAATTTAGGTACTTGAGGAAATTAGATAAGGTAAATTTATTTTATAACTTTAGAAGATTAATCCAGTCATATAGATCAATAAAAGAATTAAAACCATTATCCAACTAAATTCAAGGGTATAAAAAAGATTTTTTAAAGACAAGAAAAAGAAAGATGGAGAAAAGCAAGTTTATCAGAATACTAACCTGAAAGAAAAAGAAAAAAAAAAAAAAAAAAAAAAAAAAAATCACGATTAATCTAGTTTCTAAAGTTTTATACAAATTCTATGAAAAATACAAATAAAAAAACTAATTTTCTTTTGAAAGAAATTTAAGGAATGGTACCGGTTATGTTTTAAGGAAGGTCTTTTATAATAAACTCCTAAACTATGATATCCAGGATTTCAAGAAAGTCTGAAGTGTTCTCAAACCTTTGGCAATAAGGAATATTGAACAAATTATTTCAACCAAATGTATTTTATTACATGGGGGAAGGAAGTAATTTTTCTAAATTACATTACAGCAGCCTGTGTATACTCGTTTTAATTTTGATTTCTTATTGACTATTAGGGGGAAAAAAAAAAAAAAAAAAAAAAAAAAAACTTAAAACAGAAGAGATGAGCTGAACTAAAAATGCATTAATTTCAGTTAACAACAATAGTTTAACTCAACAGTTCACATATTTCCAGTCGTGTAAACAAGTTCACAAGTCAATTATTTCAAGTTCATACCTCACTCTGGATTACTTAGTGTGTGTGTATCCATATAATAATGTTAATATAGTTTTCTATATTCATAAATAAAGAGTGCAAAATATCAGTGATAAAGCATATTATCTAAATAAGAATAATGTAGACAGAGTCAATAGCACTTGGAAACTGTCAGCTTCTACCCAACGCGATTATATATATATATATATATATATATATATATATATATATATATATATATATATATATATATATGGCCGTGTTACAGTGAAATTGTCCGAACAAATATAAGAGAAAAAAAATGAAATCTCAAGATCCAGATATTTTCTCAACATAAATCACAAGAGCATCTTCTTTTATTATTCTATCTATTTATTTAACCAAATGACAATTTTCTGAAAGTTTATGAACTGAAATAGTTAAAAGAATGAATGTCTGGTTTATTTACTTATTTCTTTTTAGATTCCTTTGTCCCATAAAAGCTGGTACATTTGCTTAGAAATTTTATACGCTAAATGTAACAACTATTATGAGGCAGTGGTAGTATTAGTTTCTTAAAAAGACAATTACAGGCAAAATTACCTATTGAAATGGATATTTTCTGCTAATTACACGCACAAAAAGTTAAATTAATAAAACTGAACACAATTCATTAAAAGAATAAAGAAATATAGATAAGTCACGTTTTCTGGTTGAACTATTCTTTTAAAATTACCTATTTTATCTTTTAGTTTTTAATGAAATTATTTTTAAAATGGCTCGTATCTAAGAATTTTAATAAAATTTTAAAAACATTTAAAAAATGCAACCATAGTATTGCAGTTTTCACAAATTCATTATGTACATTTTATAAACAAATTGGTGTTCAATGTCAATTTTTAATTTCATTTTATTCAACTTAGATAAAATTGTATAAAATGAATAATTGTTGATGACATTGCATATACCTTTGTTTTAAAATAAAAATCTCAACGGTTCTAAGTTTAAACATGAGCAAATCAACAGAATCTGATTTCATCTGATTATAAAATATTTTCATACATAAATTTTAACTGATTTATTAAGTATACCAGTTTGTTTTGTTTTTTTAATAAAAAGAATAGTACAGCTGTATGAAAAAAAAAAAAAAAAATTTTCACCGAAAAGGGTTTTTAGGAGTCTTTTCTTTTTTTACAATTTGACAAACTCAAAATATATTTTTTATTACAAGTGCGACATAAGGTTAATTTTGAAATTTTCAAAAAATCTACCAGCTTTTTCTCCTTTCTTTAATACATAGAGACGTGAAAAAGGTAACATTTTTAATTTTAACTTTTTAAATAAATCATTTTTAGGAGAAATTGATCAGAAAATCAAAGAGATGTTAAAGTAAAAATATATTCTGATTGTAAACCAAAATAATCAGATGTTTTCTTGAAAAGACGATAAATGTTAAGAGTTTTTAATTTCCGTAAGATCAAAAACATTAATTGGATGTTTTCGCAGCTCTCGAATGAAAAGAAAATTTCATTCAATATTTAAGATTTAAACAAATCAAAATATATAGTAACTAATGTACTAAATAAAGTGTTGTTTGTTTTTTTTTCTTCTTTTTATTTCAGATACAGTTCAGATTCTAAGATAAAAATTAAAAAGAATACGCAGTTAATTTTAAGGACATTAATCTAACTATTTCAACAAAATTCACAGAAAACTATTAGCCCCCTACAAAAAAAAATATAGAAAGGAAACATTTAAAACTAAAGGAAATGCACTTTAATATTCACCTCCCCACGAGGTCAAAATGTGACATACGGTCAAGTTTAATGTGGGGGAGGTATGCACACGTGCATGTGGGTGAAGAGTAAAAAATAACATACTTCCCCACGCCCCGCACTTGCCGTATGGCATACCTCAGACATCAGGGAATGTTTGGACTCTTAGTGCAATAGCGAGAGGCAGTCTGAGAAAATGGATCCCCAGGAACTAGACATTTAAAAGAGGAAGTATAGATATGTCAAAAGAGAAATATGGTATTTAACTGACTTCCCACCAAGTCAGAATGCGACACAAGGTCACTTTATAGTGAGGAACCACGCACAAATTGAGACATGCGCAGTTGATCAAAAAATGCTTGGCTCCGTCGGCATTTCCCTTTTAGGGCGCCTCAGGCGCAGAGCAATAAAGTCAACCTTGCAAAGTAGGTATACTCTGGGGGGGGGGGGTCCGTGAGACCAAGAGTTCAATTTTTCACTGGCCCGGCGCAAATATCAAAAAAGAAATTATGATATTATTATCAAACTATTGTTTTATTTTTTAATCTGCATGTTGTTACTATTTTCATCCTTTCAGTTTTTAAGTTTAGAGTTTAATTTTTATTAATCATTATCAGTACACCCAACTCCCGGACAGACTAAGACAGCTTGTTCTGTTTTGTTTCGTTAATTCACAAACCCAAATAAAACTTCTCGCTCAACAAATGTAGTCCCAGTCAGTGCATATACCAACCAACTCCCACAAAGAAATATTTGACAGCATAAATTTTGACATTAAAATTCGCTTGGTTAAATGAATAGCAAACAAACACACCCACATATATATATATATATATATATCTCAGTTTGGGAGTTAGTATCAGTGTCACACAAGAAAAGGTTATTGAGGGTGGGGGTAAAAACAAAAATGATTAGAAATAAATTGTTTACCAATTAATTATAATAGTAAATGTATCACTTAATAATGGTTATATTAGAAGCAAAAACAATCAAATATCTAGTTCCAGAGTATCGTCCCTCAGACTGTACCTCCCCAATTGCACCCCAAAGAGTAAAGAGTCTGGATCAATCCTTGATGAAGCGAAAGTACGGGACAATTTTTGTCTCGTAATAGAGTGTCAAGGTCCTCACATATCTCTCGACCTCGTATCACATTTTGTTGTGTGGAGACATACATTACCATTAAAATGTCCCGTGTTTTTTTAACAATTTCAAACAAACAAACCAAATCAATTATTCAAAGAATACTTGATTGAAATAATTTGACTGAATGTAAACGTACCATTAAATCTCAACCGTTTTAATTTGAAATTAATCGTGAAAAATTATTTCAGAAAATCTTTTTTCGCCAGCAGAATTATGTAAAATGATTTATTCAAGACGTGTGGGTGGTGGAGTGTTTAAATCGAAAAATCGTAAATTAAGAAGACTTAATAGGGGAAAAAATTTAATCAGTTTGCGGTTTCCATTCCGTCAGAGAGAAACTTTTCAGAACTCCAGAGACGAAAATTTTGGAGTAAATACTACAACAATCACAAACATTTTTCATCAGCTTTTGAGAGAAAAAAAAAAAACTGTTTTGAATTTGGCTTGAAAATAGAAAGGTTAAAATGTATCCTCAATACAAGTGCACCATTAAATTCAACAATTAAATTCCACCCTATTTTTTTAAATCTTTTTAAAACAATGTACAAAACTAAAACATTAAGATTACGGACAAAATTGAAATTTAAACCCAACTACATATATGTGATACCATAAAATGTCGTTCACGAAAAATTTGTGATAAATTTTTAATTGATTTAAAAATATCATTCACCTGTTGTAATTCAAATGTCCAAGAAACCTAAGAGCAGGTAAAAAAAATAACAAGCTACATCTGAATAAATGAAAACAAAACATTATGAATGAACCTATACGTCGTAAAAATAAAAAATTTTTAAAAGAATCAAAGCTGATAAAAAACGTTTATGATTAAATAAATTTATTTCTTGTTTATTAAAAAGAAAAAAAAAACACTGAAATGAACAAAAATGTCAACAAATGCTTAAAAAATAAAATTTCCTCCCAAACGAATAATGAATTTAAATTTATTATGACTGTGTAGTGTTAATCTTTTTATTATTATCTTAAAAGTAATTTAAGAAAAAAAAAAAAAAAACTAGGAAGAAATGAATTACAAATTCTTTTGAAGAATTTTACTAGTGTTGGTTAACCTCGTAGAATTCCGAATACGAAAAATAAATTTTCTGAGGTTTTTGTTCTAAGGAATCAGTTTAGATTTATTTATACAAAGATTTTATAGTCATATGAAATCAAATTGTGTTTATTTGCTTATATTTTTAAACTTAAAACCGTTTACATTTTGGTTTAAAAAACGAAGATATGTAAAATACCATAAAACATTCTTCTTCAGATTTTAAGATATTTATTAAACTTCTTTTTTTTAATTTTCAAAATTTCCATCCGAAAAAAAACAGCAATGAATGAATAGAGTATCTTCTCTACTTAATTGTTCATCTTTTTTTAATCTAATTTTCGGCGCCACGAGGAACGGGATCTTTGATATAAAAATTTAATTTCAGACAAAATCAACACCTTCTCTCGCTTACGTCTTTATTCTATTTTATTATTCATTTATTTTGCAATATTTCACAGACCAGTCTTTTTTCAGGCTACATAAAAACCTAGACACAAAAAAGTAGTCAGAGGGGTGTCTTTATTTAACGTTTAAATAAACAAACGGACGAACCACCCACACTAAAATATCTGACACTTCTGCCGATTGCACTTAAAGAGCGAAGGTTAGAGTCAATCCCTGATGTCTGAGGCGTCCCACAAGTGTCAAGAACTAGGTAAGGTTTAAAGCGGACGACCTAACACGTACGTATGTGGGTTGTCCACTTTAATCCCTACCTTGTGTTAGATTTGATCCCCGTAGGGAGGCAAGTTAAATAAGTAGTTTTAATAATATTGTATAATTTGAGACGTAAGTCACGTGACTAAGCACACCTCAAGTCTCCCACAAATGCCAAGTTTTAAGTAATTTAACTTTTGTAAGATAATTCGGTTTTTTTTTTTTTTGTTTGGTTGGTAAATTTTTACCTTTTAACCCATTGGATTTTAGCAAAGACTAAAAATCAGATTTTTTTTTTCTTCAAAAATACATGTAAACAGCCTGAGAAATATAATGCTTGCTGTATTCGGCAAAAAAAGTAAAATCTGATGGGTTAAAGGGTAAAATTTTACCTATTTTCCTCTAAAAACATACAGAAAAAAAAAACGATATATATATATATATATACATATGATCTTTCGGATATGAAATCAGCTCAAATTTTTAAATTCTCAAAAAGATTCCTTAACAGTAAATCCCGTTAGTAAAAATGAATAAGTAGATAGACTATGTTGTCTTCACTTTGTTTTTGTTTCGTTAAAGAGCAAAAGAGAAACGTTGCAGTAAAGATAAATCTATAAAACCCTTTTTAATCCTAATTAATTAATTGGATATTCATCCCCCCCCCAAAAAAAAATATACGTTTCATAATGTTGTTGTTGGGGTGGGGACACCTTTATCCCCATCTCTCATCGCTGTAAAACTTGTTTAAAAAAAAAAAAAAAATACATTGGATATCAAAGTAAAGGTTTCCAGGAATTTCGTTTATATATTTAAGTTTTTTTTAAAAAAAAATATTTGTCCAAAAGTCAGATACAAAAAAAAGGTTAAACAAAATCGACCATTCATTTTTTTACAAAATGATTAGGAAAATAAGAGGGAAATAAAGAGATTATTTTGAAACTTACCTTGATGACAAATGTGAGTAATTTCCTCCATCCTGGAGTCGGACTTTAGCAAACAAAATTCCACTGACAAATGGCACAGAAGAAAGTTCGTCAAGTTTAAAATTCACATTGAATTTATAACGTTTCTTTTTACTCATGAAAGACACCATGTCGGTAAATGACCGACCTTGTCTTTATTTTTTAAGGGTTGGTTTCCTATTCACTAATATTTTCTTAATGAAAAAATATATTCCAAAAACTGTTTAGATATTTGAAGAAAATAGGTATCTTTAGTTCAAACGTGGCTAGTAAATCTTATTTAAAATAAGAAAACGATAATTGATAAAAGAAAGTAGACTGATGACTGTCCACACCAATAAAATAAACCCTAGGCCCTTAAGATCTAGGGGTTTGTCTTATTTGATGGGTCGGGGTATATGTATATTTTTTTCTCCCCACCTTAGTGGACAAAGCAACCCAGAGGATAAGACATTTCTAGGTGGGTCTGGTTTTCTTGGCTGAGGACGACAGTTGTTGCTGGATGATATTGGTAAGAAGAAGAAGAAGAAGAATCGTGATGACAATAACAACCTTCTTTGGTGGTTGTGGAATGCAAATAATGTTTGGTGGATAGAAACAGAAGAAAACCACAGGACCGTAATGATTTCGTCACGAGAAATTCCATTGCAGAGACAGTGACAAAAGAAAAAAAAAAAAAACAAGAAAATAAAATGGATAGAGATGCCTTAAGTCCAGATTAAAAATAGAAAACGTAGAGGTGGTACAAATATTAATATAGATTTAATATTGAATTAAAAAAAGACACTAAAAAATCATATGTGGACTTAATGGTTTTAGTTTTATAGTTGGTGATAGCGTTTTAATTTATTTTTTTCAAGAATAAATAAACGAAATTAAAATTAAATTGTGCAAGATAAGCAAATGAGGACGGTATTTAAATTTTAAAATAAATTCATTATTAATAATCCTTATTAAGCTATACGTTACATTTTCAACTTGTCTTATCCTTTTTCTAGATTCATTGATTATTGGCGAATTACCTGTGCCACACAGCAAACACAATCTGTGTAAATCCTTTTTATTAATTCCACTGTTGACGTCGCAATAGTCATAACAAGATTTTCTGTTTTTTTTGTTTTTCTTACACCAATAACAATTGACAAACAATGGAGTCAGATTTGTCGATTATCATCCAATAATTCTTCAAGAACAGAAGTGACACATTCGATTGTAAAAATGAATCTATTCTTTTTTTTTTTTTAAAAAAAAAAAAGAAAGACTTTCACTTAAAATGTGTAGGTGTTGTTTATAGATACAAAAACATGTCAAACATAATTAATAATAAAACTAACAGGTGTTCTCTCTCTCTCTCTCTGCATATGTTTTAAAATATTTCGAAAATAAATTCAGGAAAAAAAAAAAAAAAAAGATTGTAACCCTAAACTATTAACTTGTCATATTTTAAAATTATTTAAAAAAAAAAAAAAAAATATTTAATGCATATTTTTTTTACGGAAGAAAAAAAAAGCACATTACTTCTGTTTTTACTAGCCTACCTGGGAATTGTTTAATTATGCAGGTAAAATAAGATAAAAATAAATAAATTCTTTTGTGAGTGTATGTAAATAAATGTCTTATCTTTTTTTTAAAGACGCCTTTTTTCTGCTTTTTGACAACTAATGTTTCCGTTTGTTTAGTACTATTAAATTAATTCAGGATTTTTTAGTACTCACTCAGCAGGTAGATATATCCCAATTGTTTTTGTTTCTTTTTAAATCTACCCGATTGTCCGCATAAAAAAAAAAAACAGGTAGATTAGATTTACTATTTTTTCAATCGACAAAAAAAACAACTGTTAGTTGTAATGACTCTCTATGTTTTGACTGTAACAAGAAGCAAATATACTTTTTCTTTCTTTCTTTCTTTATTGCTTCTACTAATAAAACGATTCTTGTGTTTTTAAAAAAGCGATGAGAATGTCTGGTTTTCCTCGAAGATTAATGTAAATATGTCCAGTGATCCTTCGTATTCCTCACCATAAATAGCATCATTGGTTGTTTTATTAAAGACCAGGACCTATGTCAATCTGTAAAGCCGACACAATAATATACACACATAATCCTTTTAGTCGTTTTTTTTTTGTTGTTGTTGTTGTGGTTATTGGGGGGGGGGTCTTGACGCACACATGTGTGTGTGTGTGTGTGTGTGCGCGTATATCAATTGCTGCTGCTGCTGCTGCTAAGTCCCGTTCTCCTGAGTTTTGTTCACTCAGCAACAATAATTCACCTTCCCCCTCTTCTTCTGCCTCCACTTCATTCACACAAAGTACAAACTTTAAGACAAAATAAACCAGTATTTAAAACAAAAAATGGAGAGCCAAACACCAACTAACAGAAAAATCAGCAATATATAAATCAAAAAGTTATTTTTTTTATTTTAGTTATTATATTATGTGCCTAACAAAAATTAGGAACACTACAGTACTTTAACTTCTCCTCCTCACTGGTTTTTCGTACTTCAATAACTTAAGCGGCCCCTTCTAGACTAGCAAAAAATGAACATACATATTTCTACATAAGTATATCGATCACTATTTTTACTCTAAAAACAGTTACACATTCATTTTTTTTACAGTTTTTTCAATCGGCATATTTTTAAGTCAACTTATTTTATTTTTAGTGATTTCTGCAGACACCCTAAAAAGATTTGACTACGTCTCGAGCGGCAGACCCAATTTTTGCCGGAAGTTTTTGTAGCTCTCCTTACTTTTAAGTTGGGCTTGTTTGAGAATATCCACTACACCCCTTTTCTTACATTTTTCTACGGATGCTCCTAAGTATCACAATTTAATAATGAGCACACAAAAAAAAACTGAATTGTTGAATTTGTGTCACACTTTTTTAAAATGATTTTTTAAACTTTTCTTATATATTTTTCTAATGAAATAAAAAAAATCATAACAGATGAAAATAACACATTCAAAGAATAATACATTTACATTGATTAAAATATTTGATAAGTCATTTTTCCCAAAATGTTTATCCTCAGAAAAAGGAATGAGATTTGATGATAAAATTTCAAATTGAATTTGATGATGTCACCTTTTAAAATCTTTTAATTAAACATTTTTGTTTTAGTTTTGTATTTTTTAAGTGCAAATATGCAATTTTAATTCATGCCTGACACAAGGATACATAATTGGTATCTAATATTTGTACAAAAAAGGCTATCTGTCTTCATATATTTTTACAAAAGTTCTGATTCAGCACACACTCATTCCAATGCATGATATACATTATTTTCAATATATATTTCACATACAAGATTTACTCGTATATTCTTCTCAAACAATAAAGTTGAAAAATGAAAAATACTTTCATTTTATTGAGTGTTCTGATTTTACTTTTTAATGTGATCTCTGAAATGGGAATTCTTCCAAGCTATTGCCATGTCAGTACTACTGAATGATTGCACCATTTGGACTTTAACAAAACACCTGAAGAAAAAATAGATGGGAACTACACAAGAATAGTGCATGCTGTTTTGAACTAATCCAAGAAGCTGTACCTTACAAAACAGCAACTGTCCAGCCACTTACCTCCTATCTTATAAACCATCTAAGTAAAATGAACTAGACATGCTGGGCTATGCTGGAGAAGTAAAGATGAACTTATAAGTGAAGTTCTACAACAAGTATACACTAGTGTTGGCTGACCAGGAAAAACTTACATTCATCAACTCTGTGCAGACATTGGATGCCGTCTAGAGTGATGGCCCATAGGGATGGATGGCGAGATAGTCATGGGAAATCCTGTTGTCAGCAGGTCTTGTTGATGATGATGATGATGATGATGATGATGATGATGATTTCTAAAAATATTCATATAGTATCATCAACTTTGAATATATAACTAAAAGATTCAAGTGTCCTTAAAAGTTTACAACATGGAATTGGCAATCCAAGTTCAATTTTCAGCTTAGACAGTTCACTTGGGAAAAGCATGAATCCACTCCCCTCTTTCAGCTATGGGTAAATCACAAAAAAAAAGAAAATTGGATTTTGACCTTCAAAACAACCCCCATGAAAACCTACTAGCTACTGAAACCTTAACAACATCACTATTACAATGGGGTTGTGAATGTATGTTCTACAAGGAATAAACACATGTTGCAATTCAAGAAATTTTGAGGCTTCAAATCAATTGAAATATATCAAACTGCTTAAAAAGAAATTCAATCCCACATGACATAAAACACTTATATATACTGCCAAGATTTAACAACTTGAAGTTAAAGGAATTAAGAAAACATTCTTAAGGGGTTCAATAAAAAAAGATGAATTGAAAAAGAAAATTTTATTGAATTCTGACAAAAAAGGATAGTGATACGATAAAAATGAAACTCAGTCAATTAAGAAAAAATATTATTGTCATGTTATAAGAGATCTGTTTGATGTTTCCAACAGCATAAAATCATGAATTATTAACTTTTTATTTACAATTTGCACATTATCCTGTCTTTTCTCTATATAAGTTGTAAAGAAAAAATCAAAGCCATTTCTGTACCCATACACATGTGCACACATGCATATGTGTGTGTGTGTGTGTGTGTGTGTGTGTGTGTGTGCACGCGCGCCAAAGTTGATCCAGTCAAACAAGTATCTATAAGTATTTTTGAAAATATCAGCAACAGGTTCTCTTTCAAACAAGTTTCTTTAAATGAGACTGACCAACAATTTTTTTTTAAATCGCATATTTTATCAGAACTCAGCAGATTGATAATCATCTTTGGAAAGCTGTTCAAAGAAGGTTGTTATAAATGATAAATCTTGATCCACTATATTAGCCTACTGGGTAGAGTGTTCATCAGTGGTCCAGGAGACCTGGGTTCAATCCCAGATCGCATCATACCAAAGACTTTAAAAATGGTACTTGCTACCTCCTTGCTTCACACTCAGCAATATAAGGTATGTATCAAGGGTAAAGTGGAACAATCCAGGAAAAGGAGTAGCGCCCTCCCCTACACCTCTACCTTGGTGTAGTAGCTATTGAAAAGGGAGTCTTCTCGTCTCCCTCGACTACAGTCACCAACTTTTATTTCCTTCATACATATATACAATGGTCATTCAGTAAATAAGGGAAATTTTTTTAAAAAACGCCAAATAATTTTTTTTCTGAATTTGTTTCCATAAATGTAAATTCTACATTGCTTGGAATTGATTTATAGCAAAAATTATTTTGATTTTACAAAAATATTTGTTTTGCAGCTATAAAAAAAGGTAGCAAATCATACTGCTCCAAGCTTGAACAGTGGTCTGTCATCAAATTTTTGGTGGCTGAGAAGTGTAAACAAAGTAAGATTTACAGAAGAATATGTCATGTGCACAAAGAAGCATTTTTAGTCAAAAAATATTTTACAAATAGGCTAAACAAGGGTTTGCAACTATGAACCTGAGTTAAAAATGTAGTCCATGAAGTGGAAACACTCTGACTTTCTGGTAAAAAAGTGTCAGACACAGTGCTCTGCAAAGAAGGTAATACTGATAGTCTTCTGGAATATGAAAGGCCCTATCACTATTGATTTTCTTTGAAAAAGATGCTATTGTAAACAATGCTTCTTATAGCCTACTCATTCGGCAAAATTCACCTTATATATTAAATGACCCTCATATATATGAGTGTGTTTGTGTGTGTCTCTGTGTGTGTATAAATAATGTTTGCTATATGTATAAATAAAGAATGCTCAATATCAGAGATAAACCCTATGTAAATAAGGGTAGTTCAGATACAGAGTTAATGGTACTTGGTGACTGTTAATTTCTCACCAATGGATATCTGCCTGTTAGGCTGTTGGTCTGAAGATTACTATGGTGAGAAACTGACAGTCATCAAGCACCATTGATTCTACGTCTATGTTAACCTAAGTTGGTTGGTTCGGTTTTATGGAATATCAACCCTTGTTGCTTATTTAATGCCACATCCTATTTATACAAATATATATAGAATATATGATTTGTAAACAAATAGTTTGTTGGTAACATTCTCAACAAGCCAGAGCTCATTTAATGGCTCACAATTCAATGGTTTCGAGTATTACTATCTAATATGAATAATTCTATTTATTATTAATTTGTTTGCACACAGTTAAATGGTTTCAAGTATTGCTATTTAACACTCATATTTCTATTCAACATTACTTATTTATTTGCTTGTGATTAAATGGTTTCAAGTATTGCTATGTAACACTAACAATTCAATTTAACATCAGTTATTTGTACACAGTTAAATGGTTAAGTAGTTCTGTTTAACTCATTGATAGGACCCTAACTGGTACTATCACTCCAGCTCAGAATCGACTTGGGAATAATGACCATGAAGGTGTACTCCACATTCCCCAAAGCTCCAGCATTATTGAAGCCTCACCATCTGATGGTTTAGTGTCATATCCAGGACACTTGTTGGGAGGGGGTTCTTACTTCTCTACAGAGATGTAGTTGGTGTATTCTACATCTCCAGCCAATTGGGCTTTATGTTATTCTAATTTATATATATATATATATATATATATATATTCATGTATGCATGTGCATATATATATATATATATATATATATATATCAAATTAAGAAAAAATCTACACCCACTGTCTTTGGACGCTGACTGGAAATTACTGATATATATATATATATATATATATATATATATATATATATATATATATATGTGTGTGTGTGTGTGTGTGTGTGTGTGACAAATCATATATGAAATACATCTGCAAGAGTTGATTAGTAAGTTCATATGTGGTTATTACTTACTTTTGAATTGAAATTTTTGCAATATAATTTTTGAACTATGTGATTGATATTAACCATTGAAATAATTGGATTGACAAAGAAGGAGATCATGGTGAAAAATATTTATGGCATAAAATAAATGCTTTTTTATCATTAGGCCCTGGATTTATCAATCAGCCTCTGTATGTGAGCATACATTAATATTTAGGGAATAGATAAATAAATAAAGATAAAATTAAATTAGAAATAATTATTAGAAATATTCAGAAACGCCCAGAAGCCCCTGACAGGAAGAGGGGTGATGCATGCTCAAAGAAAAGGAACCGTCCTGACAAAAGAAAGAATCCCACTCTTTCAGCAGTGACTAGCAGAGTGACAACACCTAAATTTTTCTTGCTAGTGGTGGAACGCACCATGCGTCCGTCTCTAGACAACGCATCGGGTAACCTTTCCACTAGTAGCAGTCGCCTCTTTTACTAACAACCCACGACTAAAAATACCAAATAATGAATTTATCAGAATCACAATTAAGACACCATATAACGGACTTAATGACAACAACTAAAAACACTGGATTTAGATGTATCACCCAAAAACGTCTAACACTTAATGCTTTAAATAACAAATTTGGACATATATATCCAAGAATGACAAACACATTTTAACACCTTGACTGGGAAAACCAACCGTTTCCTTTGTATTCAGGAATAATTTCCTCACCCATTGAATGATTGTTGAACCCAGAAATAAAGGCAAAATATAAGAGATATCTTCATCTCATATCTTTTACTATCTTCTTCTTTCATGTAATTCCTTTACAGCCTTCTTATCCAAGAAGTTAAACCAGCAAGATAACATGGGGTAAGAATACAACAACCCAGAATGGAGTCAGATAGCAAACAATATCATAAATTACCTTTGAAACCCTATAAATACATTTACTTAAGTAAATACATTGGACCATAGGTAATCATTAAATTCATCAAAGCTTCCAAAATCACTAGGGTTTCTGCAAATGATAATAGTCAACTAGGAAAGCCTGCCTCTACCACTTGCTTTCTTTTATATTTATGTTTCAAAGTTTGGAATGTAGTAGTAGGATTCACTTGGCCTTATTTGTTGAGATAGTGGACAAAATTTAGTTATTCTCTAGCTGACCAAGCGAGAGAAGTAAGGAAACAAATGAAAGAAGAAATAGAAAAAGGTGGTTGAACAATATGGTCCTATTAACACAAATAAAAGTTGAAAATAAATTCTCTGCAGCAATAACAAAATGGAAATTTATAATCTGAGAGAAAATGGATCTGGCATTAAACCAGAAAGAAAAGTTCATTGTCTATAAGTATATATGAATGAGAATGTCTTTGCAATGGAAAAGTTTCATCGAAAGAAAATCTTGTATGTGAGCACATGGTTTGTTTTATAAATTGAATTACCATGACCAGAAAATCTGCCAAACACCTGCGCACGATATACGGGAATACTGGACAGCTGTTTTGACCTTATTAGGTCTCATCAGCAGTGTCTGCCATAATCTCTATCACTGGAGATCGAACCAGCAACCACAGTTGTAGACTTTTGGCACTGCAATCTGTGGTCACTGGTTTGATCTCTAATGGTGGAGATTACGGTATACACTGCTGATGAGACCTAATAAGGTCGAAACAGCTGTCCAGTGTTCCTGTATATCGTGTGTAGGTGTTCGGCGGGTTTTTTGGTCATGGTAATTCAATTCACAATATTAATTCCTCTACTTAAAAAATAAAAATATGTACATGGTATGTTTTGTTGGCAATATTATGGAGTTGCTCAATTTGTTCTGTCATGTAGCCAGTCTATAAGTGAATGAGTGCTGGTTTTCTTGTCTGTGTTATTGACCTGTTATCTACACTGATTCATGAGTATTTTTCTGTTAGGCTAGTTGATGACTTTTTTTTTTATTAACATTAGTTGGAACATTTTTGGAATAATGGGATTCATTTACAACAACATCTACATGGGTTTGCTTTTTGCTCCAAAAACTAGCACCTTCATATATGTAATTTTTTTTTCAGTTTTTAAACTTGATACAAGATATTTTAATTTATCTTATTTATTTATTTCCTTAAACAGGAGGATATATATATATATATATATATATATATATATCTGTGTGTCTGTGAGTCTGGATGTATATATATATATATATATATATATATATGCTGATGCTAGCTGATTTCATTTGTTCTGTGATCTGGACAGACTATTATTATGATTATTAGAGTTTTTCACATCAGCATTAGCTGATGGTCTTTCACTGGAGTTTGAGTGACAGCAAGTCTCCTCAAGTCTCCAGGAATCTTCTCAGTATTCTGGCCATTCTCAATAATGCTGGAGTTTGGATGGTCTCCACTCGTCAGTGAACTTCCAAGTCCTCCAGTCCCTTTAGTAATCCTTTAGTTACTGTACCAAAAGTACCAATTACAATTGGTATAATTGTCACCTGCATGTTCCACAATTTTTTCAATTCTCTAGCAAGGTCGAGTCAGTTTTATTCTGTGGTCAGCGGAACAGCAAAGTCGACAATTTTGCAATTTCTCTTTTTTTTTGTTGATTATTATCAGGGCTGGTCTTCTGGTCGAGATTCAGTGATCCATGTGTATGTCAAAGTCCCATAGGAGTTTATGTATGTTATTTTCTAGGACAGGTGCTGCATTGTGCATATACCATTTATTGGTATGGTCTAAATTAAATTTCTTGTACATCGTGTATCACCTTGCCGACCCAATCGTGTCTAGTCTTATATTTCTTCTGATCAAAAGTATTTTCATTTTTTATAAAACTTAACTTCAGAATTTATTTCATGAGGATTTAAAAAAACTATCCATGATTCAATTATTATTATTATTATTATTATTATTTTCTTGTACAGATCTAAAGACTATCTTTGAACTCACTATATTATTTATATTATTATTAGTTATATATCATATACCAGCTCATTGGCCTTGTGGGTAGAGTGTTCGTCAATGGTCTGGGAGACCTGGGTTCAATACCAGGTAGTGTCATACCAAAGACTTTAAAAATGGTACTTGATACCTCCTTGCTTAACACTCAACAATATAAAGTAAGTATCAAGGGTAAAGTGGAGGAATTCATGGAAAGGAGTAGCACCCTTCCTTACACCTCGGTGTTGTAGCTATTAAAAAGGGAGCCTTCTGGTCACTCTCGACTACGGTTGCCAACTTTACAACTTATATGTCATATCATTATCAATACCATTCAACTGTACTTTTTTGTTTTAATTATGGACTTGGCAGTTTTTGGCAGGATTTTAAACTGGGCTTCTGAACTACTGAAACTCCTCATAGAAATGTTTTAAGCATTTTAAGAATTGTAACTTGTCCCTTGAAATAAAATACAGAAGTTAAGAAATTTTGTTTATTCATACTTAAAAAAGCGTGTTCAAAGAGAGCAACACTTGAAAACTTTCAGAACATCAAAGATCATCAAAAGATACAATATGTAGTGCATTGGATAAAGTTCAAAGAGCATACAGGAGTTTTCAAAAGGTTCTCCCATCAACTCTCACTTGATTAAAAAGGAAAACTATCTTGAATATGTCTTTATTTGGAATCCTTTTGAGATGAGGCTTCTTAATCTGAGAATTAAAATCCGCAAAAAGTCCACAATAAAAATTTTAAAAAATAAAAATTAATTCTCATATCTTGAATGTGTCCCAATATGTACCTTGTATGAATTTTTTAACTTGTTTCATGGCATATTAAAAATTTGATATTTTAATATTTTGTATGAGAAGATTTCATTTTATAAAAAATACTTATATCTAAGGTCGGTAGGTTGTCTTCTTTAGTTGACTCCACTCTCTAAAGGCCATTTATGACACATTTAATTAGTTGATACACCTTCCAAACCAACCGAACACTGGCTTACATATATTAATGCCAGATAACTAAATATATGTCCAGCTGTCTTTTCAACCAAACCCAAGAACTAAATAGACGTTAAAATTGTTTCTGCTCCAATTCCAGCAGTGAAAGGTGGTGAGTCATATAAAGTGCGTTAAACTTTAAAATATACAACAACTGCACAAGAACTTTAGTTAGTAGACTACTATATATTTATATTTGTATGATGTAGCATAGCTGCAAACAGAACAATTTGTTTGTAACTGTAATATAATAATCTAAAACTTCCAAGTTGTACATTTTCTTTTTTTTTTTTTTGTGGAGATCATGGTATACACTGCTGGTGAGAGCTAATAAGGTCGAAACAGCTGTCCAGTGTTTCCATATATCATACGTAAATGTTTGCCAGATTTCCTAGTCATCATAATTCAATTCACAATTCCAAGCTGTGTTCATGTTTTTTTCATTAGTTATCAACTTTATCACCATATTTGCAGGCTAATCTCAGTGTAATTTTAAATTTATTTCTATATTATAGTATATTAATTTCGCCAAATATTTTCTAGTTATTTAGTTTCATCTGTTATACAGTCATATCAGTGAAACACTAAATGAAGAACCGACAGCATTTCTGTGCAGGGGTAAGTCTCCCCTCTCCACTGACAGGCCACCATGATATGACATTAAACCATCAGATGGTGTGGCTCCAGTTCTGAAGTTTTGGGTAATGTGGAGTACACCTTCACTGCCTTTACTCTCTGGTCCACTTTATTCTAGAGTGGTAGTGTAGTGGATAGAAAAAGAAAATTAAAATTAAATTAAAAATAAATATAAAAAAATGCAGAAACTCCCAGAAGCCCCTGACAAAAAAAAGGAGCGACACATGCGCAAAAAGGAACCCTCTCACCAAAAGAAAGAAACCCGTTCTCTTTCAGCAATGACCAGCAGAGTGACAACACCTAAATCTTTCTTGCCAGTGGTGGAAGGCACTGTGCGTCTGTCTTTAGACGACAGATTTGCTAACCTTTCTACTAGTAGCAGCCATCTTTTACTAACAACCCACAACTAAAAATACCAAATAATGGACCCATCAAAATCACAACTAACACACCATATAACAGACTTAACATCATTTATGGAGGTGCCTATGGTGTAATGGTTATCATCGCAGGAAGTGGACACGGTGACACGGGTTCAAATCCTGGACGAGGTTGATTGCATTTCACATTACACTTTGGGAAAGGTATGAATCTGATTATTCTCACTCCAGCTATGGATAAATAGTAGGGCAGACTGGGTTCTTCAGCCTTGGTGAGGCAACTAATCTAGGAGAAGGAAAACTCAGAATTCAAACCTTTTAAACTCTGCTTAAAAATTGACCTTGTGTTATATCCTGCCCAAGTGGAGGGGTTGGGTAAATATGTATAACAGACTTAACATCTACAACTGAACACACCAGATTTAGACATATCTCCCAAAAGCATCTAATACATTGTTAAAGCCTTATATACCAAGTTTGGAAATATATACCCAAGAACAACTAACACATTTTAACATCTTGACTGGGAGATTCAACCTTTTCATTTGTATTCAGGAATAATTTCCTCACCCACTGAATGGTTGTTGAACCCAGCAATCAAGTCAAAATATAAAAGATATCTTGACCTCCTATCTTTATTTCCTGTCTTCTTTCATATAATTCCTTTATCATATTTAACAACCCCTCCACTCGGGCAGGATATAACACAAGGTCAACTTTTAAGCGGAGTTTAACAGGTTTAAATTCAGAGTTTTCATTCTCCTAGACTAGTTGCCTCACCAAGGCTGAAGATCCTAGTCTACCCTACTATTTACCCATAGCTGGAGGGAAAAATAATTGGATTTATACCTTTCCCAAGGGTATTAGTGCTATGTGAAATGCAATCAGTCTCGTCTAGGATTTGAACTGGTGTCGCTGAGTCCATTTCCTATGACGATAACAATTACACCACAGGCACCTCCTCATATAATTCCTTTATAGCCTTCATATCCAAGAAGTTAAACAAGCAAAATAACATAGGATAAGAATAGAGTAACCCAAAACAGAGTCAGATAGCAAACAACAACAAAAATTACCATGAAGCCCCTGAGTAGTACCAGTCAGTACCATCTATGGGTCAAATAGAAGTGTTTCATCAATTACTTGAAACTATTTCATTGTTGCAAACAGAACTATAACTGTTAGATAGCACTACTTGAAACTATACAACTGTGTCTAAACAAATGAGCTCTGGATCATTTAAAAAATAATGTGTTGTGATGCTGACAAAAGAAAGACATGGGGAACGCAAAAAGGTTGATAGAAAAACATATATATTAAAGTAACAGAAACAAGATACAATTAAACCTGGTGAAACAGTAGCTTGTTGATAGGAAGCTGAGAGTCCAGTGGGGTAGTGACTATCCGTCAACAACGCAGATGGTATCACGCATGATTGTGTCACACTGATTTGGTAAACTCTAACACTCTCGCTGACATGTATTTATGAAGGAGAGTGAATCCATTATGTAGGGAGTACAATGTAATGTTACCAAAAACACTATTCACATGACAATCATAATATATGTATAAACAGGATCTGGTATTGAATAACCATCAACAGTTGATATGTCATTAAACCAAATAACATCATCTAACCTGAAGCTAATCTATATTATAAGTCTGCTTGTGTTTGGCCAATTCTTTTGTTTGTACATTATGCTCATCCAATACTCTCCCCACAGCCTAGTGGAATATTCTTCCACTCTCCTTCTCAATCAATTGGGATCTTCTTCTGCACAGATGTTGCTTCTTCAGATCAAACACTGTATTGATACTTTTAATTTTGAATTTTTGACCAAGCCCGTAACTTCAAAAGAAGGCTAGTTGCTAGCTGTTCAACGAAAGATACATATATTCTAAGCCAGGATGGAACAGGAGCTGTGAGAAGAAATAATTGCTCGAGAAAGATGACATTAATAGAGACATGAGAAAATGAATGAGGAACAGAGGAATATCGTCTTAATGCAAGCTAAAATTAGACCAGAGGAAAGAAGAGATAATATGCAATAAGAGGAACATGATGTTCTTCTTGTGGTATATTAGAGCATTATTTGTTGCATTTGAGCATGATAGACTTAAGTTGCAAAAAAGAGATCACATGCATGAGAATAAACAGGTATATTATCTCGAGCAGCAGAGAGAAGCACATAGACTTAGAATAGAAAACATGAATACTGAAGAATGGCACAATTTCAAACAAAATAGAAGGCATAATGAGAAATGGTCCATCAATCTATTTTCTGTCCCATGGAATATCCACAGGTTCTGCGAGTTAGAAATAATTTTGCTAGTTTCTGAATTATCCCTATTCTGCAGCAGATATCCCAGAAGCATACTTGCTAATCTTATTCCCAGGTAATGAACCAGATAATTTTACTAGTATAAATATTCAAGCAAGAAAAAAAAGTAATCAAATGATTAATTAATTGGTTGATTGATTTTAACAGCATATCAACTCATCTTGGGTTATTTTATGCTTAGGGGTTAGGGAATTTATTCAGTGTACATTTATATTTATATTTTCATGTAGATTTTTGCCCATAGATATATATTATCAAGTATGCCTATCTACTACAAATAATTTGCACACTGTTGTCTGAAGAGGATTCCCTGTGGAATCCCTGGCTAAAGTGCTGGACTGCAATATTGTAATGAGTTCAAACTCTAGTTGTATTATGTTCACTTTCGGAATAATACCCTTATCCCTCAGAGCTACAAATTAAATAGTATCATTAAAGTTCTTCTACATGGATGGCACTGGTATTAAATAACCTATGAAGGATGATATACCATTAAAAGAAAGAAATAGTTTTATGGTTTCTAGTATTCCTATCTTATGCTAATAATTATATGGTGTCAAGTAATTATTTTTATTAAATAATAATTTGTTTGCACAGAGTTATAAGGTTTCAAGTAATTATTTTTATTGAATAATAATCATTTGTTTGCACAGAGTTATATGGTTTCAAGTAATTATTTTTATTGAATAATAGTCATTTGTTTACACAGAGTTATAAGGTTTCAAGTAATTATTTTTATTGAATAATAATCATTTGTTTGCACAGAGTTATATGGTTTCAAGTAATTATTTTTATTGAATAATAATCATTTGTTTGCACAGAGTTATATGGTTTCAAGTAATTATTTTTATTGAATAATAATCATTTGTTTGCACAGAGTTATATGGTTTCAAGTAATTATTTTTATTGAATAATAATCATTTGTTTGCACAGAGTTATATGGTTTCAAGTAATTATTTTTATTGAATAATAATCATTTGTTTGCACAGAGTTATATGGTTTCAAGTAATTATTTTTATTGAATAATAATCATTTGTTTGCACAGAGTTATATGGTTTCAAGTAATTATTTTTATTGAATAATAATCATTTGTTTGCACAGAGTTATATGGTTTCAAGTAATTATTTTTATTGAATAATAATCATTTGTTTGCACTGAGTTATATGGTTTCAAGTAATTATTTTTATTGAATAATAATCATTTGTTTGCACTGAGTTATATGGTTTCAAGTTATTTATAATAATCCTTAATAAACAATTATACCTTCAAGTAACTCTTCTTAATGCAAATGATTTACAATTATGCAATACCACGTGTTCTTATCAAATACAAATGATTTTTAAACAGATCTATTTGACCCAGAGATGGAACCCTAACAAGTGGTACCATTTTGGATAAAGGTAAATCTGGAACTAATGGTAATGAAGGGATACTCTCTACTCCCCTGGTTAACCAGAAGTGGAACCTCACCATCAGATGCATTTAGTATCATAGTTAGAAAACACCTTTTTTGAGAGTGTCTTAATCCTCTGCAGGGGATACAATCAGCATATTCTAAGCCCTGCTGACAGCTACAAAGATAAGCAAAATAGCAGCTCATAAGATTGTAACCAATCACAAGATTATTGAAAGCTCAAATGCAAATATCTTAGATTTCTCTTCATAGTGGACTATAAGTTTCAAGCACACTTGATTATCACTATACATTTCAATGTTTACAGAGAAGATTTAGCTGTTCTCACTGATAAACAATGTTATTATAATCAGTTTGTGAACGAGGTTTAGAATATACTGACTGTATCCTGGCAGAGGAGTCAGACCCCTCCAAATAGGGATGTTCTGTGTATGATACAGAACTGGATCTAGTAGTAAGGCTCCAGTTGGCACTATGGGTCAAATAGATCTGCTTTCAAATTGTTTGCATTAGATAGGAATACCTGATATCATTTAACTGTGTGCAAAAAACTTAAGAAACCACACAAAAAAAGGAAATGGAAACTTACAGTGTATACAATTCTCTAACTTTTAGGCATGATATATCACTAGATGAGTCAACATAATATTATAATCAATTGATCCTCAATCATAAAGTTGATCAAATGGTCCATATTGATTACAATGGACAAAGAAGAATAATCAATTGAAATTCGCTCCATCTGATTATTACATTTTGATATCTTGACAACATTTACTTGATAGGAAATGGTGCACCAGTCATGAAAAGGTTAAAAAAAGATCTTTTTATCTTGAAGCCATGGAATTGTATACCTATGACATTAATAACTTGTATACTTGATGGGATTTTCCCATAAAAATGAAGACACATCTTGATTCAAATTTTAATTGGTCAATGAATATAAGTCAATTATATCTCGGCAAAATGCATCAGGTTTTAAGCACACTTGATCATCTTTATACATTCTTACAGTTAACAAGTTGAATTAATTATTTAGATTTAGAATTAATTAAATTTTGTAAACCTGATTAATCACTTGGGATTGGTTGGTGAGATATCTTAAAAGAAATGTCTATTGTCCAGGTATCATTGATGAGATATCTAAAATATAAGTTCTTTGTCCTAGATGTTCTTATTCAGGAGTAAATCAGATCATAATAAAAAATAATTCATTGATAATGATAAAGGCAATTAAAGCAATAATCATGTTGGAGTGACTGTCAAGATATTGATATGACATCACACTAACACATTCAAAGCCAATAAGATTATTTTTGTGTGATGAATATATACTAATTACAGCTTTTATGGATCATAGATAACAAGTATTATATGAATTGTAAAAATTAAATAAAACAAAGGATAAATTTATCATTACATTTCTGATTTGAATATAGAGCTTAAATTAAACTTATATAGGTATATCTAAGTTTTCACCCTACAAATATAAAGAGCATTTATTCTTTAAAACAAATATTAATTTTAAGCATAATGTCATTGCTTGTCAATGCACTTAATTCAGTGAGGGTTAACAATTACATAATACAATGAAAATTTCATATTGAAATAATCTCAATTAACGATTTGTTTCTTTTGGCAAAATAGTTTATAAAACTATTTTTATGTAAGAAAATTTTACTTATGTGTGTGTGTGTGTATATATACGAGGTGCATACGATAAGTTTCCAGACTTTTTTCGTATGGATTCTTTTATTGATAGTACACACATGAAACTCTAGTCCCCTTCGAAGTAATCTCTTCCAGTTGCAATGCACTTACATTGTTTCAACAACTTCTAGAAGGCCCCATGGAAGTCCTCTTGTGTGAGCGTGTCAATGACCTTTGTCACAGCCTCTTTCATCTCCTCAATTGTCTCATTACGACAGCCCCTGAGCTTAGGGAATAACCAAAAGTCACAGGAAGCAAGGTCTGGACTATAGGAACTGTCTTGAAGCCCATCTTGGTCAAATAGTCTGTGACAAGGATGGAGTTGTTAACTGGTGCATTGTCCTGGTGGAAATGCCACTGACCCAATTTGAAGAGTGCAGGCCTCTTCCCAAGGAATCTCTTCCTGAACTCCCTTAAAACCTCAACAGAGTAACCCTAACCCTAACCCTTTGGCCAATCAACTGTGGTGTATTGACTTCCTTACTCCTGCCACACCTCTCATCATCCCTCACAGACTCCCTGCCTTCCTTGAATCTTTTATGCCCCTCAAAAACTGATGCTCGATTCATGCATGATGGTCAAAAAGCAGTGTGAAACATTCCATACATTTCTGTGGCATTTTTCCAAGTTTAAAACAGAATTTTCCGAGATTGTTTTTTCATCATGACTAGAGAGCCTAGTCTGTCCACCTATTTTACTCATACCTGTGAGGAAAAGAGATGAATTTTTCCAAAAGAAAAACATTTGTGCAAAGTGAATGCTACCTTGGTCAGATTTGGGACATAGCTCACCAATTCCATTTTTTGTGTTGATAACCAATGCATCACCTGCATCTTAATACATAAAAATCTTAGATATATCCTCCCATTCAACAAGATATACTTGTTATATATGTGCATGTGGTTGCAAGAAAAATAAGACTGATGAGAAGATTTAGTTTATTTTGTTTTATTTTGAATAAATAAAATAAACAAGTGGATGAAATATCTGGCTGGCTGACGGGGGGGGGGTCTATTCAATGACAAGCGGTTACTTTAATCTGGTCAGATGGTGTTGTCAGGTAACGCTCTTAGGACGGTCAGTGATTCAACTGGCCTGTGACCTCTGCTTGGCCTATTTATATCTTCTCAACTTCAAACACCAGCTCCAGAAAATACTACTTGTTGAAAAATAGACCTTTTTTTTATAACTGAGAATTTTCTGGGGATTTTGGATAGACTATGCGTGGAGCCTATGCACAGAAGCCATGATTTTCTCAGTTTGACACAGGCCGTTGTTGGGTCAACATCCTGTAGCTGTTATTTTCTTCTACAGTGTCGATGACTGTGGGTCTGTGTTTTGTGTGTTTTAGTAGTTTGGTGTATGAAGAGTTAAGTGGGTAAATCAGAAGAGATTTGATGTATTTTACTATAACATACTGGAATGTGTTTTGTTTTCATTTTGAATAATATCAGATTTGTCTATTGGAGATTTCTTCATTATTTCTGAAGCAAATGTAGATTTTTATGGAGCTAGGTTGTTAGCCTAACACTCATCTTTCCTTGTTTTTCGACTGAACTTGGAACTACTTATGGAATATGTCAAACAGTTGGATTTTTCTAAACCAACATTTTTTCATATTAAGATATATCAAAATTATTTTCGTTTCTTAATCAACTGCATATTTTTTAAAAACTTACATCATGTGATACATATCGTATCAGAGTTCTTTTGAGATATTTTGAGTATTGGTGACTGATTTCTTTTCTACTTTGCATTTTAACCATTCTGCAGTGGTGCATTTGGCAATAAATTTAATGGTGCAAGTGCACTTTTGACCATAAAATAAAAAATGTTGCAAATAAAAAAAATTATTGGAGTTTTACAATCACAATTCTCTGATAAGCTATTGACATGGCTGGGTATATGGTACAATTGTGTTTATAAGAGAGTTTCTTATTCCCTGATACTTCTCAAAATGACTGTTTAACTTGTAGTCGGTGCATGTAATTGTTTAGTGGATATGTTACTCACCAATTTGTAGTGAGTGATTGTGAGTGAGTTCTCGTCCGTATTTTACGGGTATTACTTTCATGTTTAGTTCCACCACAAATACAACACAAATTTTACAAGCACATAAACAAATGGAACATGACAACCATGAACATTAAGAAACAAACAATTTAATAATCATAACAAAATAGGAATAAAAATAATGAGAAATACAGTTATGGCCAGTTGAATGAAAATAGGGTTGTTCACCCGTGTGTGGGTATTTACATGTTAGTAAAGTCTGTCAAATAAATGGGTCCATAGTTGGTGATAGTAAGGAGGATAAAAATTTTGTCTTTACTTACATACATGTGTATGTGTGTGTGTATATGAGTAATGAACCGTAAGTATGGGTCTTTGCTCTCATTAAGTCCGCATGTGTGTTTTCTTATGATTTTGGCGACAACGTGTCACATTGATAAAAGAAGGTCTCATGCCTTTTCCCTTTGAGTTTTATGGCGTGGTTCTCTGCTGTCCGTTCATGACCTCTCATAGTAGAAGGAATGAATGACTGAATAACCTGGTTGATTAAATTCGTTATTTATACTTTTGGGGTTCACTAAAGTGGATCAAAAAATAGTTTTATTGCAGGTCCTAAAATTCAAGCGCATAAACATTTCTTGACCAATCAGATTCGTATATTCACTTATTTGTTTTAGAGCCTAAAAATTTTCTGTTAATTAGTTTCTGATCCAGATTTTCTAGAATGCTCTTATTCTATGTTTTTTGCTGATTGATTGAAAAATATAAAAATGTAACTTCAATGTTAATGCGATTTTGATCCAAAATTTCTAGAATGTTCTTATGTATGTTTTTGGGGTTCATTATTCTAAGGCTAAAAAAATGTGTATTCTATAAACTAAAGTTTTAATAGTATGTATCTTTTAAATATTAGGGATCCGTTATATTGAACAAGATATACTTTCAGAGGGATACATCACACAAGATTCAAAACTTTCAAGTAATATGGACTAAAGTTGCATCTCACCTTCATCCATTAAGTAAACTTGGGTGTCCCAAGTTGCTCTCTACCTCAAAAGTGTTAAAGTATCATGATCAACAACTGACTGTTGTTTATTTCTACATTTTATTTCAAGAAAAAAGTTATCTCCCTTAAAATGACAATTTAATCAATTTTCTTTCTACTTCTCAAATTCTACATTTGGCATTAACGGCTCTGAGTTTTAATTAATTTCTCAAAATTTGTCTCATTTGTGTATTTGCTATTGTAGTATCTAAGACAGAATATTTATTTGAATATATTATTGATAGTAGTTTAACATAAATAAGAATAATATCAATATAATAGTTACAGATAGTCTTTCAGTGTGTATGCAAAATAAAGGTCAGAGTAAAAGTCTTTAAAAAACGAAAATACTTTTAGTACCTCTTAATAATAATAATAGTGTAGCCATGGCATGAATTAAATACAAAAAGACCAATGATATGGTTCCACAAAGTTGGATAATAGAATATAGGATAATAGAATGTCTGAAAATGTAAAAAGTATCTGACAGACATAAACTTCATCACAAAAGCCACGGAAAACAGGAAAGAGAAATAAGCAACTGGAGGACGAACCTTTGCAGAGGTGAAAATCCAAAAAGGCATCTTCCAGACAGATGTACCTTTGCCATTACCATTTGTAATAGCAATGATATTACTCAATTATATTATGGGACCCAAATTTGTAATTTTTAGAAATATGTAAATATATATATTATAATAGTTATTAGCAATAAGAATTGAAAATGAATACAGAAACTTGCTGTCACTTGTTCTCTAGGTAAGGCCACTAGTTTTTAGTGGCATAAAATATCTGATAGCTTGTGTGAAAACTCTTAGAACTAATTAAAGGGCTGTTGGTAAAGAATAAATTATCAGTTGCAGTCTACCATTAAATGGTTCCCATAAATAAACACTCAACCCTTACCCAATAAAATTCTAGGCAATTAGCACCATAGATCAAATAAAACCCTTTAATCCCCTGTCAAAATACTAAGCTTTTTTTTTTTAAAGGATCAACAATTGTCTGAAAGAAATCTTAATTTATTTTTCTGGTAAACATCTAGAAAAACCAAAAGTAAAAAGACAAAGAACTTTGAATGGAAAATATCCTTGCTCAATCTGAATACAAATCCACAGGATTATAATCCACTAAAAGGACTTTCTGAGCTCAAGACAAAATTTCTAAAACAAACTCATTTTAAAACTAAAAAAAAGGATAAACAATTCACCTCTGTCTGGAAACAGTTTCATTGTAAAATAATTGTATACAATTCTTTTTTTACATAAAATTTTATATATCTACAAATACTTTTATTGTTGTTTGTGTGGTTATTTTTATTATTTTGCATGTCTATCAAAGGCCTAATAATTCTCATATTCTAATTTGTCCTTTTTGAATAAATATTGACTTTATTGTATATGAAGGATTGTTAGCAGTGGCGATATATCTATGTTTAAAATAAAAGTATTTCTGCTTTAGAGATACAAAATAAAATTCCAATAACTAAATCATCTACTACAATATACTGAAGAACTGCACAGGAAGTATGTAAATTTACACAATTGCCAGAAAAGATTAATCCCACCCACCATGCCCAGGGATGATATAAAGGAATTAGCCAAAAGTTAAAAAGAACTGGAGAACTTGATACAAACAGCCAATATATAGGAATAGAATTAAGCATTAAAAATGTTTTACGGTGATGATTAAAAGATGGAAAAGATAAACAACAGAAGGAATAGAACTTCCAAATCAGTAAAGTATCAGAATACTTAGAGAAAAAGAAAATTACAAGTACTTTAAGAATATTGGAAGCAGATACCATCAAACAGAGGTGAAAGAAAAAGTAAGAAAAGAGTAGCTCAAAAGAAAAAGAAATCTCAAAATCAAACTCAACAACAGAAATCTCATGAGAGGAATAAACACTTGGGTAGTTCCCTTTATAAGATACTTTAAACCATTCTTAAAATGGACATGGGAATAACTCAGACAAATAGACCAAACAACAAGGAAATTAATGATGATGCACAATGTCTTACACCTGAGAGATGACATAGATTATAGAGTATGTGTCAAGAAAAGGAGGAAGGGAATTTGTACTGCATTGAGGATTGTGTAGATCCCCAAATTCCAAGATTCCAAGATGCCACACTCACATTGTAAAGAAAGGAAGTAGTTGATACTCTCAAAGAAGGGAAGATTCTCTCATTTTATTATGAAGGTCATAGTTTCAGGACCATCAAGAAACTGAAAAAAATTTAAATATTTCTTTGACTGCCATCCTCAAAATCATCCTCCAAGATCAAGAAAGATGATCATCAGCCAGAAAAATTGAATCATGCAGCAAAAAAGTCTTTGATTGAAATAACAAAGAAAAATGTCTTAAGAAAAAATTGGGTTCTACTAATTCAAAGTAGACAATTACTTTGTCCAAGAATATTATTTCTAGTGAAGAAAGAAGCCTCTGGATATAGTATTAAGTTTCTCAAATAATTTGTTATTTCCAGTAGAGTTTTTATAAAAGTAAGTCTCAACTGTCAAAGAAAAACATTATTAATAGGAAAAAATATATTGACCTCTAAAAAGACAAGGACTCTTCATTTCTTCCAGAATGTTGTCAACTATGTGTTAAGATTTCCTTCTCTTCCAGATGAATATCATAGATGTTGTTATATATTAACGTGACCTGCGGGTGTGAATACGGCGGATGTTATTGACTGACAGATTGATAAGACCGGTGTGATCACCGAAATGTCATCATGTCCACAGGTGCTGTGTATCAGAGGATGTTGACTGGATTATATCCGCCGAAGGATAATATCAACAAGGTGATTGCCAAAATGTCACCATGCCCACAGTTGTTATGTTGAAAACAGGTGCATCCGGTCAAAGATATCAGAAAATCACCTGAACAGTGGGCGTCATTGAATTCGGTGATAGTGGCAGATGCGTACGCCCACAGAACTGGGCTTGGGCAAGTAGCCAATGGGAAGCAGACAACATAACCAATGGAAAGCAAAGAAGTGAGATATGGGCATAACCATGGTTAACGAAAAAGAGGAATTGCTGCAGGTCACGTGAGAGTTGTAGACTATGTAACTTCCCGAATTTTGGCTAAAGTCAGTTGTTCATAGGCTCATCTGTCTCCCGACAGCTCCTCCGTGTACGTGAACTCTCTGTGATTGCTTTTTGCTTCACACAAGTATCATCGCCAAAAATAAAAATATAATCTTATATTTTTATATACATACGTGTTCCTCATTGTTAATAACGACACAGTGTACTATACAACAATGTGTCAGGAAACCAACTATGAATATTTTTTTGGAAAACTATAACCAATCAGAAATTTTGGAAGTTTTGCCACAATGGGATGGGTTGTTCCTCCTTTCAAGTTGTGTGACTACTTATTTTCTGCAATGTAACTGTCATTGCCAATTCCTACAAAAAATTAACTCTAAAAAATCATCTCATTCCCTTCATCCAGCAACTTCTTAATCTTAATCCAGCAATATGTCAACAGAAAAATGATAGAAATAATTAGATAAGAATATTGTTGTGATACTGGCTAATTAATCTGCCTAATTAGAGTAAGTGTAAGAGAAAGCCTATATAAATCTCTCACTAAGAATAATTGCAGAAGCTCAATCAGCCACTGCTTTGCGCAGAGACTTTTCAGCATACTGTCTGGCATCTGTGCTGGACAGTCAATGTTCAATGGCAGACTTGAAGCTGAAAGGCCCGTGACTTCTGCTGGGCCACCTTCAGGTGTGTGACCTGCATCACTGACACCTTTGTCACCCTTGTATAACACAGGATCTTGCTGTCCATTTTAAGCTATAATCAAGCATCCATGCCTGAACCCAGATTTGGGTCCATGTCCAGCTTGGTTCATCAGGCCCACGTTGCACTAAGTGAGATGATCACCAGCATAGTCCAGCAGGGCTTGAGCCTATGCTCGGACCTGACCGTCCCCTTCCCTCCTTATAATTGACCTTCGTGTCATTGACCTTGTATCGAGTCCTTTCAGGTGTGAGACAGAGACAAATAAAGCCCTCAGCTTCGGCTGGGCCACCTTCAGGTGGGCAAGCTGCAAAATGGATGCACTTGATAGTACTGGACCTTGCTGTTCAGTTTAAGCTAAAATCAGGCATTCATGCCTGAACCCAGATTTGGGTCAATGTCTAGCTAGGTTCATCAGGCCCACATTGCACTGAGTGGGTCGATGACCAGCAAAGATCAGCAAGGCTTGAGCCTCGGCTCATATCTGACCTTCCTCAACCTTCCTTTCCTCCAACTTTGAGCTGTTTTGTTTTGGCAGACTTGAAGCCAAAAGGCCTCTGGCTTCTGCTGGGCCACCCTCTGGTGGACGAGCTGCAGCATTGACACCTTTGTCACCTTTGTATAAAACTGGACCACGCTGCTAAGTTTAAGATATAATTAGGCATTTGTGCGAGGACCATGTTTGGCTCATCAGGCCTTATGTTTGGGTCCATGTCCAGCTAGGATGAGACCCACACTGCACAAAGTGGACAAATGACCAGCATAATCTTACAGGGCTTGAGCCTTGGCTAATGCCCAAACTTCCCTTCCCCTAACCTCCTTGATAATTCAATCTTCAGGACATTTGACCTTGTGTTAAGTCTTGTCTTGTGGGAGGCAGAGACAAATATCAGAAGCTTGATCAGTCACTGTGCTTCACGCTGAGGCTTTTCAGCATACTATCTGGCATCCATGCTGAATGATCAAAGCTCAATGGCAGACTTGAGACCAAAAGGCCCCAGGCTCCAGCTGAGCCACCTTCAGTGGGGCAAGCTGCATTATTGACACCTTTGACACCTTTGTATAGCACTGGACCTCACTATCCAGTTTAAGCTATAATCAGGCATTCATGCCTGCACCCTTGTTTGGGTCTACATCCAGCTTGTCTCATCAGTTCCACATTGCACTCAGTGGGCCAATGACCTGCACAGTCTAGCAGGGCTTGAGCCTTGACTCGTGCCTAACCTTTTCCTCCACTAACTCCCACTATAATCTGGCCTTCAGGTCTGGTACCTGTGCTGAATGGTCAATGCTCAATGGCAGACTTGAGACCAAAAGCCCCTGGCTTTGGCTGGGCTACGTTTGGGTGGGCAAGCTACATTATTGATACCTTTGACACTTTTGTATCGCACTGGACCTCACTGTCCAGTTTAAGCTATAATCAGGCATCCCTACCTGGACCCATGTTTGGGTCAATGTCTAGCTAGACTCATCAGGCTTACATTGCACTAAGAGAGCCTTGGCTTGTGCCCAACATCCCTCTTCCCTAACTCCAATTATAATTCAACCTTCAGGTTATTTGACCTTGTGTCAAATCCTGTCCAGTGGGTGGCAGAGACAAATATCAGAAGCTTGATTAGCCACTAACTAGTGCTAACCTTTTACATCACAAATACTTAGTATTATACAACAGTGAACCAAAAAAATGCTCTTAATAAACAACTGTACAAAAAATGTGAATATGAACATACAATGAATGCAATTCACTAACATTAAGGCATAAAATAACCCTAGACATGTTGACATGCTGTTAAGATCAATCAATCAACGAATCAATCACATATTCTACTAAATCAATCAAAATATTTTTCAAAGATTATGAAATTCCAACATTGTTTATACCTAAGAAGTCTCTTAGAGAATTTGAATAAAATAATCTACCAGGTTGACTAGGCTAAGAATATGCTGACTGTATACCCTTCCGAGGAGTAAGACCCCCATAAAAAGGATGTCTTAGATGTAATGTCTAAAGCCCGGCTTGTAGGTAACAAAGAAAAGAACGGAACACAAGGAGATGTTAACAGCTTGCTGTCAGAGGTAGGACTGACTTATTCACAGGCAATATACTTTATTTACATTATTTACAAGTGCTGCTGTTTTGCTCATGACTCAACAGTTACTTCCTTTTCCCGATAGGTCAAGGGAGATATATGCTTGTGACGTGGTTTGGGGTTATTTCCCTTTGACTGGAATATTACACTAGATATGACAATAAATTCCATCTAATGCTAAGGCTCCAGCACTAGAGAACTGAGGAATGTGGCATACCCAGTGTCAGATTTTCATATGGACTAGTATGGGCAGCAGCTTCTAGTTTGGGTTCTTTATAAAACTAAATGACTGGGCCATTGGCATAATGGTTAGAGTGTTTGGCAATGGTCTGGGAGATCAGGGTTCAATCCCAGGTCGAGTCATACCAATGACTCAAAAAATGGTACTTGATGCTGCCTTGCTTAACACTCAGCATTATCAGGTATGGACAGAGGGTAAAGTGGAGCAATCCAGGGAATGGAGTAGCGCTCTCCCCTACACCTCGGTGTAGTAGCTATGGAAAGGGGAGTCTTCGGATCACTCTCAACTATGGTTGTGTTACATACAAACGTGTGGTTGCAAGAAAAATAAGACTGATGAGAAGATTTAGTTTATTTTGTTTATTGAATAAATGAAATAAACAAGTGGATGAAATATCTGGCCGGCTGGTAGGGGGTTGTCTATTTGGCGATGAGCGGTTGCTTTGATCTGGTCGGATGGTATTATCGGGTGACGCTCTCCAGGCGGCCAGTGATTCAACTGGTGTGTGACCCCTGTTTGGACTATTTATCTGTTCCTGATTTCAAACACCGGCTCCAGAAAATACTACTTGTAGAAAAAAATGATTGGTTGAAAAATAGACCTTTTTTATAACTGAGAATTTTCTGGGGATTTTGGATAGGCTATGTGCAGAGCCTATGTGCAGAAGACATGATTTTCTCAGTTTGACACTGGCCGTTGTTGGGTCGACATCCAGTAGCTGTTATTTTCTTCTACAGTGTTGCTGTCTGTGGGTCTGTGTTTTGTGTGTTGTAGTTGTTAGGTGTGTGAAGAGTTAAGTGGGTGAACCAGAAGAGATTTGGTGTATTTTACTATAACAGTCACCAACTTTATTTTACTTTTATAAAACTAAAAAACTAAAAAGATATCAGAAAATTTAGCAATGAGGGCCGGGAGTGATGGGAAGAGCTAACATCTAAGATGTTCAATTATACCCACATTCTTTAAAATAAGTTTAATATAATCATAATTAATGATTAATGTAGAAATTAAGTAAGTATAATCTTTTTATATGCATTCTTATTTAATTTAATTAATTTTTCTAATTGAACATTAAAACTTAAATATTTGCACCCAGAAAGCATATTTTTGCTTATAAGAATAATTACTTGAAACTATGTAATTATTAGTATTAGATTGGAATATTTGAAACCATAAAACTGTGTGCAAATTATTTTTATTAGATTGGAATACTTGATATTATATAACTGCATGCAAAAATCTCTTAAGAAGTAAATACACCAAAAATGTAAATATAAATGTTCAATGAATGCAATTTTCTAATCTCTAGGCATAAAATAACCCAAGATGGATTGACATGCCTTTAAAATCAATCAATTAGTCAATGATTTTATTTAACAAAATGGGCATTTATTTTTCTGCTCAAAACTTTGGCAGATATTCAATTTTATATATTTATTGCATTTTTTATTTGTGTGTGTGTATGTGTGCGCGCACGCACGTGCGTGCACGTGGGTCTGTATCTATATTTTTTGTGCACGCAGCTTTTGCAAGTATTTCCGATTTTGAAATTATTCAACAAAAATGCACGTAGTCTCTTTGCATAGTGTGACCGCATGTGCGTAAGGTCTCGTAATTGTGTCACCTAGCAACACTTCTCGCTTTTTTAAAAATAATCACTTAACTTATAACCTTCATGGCAAGTTACGAACGAGACTCACTTGTCATATTATTATAGGCAAATTATTGCGTAGCTTGTTTACGAGATAAGTATGACAACTTTCATCTGATCACTTTCATTAAATGTCATTGCGGTCATATCAAGATCAGCGCAAAAATAAATAAATGAATAAATAAATAAAAACGAAAAAAAAACAACATAAAATAATAATAAAAACAAAAACAGAGGGGATTTAATGCTTTATGGTGATTGCTAGAGTTATCTGCTCTTGGATCATTTGCTATTATTGGATTAGAATAATTTAGATTTCTTTTGTTAATTCACCTATATTGATAAACATAACTTTTTAAAACATATTTTTCGGAATTCATTTCACCTAATAGTCTTGGAGACATTAAATTTACAATGATAAAGTATAAGATGATGAAAATTAGCTGTGACTTAAATATAATATTCACTAAGTTCAGTAACAACTAAAATAATATATATTTTTACTTTCAATAAAATTCGCACAGTTTGCGGATTAAATATAGAGCTATCAGTTCACTAAGTTTCATTTAATTAGAACCTTAAGAAAGTAAAATAAAATTAGGATCTTTATGATGTAAAATAAAGATAATTTCTATAATGCAAAATTTGGAGCAGTAATATTTGTGTTTACAACTACGTCTAAAATGTCATCAGCAAAAACTATTGACAAAAGGTATTTAGAAGTTAAAAATGAATTTCAAAGCTAATATCTTTTCTTTTATGTTCCTCATATGTTTTAAGTAAATTAGTCTCACAAAAATCTTTCTTTGTTTTTTTTTTAATGGCATATCAAACTTTATGGGTTATTTAATTAAAAGCTATTCTTGTTGAAGAACAGTAGTGATGCTATTTCACCCATAGCGAGGGAGATAAGGGGGGTTCATACCTTCCCCAAGGGTATTAATCCAAAAGAGAACATGACTGGAGTTTAAATTCGCTTACTTCATGGCCACAGTCAATCACTTTAACAATTATGCTTTGGGGACTTTCTGCCCACTAAATCTTTCTTTTATATCTTAAATTGAGCCTCTATTTATATTTTTCATAAATTGTGTATATTGAAAATGTGTAAATTCATTTTCAGCATTCTCTTTATTAATTGTAATTAAATATATTTTTGTTATCTAAATGTAAATCTATTTTTGATTTAGCTTTTCCTTCATATATTTTTCTATGATCTATCACCAAGTTTTCTACTACATAACTTCCTAAATATCAATATAGACAGATAAGCATTACTTTCAACTTTTTATTTGACTATTTTTACAGCATGCCTAATTCACAAATGTCTAAAAATAACACTAAATTATCAGTTTGTAAAATCCATTAAGGCAATTTATTTCAAACAGAAAATTGTGCACTCTAAATAGCTAAAACTTTTGTAAAATTCAGATATCCATTATTGAGATATTATGTTTCAATCTATCTATGGATAATTCTGTGTAGAGTAAAAAAGGAATCTAGAATAAACTTTAAATTTATACAAACTTTTTACATATGAGGCTGCTTCTATTTCAGCAGTCTTTAACAAAACAAGTAAGCATCATATATGGAGATTCTTATATATAAAAATGCTTCTCTACTTATATTGGGTTGCATTTTGATTGGACTGTTGTAAAATAAAAAGTCATAAGTTGAAAACAAATTTAGAAAAATTAGGCTAGCCAAACACCTCAGAGATTTACCACTATAAAAACCATAGTTATTTTTTTCTGTCTATTTGCAATAGTATTATGCTTTGAAAATATGGTGTAAATCACTGATAAAAGCCTTGTATATGAAGTTAAACATCAGGATATTTAATAGTTATGATTATTAATGAGATTAGAGGTTTGGTAGATACTGGTATATCATAGAAAATTGCTAGATCCATACAGCATCACTTGCCCATGAAAAAATAAAAATGTAAACATTTAATAACTACTACTATTGTTAAATGAAAAAATTATTAGTCAAGCCATCATAAAATGAAGAGTATCTATGTCTATATTTGTTATGTTTCCTTTTTTCTTTAAGAACAGCTTCATGTAATAGTGAACAATTGATGGTATTGGAGAGAGTAAAGATTAAAGTTGTAGTTGAGAAAAAGTTAGCAGACATGGAGGACTGTATCATGATAATTCACACTGGGTATCAAAATGCCAATATTATGACTGCTGCTCAATACTCTATGAACACTGTAAAGACTATAAGACATGGCATGGATTGCAGGAATGGAGACTATGAAGCTAGCAGGAAGGGACCAAACAAACATTCTGATGCTGTCCATATACCAGAATTCACCCAACAATTGCAGGTGTAGCAGCCACAGATCTATTTCCTTTTGCAAATCAATGCTCCCGCCTAGCGATTCGGACACTAATTGACCAATCCAGACAGAAAGCATTGATTCCTTCTTCCTCTCAAGAACTATTTTTTCTAGTCCTTTTTGGTTGTCAATCGACAACATTAGATAGCACCTAGCTATCAACCATGATGGAACTCACTCGCCTTCACAGAAGGACACGCGGCTACTAGCTTCACACACGGAAGCACAAGCCTTACGGTTAGTCCTGCGAGCAACCCACTACAGTGACACACATACATGGTCCAAGATAGCACTTAGCTAGCAGCCATAACTGACCTCTCTCGCCTTCACAGAAGGACATGCGGCTACCAACCTTGTGGTCAGAGAGCAATTAGCCAGCAGCCCAAACAGACCTCTCTCACATCCACTGCTACTGATTCCACTTGGAACCCCATCGCTGAAGAACACACTGCTGCTAGCTTCACACACACTTCCTACAAACCAAGAACCAATATACTAACCAGCGACACCAAAAGGGACACTTTCTCACTCTCACTCCTTTATGCTTGCTATGATAATAAGCCTTTCTTTGTTGTGTTGTTTAAAAGAAGTTTCGTTATTCATTTGTGTTACCAAATAATTTATAGAGTTAGAGAAATTAACCATTTCCCGAAACACTAAACAGGACAAGGTGATCAGAAATCTGAGTCAGAGAATTTGGGCTTTAGTGAGAGAGATGGTCCTAAATGAAGACCTTCACTATTACTTATAAAAGAGGTACAAAATAAAAATTCTGACAGCCAAGGTTTAGGTGAACTGTTTGACAAAAGCAAAGAAGCTCCTGGACAAGCTGAGGTATCCTGTTGAGCTGGGGATGATCTAGTTCTTTTCAGATGAAATGAACTTCTACAAAAACCAGTTGCACAACAGACAAAATGACAGGTGGCTTGCCTACAATCTATGGGGTGTCTCATGTATCACAAAAACCAACTTCTCCCAAACTGTGATGGTCTTCAGGTGAGTCTCCTGTCAGGTTGACATCATGCCACCTCACATCTTTGAATAGGGTCTTAGGCTCAATTCAGATGGCTGTATGAAGCTGCTGGAGACTATGGTCAAATACTGGCTGGAGAGGGTTTCTGCTGGAAGGCCATATGTATGGCAATAGAATTCAGCTCCTTTCCATACCTCCAGAAAGAGTCAGAAGTGGTTGTCAAAGAATTTCTATATCCCACTTATTGATCTCCCAATTCCCTTGATTGTAATCTAATAGATCACAAAGTGTTGCATGCAATTGAGAAAGACACCAACTGCCTTGTCTGCAATACAAAGGCAAAGCTAGTGGCCAAAATCAAGCTGATGTTCAAAGATTTTCCCTAGAACCCAGAAAGGAATGTATGCACCAGTTTGTAGAGCTATCTTGAGGGTATTGTGGAAGCTGAGGACAGCTACTTTGAGTGAACTGTCATCTCCCAGCCATAATCTAATTGACATTTTTTTTTCTAAATACTTTTATTTTTGGATGGGATATTGTGCTTTTTTTTTCTTTTATATGGTCATATTTAGCTCAAACACCCAGCACACACACACACACACACACACATATACCAAGTCTTGGTCTGATGGTCTCATGGGCAAGAAACTATCTGTCATCAAGTGCTGTTGACTCTGTCTACACTAACTTCAATATATAAATATAACAAACTATATATATATATATAAATTATTGGTTCATACGAATTTAAACATTTAATTGTCATGGAAGCCCTTTATATTCTATTTTACAGGCCAACTCTATGCAAGCAAAACCCAAGCACTCCTTGAACTTACTGAAAGATAAATTTTCCTTGACTCTTTGGCGATAAAGAATGTTTGTTATTGTTTTTAGCGAAGATATGTATTCTTACACGAGTGTGTTATTCTCTCGCTAATTGTTGTTGTAAAATAAAGAAGAATGAAGAAGACGAAGATGATGTTAGCTTTTATATGGAGGTTTTTAATAGCAGCATGGATTAAATAGTTTATGTTTATGCTGCAAGTCTCGTAGGAAGGAAAGAAGTAAGGGAACGATTTGAAGTTATGAGAGAGTGGAGAAAGCAGCGCGTGTTGTTGGACGTGCGAGGGAGATATGTTCAACATAGTGTAGCAAAAGTCGTGTTTGCAGTTTGAGGAGAGAAACGTTGAAGTCACAGTGAGTTTGTGGTTCTGGTTGTTTAGAGGAGAAGTGTGAATATCTCCAGAAAATGTTGCCCAGAGGTGAAGTCGCTAGGTGTGGGAGCAGAATTCTGCATTGCCATCGACATAACCAATTTTGGCAGTGACGTAAAGTTGTTCCTGTGTGTGGCATATTGAATTTATCTAATTCATATTCAACTGGGAACCCTTGGTCTAAGAGAAATAGACACAAGGGGTCCATAAATTAAACTGCTTCCTTCATTGTGTCCATGCTGCTGCTGCTATTGAAGAGCAGACAGTGAGACGTCTGCACTGAATGAAGTTGTTCAGCCAAAGGGGGTGTTTGACAGTTTCCCCAATTTGTGCTGCCCAGAAAGATGCTCCAGGCTGAATAGGATAAGTCATCCTGATTGGGTGAAATTATGCATTGACCCTGACGGTCGAATTAAATTACGTGCCAAACAAAACTACGAAATTCCTTCTGCTACAACTCAGAACAGTTTTTAATTTTTTTTCCTCTCCTCCCCCTTGGTCACGCTATCATTCTCATTTTCATCTCCTTTTTAATTAATCTTATTTACTTTGTTTTTAAATGACTTCTGATGGCTGTCACTTGACAAATGTCAGATGAAAGGGTCCTTGTGATTCCAATAAACTCCATATATTGTAATCTCCCAATTTTGTATATGTCTCCTAGTATTTGCCTCTTTATATATATATATTTATATATATATATATGAAGAAAACTTGAAAAAACAAAATAATCCAAAATTTAATGAATTTATTATGTGTGTTGACATTGAATGTTTTGGCTGTAATAACCTTCTTCAGGACTTTAAATTCATGAAAAATGTTAAAATAGTGGCGGATGTTTGAAGAAATTACAAGAGAAAAGAATATGCTGTTATGAATCTTTCTTTTAATACATACTTTCTTTTCTCTTAAAAAGGGAAATATTCAATGTCAACTTTAAGAATAAATTCATCAAATTTTGGATTATTTTCTTTTTTCAACTTTTCTTCATACTGTTGGATTTATTTACTTATTTACTTACATATATATATATATATATATATATATATATATATATATATATATATATGAATGATATAGTTATATTGTTTGCTATGTTTATCAATAAAGAAGAGTGCTTAATACTGGTGATAAAGCATTTATAGATCTAAGTTGGAATAGAGTCAATAGCACCTGGTGACTATTAGTTTCCTGTCAATGTAATTATCAGATCAATACATATATATATATATATATATATATATATATATATATATATATATATATAATGGGCACTCTAAAAGTAATGCCTCCTCTTTCCCCAAAATTACAAAAGTTACAGAGAGAACAATAAAACTATTAAATAGATCAAATTTTCAGCTACAGAACACAATTTTTCCACATCATTACCTCCATTGGTTAAACATCTTTTCTAATGATGAACAAAAGTCTTCATAGCACACTCATAAAAGTCTATGCCAGTGTAGGTGACATATTTTTTCCCTGCAGCAAAGATTAGGCAAAAGGTAGTGATAACAATATCAGCAGCACAAAGATTAAGTTTGATTTGTCCAAAGACAAATCTTGGAATATAATATGTATTGCTTATTATATTCATAATTTGTTGTTTTATCTAATACACTACAAATCAGCAGTTGTACGGCCACTAGCCTCCCATCATACAAACCAGCCAATTAAAGCATGTAGGACACTACATATGGACACATCAGTGTTGGCCAATCACCAAAAACAGTGTGGACACTGAATGCCATCTAGAAGACTTACCATGAGTGATGGTTGATTGGAACAGATGGTAAGAGAGAGTCAAGGGAATCTATGCAATCAACATACCTTATTAATGATGATGATGATGATAATAATGTTTTTATTTATTGGTAGGCATGTCTAATTAGAATTAAAATGTTTTATTCAAAAAGGCTTAGATATATAAAATTATAATTTTGTTTAAAAAATATCTACCTTATATATTTGAATGTATTAGAAAATTGTATGGAAAATTAAGTTTAAAAATTAAAATGCTTCTTTAAAATCAGCTTGTAGATTTTACAACAGATTTATCCAGATATTATTTTAAGTCAACAAACAAATAAAAGAATAATATTTCAGTTTTGTCGCAGACAATATTTTTATAAAAATAGACTGATACCATACATCGTTCATTCATTAGGGATTAATTTAATAGGATTTTATATCTTATTACAAAATTTATGAGGCAAAAAATCATAATAAATGATTAAAAATGATTAAAAATAGCTACTTAAAATATATGTGTATAAGTGCATGTGTATTTGTATGTATGTGTATGTCTGTGTGTATCTATATGTGGCCTTTTGTAGATGTAAATATATTTTCTCATAAAATATAAAGAATGAGTGAAGAAAATGTGTCAAGTCATCCATATGAAAAGAATCCATCATGATCCATTTTCTTGTGATTCCAACAAATAATAATTTATTAAAACTTTCAAACTCAATTTTAATTTATTTCAGTTTTAAATTGAATGAAAAAAAATGCAAAAATAAACCAAACAAAAGGGAAGAAAATGAAAATATAGATATATAAAGATATATGGACAAAATGATATGAAGCCAGCACCAAAATGGTTTCTTTGTTTAATGGCATATTAACCTTTGTAGGTTATTTAATGTCAAAGCCATTCTTATAGAAGAACAGTAGTGGTACTATTTAACCCATAGCTGGGAGGATAAGGAGGTTCATACCTTTCCCAAGGGTATTTGTCTAAAAGTGAACATAATAGCGCGACTGGAGTTTGAACTCGCTTACTACAATCCCGCAGTCCATCGCTTTAACCATTACACCATGAGGACACCCTCCACAAATGAAATGAAATGACCCCTGATGATAACTCTATTATTATTATTATTATTATTATTATCATAATAACACTCTATGCGAGTTTTTCCTTCCAGTTTTAACTTGGTTTTTCACAGAAGTCTAAGTGACAGCAAGTCCCCTTAAGTCTCCAGAACTCTTCTCAGTATTCTCACTGATCTCAACAATGTTGTGGTCTGTATGGTTTTGAATCTTCCTTGGATTTCCAATTCCTTCTGTCTTTTTTCCAAACCTTTTGGAACCAAGTGCACCAAAATTTGTGTTCTAACTGTTGTGGCCCTGGAAAGGGTCACTAATGAAAACACAAACACGGATATTAGATAACAGATTATATTACACAAGAAAGATAGAGTTACATAGAAAAGGTAAGAAGTCCTGTACTGTTCGTATAACACCGATAGTGATCAGCCCTTCTGGCAGCGAAATGTCTGTACTAATAATGGCGAGAAGAGTCCATTATAGTAAGATGGGTAAGGTTCCCACAACACTAACTAAACTTGAAAGAAACTCCCGTAAATTACGTAAGATACTCAGTACCCCACGTGGTCATTATTATTATTATTATTATTGTAGTGAATTAAGTAAAAAAGAGAGACAACAATACAGCAGGTAATTTAAAGTTCTTCTTCCTTTCAGTGAAAACAATAAAAGTCCATAGTGTAATTTAATGTTCTTCCTCTTAGACTTCGAAAACTTGGGTTGGACCTTCACACGTCTAAATACTCCAACATCTTAGAATGGCAAATGCACATAAAATATCACTATGAGAACAATAAAACAACACAGCCGCTACCCTATAGACTTGAATGGCCAAACAAGAAAATATATGGTGAATGATTACTTACGTGAAAACCAGTGCAGCGGGAGAAAAAAATGTGTTTCCAGTTCAGCAACTTCTACATCCCGAGGTTACCATAACTCCCTCCTTGCTGTTTCTGTATCTTCTCCTCTTTACATCTCAAACCGAAAAGGAAGAAAACAACACCCTGAGAAGGCTCGTTGCACATGCGTCACGAGACTCTTGCACCATCTCGTTTTCTGGCGAGATTCACTCCAAGCGTAAACACAATTATGATTATTATTGTTGTTGTTGATGTGTCAGTAAACAGAATGTAAAACAAGTATCTTTTATTTATTTCTATTATTAGATGAAGCTTCTTCAGTCATAATAATTTTTATTAATTCTGATGTATATTTTTTTCATTTTAAGTTACTTTTTTATTAAGTAAGAGAAGCAAGCTGTATGCTATAGAATAGATTTATAGGAAAACAATAAATAATCATCTCCATGAGAGAATGTCAGTTGGGTTCCTCATGGGGTGTCACATATATAGTCCTAGAAACATATTCTTAATCCTTTTTACTTTTGTTCTTTGAACAGGAGAGACATGTCTCAGACCCTGTCCCAGAGATCGGTGATAAAGCCATATAGCAATTTTACTTTCTTGCATCAAATAAGATTTTTTCTATTTTTATGCCTCTTCCACATACTGTTTGTTTATAGAACAATACGTAAGTATATATTTCTTACTGCTTAGGCATGATTGTGTATACTTTCTTTTTAATATTATTAGTATGTATGTTATATATATAAAAGGTTAAATCTTCCTGTATGTACAAATGTGTTCATCTTATCTTTCCTTCTGTAGTGTTCAGTGTTAGTGTATTATGGATATAAAAGTAAAGTTGTCGACCGTAGTTGAAGGTAACCAGAAGGCTCCTTTTTCCATAGCTACTACATCAAGGTGTAGGGGAGGGCGCTACTCCTTTCCCAGTATTGCTCCACTTTATCCTTGATACAAACCTTATATTGCTGAGTGTTAAACAAGGAAGCATCAAGTACCATTTTTAAAGTCTTTGATATGATACGACACCAATATTGGTCCTTGATGTTTGTGGATTCAATTATCCTTAGCACCAAGTAATCTAACAGACTTATATAGAAAGACAATATAGAACTAAATTCTTTCTCCTCTTTGGGATAAACACAAGCTGACTAAAGAGATGTGACAAAATTCAAACTTGAAGAGGACATTGATGGAAACACCTGGGAAATATAGATAAAATATTTGAATTCTTCAGTGTGATATATTGGATGTTTGGTTTCTTTGTTTAATGACATATTGACCTTCATGGGTTATTTAAGACCAAAACTATCATTGTAGGACAGAAGTAGTACTATTTAACTCATAGCTGTGAGTATAAAGGAGTTCTTATCTTTACACAGTGATGTTACTGTAATATAATGGCCGAGGGATTTCGTTTTATGCCTTTGGGTTTTGTTAGGCTGAGAACCTTTCAGCTCAGTGCATGGGTTACTTAGGTGCAACATTAACGCAGGTGTTTGCATGCCCACACAAAGCGGACGTGTCACTCAGAGATGTCACAATAGAAACCCGAGATTGGAAACGGGGCTAGGGAGTGCGAATGACGTCACACACCGGAAGCGCACAGAGGATTTGGGGAGATTTGAAAAAGTCAGTTAGTTGGGTTAAGAACTGGACACCAAACGTGAAGGGTCGACTTTTGGGGCTCGCAGAGGCCAGATGAATTTGTGCGAGATGTGTGTGTGTATGGGGGGGGTGCTGATGAAAAAGCCAGAATAGAAAGAATGTGTATCTCTCTCCTTATGTCGAAGAACCTTTAAACTCAAAGGTAATAGAAAGTTTTGTACCTGAACTAAGAAGTCGTAAGTGTTTTTCGTGTTTCAAGATTCCTATGTTCTATGCATATATGTTATTCCAAGTCTAAAATAATTTTTGTTATGTTAAATATGTTATGAACAGTCTATGTACATTTCAATATTCATGTATGGCTATGTTACATTACTCTGAAAGTGAACATGATAGTGTAACTGGAATTTGAACTTGCTTACTATGATTCTGCAGTCCAGCACGTTAGCCACACCCCCTGAATGTAATATAGTTATAGGAGAGTATAATTATTGGCCTAATGGTTAGAGTGTTTGCCAATGGACTGGGAGACTTGGGTTCAATCCCAGGTCGTGTCATACCAAAGACTTGTTATTTTTATAATTCATTTATCCCTCCTAATCAATAAGTTGAACTTTATTACAGCTTTGAATCTATAGGAAAAAATATAGTATATATATGGTTTGGTACTAAAACAGGTATTCGCCAATGATCTCGGAGACCTGGGTTAAATCCCAAGCTGCGCCATACCAAAGACTTTAAAAATGGTTCTTGATACTTCCTTGCTTAACACTGAGCGATATAAGGTATGTATCAAGGGTAAAGTGGAGCAATTCAAGGAAAGGAGTAGCACCCTCCCCTACACCTTGATGTAGTAGCTATTGAAAAAGGAGCCTTCTGGTCACCTTCAACTACAGTCGCGTCATACCAAAGACTTTAAAAATGGTACTTGATACCTCCTTGCTTAACACTCAGCAATATAAGGTACATATCAAGGGTAAAGTGGAGCAATCTTGGTAAAGGAGATGCGCCCTCCCCTACACCTTGGTGTAGTAGCTATGGTGAAAAGGGAGCCTTCTGGTCGCCCTTGACTACAGTCGCCAACTATACTTTACTTATAATTATAACATTGAATGCAAATCTATTTTACACCTGCTTGTTTTGACCTACCTTATGTATATTCTTATGCACATCCTTGCTTGAAAAGTCTCCCTTAACAAAAGATCTGGACAATAGCATGGTCACATCAAACTATTTACCTTTTTCTCAACCTGTTTGGCCAGCTAAGATTTAATGTGCCATTGTTCTTTAACTGCGAAAAAATTCTTTTCACATGGCTTTGTTTGGTTCATTTAATAAACAGTAAGAAAAATGAATACTTGCACAATGTTAATGTTATTGCAATATCTTTAAAATATTTAAAGAAGATGAAATAAAGTTGTTTTTTTTAATATGAGGGTCATTCAATAAATAAGGGGAACTTTAAAAAAAAAAAATCATTTTTTTCAGGATTTTTTCCACAAATATAAATTCTGAATTGTTTAGAATTGGTTTATTGCAAAAATTATTTTAAACTTGGAAAAATATTTGTTTTGAGGCTACTCAAAATGGCAACAAATCAAACAAAGTGCCCCAGGCTTGAACTGAGATCTGACCATGAGAAATTCACTGAAGAATGTTTAATATAAAGCATATTTTAGTCAAAAAACTGATTCCAAATGTTCTAAACATGGGACTACCACTATGAACCTGCGTCAAAAAAACAGTCCATGGAGTAGAAACATCTTGACTCTCAAGTAAAAAAAAGGTTCTGGATACAGCAGTCAAGAAAGAAAATTATGCTGATATTCATTTGGGTAATGAAAAAACCTATCAATATTGATTTTCTTGAAAATTCAACATGTAAATAAATTTCCTGGTATAGAAGGATGCAAAAATTTCATATTCAACTCCATAAATATATTGAATATCAATGTTTACTCATGAAAATATTTTTATTTCAATCATCATCAAGGCATGCTGATAGCATAGATTCCCTTAACTCTCTCTTTCACCATCCATCCTTATTGGCCAAACGCTCTTGATACGTCCTCTAGACAGCATCCAGTATCCACACAGATTTGATGAATGTAAGTTTTTGCTGGCCATCCAACACTCATGTATCTACATGTAAGAGTATATTGGAGAACATTAAGCATGAATTTATTCTTATTTCTTCAACTGTACCAATCCTGTCTTGTTCATCTTACTTAGATTGTTTGTAAGTGATGGTACTGCTGCTGTTTTGAAGAGTGTTACTTCCAGGATTTATTCAAAACAGCACATCACATCCTTGTGTAATTGCCATCTTTTTCTTCAAACATTTCCTTTTAATCCAAAGGGGGCTGACGTAAATTATGTGATGGAAGATCAACTATGGAAAACTAGTATAAAAGTTTATTTTATCATGATAATCTTTATTGTTAGAAGATAGGAGAAAATTATGATATAAAAATGATTTGTACCAACGATATAGAATTAGTGATATTTGTACCTACTTTAAAAAATCAGTGATATCTGTGCTTGACAAGTTATTTACACTATATCTGGGAAAAATTGAAAATAAATCTGACTGTATGAAAGTGTACAGAGATAAAAAAAAAAACACGAGGTCTTCAGAGGAGGAATTCATTTGTAGAAATATTTACCAATATCGAACATTCTAATTTTTAGATCTTTATCAGGGTATATAAGTTATTTAGATGATATAAAATTGATATACACATAATAACTTGTATGAGAAAATCTTTGGCAAAAACCACCCCAATTTTTTTTAAAAAGCTATCAAAAATCTTCTAATTATCTGAATTCAATAAATATTTTATCAATCTATTTATGAAAAGTGTATTTGGTAAAAATAAAAAAATCAACCACTATTTTTACTTAATTCTCTAGTCAAAGATATTACTATTTTTAAACTAAATGACCAGCAAATTGTTTACCTTGAAGTATAAACGACTTTATTAGAACTACACCTTCTTAATCAACAAATCAAAAAGTCACTTAGAAATTGCAATTCATAATCATTTTTTTAAATCAACAAATCAACATTTGGTTACAAATTTCGAATCTGGTACCCAACTGTTTAATTTAGACATATAAAAAAATAATGAATCACCAGGTGTTGATTTTTTAATATCTATATGACTGCTTGTCTAAATAAATATATCTGAGTTTAATTTTATCTGCTGGAATATATTGTCATCATTACTTATCATTTTGTGTTTATAGAATATTTTGTGTTCCTTTCCTACATATCAACATGTTGTTCTTGTCTTTCCTTGCATCTTGCTATGATGTTAGTATATCTGAGATATACTAATGCATGTATTAATCCTTTAAGTAGGTGCCTGTGGTGTAATGGTTATTGTTGCAGGATATGGACACGGCGACATGAGTTCAAATCCTGGACCTGACTGATTGCATTTCACATAGCACTAATACCCTTGGGAAAGGTATGAATCCAAATATTCTCCCTCCAGCTATGGGTAAATAGTAGGGCAGACTAGGTTCTTCAGCCTTGGTGAGGCAACTAGTCTAGGAGAAAGAAAACTCTGAATTCAAACCTGTTAAACTCCGCTTAAAAATTGACCTTGTGACATATCCTGCCCGAGCGGAGGGGTTGGTAAATATGATATTAATCCTTTAAGTAACCCAATAGATTGTTTTTCTTTTAGATATTATAAGAGTACCTGCTGTTCCTAAGCCAATTCTCTTCAACAGTTTTCTCATATTATGAATATACCTTTTGTTTAGCTCCAAAACAAAGCCAAAAGCAAATAATATAAATACCATCATATCTTCTAAAAACTAAACAGAATGGATCTACAAGCTATCTGATATCTCATATATGTATTTACCCAGCCCCTCCACCTTGGCAGCCAAGTCGGCTGTATCTTTGTAAAGGGGTAAGGCCCTCTCCCCATAACAACTGAGTTCATATGTTTGATGGAGCCATATCCATTTTAAAATGTAAGCCTCTGAAATTTGTTGACCAGTTCACATATGTTGGTAGCAATATTTCATCTACAGAAAATGATGTCATTGTACACATAGGAAAGGCATGGAAAGCTATGGACAGGTTATCAATCATGTGGAATTCTGGTCTCAGTACTATAGTATGGTACACCATCTGGACTCTGATTGAACAATTAAAGAAAAAGCTAGATGGAAACTATACAAGAATGCTGCATGCTGTTTTGAATAAATTCCAGAAGTAGCAATCCACATAACAGCAGCTGTTCAACCACTTACATCTCATTTCACAAACCATCCAAATAAGACAAACAAGACGTGTTAGGCATTGCTGGGGAAGCAGGGACAAACTTATTAGCAATGTTCTCCTGTGAACTCCTACCCAAGGACACATCAGTGTTGGCTAACCGGCAAAGACTTAGATACATCTCTGTGTAGACACAGGATGCACTCTGGAGGACCCACCAAGAAAGATAGTTTATAGGGACAGATGGAGGGAGAAAGTCAAGGAAATCCATACTATCAGCACAACTTGATGATGATGATGATAATGATGATGATATATGATAATAAATTCATTGTTATATAAACAAACAACTTCTAAGCTTTACATTTCTTTCATCAATACTATAATAAATTCTCTTCTCTCTACCCAAAATACTTAACTTCAACAATTCTAAATATTTCTCTAATAGTTCCAAATGTTAGATGGTGTATATTGAATTGATTCAAGTTCGGAAAATTTGACTGTGTCTGCCAAGCAGATCCTAGCAGCTAGGAGAGCTCTCTTTTTCTACTTCTCTTGTCCTACATGGTTAACCAACAATCAAACTGACATACAACAGGATCACATATCCACCTCACATGATTATATCTAGTGTTAGTTATAGCATCAATTTTCCTGTCATGAATATCTAGAAGCTTTGCATTGATGTATATGTTAAGGATATGACTTTCAAATAAAGATAATTATTTGCTTTTAAAAGCACCTTTGAAGGTAAATAAAATCAAAGGAAATAGAGGCATGATAAGCAACAGAAAGCTTTTAAAGGAAGAAATTATGGTGAACATTTGAATCAGTCAGTCAGGCATAATAATGGTGCAAGCAAAGTACATTTTGCAAGATGAAAGATCCATAATTTATACTTTAGTGAATTGCTGGGTCTGCAATTTCAAATATGTTTATTTTCACAGCAACAAGGTAAATAGATATTACATTACAGTTGTAGCATCACTTTTGATATCTTTGATTTTTGCCATGTCTTCATCTTTAACTACAATTGATAGTGGAGGCTGTCTAAAACATTATAAAAAAGTTATAGTCTCATTTTTTAAAAAAGCAGTGTTGTAGACCCTTTTTTTAGAGTGTGGTCCTATTTTTAAACTATTGTGTGGTCCCAATTTTTGGAGTACTGTTGTGGTTCTATTTTTTAGAGTAGTGTTGTAGACCCTTTTTTAGAGAAGAGGTGTGTTCCTATTTTTAGATTATTGTGTGGTCTCAATTTTTAGAATAATATTGTGCTTTTATTTTTTAGAGTTGTGTTGTCGGTTCCTTTTTAAAGTTGTGCTGTAAGTCTACTGTTGACAGTAATGTAGTAGTCCCATTTCTCAGAGTAATGTTGTGGCTCCATTTTTTAGAGTAGTTTTATGGTCCCATGTTTGGGAGTAGTGTTGTGATTCTATTTTTTAGAGTAGTGCAATAGGCTAATTTTTGAAAGTAATATAGTACTCTCATTTTTTGAGTAGTGTTGTGGCCCAATTTTTTTTAGTTGTGTCATGGCCCAATTTTTAGAGTGGTGTTGTAGTACAATTTTTTGAGTAGTGTTGTAGTTTTATTTTTTAGAGTAGTGCAGTGGCCCATTTTTCAGTGTAATGTTGTGGTCTCATTTTTAGAGAAGTGTTGTGGCCTAATTTTTAGAGTAATGTTATGGGCCTATTTTTTATCATGTTGTAACCCATTTTTTTAGAGAAGTGTTATGTGCCTATTTTTTAGGGTAGTGTTGTGGCCTCATTTTTAGTGTTGTTTTGTGGTTCTCATTTTTAGAGTAGTATTGTGGCCCAATTTCTTTAGTAATGTTGTGGTCCTGTTTTTTAGAATAGTGTTGTGGTCCCATTTTTTAGAGTAGGGTTGTGATTCAATTTTTTGTGCAATACTGTCGTCCTATCTGTTATAGTAAAATACATCAAATCTCTTCTGATTTACCCACTTAACTCTTCATACACCTAACTACTAAAACACACAAAACACAGACCCACAGATATCGATACTGTTGAAGAAAATAAAAGCTACCAGAAGTTGACCCAACAACGGCCAGTGTCAAAATGCGCTCCGTGCATAGTCTATCCCAAATCCCCAGAAACCAATCATTTTTTTTTCACAAGTAGTATTTTCTGGAGCCGGTGTTTGAAGTTGGGAACATATAAATAGGCCAAGCAGAGGTCACAGGCCAGTTGAATCAGCAGCCATCCTAAGAGCATCACCTGACAACACCGCCTGACCAGATCAAAGCAACCGCTTGTCCCCAAATAGACAACCCTCCTCCTGTCAGCCATCCAGATATTTCATCCGCTTGTTTATTTTATTTATTCAATAAACAAAATAAACTAAATTTTCTCGTCAGTTTTATTTTTCTTGCAACCACACGCTTGTATATAAAATATCTTAGAGTAGTGTTCAGGTTCAATTTTTAGAGTAATGTTACAGTCTCTTTTTTAGTGTAATGTTGTGGCCCATTTTTTAGAGTAATGCTGTGGCTCCATTTTTTAGAGTAGTGTTTAGGCCCAATTTTTGGAGTAGTATTATGAGCCCATGTTTTAGGGTAATGTTCTGGCCCAATTCTTATAACAGTTTTGCATTTCAATTTTTTGAGTAGTAATGGGATTCTACTTTTTGAGTAACGCTATCGTCTCATTTTAAAAAATAATGCTGCGATCCCATTGTTCCAGCTTAAAGAAAATAAATTCAGTATTTTAATTTTCATTCAAATAAGATAATTTTTGGTATTAATCTGTTTTCTGTTATCAAACTAAACTCTTTATTCAATAATTCTTTAAATAAAAGAATATCTCATCTCAGCACAGACCACCAGACTTAATGAAAGGAAGGTACTGAGATTCCACAAAAATCAATAACATCAAAAATGAAACCACCGTTGTTACACTATACTGGTGAATGCAAAATTTTATGTAGAAGCTTTGAGAAAATTTTCAATAACTCAGTTGAAACAATTCAAATCTATCCTCTTTATTGGCTTAAATAATTGATCTATGAATCAAATTTTTGACTTGCAATCAATTAGAAATGTGTATATTCTTATTTCATGGGTTTTGTTTATTTTTAATAACATTTCACCATTTCTTATCATCATTGTAATATACAAGTATATTATAGAGAAAATGTTTAAACAGTTTGACCTTTCAATGATGTTTGTTATATGAGATCAGTACTCAGTATGAATGAGGTATTTTGGTAAATGGAATACTATTACATGACTAGATCAGTAAATTGAGATTTAGGTAGCTTGAAGAACAATGCATACAAACTCATCTTCAAGTTTTCTTTTTTGACTGTATGGTATGTTTTCCGTCTTTTTTTTTATCAACGAAATAAAAAGTTGTATTTATTTTCTCCTGTGGCTGCTGTCAATGACCTTCTACTACATAGTTTGCCTTGAACACTGTTTTTACCTTCTTTAAACTTTTTCAACTATTTCTTATCAATTATTACCTCGCTATTATGATAAACTGGGTTCAATCCCAGGTTGAGTCATACCAAAGACTCAAAAAATGGTACTTGATACCACCTTGCTTAACACTCAGCACTATAAGGTAAGGATCAAGGTTAAAGTGGAGCAATCCTGGAAAAGGAGTAGCGCCCTCCCCTACACTTCTGTGTCATAGCAATTGAAAAGGGATCCTTTGGGTCACCCTCGAATAAGGTCGCCTTTTTACTATTATTACTTGAAGAGAGTTTTTCACATCAGCATTAACTAATGGTCTTTCACTGAAGTTTGAGTGACAGCAAGTCTCCTCAAGTCCCCAGGACTCTTTTCAGTATTCTGGCCGACCTCAATAATTCAGTAGTTTGGATGGTCTCCATTCATCCTCTTATTTCTTATTTATTTGTACCAATCCTTTGGTGACTGTACCATGAGCGCTAATTACAATTGGTATAAATGTCACTTTCATGTTCCACAGTTTTTTCAATTCCCGAGCAAGGTCAAGGTATTTATCCTTCTTTTCACTTTCTTTCAATTTTACTCAGTGGTCAGCCAGGACAGCAAAGTCCACAATTTTGCAAGTTGTCTTTTTTTGTTGATTATTATAAGGTCTGGTCATTTGGCCAAGATTAAGTGATCTGTTTGGATGTCCAAATTCCAGAAGAGTTTGTGTGTATCATTCTCCAGGACAGATGTTGGGTTGTGAATATAGCATTTGTTTGTATGGTTAAATTCAAATTTCTTGCACAATTCCCAGTGGATCACTTTGCCTACCCAGTCATGTCAAGTCTTATACTCTTTCTGTGCTAATTTGCTGTATATAATTATTTCTATTATTATTACCTTATCAATTTTTATCAATTATTACCTCAACCGGGCCATTGGCCTAATGAGTAGAGTGTTTGCCAATGGTCCAGGAGACTGGGGTTCAGTCCTAGGTTGAGTCCTACCAAAGACTCAAAAAAATAGTTCTTGATGCTGCCTTGCTTAACACTCAGCATTATATGGTAAGGATCAAGAGTAAAGTGGAGCAATCCAGAGAATGGAGTCGCGCCCTCCCCTACACCATGATGTAGTAGCTGTTGAAAAGGGAGCCTTCAGGTCACCCTTGATTAAGGTCACTCTTGATTAAGGATACCAACTTAAACTTATTACTTCACTATACATATTTTCTGAGCCCTTCAATCAAGAATGTAATGGCTGCTCTTTGTTTCTGGCTCATATCAATACTTATACAATACCTGAAAATAACAAACACTATGTCCGTCATACATTAAGAATTACTCTATCTAGTGATGTAAAAGCATCATATTTCAATAAATAGGTTAGAGAAAATGGCAAACCAAATTTACTCTCAGTAGATCCTTAAAAATAACTAAAACAGCATCTGCTTTTGTCAATGAATTATCTTTTATAAAAAAATTGTTTACGTGTCAAATAAAAAGACACATAATTGATATATTTATATTTCTATGGCTAAGAGTGGACTGTTTGGTATGTTTTACTTCTTTTTTTTAATCAATGTATGGCATTGAAAGGAATGATTCCATACTCCACAGACCCTAGAACTGGAGCCTCACCAGTGGATCCTATTTACCAACCCCTCCGCTCGGGCAGGATATGACACAAGGTCAATTTTTAAGCAGAGTTTAACAGGTTTGAATTCAGAGTTTTCCTTCTCCTAGACTAGTTGCCTCACCAAGGCTGAAGAACCTAGTCTGTCCTACTATTTACCCATAGCTGGAGGGAGAATATTTGGATTCATACCTTTCCCAAGGGTATTAGTGCTATGTGAAATGCAATCAGTCTCGTCCAGGATTTGAACTCGTGTCACGTGTCCAATTCCTACGACGATAACCATTACTCCACGGGCACCTCACCAGTGGATGCAGTTTAGTTTCATACAGATATTATTCTTAATACCAATAATTTGCATACAGTTATATGGTTTCAAGTATTCCAATCTAATACTAATAATTGGCAATTATATGGATTCACATAGCTATTCCTATTTAATAGTCATTTTTTTTATACACAGATATATAGCCTCAAGTATTTCTATCTATTGCCAATAATTTTCAAACCAATCTATTTGACCCATTGGTGGGACTTTAACAGGTACTACCACCCAGGGTCAGAGTGGACTTGAGAGTAATAGCAATGAAAGGAGTGACTCCATACTCCACAGAGTTCCAAAACTGGAGGCTCACCACTAGATAAAGTTTAGTGTCATACACAGCAAATGTGAGATTAGATCAATAAATACAACTAGCTCAGAGCTAGGTACCATGAACAACAATGTCTTGCAACTTGTCTCAAAGTTTTCCTTTTTAGCTGTATTTTATATTTCCATGTTCTTTATGATTGAGTAAATAAATCATAACTAAAAAAAAAGGCATCTGTTTTTGTCTATGGATTATCTTTAAGAAAAAAAAGGTTTTTATGTCCACAAAAAGGACAGATGATTAATGTATTCCACTTTGTAAAAGCTTTTCAAACAGCTCATTTACTTTGCTCCCCTGTTGATAAATAAACTAACACTCCCTCATTAGCTAATCCAATCAGCACGGTATAAATTTCCTGAGACTATATCCTCATAGTTCAAGAGAAAGAACCATCATATCTTTTTTCATAACAAAGTCGTAAAAGAAAATTTCATTTCTTAGCAGCAAAATTCAAATTTCAAGAATGTATAGCATGTTTATTATCCTTCTTTTTTTTTTTTCATAATTCTGGATTTTTAGTTACAATAAAATTTAAAACAACATTGAAATTAAAAAGACAACTTCAAATTTGTTTAACATAGATATTTTTATGTAACTTCAGTAAAAAAACATATCACAAATAAAACAATTTTTATCCATTTGGATATTAAATTTGCTTCATGAATGTTTAAATGAGGCAGAGAAATCTTGAAATGTTAAAAAGTTTGTTAAATGTCTCTGACATGTGCGTAGCTGCATGTTTATACAAGAAGAATTGTCCCTTAAGTTGAAAGTTCAAGTAGATGACAGCTTACTGTATCTGTGTATGATGAGAGACAGAGACAGAGAGAGAGAGTTTACTTGCTGAACACCTCCACTTTGTCCACTGACATTGATTTGTTTCAATAGCAACCTTATAAATAGTTCCTGAAAACTATTTGAATTTTGTTACAGATTTTTTGCTTGTTTAATTCTTTGATCAATATTGACTTTCTAGTTTTTATTTGAAAGATGTAGTTCTCATAAATATTTATGAGTTTGGGGTGTATGTGTTGAGTGTGTGAATTCCACAAGCTGGTAAAATGAAAACAATTCACAAAACAAAAAAGCTAACACACCATTTCTTTTCATGTATCACTTTTATTTTATATTCCTTCGAAAAAAATATTTATCATTTAGTTCCTTTGGGTGAAGGGATAGTATAATTTAGGATGAAGTACTTGGTCAAGTCAATGTATCACTGAATCGGGGTGTTTGTGTGCTCCTTTCATATATCTGAGAAAGGTGAACATCTTTATTTTATAGTAAATTTTAAAATCACAAAACTGACTGTTTAGTGACTGGAGTACATTGTCATAATAGTACCATGTAACACAATACTACTTGTTTTGTTTCATTTCAAAATGAGATGGGTACTGCCTAGTAAATGCACCTTCCGTGTAGAAACAGAGAAATGAAATTACAGAAATGAATATTTGCTCATTTATAACAATATTTTTCACAAAAATAATTCCTCTTTTACTGTTTTAAAATCTTCATTGTTCAATGGCACAATTTGCACTTTGACATCATTGTGTATTCAATTTCTTTATTTGGGAAGATCTTTTTTGTCAGTCTTTTTTCCTTTTCTCTTTTAAAAATATGGATTATTTTACACATTTTATGTTATGTACACCTTACACTCAGAGGGCGTTAAGTAGGTATATACTGTGGTATTAATATACGGGTATTTTCAAAGAGAAAATGTTTCAAAGGTCTTTATACAATTAAAAGTAAAATTTCTTGTTTTACTTGTGTGGTAAGTAAGCAGATAATTTTTTTTTAAATAATTTTTTCTTGAGTGTTTTCTCTTTCATGAGTCAGAAGAAAAATTCTGCCCATGGTTGAAAACCACCCACATATTAAAGAAATCATACTGTTTACATCAGTCAATTGGAGTAATCACTGTAAGAGTTGACTGACCAGTTTTGAGCATTGAGCCAAATAAAAAAAAATTTCTTCATTTTGTCTTTAATACAATATTCATTGGATAATCTGAATGATTTGTTGGGGAGGTCTTTGTGGCATAGTGGTAAATGAGCTGAATTGAGACATTGTAGTAAGCAATTTCAAAATCTAATTATGGACTAATACTCTTGGGAAAGGTTTTAAATCTCCTGATCCTGCCAGCTATGGGTGAAATAGTACCACTACTGTTCTATAAGGGTAGTTTTAGCATTAAATAACCTATGAAGGTTGATATGCCATTAAACAAAGAAATCAATGATTTGTATTTAATAAGAAATGATTATTTTGTTTTATTATGTGGTAAGATGTAAGCAAACATTAATAGAAAAGAAAAATATCTTGAAACCTTTTTTTCCTTTTTTTAAATCTGTATAATTTTCAAGAAGTGACAAGGTATATTGTTCACTTAATATATAAAAATTTATTTCTAAGAAAAAATCAAACCGGCCACATGCAGCACTTGATTTGACCAGAGTGGAAAAAGGAAAAGTAATCCCATACAATATAGTACCAAAAAGCTACCTCCCACTATTTGTCGGGAACTACTATTGGGCTCCTCAGTACGAATTCGGGGACAAAACTGTAAAGGCAGGAAAAAATAGCCAGCAGAAGGGTTTCGTCACTTGCTTCTTGAACAGATGATATGTATTTCAAACAGGCAAGAAGATTCCCAAAAAATAAAACCAAAATCAAATGAAAGTACGAATTCAGGAGCCAAACTGTAAAGCCAGGGAATAATAGCCGACAAAAAAGTAAAATTAAACAAAAGTCAACAACTGAAATTATACCACGTTAAACAACTGAAAGAAAATTCCACCAAGAATTCTGCTCAAAAGATAACTTTACAGAAGACTCGAAATTAAATGAAAACTGAAACATTTCCACAAAACTAAAAAGAAAAGAAAAATACTCAGATTTAAAAAACTTTGTTTTCCAGACACTCTCTCAAATTATACTAAGATTTGTGACTCTTATCTTTTCTATCCCTTTCTTTCTTGTTTCTTTGTATAAAATTCCTTTTTAAAAACTTCATTTCTGTGTTATCTTTTCGAATCAGTATCTGAACTAAAAAGCTGCAGAACTTATCGTTTGAACTTACCGTTTAAAATTACACGCTAAAGCCCCCTAAAAACATTACCCAGTTAAATACTAAATTTGGCTGTTAGTTTCATTCCTTTGTATCAAATTTTATCTCTCTAAATTCCTTTATATTGCAAATTTTATCCTTCAGATTTCTTTATATTGCAAATTTTATTCTCCCCAAATTTTCTTTAAATATTAGGTGTGTGCAAGAGTTACCAGTGCCATCTTTCTTGAAAATTGGAGGCAGAATATATTGTTATTTGAGTTAACAATGATTGCTGAATTAGTCATTTTTGTTAGAGTTTAAAGGCAATATAGAGAATAAGTGATTGATTTTGATAAGTCCAAATGTCAGATTGCCACCATTTTGTTGATGACTTTGTTCTTTTGATTCGGAAGTTTCAAAGTTCACATCATGTTGAGCTGTCACCCATTTATTGATGAAAATATGCATTTTATATAACCTAGGTCTTGGAAGGTTATCTGAATGTTCTAAGTCAGTGGTTACCAATTTATCAAGGAATTAAGGTTGGATTAATATTGTTTTCTCATATGGTATAGATACAAGAACAATCATGTCAGATTAACTATGACATGTTTTATTGCCCGCGCAAAATTAATAGAATAAATACAAAATGAATTGAGTAACAAAAAACCTATAAAAAGGTGTATGAAGAGATTTACTTAGTGTACTTACATGTAAGAGAAATGAAAGTTTTAGGGAAAGACTCACATATTCAAGAAGTGTATTATTCTATGGTGTTGTGCTCAATGCAACTCTAGGTTGTTGAGGATAAAAGTCCCTATCCCTTAAGACTAGAGTTAGATCTGTTTCAAGGCATTGTGCTTATAATAAAAGAGAGGGTTAAAATTTTGTGCCCATTTCTTTTATACAGATTTGACAATGCCATCTAGTAGTCATTTGCAGAATTCTTGGGTAGACAAGGGAGGTAATCCCCCAGTAATATAGAAATCTGTAGTAATCGTTTAGTATAACAAATGAGTTTATTTTACAAATATACTGATATATATATATATATATATATATATATATATATATATATATATATATATATATAAAAGACCTGTCTAATTACTAACTGGTGAAGTTTCTAAGATAAGACCACTTGGTTATTTTTTTAATATATTATACATTATAAAAGAATACAAGACAGCCTGTAGAAAAGGTAGCTTGTTTCTTAAATATATAGTAGGATTCATTCCATTGGTTTTAAGCTTGATATATTTGTGTATAGTAATACAGGAGAGAGAAAAAAAAGGCTGTCCTGACAAGAACAATGTTCTATTACTGTTTATGGTGTAGAGATAAAAAAAAAAAAATGACAAACAAATAGCCAATGAAAGGTGCATTTATGATTAGAGTATAACAGGATTTAGTGGGAAGTATATATCCATTATTAAGATGTTGGTGGCTGTAAAAGAAGAAAGATGTTCGCTGTGCATATATTTATGTTTTTGTTTTCCTTTAGCAACAAAGTTCCTTGGTAAATTTGTTTTGCCATCTATCATCAAATTCTGATAAAGGGACAGACAATCATATTTTTAGAAAGTGTTCTGTATTCGATATTCCTTTATCCTGTCATGAGAAGAAGAAAGAAAGAAAGAAAGAAAGAAAGGAATTAAAGAAAAATAGAGGCAGACAAGATATACATGTGATACTGCATGTTGTTCCTTTAGTTGGACAAGGCAGCAGAAAAGAAGATGTTTGACGACACCTGGAGTGAATGGTGACAGGGCTTAGAATACACTGACTGTGTACCCTGCAGAGAGGTAGTCCATAGTCTGTAGTCGTAGTCATTGTCGAGGGTGACCCCAAGTCTCCCTTTTTGATTGCTACTACACCAAGGTGTAGGGAAAGGTGCTACTCTTTTCCCTGGATTGCTCCACATTACCCTTATAATGTTGAGTGTTAAACAAGGAGGTATCAAGTACCATTTTTTGAGTCTTTGGTATGACTCGACCTGAGATTGAACCTAGGTCTCCTGGGCCATTGGTAAACATTCTAACCATTATGCCAATTGAGGTAAGGCACTCCAAAATATAGGTGTTGTGAGTATGACACTAAACCTTTAGTGAGGTTCCTGTTTTAGACCTATATAGAGAGTGGAGTACTCCTTCATTGCCATTACTCCCAGATGCACTCTGACACAGAGTGTAGTACCTGTTAGGTTCCCATCTATGAATCAAATTGATATTATTGTGTTAGTACAGCATTTATTATTTATACACAAGAATGCTGCGAGCAATATTGAACAAGTCCTAACCCCACAAGACACCAACTATATGGCCACTTGCCTCCCATCATGAAAACTATACAAGTTAGACAAACCAGACATGTAGAACACTGCTGGAGAAGCAAGGACGAACTCATCAGTGATGTACTCCTATGGACCCCCGCATATGGCCAAGCAAAAGCAGGACGACCAGCTCGAACATACATACAGCAGCTATGTGAGGATACGGGATGTAACCCTGAAGACCTGCCAAAAGCAATGAATGATAGGGAGAAGTGGCGAGAGAGGGTCAGGGATATCCTTGCTAGTGGCACAACATGATGATGATGATGATGATAGCATTTATTCTAAGGCTAACAGTGTCCTCACGTCCAGATTGCATATTTGAAATTCACCAGCTGTGACAATTAGGCTTTAGTAGGGTGTATTCCAATTCGTGCTGTAGCTGTTCATTTGAAGTCTAAATCATAAATATTGGTCTGTCATCTCATAAGATGTATAGCAATAACATACTGAATTTTCAAGAGTCTACGACAATTTTAAATGCCTGTACAAAAAAGTCTGGAAACTTAATGAATGCACCACACACACACACATATATATATATATATATATAATGTAACTAGAAGAAAACTCAACCATAGTTAAATTGTTATTATAATATAATCTTCATCTCTTCAGATGGCATACATGCTTAATTTGAGAGGGAAAACAGCAAATATGGATTACAGTATATATATATATATATATATATAAATGTTCGGGTGAAAAGGAAAAGGAGTCAGAACAATAAAAGAATACTTTTATTGTTTGAATCCTTTTTCTTTTTGCCTGAACATTTAAATTTTATTTTTTATTCTTTTTTTATGTATATACTGTAATCCATATTTGCTGTTTTCACCCTCAAATTAAGTGTGTATGTCATCTGAAGTGACAAAGTTTATATCTTCAATGAAATAGATTTATAATGACAATTTAACCAAAGTTGAATTTTTTAAAAGTTACATTGTATACACTCTGTGTGTGAGTTTTATTATATAAACCTGAAAAGGAATATATAATAATAGCCATACATTGAGCACTCTCATAGATATATATGAAATCCCTCATATATATATATATATATATATAAAGATTGTGACTGGAGATGAAAAGTGGTTTTATTTTGACAATTTAAAGCATTGAAAATCATGAGTGGAACCAGAATAGCCAGCAACATCAACAGCAAAACAACCTTTTTGGAAAAAAGTTATTGCTCTGTTTTTGATGTGATATGAAAACTGCATTGAACTGATGAAACCAAGTGAAACTTATTACAGTCATTGGCTTCTTCAAAGTTTGGACACTGCAATTGAAGAATAGAAAAAAAGTTCATTTACAGAAGAAAGAACCAAAAAGTCAATGTGCTGTTGCTTTGCTTTGTCAATAAAAAAAATCAATGGAATTTGGATGGGAAATTCTTTCATAAACTAAAGGATACTGCTGAATAGTATTGATAATGCTATTATATATAAATATATATGTGTGTGTGTGTGTGTGTGTGTGTGTGTGTGTTAGTGGGTGGGTGGGTTATTGTGCATACTGATTAGACTTGGTACTTTTTGGTTTTCATTAATTTTGATCAACACAATGATTATTATTGAGTCAAAAATTTCAAATACTTTCAAAACATTGACATAAGGTCATAGAAAGTCAAGGAAAATGTTTTGTACATTCATGAAAATGAGGAATAGTTATTAATTAATTCAAATAAAAATAAACACTGAACATTTTTTCACACATTGAATATATCAATTATATAAAAGCCTTTTTCTACCTGTATCAATGTGCTCAGGTGTACACAATTAATATATCAATTGTACAAAAGCCTTTTTCTACCTGTATCAATGTGCTCAGGTGTACACAATTAATATATCAATTATACAAAAGCCTTTTTCTACCTGTATCAATGTGCTCAGGTGTACACAATTGATATATCAATTATACAAAAGCCTTTTTCTACCTGTATCAATGTGCTCAGGTGTACACAATTGATATATCAATTATACAAAAGCCTTTTTCTACCTGTATCAATGTGCTCAGGTGTACACAATTGATATATCAATTATACAAAAGCCTTTCTCTACCTGTACCAATGAGGTAAGGTATATTCAATTAATATATCAACCATACAAAGCCCTTTCTCTACCTACACCAATTTCAGGATGTACTAAAGTGTACTCAATTGATATATCAATTGTCAACAATTCCAGGTCAATATTGATTTGTAATGTAGCAACTATTTTTGTTAGTTGTTTCATGAGCAGAACATTTCTGACTCTTTCTGAATAAACTCCAAGGCATAAATTAATGTTAACATTTTCTGTATTTATTTATTCTCCAAAGAAAAGTCATTGTTAATTAAGACCTTACACAGAACTTTTTTGACCTAGATATGACCTTTGCAGTCTTATAGAATTATATCTTCATATCCATTCAAGACATCCAGCTGTCACATCACACATAATTTTCAGGTTCTCAAAGGTGTTATTGTTTTTAATTATATTCAGTCAACATCAATACAAAGCAAGATTATTGGAGCAAAACTATCATGGGAATGTACCATATTTTTTACTTTATGCTACCTCTGTACCATAATAATTGTGACATTTATATATAAATTCCATATACTAAGTGTAACAACTATTATGTGACAGAGGTAGTAATGTATATATATAAGTAATGTATGTATAATGATAATATAATATGTATAAGAGGAATTTTACTTCTTTTTTTATCCTACTGAATTGATATAAAGAAAGAGAACCAAATATTTCATTAGGGTTTGTCAAAAGCATTTTTAATACTTAATCAACTTAAAATTCATAGGAACCTCTCAAGGGCTGTGGTATGATTTTGCCACCTACGTAATGTTCTATGTGTGGTATTATTTGATAATCTTTGTCTTTTGAAAATTTTGAGTTTCGTAGTTTAAAGCATCATGATCAATAACTGATTGTAGTTGACTTCTGGGATTTAATTCTTGGGGCAAATCACTACCATTAGAACACTTGGACCAGTTTTCAGTTCATTTGTTTCATTTCTTTCCACTTGTTATATTTTGTTAGCAGCTTATGCATTTTTCAGGTTCAGTTTAAAATAAAAGTTTCAAAATTGTCACAATCTCAATAAATTCTAAAACAAAGGATACAGCAGATTAGTATTGATAATGATATTATATATATATATATATATATATATATATATATATATATATATATATATATATGTATGTATATATATAAATGTTGTGTGTGTGTGTGTGTGTGTGTGTGTGTGTGTGTGTGTGTGTGTGTGTGTGTGTGTGTTGATTAAAAAATGGAGTCAAGGTAGTCTTTAGATATATATATGATAAAACCTTTAAGGTAAAGGTTTGTAAAAATTTTAAAACTAGTTATAACTTAGCAAAATAAAACTGGTTTTGTATCTTTAATTTTTCAGATTCAGAGAGGAAAGGATGTTCTGAATTTGATTTGAAATATGTGGTGCAATAAAAAGTATCAAGGCTGTATCTTCAAATTTTTAAAATTTTAAGTATTTGGAATTTAACTTAAACTGTGTGCACAACTGAGAGCAACTCATCTAATTTAGATGCCAAGAAAAAGTTTACGTCGGTTAGGGTTGATATTTGATACTTTTTGATCAGCAGTTTTAATATCTTTTCAATTTCTTTTAGTACACTGGATTGTGTGTTATACTCTTCATACTCACCATCCCCACTAGCTTCATGCGTTTTTTTGCAAATAAAGGGAAAGATTTGAGGATGTGTAGGATTTTAAAAGAAAACTGAAAAAATATATTAATACATTTAAGAAAGAGTTTCAGAAATGCTTTAACCAATAGAAAACTTTATGGAATAAATATGTCGAATTCCAAGGGGACTATTTTGAAGAAAATTAATGCTTCATTAATTGTTCATTTCTATCTTGGTAAATACAGTTTCAATCTTGATAATTTTTTTAACACACCTATAGTTATACTGAGATATATCAATAACTTAGACTCAACAATCTGCTGACTTGTTTTATTTGTTCCAATTTATCTTTAATATAAATGTAACATGAATGTTCAATTGAGGAAATGTTCTTACATGACATGATTACTTTCTTTTAAGTTTTCTCTGTGAATTAAACTTTGTTATAATAAAGTTAAGTATGACAACATCAAATAAAAATCATGAAAAACAAACCATTTATAGTTATACAATAAATTATTATGTGTCTTAGAGAATTAGCAAGTCTGTTGCAGGGCCAATAAGAACGTTGACCGCACAAATTATTTTTGTGTTGTGTGAATAAATTTACAGCCAGAAGACAATGAAGAGAACAAAGGAGAGATAACAGAGTTATAACAAATAACAATTTATTTTGTCATAGGTTACAGTTTGATGGTCATATTGACGATGGAAATAGTTGAGATGGCTGGTGAAATAGTCGTTGATAGTGGAGACAGCTGGTGGTCATCGATAGTAGAGACAGTGAGATGTTGATTGTCAAGACAGTGAGAAATTGATAGTTGAGACAGTGAGAAGTTGATAGTCGAGACAGTGGGATGTGGATGTTTGAGATAGAGGAATGTTGTGGTCGAGACAGCAAAATGTTGATGGTCGAGATCCAAGCAGGAGGTGAGATCTTCAAGTCAGTTGTAGGTGTTGAAAGTTGTTAGTCGCGAGGATTGAACGAATGTACTAAGACTGTTGTGTCTTAGCTCTAGGTAGCCAAGGAATGAACAAACGAACGAGTGACTAAGACTACTGTGTCTTTGCATTGTAGAGCCAAGGAAGGAACAAACAAGTGGCATTGCGTAGACTACTGTGTCTTAGTGTAGCAGAACTGAGGAATGAACAAGCAAGTGGTGTGTCTAAGACTGCTATGTCTTAGCGTTGCAGAGTCAAGGAACAAATGAACGAGTGCATGACTAAGACTACTGTGTCTTAGCGTCAAGGAGCCAAGAAACAAATGAACGAATGATGTGACTAAGACTACCATGCTTTAGCACTGCAGACCCAAGGAACAAGCAGGCGAGTGGTGTGACTAAGACTATCATGTCTTAGTCCTGTGCGAACCAGGACCGACAGAAATGTTTAAAACCGGATGGCCTTATTATCCTCTTCATAGTGCCTCCAAGTTGTCTGCTTCGACAAGTTCATGAGAACTGTCAGAGATGCGCCAACACTAGGGTTGGAGATCTCTAAAGGTCCTTGAAAGGACTATCTCACATATCTATGTAGATGTAAGGTGGTTGCGACCACTAGATGTAGGATCATGCCTTGGGAGCTTCGCTTATGCATCCGGATTCTAAAGAATCATAACGCTGGGCGAGCCATGATATTTGTCACTGCCTCCTACTTGACAGGACTTGACACAAGGTCAATGACCCGAAGGTTGTTATAGTGGGGATTAGGGGAGGAGAAGGTCGGGCACAAGCTGAGGCTCAAGCCCTGCTTAACTATGCTGGTCATCGGCCCACTTTGTGCAATATAGGCCTGATGAGCCTAGCTGGACATGGACCCAAATCTGGGTCCAGGCACAAATACCTGATTATAGCTTAAACTGGACAGCAAGGTCCAGGGCTATACAAAGGTGACAAAGTTGTCAATGATGCAGCTCGCCCACCCAAAGGTGGCCCAGCTGAAGCTGGAACCCTTTCGACCTCAAGTCTGCCTTTGCTGGACAAAGCCCACTGGGGTCAAAGCCAACAGCAAATTAATGACATCAGCCTCAATGCCGAGCACACCACTGACTATGGAAATACCTTTATACATAGAGAGAAAGTGATGACACACAACCGGGGCTGCATGAGCATAAAGTTCGTCCATATAAGATATCAGTGGTAATAAAATCCTTCATTAGCCTGAAATAGGCTTCTGAAGATTATCCACTTTATTTTGATAGAGTGACTTTTGCAAGATTGGCACAGTTAGTGTTGTAAACAGATGGATTGTTTCTTTCTTTGGGGTTATTGCAAGTCAGGGTTATGAATGATTTCATCATTTCTGGTCATAACTGGACGTAGAGTTTTTTTTGGTTTTTTTGGGATTAGAGAGGTCTGGTTTGTTTACATTTGAACAGTGCACAATATGTCAGTTGGATGCCTTGTATGACAGTCCCAGAAACCTATTCTTAACCTCTTTTTGTTTCAACAGAAACAGTAAAGCCACATTACCTGCACTCATCAAGTAAAACTTTTTGTTATTTTGATCTGTACTTTTAAAAAATATAAAAATATATAATATTCTGTGGCACTGATCAGACTCATGAAGCCAAAGATCTGTGCTCAGAAAGTTTTGTTTTCTCCAGGACACAGGCTTGAGCAAGCTTGTATAGAATACAAACAATTGCCATAGCATAAAGTCTCTCCTTTTTATGTTACCAATGTTGTCTAAGGAAAAAGCCATAGCCATTTCAGGTTAGAACCAGAGTCACAAAAAGAATTGGCAGAATGAAGTTAAGTTTTTAGAACTCTCAATGAAAAGCAGTCATGGCATAACAATTATCATAGAAAGTAGGCTGGGCTACTTGACTTCAAATCTTGAATAATTCTATTTGCATTTCACATTGTGCTAATACCCGAGGAAAAGATATAAATCTAACTATACTCACTCTATCTATGAGTGAATAGTTGGACAGATTGAGCTCTTTAATCTTGGTATGGCAACTGGTTTAGGAGAGAAAAAACTCTGAATTCAAACCAGTTATAGACCTGAAGAAGGATAATCTCCATTAGGCTATTTCAGCCCAAGACACAGTACAGAAGTAGCACCTCAGTGCCCAAACTAAGTTACAAGCACAGGAATGATGGCTTTAAAAATTTTATTCATAACTCTTATATTTCTAAAAAAATAGAATAAGATTTTAAAAAGTAAAACAAATAAAATGACAAAAAATAAAAATATGAATTTACATTTTTCCTATCATACAAAGAATTTTACTAACCTGGTTTCCAAATTTCCAGTTAATGACCATGATTTCCCTTCGTTTTGTTTTTTCTACTCTTTTTTTTACTCCCAGCCTTACTAGAGGAAGGACATTTTTCTCAGTGGCTCCCAGAACCTGGAGATATCAAAATATCACACGAGCACTCCCATTCTGTGATACATTGACTTGGCCAAATTTTTCTTCCTAAATTACACCATCTGTTCACCCAGAGGAACTGAATGGTAAATATCACAAGGACCTTCTTCCAAGTTTGGTTTGGTTGGTTGGGTTTTATGGCATATCAACCTTTGCTGGTTATTTAATGCCAAATCCATTTTTATGTAAATAATCAGTTCTATTTTAAAAAATTCAGTTTAGCATGCATACACAGTTTGTCAAAAACCTTTCTATTTCAAACTTCAGTTTATTCAAGCAGTTATATATAACAATTCAGTTTAGTGTAAGTACAGTTCAAAGTCAAAAACAGTTCAATTTAAAACAATTTAGTTTAGCATAAGCACACAGTTTAAATGTAAATACAGGTTTATTGGGAAAAACATTTCTATTTCAAGCTATTCAGTTTAGTCAAGCAGTTCTAATTCAGCTAATTCAGTTCTAATTCAGTATAAGTACAGATTTTGTTTACACACAGTTACACGTCAAAACAGTTTTATGTTAAATAATTCAGTTTAGTGTAAATACAGTTTAAATGTCAAAAAACAGTTTTATTTCAAATAATTCTGTTTAGCATAAGCACACAGTTTAAATGTAAGTACAGTTTAATTGTGAAAAACATTTCTATTTCAAGCTATTCAGTTTAACCAAACAATTCAGTTTAGCATAAGTACACAGTTTAGTTCTATTTAACCCATAGATAGGGCCCTATCAGGTGCTACCACTCCAGGCCAGAGTGGACCTGGGAGCGATAGTAATAAAGGGGTACTCCGCATTTCCTAAAGCTCCAGTATTACTGGAACCTCACCATCAGATTGTTTAGTGTCATATCCAGGACCCTCTTTGGGGGGTGGTCTTACCTCTCTGCAGAGGTACAGTCGGTGTATTCTACAGCCCCAGTTGACAAGGCAAATATTTTTTTCCAAGGAATATGAAATAAAAGTAATACATGAAAAGAAATGGTGTGTTAGTTTCTTTATTTTGTAAATTGTTTTCATTTTACCAGCACGTGGAACACACACATAAAACACATACTCCCAAAACTGATACTTTCTTTAACTTCATTGTGATTGTGAGAACTTTATCTGCATTAAAAAAAAAGTAACTCTTTTCTACTCATCGTAAGCTACAATTGCTTCTCCCTTGGCCAACATTGGTAACATAGAGTAGAGAGACTTGCTGCATTGGCAACTGCATGTATTCCATACAATCTTGCCCAAACCTGTGTTCTGGAGAGAACAAAACTTACTGAGCACAGATCTTTGGTTTTACAAGATTGATTGATGCCACAGAATGTTATATTTGCAGACCTATCATATTGTATACTATCATAAGAGTATACTTTTAAGTGTATACTCCTTTCAATAATTAGATGAACTTATTTGCATAAAAACTATGTTTAACTTTCCACTAAGTGTCTGATACCAAAATCCAAAAGTAAAATATATCAATTTTATTAAGTTACAATAATACATTGAAAAGTATGGTTAATTACTTCCAAAATTCTTTGTAGGCTGTGCAAAGGTGAATACAGTGGCTTATTATTGTAGTTTTCTCTGTAATTCATTCTATCTATAAAAAAAAGAATGAAAAAGAAGAAATGATTAAAATTTTTATTTCTAATTTATATATATATATATATATATATATATATATATATATATATATATATATATAAAGAATTTATAATCCATAACAAACATTTTTTTTAAATATTAGAAAAGAAAAAAATGTTGCTTGCAATTTGAAAAAAGCTTTATTTTCCTTGAAGCTTATCTGTATGGCCCTACATCAAACTTTCGAAATTTTCTCTTTGCCATTTGATGTTGACTGTGAAGAAGTACCATTATGATGGTGAAGAAGTACCATTATGATGGTGAAGAAGTGCCATTATAATTGTGAAGAAGTGCCATTATGATTGTGAAGAAGTGCCATTATAATGGTGAAGAAGTGCCATTATGATTGCTGATGGAACTCATTTATTTTGAGTATTCAGAAGATTTGACATCCAAGTTTCTTGATTGATTTCTATAAGAACCCTGTGCTTCCATCTGGATGACTCCCTAAATCTTATCACCCACACCCAGCAAATAGTAAGAATAGTTTGCACTACATATCTCCATAAAGAGTTGTTCTCCAAAATAAATCATGCCAAGAGTACACAGCATTCACAACTGCCAAATCATCACATATCTGATTTGCTTCTTCTGTCAACCTCTCTATCTAACTCTGATATTCCATCTTTTTGTCATTACAAACAACATCAGATGTCTCATTGATAAATCATAATTGCAGCCTCGTTAATTTATTTATTTTTTTTTTTTCAGCCATTTTAAGATCCTGGACGATTAAGCTTTGTGACTCTTGTGTTGAAAAGCTTGACAAAGAAATAATCTTTGCTTTTTTATTTTCCAACATGTTTACTATTAACTGTCTATGAAGTTTATTTTTCTAAAATTGACTGTACTATATCAAAACTGAACAAATCAAATCTCACAATTCAATGTATTGCTGTATTATATTTGAAAATATATTTTCCGTTTCTAAATAAACTATTGTGGTATGTGAAATATGAACTTCAAGACTTACGTAATAAATATCAAATTAAATGGCTTACCTAATAAATATGAAATTCAAGACTTACCTAATAAATATGAACTTTAAAGCTTATTTAATTAATACAAATGTTAAGACTTATCTAATGAATATGAGCTTCAAAGCTTAGCTAACAAATATGAACATCAAGGCTTACCTAAATATGAACATCAAGGTTTACCAAATAAATATGAACTTCAAGACTTACCTAATGTTGAATATCTACATGTCTTTATTCATTTTGTAGTGCAGATAAAATTTTAGCAATTACAATTTTACGATTATGAAAAAAAATGTCATTCAACCTCTAGTGAGAAAGGATATAACAGTTCTTTCTCTTTGAACCTTCATGTCAGCTGTCAGTATGAGTTGGAGGGTTATCTTTTGAAACTAATATCATGCTGATTGAATCAGCTAATGAGGGAGTGTTTGTTTATTTATCAGCAGGGGTGCAAAGGGCTTAACTTTACTACACACCCACAAAATAAGTAACATACAAAGTAGAATATACCAATCATATGTTCTTTTGGGTTTCTCAATCCAATCACAGTATTGGGTTCTATGCATCATACTAAACTGTATCCAGTGGTGAGGCTTCAGTTCCAGAATTCTGTGGAGTGTAAAGTCACCCCTTTCATTGCTATTACTCTCAAGTCCACTCTGACCCTGGGTGGTAGTACCTGTTAAAGTCCCACCTATGGGTCAAATAGATTGATTTAAGAAATATTACCATTTGATGGGAATATTGAGACTATATATTTGTGTACAAAAAAATAATTATTAAATAGGAATAGCTATGTGAATCCATATAATTGCCAATTATTAGTATTAGATTGGAATACTTGAAACCATATAACTGTATGCAAGTTATTGATATTAAGAATAGTTACTTCAAGCGATAAGGTTTTTATAAGTTATTATTATAATTATTATTACTATTATTAGTTAATTGAACCATATAATTGCTTACAAAAAAGGACTAAAATAAACTAATACTGGAATGCTTGGTGGTAGGAAAGATATTTAGTGGAGTCCCAACCCTTCCAGGACCAATATTAGTTGTAGTATATCCATGATATACTAACGCTGAACACAACCAAAGGAAAGACAAGATAAGGTCATTTACACATGCTGTAAGATTTAATATTTTATATGCACAATATACATACATGTGCCATTACAAAGAAAGAATTCATGAACATGTACCAATTGCTAGAATTACACACATATTGTTTCACGAACAAGTGGTATATGGAAGGGGTACAAAAACGAAAAATGAGTTTACTTGATAAGAGTAGGGAAGATGGCCATGTGGCGTAATGGTTCTCTGGCAGGGTCACAAAGAATGTCTCAACTGGTCAAAGAACAAAAGCAAAAAAAGGTTGAGAATGGGTTTCTGATGTTGTAATGTGACACCTTACTGGATTTGCAAATTATCAAATTAACAAGGATTGATATGACAATCAATCAAACAAACTAACAAAACCAAACCACACAAAACACATTATTCCATTTACTAAAATATTTCATTCGTACTGAATACCACTCGCATATGATAGTCAAGATAATATCACTGTTTTTATATCAAAAGTTTTGATGGGAAATAAAATCACAATAGGCAGAATATGTCTTTCAACTTACTCTAGAAAATATGTAAAAGTAATATTGCTGGATTACATGATCTCATGTACTGGTTAGTATGTGTACAGGTTCCAAAATAAGGGGTGTATCATCAATACTCAGACCTCACAGTATATACTCCATAAGTATTAATACAGGCTTGTATTCTCAAATGCATACAATATGGTGCACTGGTAGGAGTATTACTATGTCACAAGATGGTTAAAGACTTTGAAAATTTTACCAGAATATCTACAACCCACTGGCATGTGCATACTGTACCCATGTCAAAATTTGCAACATCCTTCAAGGCACCACAGGTGGTGTAATAGTTTACAAGCTAGACAAGCAAACTTTCATGAGTGAGTTTGAGTCTCATTGAGTGTCCCATTCATCCGACCTTGTGCCACATCTAAGCAAAAAGCTTAGTAAATAACAATTCAAGGTGTTACAGTTTTATTTTCTTTCAGTATATAATGATAATCATATTTATAGCCAAAATGAGGATCATATCTCAAAGAAAAAGATGCTACTGCTGCTGCTGCTTCTACTACTACTACTACTACTCTGAACAAGAGAAGAATTGTGAACTTTGGATCAGTGAATGAAGGAATTGCATTTTAGGGATGATACTTATAAACTATGAAATGAAGAAAAAAGGACTCATCAAAAATTAACCTTAACTATGTCTTGGATAGAAGAGGAGGCTGTTTCCTTTGTATCTACCTCAAAATTAAACTCTCTTTTATATTAACTATCTTTTCATACTAACACAGAGTAAAAACTATCTTTTCATACTTAGTTTTTACTCTGTGTATGTCTACCTACTTGTCAGTTGCTTTGAAAGTAGAAATCATAATGAAGTTCACCAATAGATACTGCAAAGGTACCTGTGCTTTTCTTACCACAGTTTTCTCTCAGCTTGTTTTGTGCCAGATTAAAATCCATCAAACCTCATCTGACCACTGAAATTTCGAATTTTAAATTCTATCAAAATGGAAATCGGTTCATATGTAAATGCAGGGGAGATAACTGTGTATGTCTTGATTTGTTCATATATTTTTCTCTGATTTAAAAATTCTTGGATCTGCTCCAAAATTTAATCAATTATTTCTTGGTCAAAGGTCCACAAAATTCCATTGTAATTCATATAAAACTTTTTGAGGTGTTGTGTGGAAAAACAGGCGAATATAAGTAAATAATAAAAGGCAATGCTCCAATAAATGTAAAACTTGATTCATTTAATATAAAATGTGATTTATATAAGTTGTTTGTAATGTTCCCTTTGCTTCTTTACTAGTCAAACTTTTATTGGTTCTCATTTCTGCTCTAAATAAAAGTAGTCAATACTTTCCTTTCACTCATAAAATTAACAATGACTATAAGATTTTTCTCATTTTATAACCTGTTTGGAATATAGTTAATCTACACAAGTTCTCTTTAACTCTCAGATGCCAGAATATCTTTCCAGCTGATGAAAAAGTTTTAATTTTAGGGTGTCAGAATGAATGTCCTTTGGCTAGCTTTCATAAAATTCTTGGTTGCTGTAAAATGTTGCCACAAATAATTCTTCAAAATGAAACAACTGGGATCAAATGGAAGCAAAAAGAAATCTATTCAATATTAGTTACATGATTGACATTCAGTAAAAAGATATATTACTACTTTAATTTTTTTTATTCACATTAGACTCTATACGCTATTTAACATACTCCCAGGCAATTACTGTTAGTTACACATTCATTTTGGTAAATAAAAAGTTTCTTTAGCAGTATTTGACCTTCTAATCCATCAAGTGTAACCTTCCATGATTCCCACAAAAGATTGATGAATATTTTGTATGTTCATTTTATACCAATTAAAGGTGAGTAAAGATTTAGTATATCTTCTGAGTAGTATATATTAAATTTGGACTATGTTATCAACTAAAAGTTTAAACTTTAGATGTGTGGCTTTATAAGTAGATAATAAATTCCAGTATGACCTTTGAACATGAAAAGGTTCCCCACACCTGTAATAAGAATTCCATCTATGTAGTCTGGATAAGCTAAAAGTAAATATCTGTTTGTGTCAGATTAATAAAAATTTAGTTGTGGGTAGTGAAGCTATATAGGTGAATTTCTGCATGAATAAGTCCTGTTTTCATCACCACACTGAGAATAAAAATTTTCATATTTTTGTTGTACTTATATTAATATGGTCTCTTGTTTGCAAAGAACTAATGAGGAGAATGAAGAAATACTCTCACAAATGAATCACTTACTGAGCAATAGTAAATGAACTTTTAACGGTAAGAGGTTATGTTACCTCCTCGTTATATTAGAAGGAAAATAAAGGAGAAGAACGAAGATGCCGTAAGGTTTTCAATAATTAGAAGTTTAATAAAACTTGAGTTGAAAGTGAACCTTTTGTGCCAGTCGGTGTAGTGAGAAGGAAAAAGGGTTGAGCAGGCATTTGGCATGTTGCCAGTAGTTGGTAGTCCTGTAGATTTTGGAGTGCGGAATAAAGGTCTCCAAAATAGATAAGCAGAATTGAAGTGGCTGGTTGTCTGAGCCGAAAATGTTTCGCTGTAGACGTAGCAAAAGTCGTGTTTGCTGTTTAAGGACAAGAATGATGTAGTCACCCATAAAGGTGTGGTCCTGGTTGCTGTAGGAGAGAGGCATGAAGGTCTTCAAAAAAGGTTGCCCAGGGATGAAGTAGCTGGATGTCTGAGCGGAATTACGCATCGCTGTAGACATAGCAAAAGTTTGAGGCGACATAAAAGTGTTCCTGTGTGTGGCAGATTACATGCATCTAATTCATGTTCAACTGGGAAACCTTGGTCTAAGAAGGTAAACTCAAAAGGTCCATAAATTAGACGGCTTTCCTCATGGTGTTGTGATTCTACTACTATGAAGGGAGCAGACAGAAAGTATGTCCGTCCTGCTCGAAAGGTTCTGAGGAAGAGATAGTTTGGCGGGCTTTCACCATTTTTATGTTGCCCGGGAAAATGGTCCGGGCTGAATAGGACAATTCATCCTCATTGGTTGAAAATATGTGACGACCATAATGGTTGAAGTTTTTTCTGCTACTAACTGATCTTGTTGACTATTGACAGCCTGGCAACTAGATCTTTATCACTAAATTAAGATTATTATTATCTCTTTATCTATACAATTATTAGGATGAGTCAATATTTTTTCAATATTTTGGCACATGCTATTTTATAGTTGTGGGGTTTGAATAATAAATAAAAGTAAAAAGTAAAGCACAATAACAACAAAACAAAATAATAAATCAAATCATAAAAAAACACAAAATGAAAGAAATATGAATGAAATAACAATCTCCCAGAATGCCTTTAAAAGGAAGAACAATCTGAGTGTATAAAGGATTTGTAGCAGTCACAGATCTATTTCCTTTTGCGAATCAATGCCCCCACCAAGCAATTCGGTTATACACAGACCAATCAGAGATAGAGCGCATTGATTCCTTCTTCCTCTCAAGAACTATTTTTTCTAGTCCTTTTTGGTAGTTGGCTGACGGTCAGAGAGCATCTAGTTAGCAGCCAAGACAGACCTCTGTAGTGTCCACTGCTATCGATTCCACTTGGAACCCCTTCGCTGAAGAACATGCTGCTACTAGCTTCACACGCAGAAGAACCAGCCTTGCAGTCAGTCACATGAGCTATTTGCTACTGTGACACATACTTCCTACAAACTCAAGGACCAACATACTAACTGGCAACACCAAAAGGGATGCTTTCTCACTCTGAATCTTTTACTTCTGCTAAAATAATAAACCTTTTATTGCTGTGTTTCAAAAGAAGTTTTGTTGTTTATTTGTGTTGTCGAATAATTTATAGTGTTATGGAAACAAACCATTTTCAACACTAAAGATCAATTTTTATAAAAAAACCCAATCCTTTCATGGGAAATAAAATAGCACTTAAAAAAGAAGAAAAGCAAAAATAAAAAGACAAATGTGCCTCATGTGTATAACTAAGAACTATTTATTACCAAGTAAATAAAAATAGATAAAAAGGAGTTACAAAGTTTTGAAGAAAAACACTAGTTGCTAAAATCAGTTGCTATTTTAGTGACCAGTCCAAAAAACTGAATCAAGTAACAATGATACAAATTGTTTTGAAAAAACACTGGGTCACAAATGAATTACTAGGAACTGATATGCCTTCCCAAACAAAGGTGCTGGTACTTAAAACTCAAAATAAGGGGTGTTGTATGAATGGAAAAAAGATTTGGAAAAGTATCTATGGCGAAAAACCTCTCTAGAGAAAACCTGTTTGCTTTTCCGTTAAGAATACAGTGAATAATGCAGACACATGGGAGTTCATTCAGCAATTCTTTCAGCACTTGTATAGGACAGCAAATTCAATCATACACCTCATGGTCTGAGTTGAGACAGCACAAATTCACAGATATAGGTAACAGCATATTTCGGTAGGAAGAATACAGCACATCAGGGTAATTCTCTGAGGGATTTACTCCCTATTCCCTATTTTCCCTTAACGGTAGGGAACAGCAAGGTTTAAAAACCAGTACATCCTGCAAAAATTCACAGGACTACAAAAATGTTTTCTCTGTTTCGTGGTTTCAGCTGAAAAGGTTTTTTTCTCTCAGCAGCAGGTGTAAGATAAAAAAAATCCGGTCATTTCCTCCTGGCGGTGACAAACATAAAAGTCCCTTCCGAGAAGATGTTCCCGTTACAATAGAATAATTCCAACATTCTTTGAAAAAGAAAAGAAGACAAATTGTTTCTTGCCAAGGAACCTCTTCGTCAAAACCTTGTTGCAACCTTAATAATAAAGTTACGTCTTTGTAGGTTTACTTGTTTCTATGTTACTACTTCTTTTACTCTGTTTGGGTTAACACAACCAGTCCAAAGAAAATACTCATATTAGTAGTTTCAAAAGAAGAAATAGTACCAATAGTATGAAACTCCAATACAACACATATCACATGATTGATGCAGTAAAACCATGGAAAAGACCCACTGTGGTTGGTAGTATCATAGGAGTTGGCATACTGAAATGTTGTGAATTGCTTCTCCCTGTGTGTAATTTGAAAGCCATACAGATAAACATTTTAGCGAGGGAATATATTGTTATTATTTTTAGCGAAGAAATGTTGTAATGTGTATGTGTGTGATATTCACTCACTAAGTGTTGTTGGAAAATAAAGGAGGATGAAGAAGTAGGAAGAAGAAGATGCCATAAAGTTTTATATGAAGGTTTTAATGGCAGTATGGAATAAAGGGTTTACGTTTATGCTGCAAGTCTCGTGGGAAGGAAAGAAGTAAGGAAACGAAATGAAGTTGTTATGGAGTGGAGAAAGCATTTTAGCAGCTAAATGCCTGAGTGAAAAGTGCATCATTTGGTTAAGGCATTGTTGAATGTGTTGAGCGAGATATGTTCGCCATAGTGTAGCAAAAGTTGTGTTTGCTGTTTGAGGACAGAAACGATTGTAGTCACTGTGAGTTTGTGGTTCTGGTTGTTTCGGGGAGAAGCGTGAATGTCTCCAGAAAATGTTGCCCAGAGATAAAGTAGCTAGGCGTCGGAGCGGAATTTTGCATCACAGTCGACATAGCTAATTTTGGGGGCAACGTAAAGTTGTTCCTGGGTGTGGCGTATTGAATTCATCTAATTCATTTTTAACTGGGAACCCTTGGTCTAAGAGAATAGACGCAAGGGGTCCATAAATTAGATAGCTTTCCTCATTGTGTCGATGCTGCTGCTGCTATTGAAGAGCAGAGAGTAAAACATCTGAACGAAGAAGTTCTGAGAAAGAAAGCGTTTAGCAGATTTCCCCAGTTTGTGTTGCCCAGAAAGATGATCCAGGTTGAATAGGATAAGTCATCCTGATTGGGTGAAATTATGCGGCAACCCTAATGGTCGAATTAAACTAGGCGCCAAACAAAAATACGAAATTCTTTCTGCTACAATATGAATGCTTCATGAGTTTAAACCAGGCTATAACACAACAAAAGCAACAAAAACATTTGTAATAGGAAAAGTGAAGGTGCAGTTGATCACAGTACAGTAACAATCAGATGGTTCAAGAAATTTTGCAAGGATTGCAAGAACTTTAACAATCAGGTAAGGTTAGGTAGTCCTAAAACCATGGATTTTGAGGCTGTTCTTCAAGCTATAGCAGCAAATCTAGTGAGTAATAGTCAGAGAGTATCAGGCATGCTCAGTATCTCACAATCCAGTCTGGTTCATCATTTTCAAAACCTTGGAAAAAGCATCCAGAGCTGCCAAATTGTACCTCATGTTACCAAAATATTGCAAACTGTTATGTCTTTCTATTTAGGATCAGTGTGTGGTATCTGCCCAGTCCCATACCCTTCTAATCTGGAATTGGTTATACTTTTTGACTGAGAAACCAACCGAACTATTTATAAGTATTTAAGCAAATAAATTGCTTCTAACCACTTCGTCTTGAGAGTTAAAAAATGCAAATTGAAACAAAATTTAAAATTTAATTGCAAACAACATAGCAAAGCATTTAATCATTGCTAGAATTTAGTTCTTGAGTTTTAAGCAACCAGAAGTATCAGTTTCACCATTGTGTTAGGAAAATGGAAGTACTGGTTCACCATTGTTATTTGTCTATAAAAATGTGGTTGGAATCTCTTTCTGGTGTTAGCATCTGAATGGAGTTTGGTGTTAATTTTATTATGAAGCAAATTGTGACAGTTATGTTTTGTGGTTCTGAATGTTAAATTTCTGGAAAATGTTGCTTTTTTTATTAAGTGTAAATTTTTTTTTCCTATCCTTCTAAAATCTTATTCAGATTTGAACAAAGAGATTAAAAAGGCAGGTCTGAATTTACCAATTGGCATAGTAGGCCATTGGCCTAAAGTCCATTGATATCTGGGGGCCCACTGAAACTAATTTATTTCATAGCATGCTAACTTATAATCTCGTTTCATGTGTACACCAGTTATTTCATTATATAATATAATCAAAACCATAAGAGCTCCAGTACAATAAATAGAGAAACCCTGTATAATAAGTATAGGCCCACATTGGTCTTAAACAGTGGGCCATGGGACTCACTGATGAATTTAACCTTGGGCTGACAAGTTGGTAAATCTTGCTCCATAAAAAGTGGAACTCACATTGCTATTTAGACGAGTTACCAAACTAGTAACTTAATTTTGATTCTCTCTCTGTTCAAAATCCTTAATGACTCCTCTAATCTTAGGCAATAAGAAACAATTTTTCTGTTTGTTCAAATACTTATGTATTGATAAATAATGTAGTCTTTATGAGCATTACTCTATAAACAGTATTGCATATAGTAATATAAAACAGGAAGGAAATGGAATCAAAGAGAGAGAGAGAGAGAAGTGACAATGATGGAGGAAAGGTAGAATGTAAGAAATCAAGAGAAAGATGAAAAGAAAACTGATTGAAAGGAAAATAAATAAATAAATAAATGAATAATTCATATATATATATATAAATATATATTGATACATTATAATTTAATGTATGCTCCCTACCTACTTCCTGTAAGGGTACAGTTCCACATGATATCTCCTTGCCTCACTTCCTCTCATAACCTGAATAAAACCAGTCCTTGGCAACCACTCTCAGTTCCTATTTTTGTGCTGGTCATGGATCTGAGAACTATTATGTAACAGATTTAACTATGTACATGTAAATAGATAACTAGCAAACTAGCTGGCTAGATAGATAGAAAGACACATTGAGAGAGAGAGAGAGAGAGAGAGAGAGAGAGAGAGAGAGAGAGAGAGAGAGAGAGAGTGTATATGTGGAGAAAATAGACCCAAAAGAAAAATGTTAAGATCAGGCTTGCTACGAGGATTATTAAATAAGTTTCCAGACTTTTTTTGTATGGGCACTTTTATTGGTTGTACACACATGAAACTCTAGTCCCCTTCGAAGTGATCTCCTCCGGCTGCAATGCATTTATTATACCGTTCCAACAACTTCTGGAAGGCCCCATGGAAGTCCTCTTGTGTGAGTGTGTCAATGAACTTCATCACAGCCTCTTTCATCTCCTCAATTGTCTCATAACGACAGCCTGTGAGCTTAGGGAATAACTAAAAGTCACAGGGAGCAAGGTCTGGACAGACTATCGGGAAGCTGAGGAACTGTCTTGATGCCCATCTTGGTCAAATAGTCTGTGACAAGGATGGAGTTGTGGACTGGTGCATTGTCCTGGTGGAAATGCCACTGACCCAATTTGATGAGTGCTGGCCTCTTCCGACGGAATCTCTTCCTGAACTGCCTTAAAGCCTTAACATAGTAACCCTAACCCTAAACTTTTGGCCGATCAACTCTTGTGTATTGACTTCCTTACTCCTCCCACACCTCTCATCATCTCTCACTGACTCCCTGCCTTCTTTGAATCTCTTATGCCACTCAAAAACTGATGCTCAATTCATGCAAGGAAAGCAGTCTGAAGCATTCCATATGTTTCTGTGGCATTTTTTCTAAGTTTAAAACAGAATTTTATTGCATATCGTTCTTCTAAAGTGTCCTCACGTCCAGATTGCATTTTTGAAATTCATCAGCTGTGACAATCAGGCTTTAGTAGGATGTATTCTAATTCCTGCTGTAGCTGTTCATTTGAACCTGAAATCATAAGAATTGGTCAGTCATCTCATAAGATGTATAGCAATAACATACTGAATTTTCAAGAGTCTATGACAATTTTAAATGGCTGTACAAAAAAAGTCTGGAACATTATTGAATGTACCACGTCATTGTATTTAAAGAGACAATAATCAAAAAATAAAAGGCCAGTAGAGACAGAAAGACATGCCTGGTAAATTTATCAAGTGGTAAATTCTTCATTGGTAAATTCATCATATGTTAAATTTATTGTTGGAAAAATATTCTTGGCTAAATTCAGAATTTAATCACTGCTTTTAATCATAAGAGTGAAAACATTAGGGTTAGGGAAATCTATAAAAGCAATTAATCTAGTACAATGAATTTACTGGCAATAAATTTACCTAGAATCATAGAAAGGCCTAAAAATTATGATACATTAAAACTCTTTCAGGTGAGAGGATGGTAATATAATATTTGTGTATCCCTTATTCCTTTTGTGCATATGAAATTAATCCAGTTGTATATCATTCAGATAAAAATATAGACCGACAGGAAAGATTGGAAAGAATAAGGAAAAGAATGAGAAACCACAGGTAGCTGGGAGAAAGAGAGAAGTGCTGAAGTACAAGATATTAGTTGATCTTAGTTGTTAACATCTGTGGAATTTCCATGGATCCAGCTAGTTTGTTTTTATTGCACTGCTGAAAGCAGTAATGATCCTTCAACATGTTTGAACAGAATCTGGAAAGGTTGGCAGTTATGTGAGATATTGAAAAAGCTAGAAGCAGATTAAGAAGGAGAGAAAAAGTGATAGAGAGGTAGGCCAAAATGACAATGCTTGTTCATATGAGATAATATTAACTAGCACAACTCAGTATTACCTGCGATAAAAATGATAAATATGCTAAAACACATTTTGTTAAACAAAAATTTATTCTGTTTGCTTTCTTCATGAATGAGTCGAGTCTTATTAATTTTCTTCATTAAGCCCAAGCTCCTCCACCATCACTTGCAGGGGTGGTTCCCCTCTAGATGACAATTTTTTCAGAACAAATTAAACCAGGACTTCTCAATTTTTTTATTTGATGAACCCCTTGTAACCAAATTTATTTTCAATTAAAGCCAAATGAATTAATTGAATATTAAATTACAAAGCATAACTAATTTACCAGAGATTGATAAAATTTATATGAGAAAAGAATCAGTAAACTATTTGTATAGCCATCACACCCAGTCAGACATTCTGTTAGGTGTATCTAGCAACTAGTCTACATAATCTCATAAATTTTGTTCTCATATTATAAAGTGATTTATCAATGCAAACTTGTAAATTCACACTCTATGAACCCCTATACTTTCATTCACCTTGCCAAAATTTCATTCACTCCAAGAGGTTGATATGGACTATTTGGGAAGCTCTGAATTAAACTTTCATGATGAATTTTAAATTAAAATGTTCTAGGCATTTCTGGGAGTGGAGTGGAGATGGAGTCCACTGCATTCCCTTGCATTCTTCCTCCTTTCAAATGTCTTTAAAACACTCCTCAAGGTTAAGGACTTGCAGATGCCAATTTTCATCAAAATTTGACCCTTAACCAAGGAGTTTGTACATTGGATACATTCTTTCTGAGTAATTTTTGCAAGGAAGGCATCTTTGTGAATCCCAATTTTTAGTTGTATTCAGTACAAATTAGGCCAACCTGATCAATTTTATGCTTTGATTTTAAATTGGACAGGAAATTGCTTTATTTCTTTTAAGTGAGAGCATTTTAAATGTATTGTAATAAAAAATAATGCTATGATTTGTCATTTTTGTTGTGTCATGGTAATACACAAACATATCAAAATTGGATCATAATAGATATGCAAATTTAAAAGTAAAAGCTTCATTTAAAAAAAGACAAAAAATTTGATAAAATTTCAAAATTTTATTAATAACAAGAAAATCTAGTATGGCAGCCATGCTGGAATGAACTTTTGTCCTTTGGTTGGAACATTTTACAGGTTCACAATTTATGATCTGAAACCCTTAAGATCAGTCACTTTTTAGAATTTGGTAGTATAGGCACAATATATATGGGTAGACAACACAATTGTTAGAGAATGTCAGTATCTCTGCAAAGAACCTTGTAAATATTCACATTGAATGATGTAAAATTCAAGCTATAAATCATATTTCAGTTTACAGTGATAAAGATAGATAATAAAATTACAAGCATACTTTTTATTAATAAAAAAACTGAACTTTTTTCCACAAAGAAAAGGTTCAGTTTTCAGAGCTTATCAGCTTTCAGAATTTTAAACTGAGTACTTGCCATGAAATAAGAGAAGAGATAAAAGAAAAAAAGTAAGATTGATCCATGATGTTATTTTTCTGCATTGCTTTAAGAATCAGGCCTTGTGTACAGTTTCTTGAGACAATAGTAGACTCAGCATGTAGACATTCAAATGATCACAACTGAAAAAGTCAATGCAGTAAAAAAAGAAATTAAATTAAGAAGATACAAAAAGAGTTTTCAGGAAAATTGTACATAACTGTAAAAGAAAGTTCGAACAAATATTTTATTAAAAGGTACAAAAAAAAATTAGACTTTTTAGCATCCACATTTTAGTGTTGGTGATTTTAGTGCTGGACATTTTAGCATCCAATTTTTAGTGTAGGATAATTTGGTGCGGATGGTTTGGCATTTAGAGTATCTTTTAACTCAATTCCTCAGCATAAGCAGGATGTGACACAAGGTCAATTTTTTAGAGGGGCACAACTGGTTTGAATTCAAAGTTTTCCTTCTCCTAAACCAGTTGCTATACAAAGGTCTACCCTACTGGTTGCCCATAGCTGGGGAGAGTATATTTCGATTCATACCTTTCCTAAGAGAATTAGTACAATGGGAAATACAAAGCCTTTGTGTGGGATTTGAACTCAAATTACCAGTCTGTTTTTGTCTACAATAACTATTTAAGTAACAGCACAAATTTCAATATTAATATTTCTTAAAATGAAAAATAATGAGTATTTAAAGAAAATATTTATTTGAATGACTATATTCTAATAATAAATAAGGTTAACCTAGAAAATTGAAGTTTTTGCTCATGAAATGAAAATTGTGATTTTTATCAGTATTTATATCACTAAAATGTTTTCAACAAAATGATTTTATCACCAAAATGTCCTCAGGTTACAAATATCTTTTTTGTTTTTCTTTAAAATACCCAGAACCAAGATGTGAATACTAAAATATCTGATTTTGTGTTCGACAAATTAACAAAACACAGCATAATATTTATTGGAAACAAATTTGTATGGCCAAATTTCTTTGTAATATCAGAATCAAAACATTGCTGCTTTGAAAGTTAGAAAAAAAAAGATATTTTTTTGATCGTGTGAATAGAAATCAATATATTTTTCTTTATTGGTTTTTGAAGGCCTTATAGGAATCAGCTTTACATTGTAATTGCTTAACAAACCAATTTAGACAATCAGTGAATGGCTAATCTGATCCATCCACTGTCTACAAATTTGAGTTCCCATGGAACCAGAAAATAACAAAAGAGGCAACATCTCTTAGAAACTAGTCACTCAGATTTCATTGGACTCATTAGCCAAGCAATGAGCATTTTGTTTCTCTAAGAACACTTGATTGTATGTATTTACCCAACCCCTCTACCATGGTCAGGATTTGACACAAGATCAATTTTTCATAAGAGTAAAGCTAGTTTGAATTCAGTTTTCCTTATCCTAGACTGATTATCTAACCAAAGCTGAAGAATCCAGTCTGTCTGACTATTTACCTATCGATCGGGTAGAACAGATGGATTCATGCCTTTCCTAAGGGCATTAGTGCAGAGAGGGGAGAACAGATGGATTCATGCCTTTTCTCAAGGGCATTAGCACTGAGACGGGGAGAACATATGGATTCATGCCTTTCTCAAAGGCATTAGTATGGAGAAAGGGAGAACATGCTGCGATCTGCCGATAAACATAAACGGATCAGGTTACACGCCCGCTCTAGGACAATTATATCCGGGTACGGCCGGAACTGACTAAGCCCTTTTTCTTTCTAACGACCTTGACATCTCGTGACAGCTAAAAGAAAAGGATGAATTAAAATTAACAATATTTACAAAGCACTTCAGCCAAAAATAATGTGATAAAACTGGAACTAATAGTCGTCGCCAGCTTATAGTAGGTAAAAAAAATACTTAGTGGCTACACTCATTTTTTATCAAAGAATTTTATATTCACACGGCTGGAGCTGTGTGTCACAGCACCTTCATAATATCAACAAGCCCTTTTTCAACGCTCGTCAGCTCGCTCCTGGCAAAGCTCATTTAAGGAGGAATCCTGCATTTTGTGCAGTTGCATTCACCTTACCTTCCGGCGTTGGTCCCACTTCTTGTGGTAGATCTGCCTTTCTTCCACCTACATAGGTATGCACAAAGGTCCTTTTTAGGACCATAAGAGGTCTCTGTCTGTGGGTCAGAGCATCTCTGGCGGTCAGTAATGATCAGTCGAAATAGACTGCCTGGAGGCAAACACGAAGACGGATTCTAAGACCAGCCGGTCTTAACCCTCGCTCGGTTCCGATTGTCCGATAAGCTGCACAGCGCTAATGGTATGGTCCAGCCTTTAGCTTCTGCTTCGCTATCTGCGCAGCGCTAAGATAACACACATCTTAGCCTCGGCCTCCTGGCCTGTCTGCTCGTTGGTGCACGGCTTTGGCGCGACCCAGCCATAGCCATTGTCCGCACGGCTTTGGCACAACCCAGCCATAGTCATTGTCTGCATTGCTTTGGCGCGACCCAGCCATAGTTATCGTCCGCACGGCTTTGGCGCGACCCAGCCATAGCCATCGTCCGCACGGCTTTGGCACGACCCAGCCATAGCCATCGTCCGCACGGCTTTGACATGGCAAAGCCTTCGCTCCCGTCCGATACGTCTGCACGGCTAGGGGGCACGACAAGGCCCTAGCCTTTCCTCGACTCGTTCGCTTGATCTCGCCTATACTAAGGCCCGGCAAACCTTAACCTCAGTCTCAGACCTTTCACTTGGTCCATAACACTAACACACGGCTCAGTCTTAGTCACTAGCTCGCCCGACACTACATGACCAAGCTGCCATAACCGAACTCGACCTCGACGCTCCTGCAAGGTACAACGCAATCCACGTACCGACTCGCTGCTACAGACTGTTTCTACCACTGCAACACCTGGCTCACGTATGACCCGCCATACGAGCCAGCAACCGGATCGACACACCCTTGGTTAACCCAACATATCGTCATAACCGGGAATATCAATCTACCAACCTCGACCGACCTCAGCTGCCCGCGACAACTGTCCAACGGTATCCAACGACCCGACCGAATCTCAGCTTACCAGCATCAAACATCCAGCTGTATCTCCACGACTCGACCTACGCCAGCTACCCTTGTCAAACGTCCAGCTGCGAACATCTACAACGTGACTATACCAGCTAACGGCGTAACCCATCCTAGCTGAAGACTACACACAACCGCCACGGACATTTACATACACGCTTGTTAATACGACAAATAAATTGTCACTTGTTATAATTGTTACCTCGCCTTTGTCCCTTCATTGTGTTTTGGCTGTTCTCATTCACACGTTTAACCGTATAACTCATTTGCGGGGTCGACGTGCTTATCGGCTCCGCAACAAACACATGGATTCATGCCTTTTCCAAGAGCATTAGCATAGAGAGGGAGTGAACACATGGATTCATGCCTTCCCAAGGGCATTAGCACAAAATGAAACACAAACAGTTTTGACAAGGATTTGAACTCAGTTCAATGATTCCATTTCCTATAACAATAACCGTTACTCTAAGTGTGCCTCCAACTTACTTTGTCAAAGACATAGTAAGTTTGATTTATTATTCTTTTCAACAGTAAACTTACTCATTCACATTTGTGTCGCTAGTCATATATTTCATAATGATTAGGTTTTTTATCACATGAGCTTTCTTCTCCGTGGAAACATTTGATTGTCATTTAATCTTTTGCCACTTTTATTTAAAAATAGATATAAAAATAAAAAATAGATCTTTAATTTGTATTGTATGGAGATAATAAATATCTCCCATTGATTTGGTGGACATGTCCATTGAGCATGTGATAATCTCATAATCCATATTGGCCACTTTCATCCCCTGTTTTTTGAATGGTAAAGATGTGGTCTTTTTGTTTCTGTTCTTTGAACTAACAAGACATGTTTTTTCTTATCTCCCCAACCAGTGAATGACACAGTTGCTCACCTTGCCACAAAATGTAAAGATCACATGGCTATTAACACCCAAAACATTTTTACTGTTTTTTTCCCTCCTCTTTATATGCAGCTTGTTTATAGAACATTATGCACACATTTTATCAGTTGGGACATATTTGTTTATACTTGTCAATATTTCTGTGTTTATTATGTATATATGAAATGATCCTATATGTGTAAATGATCTTATCTTGTCATTCCTTCCATCTATTCAGTATTAGTATATCATAAGATGTACTAATGCTAATATTGGACCTTAGTGAGTGGGGACTCAACTAAATATCTTCCCTTGCATGAATGCCACTAATAGTATCTTCTAGTTTAGGCAGAGGATCATTTTGACTCTTACCTTATCTTTAGTTTTATATTCAGGAAGTACTGAACATAAACAAAGAAAAGCATAACAACAAAATGTTTTTAGTATATTATAAATACAATAGAAATACAAAATTATTCAAATATTACCATCATTTTTAATGGCATAGGTTTTAACTCTTTCAATTATAGAGATTGATAAATGAATAAGTTTGAATAAAAATAAAACAAATAATAAAATACAAAGATAAAAAATAAAGCAACAATAAAATATGAAAATAAAACAAACAATAAAATATGAAAATTAAATAAAATAAAACAAAAATATCCAACAATTCCACAAAAAGTTTCAGCACCAAAGAAGGACAATATCTTTCAGGATCTTGTTAACACACTGGATATAGGTGTCTTGCTAATTTTGCTAACACACTGGATATAGGTGCCTTTCTAATTTTGCTAACTCACTAGATATAGGTGCCTTGCTAATGTTGCTAACTCACTGGATATAGGTGCCTTGCCAATCTTGCTAACTTACTGGATATAGGTGCCTTGCTAATGTTGCTAACTCACTGGATATACGTGCCTTGCCAATCTTGCTAACTCACTGGATATTGGTGCCTTGCTAATTTTGCTAACTCACTGGATATAGGTGCCTTACTAATTTTGCAAACTCACTAGATATAAGTGCCTGGCTCATTTTGCTAACACACTGGATATAGGTGCCTTGCAAATTTTGCAAACTCACTGGATATAGGTGCCTTGATAATTTTGCTAACTCACTTGATATATGTGTCCGGCTAATTTTGCTGACTCACTGGATATTGGTGCCTTGCTAATTTTGCTAACTCACTGGATATAGGTGCCTTGATAATTTTGCTAACTCAGGCGATATAGGTGCCTTGCCAATCTTGTTAACTCACTAGATATAGGTGCCTTGTAAATTTTGTTAACTCACTAGATGTTAGTGCCTTGCCAATCTTGCTAACTGACTAGATATGAGAACTTTGCCAATATTTGAACATGATCAGTCAATATTCTATAACTTTTATAATATTCATTCATTGGTCAAATAAAAACAAACATTTCACAAAAGTAGCCCATTCAATGCCATCGCAAACTTTTATTCAACTTTTGCTACTTTATTACTTGTGGATTATGTCAGAATACTTCTGGTACTGTGGAACCCAATACTGTGATATGGATAAATGGTCAGTGACTGCATCATGTCTATCTGCTGAAGAGGGTTGTTAGACACCCAGCAAGAGGAAAAATAAGACTTATCAAAGTGTGGATACATTCTCTTGTAGAGTCAACAGCCACTTACCACATACATGCTATGAAGTGCATGAAGGGTATTACTTACATTAAATCTTGGTCTGAACATTCATTGCAATTCATCTTTCACAAGCTGTTCTGGAGTGTACCTTACTGCTGGATTCAAGGTGTAATGTTGAGAGAATGGTCTTGGACCTTTGCAACTCCTTACCCACTTAAGATCCACCCCAACACATATGATGTTCTTTCCATCACTAAAGGAACTATCATCACTTTTTTGGATGGACAGAAAGTAACTTGTGAATGTTGTATCACAGGCAGGTTGTGACTTAAGGTCAATTTTCAAGTGGAGTACAGCTGGTTTGAATTTATTCTTTAATGCCAGATAGAACTAGAAAATATTAGACTGTAATGGATATGGAATTATAATAAAGAAAACGATAATCAGCATTCTTACAAAAAAAACTATTTAATAGTGTTGCTTGTGGCACGATTTTCTTAATGTTCTGAATATATTTTTGCTCTTGTGGCTCATATCAAGTTTCTCATTTGTGGTCATCATGAAATCTTTAAGCAATTTCTCATTACATATTAAAAAAAACTGAATCAATATTCACTTCAAATGTGAAATGAGTTGAAAAGGATTTGTGGATTACAAAGCAGAGTTTTTCTTGTGAATTACAAAAAACAAAGTTTTCCTTTTCCTCAACTGGTTACCTTACCAAAGCTAAAAAAAACTCAGTTTGACTTGTTATTTACCCATAGCTGAGGAGAAAATAGATGGATTTATGCCCATCTCAAGGGCATTAGCATGAAGTGAAATGCAAACAACCTCATCCAAGATTTGAACTCAGATGGCTGGTTTCATCTCCTACTAAAGAACTATTACTCTAAGGATGCCTCTAAATACTGTGAATAAAATTTTTTATTATTATTTCAATGCCTTGTCCATCAGGCTTTTATAGTAATGCAGTTTATGTCAATTGATATCTATTGTCCTATCAGATTTCTTTAGTTGATGGTACGATCTTTTTTCAAACTCTAAAATACTGAAAAAAAAGTACAGTAATACTTTCATTATTTCCCAAAGTATGCAGTGATAAATAAAACAGTATTATACAGGATCTTTATAACATAACATAAACTGAAATATGAACTCCTGATGCTATTTTAACAGTGGTATAAACACAAATGAATGAGATTGATTGAAAACGCAGGATACTTATTGTCACATCTTCCAAGCTCTTAATAACTTTAGATAACCTTACACAATGTAATCTAAAGTTAGGATAAAATTAGAAAACAAATCTAAAATTAGAAAACAAATCTAATTAATTATAATCCAATGTTATCAAATAATGAAACAGGTTATCCGTGCTGATAGCGTGACATGATGATGATGATGAATGGCATATCAACCTTCATGGGTTATTTAATGCCAAATACATCCTTCTAGAAGAACAGGGAGTGGTACAGTTAAATCATGCAAGTTACTTACCCTGATACTCTTGAGAAAAAAAAGTGTTTTACTGGGACCGAAAGAGAAGCGACAGCCATACTTGTTTATGTGATAGGGGAACGAGGACTAATAAAAAGGGCGTCTCTCTGTATACCGAGTGTTGTAGTCTCAATTCTTTATATTTAATAGGTACTATTTAACCCATAGCAAGGGGTTTTCATATCTTTCCCAAGAGTATTTGTTCAAAAGTGAATGTAATAGTACAACTGGAGTTTGAACTTGCTTACTACAATTCCACAGAGGCGCCTCTGGTGGTGTAATGGTTAGCAAGCTCGACTAGCAAACCTACACGAGTGAGTTCGAGTCTCATTGGGTGCCCCTTTCATATGGCCTTGTGCCACATCTAAGCAAAAAGCTTTGTAAATTTCTACTACAATTCCACAGTCCAGTGCTTTAACCATTACACCACGAGGACACCCCTTTATGAAACACTTTAAATTAGTTATAGTTTCATACATATAGAATTATCATAGTATAATGTTATCCCACTGAAAATGCTTTAGCTGTGATCATTTTAAAATGTTTCATATCATTGTTGCACAATGACATGATAGAATGATTTAGTATGTCTCATCTGGCAGCTACTTTCCACAGCTGGTGAAATATCAATAATTTTCTTTACTGATGATGGAACAACACTATTGTGTTGTTCTTATATAATGTCACCAAATTAAGAATTCTTAAATTGCTTGTCTATGTATTTAGTCAACCTCTCTACCATGACCAGGATGTGACACAAGGTCAATTTTTACGCAGTGTACACCTGTTTTTTTAATCCTGAGTTTTCCTTCTCCTAGACCGGTTGCTGTACCAAGAATAAAGAGTACAGTCTGCCTTACTAATTACCCATAGTTAAGAGAAGAGATGGATTCATGCCTTTCCCAAGGCCATTAGCATGGAATGAAACACAAACAACCTTGTCCAGGTTTTGAACTTGGATTGTTGGGTCCATTTCCAACAACAATAACCATTAGGTCACAAATACCTTCTTATATTATTTGTGTATATGTATATGTGTAAAAAGAAATATATCTTAGTTTTTTAAATTGATTTTAAATAAGTATTAAATTTTTTTCTATGAATACTAACTCATATTTATAGATAAAGGTCAGGTTTTGAATATTACATCTTATAGAGTGTCAGCCACTTGAGATATTACACTTTTACTTAGAAATGGCATCTCTCATAAATAGAAAGTCTGTCTGGAATGTATCCAGTTGTTTTGAATATTTCAAGGACTTATTGTATAGACTTGAGGTATCTTTGCAACTAATCAGAGAGGACCTTACTGTACATGCATAAACAAACACTCTCCTATGGAGTTACTCTGACAGCAAGATACCAGTGATAGAGCATATGTACTGTGTAACTGAACCAGTAGATTCTTCATGTCATGTGATGGTTATTTGGCAAAACATTGCATCATTCAGGTGTGTTAACATCCCTATACTGCAGAATTTGTAACTTCTAGCTTTTCTCAAAGCTAAAATCCCCATTAAAAGAGAGGAGATTTTAGATCATTGACAAGATTTTTAAAAAAATCATGAAGCAGCTGATGGTATTCCTGAAGGGGACTTGGTAAACTGTTTGAAAAGTATAAGTGGGAATAGGGTAAATGTTAGGTCCCAAGGAGAGTAATTTAAAAGAGTGCTAAGGTGCCATTTTTATTTATTTTTGTTTATATTAAATGAATGGATAGTCTCTGGACAGGACTTGTATATATATATATATATATATATATATATATATATATATAAATTATTATCTAATTGTTGGTTGGCTGGTTGGTTTATGGTATGTTAACTCTTGTTAGTTATTTAATGCCAAAGTCAGTTTTCTTTTGTAAGCAGTTGTATGATTTTGAGTAACTATTCCTATTAATCATTTTAAACATTTTATAAATTAAGTGAGGTGGCTGACCGCAGTCAATGGCATCTTGAAAGCTCCCTTTTCAATAACTACTACACTGAGGTGTAGGGGAGGGCACTACCCCTTTTCCTGGATTGCTCCTACTTACCCTTGATCCATATCTTATAATGCTGTTAAGCAAGGAGGCATCAAGTACCTTTTTTTGAGTCTTTGTTATGACTTGACCTGAGATTGAACTGGACCATTGGCAAACACTTTAACCATTATGCCAATTTGAAATATCAAGGTTTTAAGAGTCAATGTATTAATGTAGTTCACAATCATTTTAAACAGGTAGGTACTTCCTAGTTAGTAGTTATGATATCAATGATTGATTGATTTTAATGGAATATCAACCCAACTAGGGTTATTTTATGACGAGAGGTTACAGAACTGTGTTCATTGTATGTTTATATTTTCATTTTTTGTTTAGTTGTTTTGTAAGAGTTTTTGCGCACAGCTATATATCAAGTATTCTAATCTAATACAAATAATTTGTATAAAGTTGTATGATTTTAAGTATTCTTACCTAATATGAATAATTATATGGTTTCAAGTAATTATTTCTATTTACTAATCATTTGTTGGCAAACTGTTATATGGTTTCAAATAATTATTAATAAAGAATTATAGCTTCAAGCAACTTTTCTTAATAGAAATAATTTACAGTTATATGGTATCCTATCCAATACTAATAATTTTCAAGTTGATCTATTTGAACTATAGAGGAAAAGTAGTTTCTTTGTTTTAATGACATATCAATTTACTGTCAAAGCCATCCTTGTAGAAGATCACTAGTAATACTATTTAACTCATAACTGGAGGGGATAAGGGTATTAGTCCAAAAGTGAATGTAACAGTGCTATTAAAGTTCAGACTTGCTTATTTTAAGGCTGCAGTCCAACACTTTAGTTATAAGACCTTTAGACTCCCCGCCCTGCCAAAGAAGAGATACTTCATACTGGAGCTTCACAATTGGATGTAGTTTAGAGTCATACCCAGGACACTCCTTTTAGGGAGGGTTTTTTCTCTGCTGCAAGGAATGTAATCAGTGTATTCTAAGCTTTGCTGATAGGGCATTGCAATATCAATATTTTAAGAGTGAATATAATTCCAAATCATTTTAAACATTTATCAAACAAATCTATTTGACCAATAGATAGAACCCTAACAGATACTACCCTTCAGAGAATGCATTGACCTTTTAAGTAAGATCAAATAAATCAAAACTAATATTTTCAGATACATTGTCATGAAGTTGTAATGTATTTTATACATAAAAACTGATTACCTGAACTGGAGGAGAATCTTTTATTTAGAACACAGTAGATATGATCTTTAGCCATTTGTGATAAAAAACTAATATTTGCTTGATTTTGCTCCTGAGAACCTTCTCATCAAGCAGCACCTTTCCATTGCACTAAGAGAATCCCAGTCAATCCTTGATACATAAGACATCCCAAAAAGTATATGATGAAGATGCTAGGAAATTTTTGTTTTTAATTTCAAATATACATGAGAGCTTTCACATTAAAAGGGCCTTGTTTCATATTCTACCCCAATAAGAGTGTGTGCAAATGCGATATAGCTAGGTGAGGTGTCACAGTAATACACCATTCAATGAGAATTAAACTCTCCACCAAAGTGAGCAATAGAGAAAACAAGCTAGCTCGGAAGTAATCTTGTATAATTGTATTTATAGATCATAATTAAAATTTAGCTTTGTCTGACTCAAGGTCACAATAGTGGAGAGGTCAGTAATGATAAAACTTGCTACATTAGAAAATACCTTTCTCTACATTGTTCTATAGCAGGACCATATTCATGAAGATATCTAGGAGGACTGTGTGGCATAATGGTTATTATCTTAGGAGATAGATTTAGCAATCCAAGTTCAAATCCTGGAAGAGGCTGTTTGCATTTCCCTTCATGCTAATGCCCTTGGGAAAGACATGAATAAATTTATTCTCCCAACAGCTATGGGCAAATAGTATGACAGACTAGGTTCTTTAGCAAGTAGTCTAAGAAAAGTAAAATTCTAAATTCAAACCAGCTATACTCTGTGGTAACCAACTCATTGGTCTAGTGAGTAGAGTGTTTGTTAATGGTCCGGGAGACCTGGGTTCAATCCCAGGTCTAGTCATCCCAAAGACTTTAAAAATGTTATTTGATATCTCCTTGCATAACACTCAGCAATAAAAGGTATGGATCAAGGGTAAAGTGAAGCAAACCAGGGAAAGGTGTAGCGCCCTCCCCTACACCTCGGTGTAATAGCTATTGAAAAGGGAGCCTTCTGATCGCCCTTGACTATGGTCACCAACTATACTCTGTGGTAGAGGGGTTGAGTAAATACATTCCAGATATTTAATAAGCTTATCATTAATTGAAATAATGAGAACACCTGGTAGGATAAAACTCACTAGATTAGATAAGCTTCCTTACAGTTCATTTATGACAGCTGTCTATAGAACAAAGCAAATTAGCTCAGTACCTTTTTTGTCCTTTAGCATCAGAGAGCCATAACCACAAATACTTGAAGCTTTAAGAATACAAATGAATAACACTGATTTTATATGCACAACAAACATTTTAAGTTTAAAAGTGACCCATAACTTTAGTTTTACTCTTTTTGTGTCAAATAATTGTCACTTGGCCAATACTTTTTATGGACACTTTTCAGGTATGTTCAGCAGCAAATTGGTTAAAAGCAAAGATATTTATATCATGTAAATTGGGCTTCTTGCAATGGCCTAGTAACTCAGAACCTTGTGTTAAAGATTATTGCAGTCATGAATTTACTCCTTACTATGTGCTATACATATGTCTTTGTATCAGACTATACTAACCTTTAACTGTTAGTAAAAAAGATTTCTCTAAAATACTGTTTCGATATGCATAGTTCATATAATTTTTTTCTCACTACCTTCTCTAAAAGAATTTTCTGTCTGCTTTTATTTCTTTTTAAGTGGAAAGAGTACCTTACTATAACAACTGTTTCATTGCAAATTGTGATTTACTCTGCTTACTTTAGAATGGCACAAGCCCCTTATGAGTAATGATCCGCTAGCCTTGCCATTACACCACATTAGGTGCTCTAAGAAAAATAGCTTAAATTTGGTACAAGGCCACATGTACAAGTGTACTTATTTGGCTCCCCATGGGGCCAAAATGTGATACAAGGTTGATTTACTGTGGAGATAATGAGTAAAAACTGTAACTCTTGCAGGCATGATCAAAAATTGCTCAGTTCTGTCAGGACTTTCCTTTAAGGATGCTTCACTCTGCCCTTAACCCTTTCTTAGATGTAGGGGTGGGTGCTGCTTTGGAGGGAAGGTCCCTTGAAATTAAGCTGTTATTAATTCTCACCTACCTGGCACAAACACCAAGTAAGTAGGTGGTACTGAGTGATGATTGAACTCATGACTGAAGAGTAAATGGTTGATGAGACACATTTTGTTTAAAATAGTGGCTAAACAGTAGACAACCATTCTGGAATTCTATTGCAGTGACTGGCCTACAAACATAAACATATTGGATTACTCGTTTGCCCCAGAAAAATTACATCCGGGTACGGCCGGAAATGACAAAACCCTTTTTTGACTCTAACCAGCCGTTAAAGCTAAGAAAGGGATAAATTAACATTTATCAACATTTGCAAAACACTTCTGCCAGAAATGATTCTATTAAAATGGAAGTAATACTCTTTGCTAGCCTATACCGGGCTAAAGAAGTACTTATTTTCTACGTCCATTTTTTATAGAAGAACTTTCTATTTATGTGGCACGGCAGAGGTGGTGTTCCCTTTCTTTCATATGAAAAAGGCTTCGGTGGTGAAAAATTCAGAGGTCTATGCGGATGCTCTCAGGGACCACTCGGCTCCATGAGGTTGGATCCTACGTTATCGTGGTTGCATTCACCTCACCGCCACTTCTAGTGGTAGATTCACCCCTCTTTTTTTTCTCTACAAATCGCCTTGCTACAAGGCTGAATCCCACTTTCAGTGGTAGATTCACTCTGCTTTTTTTTTTTAATCGCATTGGTATGCACTAAAGGATCTGCTCGTCCATTTAGCTGCGCAGTGCTAAAGGCATGGGTTAGCCTTTAGCTACCTCTTCGCTACCTGCGCAGCGCTAAGATAATGCCAATCTTAGCTGCGGCCTCCTGGCCTGTTCGCTTGACAGTGCAGAGCTTTGACGCGCAAGCCTTAGCTACTGCCTGATACGTCCGCACAGCTTTGGCGCGCAAAGCCTTAGCTACCGTCCGACTCGTCCGCACAGCTTTGGCGTGACAAAGCCATAGCTACCGTCAACGATATGCCTGCACAGCTATTTGGCATGACAAAGCCATAGCTACCATCAACGATACGCCTGCACAGCTATTTGGCATGACAAAGCCATAGCCACTGTCAATGACACGTCTACACGGCAAAGCCATAGTTACCGTAACCGATATGCTCACACAGCTTGGGGCAAGACAAAGCCCTACCTTCACCGATCCGCTCGCTTGACTTTGTATGTGTTAAGGCCTAGCAAACCTTAGCCATGGTTTCCCTGTCTGTTCACTTGGTCTGTAGTACTAAGACATGACTCAGTCTTAGTCACCAACTCGCTTGGCTCTACACAACCAAGCTGCCAACATTGACTTCGATCTCGACGCTCCTGCAATGCAGTCCACGTAACGACTCGCGGTTACGGACTGCCCTATCAATGCAGCATCTAGCCCATGTACGACTCGCAGTATGGGCTAGCAACCAGATCGACACGCCCCCGGTTAACCCAACGTACTGTCAAAACCGGGATATCAATCTACCGACTATGACACCCCAGCAATGCAGCATCCAGTCCACGTAACGACTCACAGTCACGGACTGCCCCAGCAATGCAACATCTGGCCCATGTACGACTCGCAGTACAGGCTAGCAACCAGATTTACATGCCCCCGGTTAACCCAACGTACTGTCAAAACCAGGATATCAATCTACCGACTATGATGCCCTAGCAATGCAGCATCTAGTCCACATAACGACTCGCTGTTATGGACTACCCTAGCATTGCAACAACTAGCTTACGTACGACTCGCAGTATGGGCTAGCAACCAAATCTACCCCCCCCCGTTAACCCAACATACTGTCAAAACCAGGACATTGATTTCAACGCCTCGACCGACCTCAGCTGCCCGCAACGATTGTCCAGCTGCATTCAACGACTCGACCAACCTCAGCTTCCTACAACAATCGTCCAGCTGCATCCAATGACTCGACCGACCTCAGCTTACCCGCATCAAACATCTCGCTGTATCTCCACGACTTGACCTACGCCAGCTACCCGCATCGAACATCCAGCTGTGTGCATTTACGGCTCGACCATACCAGCTATCGACATCACCCATCTAGCTGAAGACCAAATACAACCACAGACTTTACATACACATTTGTAAATCTGGCAATAAATCGTCACTTTTATTGTATCTGTTATCTCGCCTTTGTTCCCTTCATTGTCTTTGGTTGTCACTACTCGCATGCATTAAACTTAAATCATTTGCGGGGTCGACACGCTTATCAGCTCTGCAACACTATCTTCACTGCTGAATTGATGAAGTTATTACACACTCACGTTAACCAACTTTGAGTGATGAAGTAGAGTAGCTGTTTTACTTATTCCTGAGTTTCATTTCCCAACATTGGCCAATTGTCATGCTATGTGCCACTTTACAATTAATTCCTTCTTTTCATTTGCCTTTCAGCTGAATCTCTACCTTTGATACAAAAAAAAAAGAAGTTTTTTTTTCGATTTGGGGTAAAACCAAACTTGTGAAGTGACTTTTTGGTGCTTAAACAGAATAGCATAACAAAGCAAAAATTTTATTAATTCTGCAGTAATGTACAAAAAAAAAAAAAAAATGAAGCAAATGATAAAAACTTACTCTTATCTGGAAGTGGAATCTAAATATCATTCTTCTATTAGTTTGTACATTACCATAGAATTTTTTTTTGTTGGGTACCATTTTAAAAAAATTCCTATTTTTTTGATAAGATGTTCCTCCTCCAAAGGTAATATTGGTATTGAAACCCTCCCAAAAGTGAAGACTGGTAACTTGAATTGAAAATTCATTCCTCAGACTGCCCTTTCTCCAAAAGAATTAAGTGGTACGACCTAATGAAAGGTTGTACGGTTTTCTATGTTAAAAAATTGATCATGTGATATATTCTGCCATTATTATGGGTGTGGTGAATAAAATTAAAACGTAAAAATGCTTTGATGTTACTTTTCGCGGTTAGATTTGTATTAATAAAACCCACAACATTCCACCCACGTGGATAACTGGAAAAAAAAAGCGTTCTAAAACGAGTAGTAGAAGTTGTAGTAGTACTAAATTCTTTAGTACGTACATACTGACCTCAAGTTAGTCGTTGATTACCCACATAGACATACAAAACAGCTTTGTCATAATTTATTTATTTTCTTATACTCGATGAAATGCGTGTGAAAATTTAAAGAAAAAATCATATCTTGAAATTATAACTCTCACATTTATCATTCAGCCCGAAACTAAGCTTCAACTGCGGAGCAGTCGTAGTTCTTCTTCCGTTTTCATAATTTCTCTTTAGACACATTTTTTCGTTGTGTAGTGAGTAGTTAGGAACAATATTCCTTGCCTAGCCGACACGGATTAAATTAGGACTAAGTCGGTGGAAAAATAAATATGCACATCCACAATATATCACAAGAGGAAGAAGAAAGATTATCGGAACTTTTTAATCGTTTGGATGTGAACAAAGATGGGAGAATTGATATCCACGACTTAAGCGAAGCCCTAAATTCCATGCAGGTTCCTCAAGTCCCTGGACAGGCACAGGTAAAAATAAAATTCATGAATTAATCTAAATATCATTAATTATTTTTATTCTTAATACTCTCTCTACGTTTTGTCTTTATTACGTCCTAATTTAAACTTTAAAAGTAGTTTTAGTTTTGATGTTAGCAACAGTTTTAAGACATAAAAAGTTAAGATTTAGATTTACAGTTGACTGACTCTTGTCAAGGTTGACAATAGACATATGAGATTTCTATTACCATTCAAACGGTAAATTAGTTACGGTAAATGGGTTTGTAAAGTACTCATTCACTTTTTTTTTCTCCGCAATTTTGGCATGGCGTTTTGTCTTTACTTCCGTTGAGATCTGGCGATAAATCCAAACACAGGGAAGAATGGATTCTTGCCTTTCTGAAAAAAGATATTAGTGCTAAGTATACACAAGCAATCCAAGTCGAAATTCCATGTTTGCTGTTACCGTTTCGGTATATCGCTACTTCACTCCTTAGATTTTGAGCACAAAAGTAGAACCGAATTATTATTTTTTTTTTTACCTCGTGAACGTTTTACGACAATACTAAGTTTCTCTTTGTCATTGTAAACGTTTCAAGTTTTTTTCTTCATTTCATTCACTTCTTAGGTAATAATTATTTTTTTTTCGGACGGGTTAAAGGTGGATATCTGATGATTTGTTTAATAAAGAAATATTATTTCTGAAATAATAATAATAATGATAATAAAAATATATAGTCCCAAACTTTTTTTAGATAGTTTTTCGTGTTGGTGCAAGATAAAGATTAAACGTATCAAATACGATCTGAATAAGTTAATCAAATTTCTTGAATACAAATTGGTTACTTAAATTTTATTGTTTGTTATTAAAGAATCATTTTACTTGAGTTTGAGAGATTTTAGATTCATTTTTCTAAAAAAGGCAAAAAAAATTCTCGAAATTAAAAAAAATGAATAGCCACACCTGTTTGAATGCATCTCTCAAGTCTTTCTTCGCAAAAGACGATGTTGGGCGGGGTCTAATTGTTATTTTTTTTTCGTTTCTACGGTAACTATTTATTGAACAGCTGATCATCGATAATTAATAAGTTTTGCTTTAAAAGCATAATATACGTTAAAAACAAAAGCGCTGTGAACTTTTGCATATTGAATTTTGTAAATTTACCTGGTAAGAGTAGCCTCCCATCTTATCGACATAAAACATCATTTTTTTTTTTTTAAAAAAGGAAACCGGAAAAATGCTAAATCTATTTCCAATTTTAAGCACATAGCTAAAAATGGGAATTACTATTCATTTTATTTTATTTTTTTTCTTTAAAGGTATTTTTCTTGCTATTAATAGAATTAGTGTTATAATTATCATCCTTATTCTCATTTTTGAAAATCAGTTAATTTTTGGTTGGTAAATTAAGAAGATACATACAAAATTTTAACTTAAATAAATCTCCAATTATGCGTCTGTACTTTTTATTTTTCTCTGCATGTGACATTATTGAAAAAGTTCATTATTGAATATGACTAGGACACACTTTAAATAATTGTTTTTTTGCCCGAAAAAAATAACGAAATAAAGTAGCATTAAAATTATTTTCATTTCTTAAATTCATTTAAAAAAATACAACAGAACCTTTGTAAACTTAGTTTCCTTTGTACGTGATTTTAGACCATGTTGATAAAAAAATGATTAAATATATGTATATTATTTTACCTATCTGTCCCAAAATATCCTAGTAAGATGAAGCATTTGCCGTTGATTTGGCCCATTTTTGTTAAACTATCACCCACGTGAGTGGAAACTCTGATACTTTCATGTTTTTTTTTCTTTTTTTAGGGCGAAGTAATTTTGCTAATCGTGCAAATAGGATAGGCTTATCATAACAAACTCTCGGTGCATATCTGTTAGTGTCTGAACCTAAAACAGGAAACACTCAAACTGCTTGATTGCATTTCCAGTGCTTTGCTTTGAGAGGAAGAGAGATGTTCTGAGTCATCGTCAGGAATTTCATTTAGAGTTGAATAAATTTGCTGAGAAATGTGGTGTATAAGAAAAAAATGTCTTGAGGCAAATGAAGTGTTGATTTTCTTCTTTCACTTTCTCTTGTCAATTCATGAACTGATGAAGCTGTTGATCCCGTTGAATTATACGTCCTCTTTCTCCGATATTTAATGAAGTTATTCGTCATGGCATTAATAATCAACTTAGTTTTTATGCCACTTAAATAAACGGGTGGATGCGAAGTGTTGGTAGAATATGTCAAAATCTAGTCACCTCAAAACTATTCATTTCTTTTTTTGTCAAATGAATTAAATACTCTCTCTAACCGCAGATATACTATTTTTCCTTTAAGGATTATCAACAGGAAACAATTATAAGAGTGCTTATGATAAAAGTTGATTCAAAGATATTCATTAAACAAAAACTGAATTTTGAGATTAAAAAAAAAAAAAAAAAAAGAATCTATTACTAAGATCAAATTATTTTTCGGAAGAACATCCCAATATAATATTAAGCAAGCTTTCGTTTTATCAGTAAAATGGGGTACTAATCATGGTAATTTTACAAAATATGTCTTACTGTTAAGATGTGTAATCCCCCACCCCAGCTAATAAAAGCATATATAAATTGTCAGCAAAAGAGATTTTGTGAATTGATCAATCAAGAATAGTCCCGTTTCCGTTTCACCGAAAGAGAACGAAAGATCGTCGAAGTTTATTTTCGGCTTTAAAGGAAGTGATATAATTCGGTTAATCTATGCATATACATTCCTGCATGGTTTGCTTGGTATGATGAGTTCCATATCTGATGTTTATTTTTCTTTCCTCCATGAAAAATAATACATTTATAGAGTCTGGTATCAAACAAATGATTACTTTTTGGTGATGTTTAAAATGAATGTACACTTGTCTCTATTTACTCTATATCAATGAAGATAAGACCAGCTTATCAAAATAGAGAATTTATTTTGGTTGTTTTATTCCTTGAATTAAGAAAATAAGAAATAGGCTACCAGCTCCCTCTCCCCCATTCTTGTCTGTAAATTTGTCAGAGTAATAAGTAAACTTGTATATATGAATATTTCCAGTGCTAAATGCAGTGCTCCTTAAAGCTAGGGAAATTTCGTTTGGAGGATTGAGTGTTTTTTTTTATATTTTTGAGGCTAATGAATTTTAATGATTACCAATAGGAGAATATGAACAGGGATAGAAGTGAACTTTAAGAAGAATCCTAGCGTTTTTTCTTTTGTTATCATTTTTTTAATTTTCTAATTTTATCCAACTACACTGGTGTGGGGTGCTACTCATGTAGTGTGTCTTGGACTGGAATAGCCTGGCAGAACCCACCCCTCTCTTGGTCTATAGCAGAGGTTTCGTCTATTAAACTGGCTGCCATACCAATGTTAAAGAGCCCAGTTTGCCCTACGATTTATCCATAGTTGGAGGGAGAATAGTTTGTTTCATACCTTTCCCAAAAGTATTAGCTGTATATGAAATGCAAACAGCCTTGTTCAAGGTTTGAACAATGGTTACAGAGTCCACCTCTTACAATGATATGCCATAAGCAGCTCCTTCAATTAGATATTTGCTTTATAATCAAATTAGAATGCACTGACTGCATCTCTGCAGAGGGATAAGACCCCAAACCCCAATGAGTCCAGGATATGATATTAAACAATCTGATGGTGAGGCTCCAGTAATGATGGAGCTTTGGGGAATGCAGAGTACTCCTTTATTGTTCTCATGTCCACTCTGAGTTGGAGTGATAGGACCTGAGAGGGTTAGTTATACATAGCAATATTTGGAACCATTTAACTTTGTTGACTTATGCTAAATTGAATTGTTAGAAATAGAGATGTTTGATCCTTTAACTGTGTATATCTAAAATGTTTAGTACCAGCTCCTTTCAAATAAACCCATTCATATATCACTAAAGAAAAAAAAAATATATATATATATACACAGAATGCATATTGCAATATATCTACTTGTCTAATCAAAATTTGCTATTCAAAAAGGATACCAAAGGAAAGTTATCATTATCATCTTGTCTGAGAATCAGGATTCATTGCTACCTCTACTGTTTCTGTTTTGGTTGCATTAGTCTTTTATGGTTATGTTATCTCCACTCTATGACCATATCCTTTTTTTCTTTTTCTGGTTGAGGCTCCAGATCTGGAGAGTGTGGAGTGACCCTTCATTGCTATTATTATCTTAGGTCCACTCTGAATCAGAGTGATAGATCTTGTTAGGATCTATGGGTCAAATAAATCTGTTTAAGAATTATTAGTGTTTGATAGAACTATGTGCAAAAATTTAAAACTAACACCCTTCTTAAACCACACAAAAAGTGTATATGTGAATTACAATGAACATGATTATCTAACCTCTAGGTATAAAATAATTCTAGACAAGTTGACATACCGTTAAAATCAGTCGGCTGGGGATGTAGAATACACTGACTGAATCTCTGTAGAGGGGTAAGACCCCCCCCCCAGCGAGTGTCCTGGATATAACACTCGACAATCTGATGGTGAGGTTCCAGTAATACTGGAGCTTTGGGGAATGCAAGGTACCCTTCCATTACAATCGCTCCCAGGTTCACTCTAGCCCGGAGTGGTAGCACCTGATAGGGTCCTATCTATGGGTCAAATAGAACTAAACTGTGTACTTATGTTAAACTGGATTGTTTGAAATGGAATTGTTTTTTGTATACTAAACTGAATTGTTTGAAATAGAACTGTTTTGACATTGAAACTGTACTTATGCTAAACTGAATTGTTTGAATGAGAACTGCTTGACTAAACTGAATAGCTTGAAATAGAAATGTTTTTGACAAACTGTGTACTTAGGCTAAATTGAATTGTTTGAAATAGAACTGTTTATTTGTATAAAAATGGATTTGGCATTAAATAACCTTCAAAAGTTGATATGCCATAAAACCCAAACAAAAAACAAATGATCATCACCCGTAATCGTAAATAAAAGAAGTTAAGAATCAGCCTTACTGCCAATATTCAGGTTTCAATAGTATATGTAAGTCTTAAGAAAAGTCTTGCAATGAATGAATCCTTTGATTTGGTCTGGGGAAATAAATCTGCTTTCTGATATTTAATTTATATATACACTCACCTTGCAAAATCGTAGGATTGGTTCTTAGTTGGTGATTGTGTTTAACAGCATATCAACCCTTGTAGGAGATTTAATGCCAAGTCCTGTTTATAATGATTTGTAAACGAGTCAGGGCTCAATTATTTACGCACAGTTAAATGGTTTCAAGTATTGATATCCAACACTGTTTTATTTGCACACAGTTTTATGGTTTCAAGTATTGCTATGTAATACTCATGATTTATCTGTTTGCACACAAACGGTTTCAAGTTTTGTAAATGTTTAAATAGTGCATAAAGACCCTAACAGGTACTACCATTTTGGGTCAGTATGGGCCTGGGAGTAATAAAAATGAAAGGGGTACTCCACATTCTCCAGAGTTCCAGAACTGGAGCCTCACCTTCAGATGGTTGAATGTCCTTGACACTTGTTGGAATGGGTGTCTTACTTCTCTACAGAGATGCAGTTAGCGTGTTCTATCGAGATCATTGAACGTGATTCTACCCCCCCCCCCAGCCGACTGATAAAAACCCACAAAAGTATAAACATGTAAATCCTTTCTTAGCAGATCAGTTCAGATATGTTTGGTTACATAGAAAGGTGTTAAGAGAAAAAACTGTGTACTGCTGTAAAAGTTACAATTTCTCAGTAATCCTCAAATAGTTTTTTTTTCTTATGCTCGATAAAATTTTAAAATTAAATCTCAATTCAATAAAACTTTCATTATACCTAACTTTTTTTTTTAAACGAAAAAACTTTAAAAAATGTACAAAGTCTAATTCTATAATTTGTTTAAACATTGGTTTTATTAAGAAAATTGGTTTTCCAATTGACTATTTAATCTGTGATGCTTTTTGTTGTCCAATTGTCGTCTACTTATCGGCTACAACAGGTGATGCTTTTTCGACTGACTGTTACTCCTTTTCCTCTCTGGTTTGCTCGAGTGAAATTGTATTTTTTTCAATTGAAACCTTTCATTCCTTTAAATATTAAAGATGCAACTTTTCAATTTCTAGGTTAAAAGAAATGTACGTTAGTGATTCATTACTTAAACCATTATTTATGCAAATCTTGGGTGTGTCATTAGGTATGTGCTAAAGTTCCTCACGCTCTTATTTAAAGACTGAATACATAGCTGGAAGAAGGTGTGTGTGTGTGGGTGGGTGGGGGAGAAATTGAAAACGTGTATAAAACCCGTGTTTATTGCTTTATAGATTGAAACGTATATCAGTTATGTTTGATAAAAGGGAGATTGACTAACAGGATTGCTGCTTAAAGAAAAATTAGAAGGCTAACGGAATTAATTAATGATATATTTCATTCAAGCTTGTAAGAAAGGTTGTGTATAAAATGGAGCGTGTTTCTTAGGTTTATGGTTCATGATGAATAATATGATAGCTGTTATGACCAAGGTAAAATTTTGTTAGTGTATCCGTCTGATTTTCATATTTACAGGAATTAATGAGTATATCATTAAATCTTATAATTTTACCTTTGTATCTATAGCTGCAGAAATTGCTTGACAGGATCTTTATCGTCTATCATCTTAAAATATTATGACAAGCAACAGTTGAGAATTAGTTATAAGCCTATATATTTTTTTGTGTATGGAATTCTGTGAGCATTTTTATTCTATATTTTTTTGCTCTGAACACATTAGTCAGCCAGATAAAAAAAAAAAAGAAAGTTGTATTTACCTAACTTCTCCACAAGTAGGATGTGATACAAGGTCAATTTTTTAAGCAGTGTTCGACTGGTTTGAATTCAGTTTTCCTTCTAAATCGGTTGCGATGCCGAGGTTAAATAACTCGGTCTGCCCTACTATTTTCTCATAGTTGAGGGAGAATCATTGGATTTCTATCTTTCCCAAGAGTATGAACTCTATGTGAAATGTAAACAGCCTCATCATTTTTCTTTTTTAAGTTGAGGAATTATATTGTAATCCTTTTGGGAAGACGTGGCCCTAGAGGTGACCATGTCCTCTGTAAGAGTACAGATTTAACTTACAAGATGCATTAGATTAATTTGCCGCGCGGTCCATGCGGACATTCTCGAAACCTATGTATGGCACTAGTCCTTGCTGTCTAGTTAAAGCAATAACCCGGCATTCGTGCCCGGACCCACATTTGGGTTCGTGAAACTGCTTGCCTTATCAGGCTCACATTGCATCAAGTGAGCCGATGAGCAGCATAGACCACAGGGTTCGAGTCTCGGCTCGTTCCCGACCCCCCCTCTCATCCCCACTTTAATCGGCCTTCGGGCTTTTGACTATGTGTCAAGTCCTGTCTGGTGGGAGGCAGCGACAAATAAACAGATTAATTTGCTGCGCAATTGCCATGACTAGTTAATTTGGCATCGTTTATGTACGACGTGGACCAGTAGCTCAGTGGTAGAATTTCGGCTCTGCATTCTGTGGTCACTGGTTCAATCTCTAGTAGGAGAGATCACGGTATACACCGCTGATGAGACCTAATAAAGCCGAAACAGTTGTCCAATATTATGTATGTGGCATGCATGTATTTGCCGGATTTTCCGGTCATGGTAATTCAATTTACAGCCTCATTCAGGATTTTTGAACTCAGGTCTATTTTCAGTGATGATAAACGTTATGCCACAAACGTCTCCAGACGGTAGAGAAAATTTCGGTGAATATTAATTTTTTTTTGCACTAAAGACAAATAGCTAGTAGGTAAAAAGAAAATTTCAATATTGTTTGATAATTATTGCTGATATTCATAAAGACCTGAGCCCAGTCGGCTGGGGCTGTAGAATACGCCGACTGTTTCTCTATAGAGGAGTAAGACCCCCTACCCAACGAGTGTCCTGGATATGGCATTTCATCATCTGGTGGTGAGGCTCCAGTAAATCTGGAGCTTTGGAGAATGTGGAGTACTCTTTCATTACCAGGTGCACTCTGACTCGGAGTGGTAGCACCTGAGAGGGTCTTATCTATGGGTCGAATAGAACTATTTGACATTTAGACTGAGTGTAAAAAATGACATGCTAAAATGAATTGCTTGAAATAGAACTGTTTATTTAACTGTGTGTAAACAAATGACTGATATTTATATGGATTGTTAGTGATACATTGCAATACTTGGAACCATTTAACTTTGTTGACTTATGTTTACATAATACATATATATTTAATATATAGGAATAAACCGGATTTGTGATTAAATAAAATTTATTTAAACATTTCTCAATTAGTTTTTTGAATTGAGAAAAACATTTAACAAATTTGCAAATTAATGGCTTGAATTATACAATTTCTTTGTTTTTATTTATTTATTTTTTTTTTAACCTGTAATCTTAAATTAAGCTGTTGTACCTGAATTCTTAGGAACCTCTAAAAAAAATAATTAAAAAAACAACGTAAACACATTTCACTTTTAGTTTGGGTTTAAGGGGGATCAGAAGGAGTTGATTTTCCCAAAATTTTACTCAAATAAAAAACACGAGTTCCAGTTTCGAAATAAAAATCTTAAGAATTTTGTTGGCTGTTAATTTGCCTTATTTAAGCTTTTTGCTTTCTGATTATTTTTATTCATTTTTTGCTTTTGACCGAATTATCTTTTGTTTTACTCAAATTTAGTAGTGAGCAGAGACTTCTGCCATTTCCCTTCCCCTCTAACTCATCCACCCGTGTCTTTTAGAGCTTATAAAACAATTTGCACATACCATATCGTCTTCAGACTTTATGGTTGGTTGGTTGTTTGTTTGGGTTTTATGGCATATTAAGCTTTGTAGGTTAGTTAACGCCATTTTTATGTAAATAGTACTATTTCATACAATTCAGTTTAGCATTAGTACACAGTTTATCAAAAATATTTCTATTTCAAGCTATTCAGTTTAGTCAAACAGTTCTAATTCAGCTAAGTATAAGTACAGATTTTGTTTACTCACAGTTAAATGTCAAAACAGTTCTATATTAAACAATTCAGTTTTGTATAAGTGCAGTTTCAATGTCAAAAACAGTTCCATTTCAAGCAATTCAGTTTAGCATAAACACACAGTTTAAATGTAAGTACCGTTATCATAAACATTTCTATTTCAAGCTATTCAGTTTAGTCAAACAGTTCTCATTCAGATTATTTGGTTTAGCATAAGTATGCAGTTCTATTTAACCCATAGATAGGGCCCAATCAGGTGCTACCATTCCAGCCCAGAGTGGACCTGGGAGCAATGGCAGTGAAGGGGTACTCCGCATTCCCCAAAGCTTCAGCATCATTGGAACCTCACCATCAGACTGTTTAGTGTCATATCTAGGACACTCAGGGGGGGGGGCGTCTAACCCCTCTGCAGAGATGCAGTCGGTGTATTCTACAGCCCCAGCTGACTGGGCAATCAGACTTTATGGTATTACTTGAATTTTCATTTAAGAATCCTTATTCATGATTTTAAAGGGTTCATTCAGTAAAATTCGGATTTAATACTTCTTTATTATGAAATCTTTGGAACGGGAGGAAGAGGAGGATATGTTACTGTTATCTAATCAGAACATTAATTTCTGTTAACTATTTACTAATAACATTTCCTTCATTTTGCTATCTTTACTCTCATCTCATAATATTATGGAAAGTGAGAAAATACAAGAAAGTGTGCATATTTTCTGTTAGAGAAGGAAAATTCAAATTTTAGCTGCTTGGTTCTATTTATTCCCGACTGGAACTCTGTGCCAAAAACCATTTATGTACAATAGGAATTTGCTACTCTGTGTAAAAATAGTACCAAATTGAAGTCATTTGTTAAACAAAAGACAAGACAAAAGGTGATTAATACTATTTCGGTCTGTAGTTGTTGGGAATTTAAACATGAGACTCGCTTCCTTCTAAGAATAAGACTGAACAAACATCCTAAGATTTCGGCTGATGCGGTTAGGTCATCTAACTCTGGAATGAGGTTGGTGCAATAGATATAAAACAAGTCAAAACTAGGTGATTGAAAGAAACAGAGCATGACAAGGTTGAAAAACATTAAACATTTGGAGTGGTGGTACATAGGGTTAGATTGTGTGTGTGTGTGTATAGTTGCAAGGAGAGATATTAACCCCATTCCTGTTTATTATCTGCCTAGACTACGTGCTTAGAATGTCTATAGATTTAATGAGAAAACAGCTTCAAGCTGGCAAAGGAAAGAAGCAGAAGATACCCTGCACAAACTATTACAGATGCAGACTACGCTGATGACATAGCGTTTCTGACAAATTCACCTGCCCAAGCCATCTGTAACGAGCAGCATGTAGCATAGGCCTCTATTTCAATGCAGACAAAACAGAATAAATGTGCTTTAACCAAATAGGCGACATCTCCACACTAAAAGGTGGTCTTTTGAAACTAGTGGACAAGTTCACCTACCTCGGAAGCAACGTCTCATCAACCGAGAATGATATCAACACGCAACTAGCAGAGGCATGGATAGCTATTGATAAGAATAAAATGCATTTTTTTCCAAGCAACGGTCATATCAATACTGCTATATGTGGAAACACCATGTGGACTCTAAGTGTATGAAGAAAAAGGTTGATTGCAATTATACTAGAATGTTGTGAGCTGTATTGAACAAGCCCTGGAGGCCACATTCTACAAAATAGCAGCTGTACGGCCTATCACCCATCATGAAAACTATCCAAATTAGACGAACTGACATGCAGGACACTGCAGTAGAAGTAAGGATGAACTCATAAGCGATGTATTCCTGTAGACCCCTTTACATGGACGAGCAAAGCCAGGACGACCAGTTAGAACCTATATACAACAGCTCTGTGCTGATACCAGATGTAGTCTGGACGATGGATGGGTGGCGAGAGAGGGTCGGGGAAAACTGTGCTAGCAGCGCAACATGACGATGTATAGTTGCAGGTTGACTGTGGGTATAGATGTATTCTCTGTGTGTGTGTGTATTTATATGGGTAGGTATATCTATGTGGTATGTGACAAGAAGAGGGAGGAGAAAGTAATTTATCAACCACCAACTTGGCTAGCTAGTTGGTCAACATAGGTTTGAACAAAGTGACCTTGAATAAGCATGAGCCAACTCGAAAGAAGGAAAACAAAAGGAATAAGAAATGATCCCGAAAGGTTTACAATTCCAGGAAGGCTATAAAACCCTTCCTTGTTCCTAGGCCATAAGAAGTTTCAACAGTTAATGTACGGTGCGTATTGATCAAAGCCGTAATTTTAACTGATGTCCAATCAGTTAAAATTACGGCTTTGATCAATGGTAAGACATTTTGCCTATGTTCACTTTCACCACAAATGACAGTTTAAAATGTGGGAGGCATTTCTGTTGGATCCTGTATTTCATCATTTCCTAGTTTAAAAAAAAATAAATGGTACCTAGCTTTCATTAATTTTATTTTAAAGTTTGATTATAAACTCAGAATATGCTTTTTATTTTTCTTTAAGTTGTGTTTTAGGAATTTTTGCACATTGTTCTTTTGTATATTTCTGCTTTTTTAAAATGCTGTTGATCCGCATTTAATGCAATTCTTCAAAATGAACCCAAAGAAATTCCTTTAATTTCCTCAGAATCATTGTCATCTTTTTCCTCTTCATCTTATTTGAAAATTTCTGTACGATAACTGTGACTGTCAAGAAGTGAGTGAATTGGCAGTTGTTGTGACCTCATCAATGAATCGCCCTGTCAGCTGGGGCTGACTGCACCTCTGCAGAGAGGTAACCCCCCCCCCAACGAGGCTACCTGTTGGCCGTGGGTGGCGACCCGTGATGCTTAAGGACGGGATCCTGGTGGTTGAGCAGTACTTGGCCTGAAAATCAAGTGGTCAAGTCTCTTGCAACACACCACTTTGGCCCTTACTGGGCTAGACGGGCGGTCGGAGAGGCCCAATCCGATCAATCGGCTGGTCATGACAGTACTCTCTTAGGTTTTTTTTTTTTTTTTTTTTTTAAATCTAAATGAGGACGATGGCTGTAGGGTCAATCATGCTGTGGAAAGACTCGTAGTCCTTTCTGTCCCTGGGGAAGTAGTTATCTTGGGAACGAAAACCCAGGGACAAAAAATTAATTCGTCTATCACCAGCATGAGTATACTGAACATGTAGCCCTGGTGTTGCTTGGCGAATGGGTTTCCCCCTAGGCACATCCCCATATGGGGCTCCGAGGTGGGTGGGGAGCATGTTCAGTGAAACTCATCCAACACTTTTATGGCTTCTGTTAAAACAAAAACCCAAGCAAAAAGACCCCATATTGAATGTGATTCAGACAATGATGAGCCATATCCAAGGTTCATCATTCTAGAATCAAAAGAAAAACTACCGCTAACAAAAATATCCCCCTTCATCATAGAAAAATGTATTTCAGCTCTAATATCACCCAAAACCGTAAAAAACTTGAAAAATGGAACCATCCTTATAGAGGTGACAGGAAAAAAAACAAGCTGAAATATTAAAGCAAAAAAAAATCCACAACATAGATATAAAAGCTTACCCCCATGAGAGATTAAACACCTATAAAGGGGTGATGAGAAATGGAGAGCTATCATTATGCTCAATAATGGAAATTAAAAATGAACTAAAAAAACAAAATGTAATAGACGTCAAAAGAATAACAATCAAAAAACAAAATGAAATAATTGAAACCAATACCTACATTCTAACCTTTAATAACCCAAAACCCCCTTTAGAAATAAAAATAGGCTATACAGTGGTTAAAGTTGAGACATATATCCCAAATCCCAGAAGATGTCATAACTGCCAGAAATATGGACACTTGAAGCAGCACTGCACAAGAAAACAAGTGTGTGTCAAATGTGGAGAGCAGGAACCAAACCACATAGAGGAATCCTGCAAAAACAGCCTAAACTGTAACAATTGCAAAGGGAATCATAGAGCAGACTCAAAGTACTGCAAAATCTGGGAAAGGGAAAAGGAAATTATCAAAATGAAAATCACCAAAAACATTACCTTCCCTGAAGCAAGAAGACTCATAGAAAATCCCTTTAACAAATTAACTTTCTCTCAGGTAACTAGGACTCCCTCAAACCAAGTAGAAAACGAAGCAAAAACACAAATAAAAACAACAAAAATAGAAGAAGAATTAACAAATTTGATAAACGACCTACATGAACTAATCAAAACCCTTAAAACTATTATACCCAATGTACAACTAACTCCAACTGACAAATCAAAAAACATCCCTTCAACCTCTAGCCAAAAAAATGAAACGCTAACGATCAAAAACAGAAACCGATCAACCTTAAGAACCAGAGAAAAAGAAGAAAAACAAAAACCTACTCAACACACCCCTTCAAAAACCAAAAATAAATCCAGAAACATAGAAAGTATGGAAACCGAAATGGACTCGACACCTAAAATCGAAAATACAAAAATTAAATAGTACACCCTAAACCCAAGACAGACACTGCATAAATAGTTATGGCCAAATACCAAAATACCCACAAGATAATCCAATGGAACTGTCGTGGCTACAAGGCAAATTAAAACGAACTCCAGCTGTTAATAACTGAACAAAATCCTACCATTATATGTCTCCAAGAAACATTCAAAAAAAGCAATGATAAAACAAACATGAAAAATTATGAGCAATATGACTATATACATGACACGGGACTAAGAGCTTCGGGTGGTGTATCAATCCCAATAAGGAAAAACATTCCCCAAAGCAAAATCAACATCAGCACCCCCCTACAAGCAGTAGCAATTTCAGCAACTTTACACAAAACCACCGCCATCTGCTCTATATACATTCCACCTCAAGACCCTATAAACGAAGAACAGCTAAATAACTTAATAAATCAACTCCCTAAGCCATATATATTGATGGGAGATTTCAATAGCCACAACATTTTGTGGGGAAGCAGGACAACGAACAAAAGAGGTCAGACCCTTGAAAAAATCATTAATAGCAATAACCTATGTCTCCACAATCGGAAAGCTCAAACCCACCTAAGCTCATCCTCAGGTACATTCTCTGCTATAGATCTAACACTCAGCGATCCAGCCACCTTTATAGAATATAACTGGAGGGTACATGAAGATTCCTGCGGCAGTGACCACTTTCCAATCATAATAGAAAATACTAAACCAGGAAAATCAGACCCACAAACAGTCTCAAAAACCCCACGATGGAACTTCAAAAAAGCAAACTGGCAAGCCTACAAAAAACTATGCCTTGACACCCTAATCCCAGAAACAAATACAAACCAAGAAGAACCTATAATACATTTCACAAATACCCTAATTAATATAGCAAACAAAACCATACCTAAAACTACAACATCCCCAAAACATAACAATCCCTGGTTTACGGAGGAGTGCAAAACTATGATCAGAGAACGCCAAAGAATCCTCAGGAAATTTAAAACCAACCCTTCATCAGAAAATCTAGACAAATATAGACAACAAAGAGCTAAAACTAGACGCACAATTAAAGAAGCTAAAAGGTCCTCCTGGAGAAACTTCACTGCAAAAATAAACTCAAATACTAATCCCAAAACAATTTGGAACTTTGTAAAGAAAATATCAAATAAAACTGTCCACACTCCTATAAATCATCTCTCCCAAGGAAGCACAAAAGCTTTGAGTGAAAAACAAATAGCTAATCTGATGGCAGAAAACTTTGCCCAAGCATCATCTACCAAAAAATATTCCAACAAATTCAACTCCATCAGAATCAAAGAAGAAAAGAACAAAATAAAGTTCACCTCTGACAATACTAAATGCTACAACCAACTTTTCACCCTAGATGAACTCCAAAATTCATTATCCAAATCCAATAAATCAGCTGCTGGTCCAGATGAAATCCACTACACATTTCTTAAAGAATTACCTTCAATTTCCCAGAAATATCTCCTAAACATATATAACAATATCTGGATCTCAGGCAATATCCCTGCTTTATGGAAGCAAGCTACAATCATCCCCATCCTCAAAAAACAAAAAGACCCAACAAACCCCACCAGCTATAGGCCCATAGCCCTAACTAGTTGTGCATGCAAAACTTTAGAAAGAATGATAAACCAAAGACTAATAGGTTTTCTCGAATCAAATAAACTGCTCTCAAACCTACAAGCAGGTTTCAGAACAAAAAGAAGCACAATGGACCCGGTGGTTCATATAGAAACCCTAATCAGAGAAACATGCATAAAAAAGGAACACCTGGTGGCAGTCTTTTTTGATCTTGAAAAGGCCTATGACACAACGTGGCCATACGGAATTCTCAAAGACCTTAAAAACTTTGGGTTACAAGGTAGACTTCCCATCTTCATCCAAAATTTTCTTGAAGACCGATCTTTCAGGACACTGATTGGCAGCACATACTCTGATTCGAAGCCACAAGAGGTGGGAGTTCCTCAGGGCAGTATTTTATCAGTATCCCTATTTATAATAAAAATAAACGGCATAACATCCTGCCTCCCTCCAGAAATCAAAGGGTCATTATATGTAGATGACTTCCTCATCTGCTATAATTCCAAAAACATGACAACCATAGAAAGGAAAATACAACAATGCATAAATAAAATCCAAAAATGGACCACAGAGAATGGATTTACAATTTCAAATAGTAAAACAAAATGTATACACTTCTGTCAAATCCACAAGATGCACAACCACCCTAAACTTACATTAAATAACACTGAAATACCCATAACAGATGAACATAAATTCCTTGGCATTATCTTCGACTCTAAATTATCATTTATCCCACATATAAAAAAGCTAAGAATAAAATGCAATCAAGCCATGCAACTATTGAGAGCCATAGCCCACACAGACTGGGGTGCTGATAGAAAGACCCTTATCAAGCTATATAGATCTCTAATAAGATCAAAACTTGACTATGGCTGCTTCATATATGGAGCAGCCAGAAAATCCTACTTACAACGACTGGAAACCATACACCACCAAGGACTTCGCCTCACTTTAGGGGCCTTTAATACTTCCCCAAAGGCAAGTCTATACATAGAAGCAAACGAACCCCCTCTCTATTTAAGAAGACAAAAATTAGCACTACAGTACTACATCAAACTCATCTCCTGTCCACAAAATCCTGCTTATGACTACACCGGCAAAACGAAATATGAAAACCTGTATCAAAATAACCCCCAAAAAATCAGACCTTTTAGCTTAAGAATAAGTGACCTCCTCAACGAAATCAAAATCAACACTAAAATAGTACACCATACCATACTCTCCAAAACGGCACCATGGACCATAAGGCAACCAACTATAAACTTAGAACTGGCTAAGTTACCCAAAACAAAAACACACCCCATCACTTATCAAGAGAAACTCATAAAAATACAAAATAAGTTCCCAGATCACTATCACATCTATACAGACGGATCCAAACAAGGAAAAAAAGTAGGTTGTGCTGCTATTTCTCAAAAAAAAGAAACCCTAAAACGCCTACCTAATGAAGCTTCAATTTACAGTGCAGAAACCACAGCCATTGACCTAGCTATGAATATCATAGCAAACCATAAAGCTTCCAAATTTATCATATACACAGACTCCAAATCAGTCCTACTAGCACTACAGAACAGAGATACATCATCCCCCTTGATTACAAAGCTCCTAAACAAACTATACACCCTCTCTAAAAATAATAACATCATATTCACCTGGATACCAAGTCACATTGGCATCCAAGGAAATGAAAAAGCAGACAAAGCTGCATAAAAAGCTCTTCAAATTGATATGTGCAAATCAAAAATCCCATATACAGATCTAAAACCAGCCATAAAGAAATTTATATCAGACAAATGGCAGAAATCATGGGACAATCAGACCCAAAACAAACTCCATGAAATACAAGAAGCTATTGGAGAGTGGCCAACAGGCTACAGAAGTATCAGAAGAGAAGAAGTAATACTTGCCAGATTGCGTATTGGGCACACCCACATTACTCATTCACACCTGTTAAAAGGGGAGGATGCCCCAGTGTGCCCATCATGCAAAGTACAACTCACAACCAAACATATCCTTCTAAATTGTAACAACCTTAAACATATCCGTACTAAGTACTATCAAGCAAGAAACCTGAGGGACATCTTTAAGAATACAAACCCTGAAAACATTTTTAATTTTCTAAAAAAAAAGCAACTTTTTCAGCAAGATATAACCAAACATCTCTATAGAACCACTACTTTAATGACTGAAATTCAAAATAACCTTTTTGGCATTAAATGACCCACAGGGGTTGATATGCCGTTAAACAAAACTCAAACTCATCAATGAAGCTGACACATTTCCGGTCATCAGCACACAAAATACTTGACGCATGCACACACACACACACACACACACACACACACACACACACACACACACACACATTGACAGGCGCCAAACTTTTGAACTAAAATTCAGTTGTTATCATAGAGAGTTGACTTATTTTATTCTTTCTTGAAGAACTCGTAATTACTCTTCATAAAGCTGGTTTATAAAGGTATAACCATAAAAGCAGTGACTAGAGAAAGGTGGAAGATTGTCGATTCCTTGGTGTTTCCAGCTTGATTTCGCAGGAAATTGACTGTTTCTTGAAAGAAAAAAAATGCACAGACTGGGAAATTGATTTTTTTTTTCTTAATTGAAAATTCGTTCTTGATTATTTGCTTTCATTTGTAAATGACATTTTTCTTCTGTGTTGCTGCTGCCATCTTGTTGGGTTCCTCTTTTGAGCTTTGGGTATCTAGGTTGGTGGGGGTTGGAGATTGGAAGGTGTTGGGTTTTGGAGAAATGGAAAATGGTCTTCAAATGCAAATCCAGTTGCCCAGTAGAGGTGCTAACTTTAGAAGTATAGTATCAATTTTTGTTTATTATTAGTGTTGTAATTTATGGAATAAATGACAAGAATGATTGGAAGTGTGTAACATTATGGGCCTTTTGGGGGGGTGGTACATAGGGTTAGATGTGTGTGTACATATATTTATAGTTGTCAGTTGACCGTGAGTGTAGAGGTGTATCTGTGTACGTATATGACAAAACCAGTGAAGAGGAATTAACCCCTCCAGCCTAGCTAGCTAGTAGGTCAGAGTGGGTTTGAATGTTCTATAGGACAGTGGTCTAATAATGTTTAAAAGCAATGGTTAAAATGTATCTAGTTTGCATTTGTGAGTTCATTCCTTGAGCCTGGTAGTTTAAAAATCATATACTCTGATTCAGTGGAAGAAACAAACACGTGACATATCAAGGATGAATTAACTGGAAAAACTTAACAGGAGATAATCCACTGAGCATGGATGATGGGGTGAGAACAATCTTTGTGGCATTAAATAAAAGGTTCAGTTCAAAATTCCCAGAAGATTACCACTATGACCTGAATGGAGGATACAATGACGAAAATATTCTGATTTTTACAAGAACTAAAATAAAGACACTAGTTCAAGTACATCAGTGTGTAACTAATTTTGTAATTAATTTCCAGGGGTACAGATACTACACTCTTATCCTGTAGAAATGCTGAAGAGAGTGATTGCAATTCCAGCAGAAGTTATAGATGGAGAAACAAAAAATCACACTGTTCATTATTATATCTATGATAATTTTTTTCTTTGAGGTACAAAGAAATGAAACATTTGACACATAATATTAATCTGGCAAAAACTATTTTTCTCATTCAGGTTTCTTTGTTATTTTATTAAATATCTCATGATTACTTTGAATTTCAATCTGTACAAAATATCAGTTCATGTTGTGAAAAGATTTTTCTTTTTTGATTTTTATCTGTGACATTTTAAAACTTTGTTGATTGAAGAATCATTGTTACTTGATATTCCTCAGTAGCAAATTTTAGGGTCACCTCTGCTGAAAAGTAAGAGCACTTTTGGAGTTGCAACAGTTAATTTATGCACCGTCTTTACTGTTAAGTGTTATTATTGAGGTTAGAATGCTGACTGATGGTCTCATTGAGAAATCATTTTCTTCTGTCCTACTTATTGACAGAAGGGAGTATTTTGAGAAGCTAGATTGTGTATAAAGCAACTTGCTATTGCTTATAAAAATAAAATATTCATGGAGATAAATATTTTATGTACTAAATTAAAAAAAAATCACCATTAGGTATAGTAATATAATTTTTATTGTATTGATAGCAAAATTTGATAAAATCTTTTTAAAGCAAATGTTTAAAAGATTTCCAAATGTAAATAATCACCTGAAGAATAGAAAATGTATTGAACAAAATAGCTGTTGTGTTAGAAATAACAATGACCAACTTATCTCCAAATGATAATTGGGTTACCATAAATGTGTCAATAATATGTGTGTGTGTGTATTTATGCGTGTACAAAACTATATTTCACATATTACTTTTTGAATACGAGCCCATTGACTGGGGCTGTAGAATACGTTGACTGCATTTCTGCAGAAGGGAAAGATCTCCCTCAATGAGTGTCTTGCATATGACATTAAACTAGATAATGGTGAGGCTTCAGTTCTGAGCATTGGGGAATGTGGAATACCCCTCATTGTCATTACTCCCTGGTCCACTCTGACCCAGAGTGATAGTACCTGATTGGGTTCCATCTATAGGTTAGATAGAACTGTTTGACCATTTAATTGTGTGCAGACAATAGCAATACTTAATTGTGTAGAAACAAATTAGCTCTTACTTTTCAAAAATAAATATCCCTACAAACTATTCATTTACAAGTTATGTGTGTTCATTTAACTCTGCCAAAAAATGACTGATGTTAAATTGTTAACATTACATAGCAATACTTAAAGCCATGTGCTAACAAATTTAAAAATGTTATCTACAAAATATGCATTTACAAGTCATATATTTACATATAATTGTACAAACAGGATTTGGTTTGAAATAACCCACAATGGTTGATATGCCATAAAAACCAACCAACCTTTTTAGTGTATGTGTACATTTAACTATTTAAGTTTAACTTAGTGACATAACAGCAGAAGTATGGTATACTCAGTGAGAATCAAACTTAGTAGTAATTTTCTGCTGGTTTAGCTTGTTAATCATTACACTGTGTGAAGTGTCTGTATATAAAACTGCACTGTTCACATATTTTGAGTGTATCTGTACATGCAGTGTTATTTTTATTCTGTTGTTGACATTGTATTCTGAAATGTCTATCTCGCCTTACAAAATTGTGCATAACCTAAAATCATATCTCTTTATTGGTATTAATTTTGGTTTAGTTATCTAAGATAAAAAAAAAGATGCTATACTGATGTTTTTTTTTCTCTCCACATTTTAGAAAAAAATTACCCATTTGTTCAAGATCATGAACGAATAGATTTTTTTGATTTTTTTATTTAGAGGTCCATTTGATATTTAAGGTTTATTTAATAGTATTGTGTCTTTAAATATGAATAATTTAGTTAAAGAAATAAACCAAATCATATCACCTTTTGTAGAATATGCTGACAGTATCTCTGTAGAGGAGTAAGACACCATCTTGGAATGTGGAGTACTCCTACACTGACCTGGAGTGATAGTACCTGTTAGGGTCCTACCTATGAGTCAAATAGGGATATCTAATCATTTTCTATATTTGAAACCATTTAACTGTGTGTAAACAAATGAGTTCTGACTTTTAAAAAAATTGTCTCCTACAAACTATTCATTTACAAATCATATTTTATATATATGTATAAACAGCATTCAGCATTAAATAACCAAGGCTTGATATGCCATTAAACCAAATAACCTAACCTGTATCTCTTGCAGAGGGGGCTAAGATCTCCCTCAAAAAAAGGTGTCTTAGGTATGATACTAAACAGCATCTGATGGTGAGGCTGTATTTCTGGAGATCTGGGAAGTATCTGTTGTCATTATTCCAAGGTCTATTATGATCCAGAGTAGTAGTATCTGTTAAGGTCCTATCTATGGGTCCAATAAATTTGCTTGCAAATTATTCAGACTAAAATACATTGTCTCTTGATCATGCCACTTGAAAGCATTTGACTTTGTTCTTCAGCTAGATGGCACTATTATTGTTAATAATAATAATAGTAATAATAATGATGACTTTAGTAAAGTATAACCTAATTTGAGTTACACCATAACATTAATTTTGCTGGCATCATTTATTAATTTTAAACATTTTCTTCCTTCTATTGGTTGGTTGGAATGCATTTTTCTCCCTTATCAACTATTATAAAGGTATTTTTGTTACTACTTTAAAGATAGCAGATTTGCTTTCTCTTGGATAGCTATCCTGCTGTTTATAGAATTTTAAAAATCTGAAAAGAAACTTCTAATAGTCTTTAAGGATTTATCAAGTTTTTCTTGGTAATCGTTCTTTTGGGTTATGTCTGTTCTATTTTTTATGTTGGAAAAGTGGACATGAGAAGATAAGTCTTTTTTTTTTTTTTTTTGGTAGGAATCTAAACTATATGTTTTTACTACTTTAAAAATGATTTTACTGTTTTGCTTAATTCAACCTCACAATGGTAAATTATGTAAAACTTGTAGTACTTACTCATATGTGATGTAAAATGCTCTTTATTAAGAATAAAGGATGTAAAGTCTCTTTTATTAAAGTTTAAAATAATCATATTTAAAGGATTTTTCATTTATTGTTTAAAAAAATAGATATGTGATTTTATTATTTCCCCTAACTTGGAATAGTAGTTTTAACTAAATTTTTTAATAGGGTTTCTAAGACTTTTTAGATTGAGGGACTCTTGGTTTGAAATGGATTTCTTTTTAGTATCTTTACACCTGACCTTGACAGAGAAAGTTTAAGTGTGTATGCAGAAGGAGAGATTCATTTGCTTCTCAATGATGATTACCTATACAATGGGTAATTTGCTTTTAGACCAGCAGCAGAGCAGTAAGACAAATTCCACCTAAAAATCAGTATGAACCGTATCTCCTAGTAAAGTTTAAAACTTTTCTAAACAATTTTTTAAGTTTGGTTGAAATTTGGTAAAAAAATGGTGGAGCCTTAGCAGGATGGATAGAAATTTGGTGAATAATAATGAGATTTCAAATATTGTTCAGACAGGTGAACTTCTTTTTTGTGTATTTGATGTTATCAAGACAGTGTTTCAGCTGATTCATTTGAGTAATGTTAATGATTTTCAAAATTGACAACTTATCATTCTTATTTAAACAGTTGACTATTCAAAAAGCTTAAATGTTTGTCTTTTGCCTAAAACAATCTTGCTAATAGAAAGAAATATTATATATAAAAGTCATGTAATACTCTGGTTCTGTAAAAGAGACAGACAAACAACTTGCACAATGATAAATTAAGTTGGGAAAATTGATTGATAAGAGATATCTTTGATGCATAGACATCATAAGAACAAATCTACCCTCTTAGATTGGCTGAAGAAGGTTTACTACTGTTACAGACAGACAGTACACTATCAGAAACATTCTGAATATACAACAAACAAGATAATGAGACAAGTCTGAGTATACTAGTAAATCAAATTATAGACAGTAAACTCTCATAACCAAAGTGTGTGTGTGTATGTGTGTGTTTTTATTTAGATTTTTTTTTCTGAATGTAATAATTTACAATAGAGACAAAAACATGTTGCATTTTAAAACTCAATTGAGCTGAGAAATTTTTTTCTTGTAAAGTCAGGAAATTTACTTCAATTTTTAAGAACTTTTCTTCACAGATAAAAAGTTCTTTATTTTCATTTGTCAAATAGGCATATATCATTTTTTAAGTTTTTTTTTAATTTCATATTAACGTGATTAGTTATCATCAGCAAAAAAATTGTGATGCATTGATGAATAGTCTTACCTCTAAAGTAAGTTGGCAACCGTAGTCGAGTGACTTGAAGGCTCCCTTTTCGATAGCTATTACACCAAGGTGTAGGGGAAGGCGCTACTCCTTTCTGTGGATTGCTCCACTTTACCTTAATCCTTACCTTATAATGCTGATTGTTAAGCAAGGAAGTACCAAGTACCATTTTTTTAAAGTCTTTGGTATGACTCGACCTGGGAGTGAAACCTGGTCTCCCAGACCATTGACAATGCCACATGTTTATTCTTGAATAGTTTTCATATATATTTTTAAAATACCCAGTTGGCTGGGATTGGAGAATACATTGACTGCATCTCTGCTGAGGGGTAAGACTCCCTCAACGACTGTTCTGGATATTACACTAAACCAAACCATCTGATGGTGAGACTTCAGCCCTGGAGCTTTGGGGAATATGGAGTACTTCTTCATTGCTATTGCTCCTGGAGTGGTTAGCACCGGATAAGGGTCCTATCTATGGGTCAAATAGAACTGTTTGACATTTAAACTGTGTGCAAACAAATGACTTATATTAAATAAAATTGTTAGAAATAGAACTTTTTAACCATTTAACTGAGTGTTAACAAATGGGTGATTTTTAATTGTTAATGAGATATATCAATACTTGGCACCATTTAACTGTGTGCAAATAAAACTATTTGCATGGGATACTTGAAATCATTTACTTGGTATACAAAATAGAATTATTGATATTACACAGCAATACTTGGAACTATTTGACTGTGTGCAAATCAAGGAATAGTGTTGAATAGAATAATTAGTGTTAAATAGCAATACTTGAAATCACTTCACTGTGTACAAACATGATTAATATTAAATAAAGATATTTGTGTTAGATCCCAATAATTGAAACCATTTAACTGTGTAGAAACAATAGCAATACTTGTGTGCAAACAAATTAGTTCTCATTTGAAAATAAAATTACCTACAGACTATTTCCTCACAAATGATATTTGTATAATCATTTAACTGTGTTCAAACAAATGACTGATGTAGAATTAAATTGTTTGTGTTACATAGCAATTCATGAAACCCTTTCACTGTGTTCAAATAAATGATTAATAGTTAATAGAATTGTGTTAGAAGTACTTGAAACCATTTAACTGTGGGCTCCCCCACAAAAAATGATCTTGGGCTCGTTTAAAAATGTTATCAACAAAACATGTTTACAAATCATGTATTTGATATATATGTATAAGAAGGATTTGGCATTAAATAAACTGCAAGTGTTGATATGCCATAAAAATCCTAAGAAACTATATCCTAAAAATTAATTTCTTTTTTTTTTTTATTTCTTGCAGAGATTCTTTGAAAAAACAGACACATCAAAAGATGGCCAAGTTGATTTTGCAGAGTTTGTCCAATATGTCGGTGAACATGAGAAAAAACTCAAGCTCTTCTTCCGCAACATAGACACAAATCAAGATGGTATGTAGTTCTCTTTTACCATTAATAAAATTACTAAGATTTCATGGAAATTGAAGATAAAGCCTTAATTATTAACAAATCTATTATTAGTATAAACCTTTTTTTACTGGATGACATGTATTACTTATATTTTATTGTTGTATTTGCATATAAATTTCATACACTAAATGTAACAACTATTATGATATGGTGGTCATTTTTTTTTTCTTCAAGTTCTTTTAAAGTAAAGAGCAAATAAATCATCACTATTATGTATGATGAAATACCTACAATTCACACATTTAATCATATAATGTATCTATTGTTGTGACGTGGTATGCCACCGAGAGAGGAAAAGTAAGATTAATTTCCCCTACTCTTCTGTATTTGAACTAACAAGCCCCAAGGACTGACCACTAAAGCAGTCAGAATGAAGGTCAAAAGCTACCAGCACTCTATGACTTACAATCGGTTGGACAGAGAAGGGAATGTAGGTCATTGTAGTAGCACGATCAGAGGAAATAGAGGAAGAAGAAAAAGGCCAAATGATTGGTCAGACCCTTTAGCGCCAAAATAATACCTTTTCGTCAGAGGAAATTTGGAAAAATCTCTTTAGTTTTAGGACAGAAGTCGGCGTGAAAAGATGTGCTGATTTATAGCTCAAAACTCCGGGTTCCCTCGCCCGCAAAAAGAATCGTTAGTTCTGGACTGACATTGGCAAGGGATGGACGCCAAGTTAGCCAAGCTCCAGGAAAGAGTAGAACAGAATCTTTGGACAGAAGATAGCAGAAAGGCGCCTTCAGCCAGATTCTAGAGAATGTCACTCGCCCGTAAAAGAAAGGAACCTGAGAACTAGCCTTCGCAAAGACAAGTAAAACTTAAAACTGTTTTTCCTTTTACCCTTCCTAAATATTGGAATTATATGCATTCAGAAAAGGAAAGAAAGGATTTGTTTCATCACCCGTAAATTAATGAATGGGCTTAGATACTTTCTCAAGTAAAAGAAAGAAAGAAAAGAAAGAAGAAAAAAAAGAAAAAAGAAAAGACTGTTGAGAGAGACACTTGTGTTTGACACTGCTTGCTGGCTTAATGCAGCCGGTAAGTTAAAAGAGAAAGGAAAAAAGAAAAAGGAACTGTGCCTTAAATCTCATAATTATTTGTTTGGTCGTCGCCTATTAAAACTTTGTTATATTTTAAATGCTCCCTTGTGTTGAAATCTATTGGTTGTATTATTTATCTATCGAGTTGCCTTCTTTTGCACATATCTTTTTCAGCTTCGTATCACTTTCATTTATTCTCGCTAAATGTCTTATTCATCCTAAAACCTTATAAGGGAATTTTTGGAAATTTAACTACAGTGAAATATATTTTGTTTTCACCTAGAAGTCTATGCTTTCCGTTATCCGAGGGGGTAGGAAAACGAAGTGAAAGTGAATTGGAAACCCCCTCACCAGCGTTGGAGATGTGTCTAGCTCCAAATTAACCCCCACATTATTTGCCAGTACCATATGCCCAAAATAGGAGTCTTGACTAGGACTAATTTTGCGGAGGGTCAAGTGCCAGACTGCCCCCGATGTCACATGCGCATAAAATAAACTCTCGTCATGAGATAAATATTTATGCAACGTCACAATTGTGCTCTTATAAACTATTTGCTTACAAATTGTATATATAATTTATATATATAAGATTTGGCATTGAATAACCCTCTAGGATTTATATACCATAAAATGCAACCAACCAACCAACCAAATGTAATGTCTTACTACAAGATAATAAAAGTATTAACACTTGATCGCATCTGTTCAAATGTATTTCTATTTGTATAAATTTTATGATACTAATTATAATTTGTATTATAGCATTTTTTTATTGTTAGAATAACAAAACTTCATCTGAATCAAAATTTCTCAGTTGGCTGGGGCTGTAGAATATACTGACTGCTTCTCTGCAGAAGACCCCCCCCCGCCCAATGAATGTCCTGCTTACGACATTGAATAATCTGATTGAGATTCCAGTAATGCTGGAGCTTTGGGGAATGCAGAGTAGTCCCCCATTGCTATCGCTCCCAGGTCCACTCTGATCTGGAGTGGTAGTACCTGATAGGATCCTATCTATGGGTCAAATAGAACTAAACTGAACTGGTTGATATAGGAATATTTTGACATTTAAACTGTGTACTTATGTTAAACTGAATTGTTTGAAATAGAACTGTTTTGACATTTAACTGTTTGTAATTTAATTTTCTGTTAGATGACCTGAAAAGGGTTAATACGCCTTAAAACAACCAAGCAAAGTATTAGGAATCAAAGTATTAGGGTTCAATTTAACTTCTACATCTGAAAGTTAAAATGATTATTTAACATTAGCTGGATCAATAGAAATTCCAAAGATGTTGAAAATTGAGATTATTCATTCTCATGCATCTGATCTTCTCTCACCCCTTTGCATGTATGTTCTCATTCTGTCCCTAATCCCTTCTGATTTTTGTTGTTCATCTATATTCATATCTAAATGTTAATACAAAAAAGATTTCTTTTAGATTCAAAAAAAGAAATAAGGAATATAGAATTATGTCTTACTGCATCCTCTTTCTTATTTTTCTCTTGTTCTATTTCTCCCTAAAGAATTTTAATATATCACATTTTTAAATGTTTTTCCAATGCCTATCTTTTGCTCATTGTCTTTTGATATTCAGCATGCAAGTCTGTGTTTTTCTTTTGTCTTCATCATTTCATAGAGTGTGTGTGTGTATAAATTTACTTTTTCCCTTTCACTTGGTTTTCTTTGTTTTTCTTAATTTCTTCAAAACCTCTTTTTATCTCTCTTGACCTTTGCCCACTTTTTTCAATTCCTTCCCATTTATATAAGTTTCTTGGTCAGAAATCATGACTGATTCCAGTTTAGGATTGAGTTGATACTACACTCTGATCCTTGCTATGAAATTTAATGGTTCTACATACAAATAACATCAACAATAATAAAATACCAGTTAAAACTAGTTGGAAAGACTCACAAAGAGTAAAATAATCATAATTTATGCATTAAAAAAATCAAATTTACTTGAGTGTAAAAATATTTTGAAACTGAACAAGTCAAAAGTAAAATAACCAGTTGTTCTTCTCTAAAGAATTTTCTAGATATAAAAGTAGATAAATAGTGAATATAGAAAAGTTAGTCAGGGTTAAGAACTAATTTATTATTTTATAGAATTTACTTAATTTTAAAACTTGCATTATTTTTGCTGTCATTCAACTAACAGATAAATTCTAATTAATGTGACTTTGCTTATTCTGTCTTTTTTTTTTTTAGCCTGCTTCATTCTTTTTGAGTTGACAAGCATTTTTATTTTTTAATTTTCATGTATGATATTTTAGTAAATATATAATTTAGTATATTAAATATTTTTGTTTTAGATTCTTTTTGCTGATATTCATGTTAATCATCATGATATCATTTAAGGTAATACTTTTAATATAGGATTTTATAAAGTTTTTTTTTTTTTTTTTTATGGTGTATTTGTATGTCTGGTGTGGTTTTATAGCTTTCCTTCAATTTTTTGATTTTTTTTTTAAGTGAATTAAAAATGCAGCATATTTAACATTTTGTATTTAAATGTTATGTTCTTACCAACTGTGCATTGAGTCTTTGAATTGATTTTTGTAATTTTCAATTTTTTTTAGTTTGTATGTCATATAGGGCAACAATTTTAATGAGCACCGTTACATTTCTATCTCCTGACTCGCTCAATTTAAAAATAAAAAGTCAAGTGTCAAATTTGAAGAAAATTTTTGTCATTGTCTGGTTTAGCAACATTCTACAAATACTTGACACTATAATAATTTTTGTCTCTAACTTTGAGTTATTAACATTCTAGATATTGTTCAGAAAGTTCAACCTATTATTTCTTATGTTAACTCATTTCATTTGATCCATTCTATGGCACTCAATTGTATAATCCAAAAGAAAACAATTTAGAAAAATCATTTTTCATGGAAAAACTCAAAATGGGGGTAGAAAATGGGCAATAATATAGCAAATGGACTAGTCTATTTGAGTAGTGTTAGAGACATCAAGTCGCTGGGTAATTCCAAATTAAACTCATTGAAGTTCTCCAATGAGTCAGTTGAGGAAATTTATTGACCATAAAAATAAGAATGAACTGCATTGTATTTTGGAAGAATGAACTCGGTACATTGTGAAAACTAACTGAAATGGATTCAGAAGGAATAAATCGGAAATGTGTTTTGACAAAAAAGAAAATGATGAAAAAATTTAGATTGAAAAATGACGAGAAGATTGTCATTTGTTTGTCCCCATGAATCAGAAACAAGAGTTGTTTTGACTTCAAGACAGGGTCAGTGGAATTGACTGGAGATTTGATCTAGTGGCTACAGTTTGTCAAGTCATGACCTGGGAATGAAATCTGGGAATAGCAATTTAAAAAAAATTCATCTATGGAAAATTTTGATTCAATGCTCTTTCTGTTATGATGGAACAGTTACTGATGCCATGTAATTTGTAATAATTCCAAATTTGGGAAGGACCACCCCTTTTGAGTAAAAGTAAAGCAGATGTGAAGGGTGTGACAGTGGGAGGCGGAATTGATTGTTGGCAACCAAATTAGAAGATTGATGATGTTTTTTTCAGCTTCACCACTGCTTAGATGGAAGAAATACATAAAACATGACAATTGGAGAGAGAGAAGAATAAGTCTTGTGGAGAGAACACGAGTTGACTATAAGAATTCCCAATTGCTCTGAGTCGTGACCTTTTACCAGACTACCCTTGGTATAGAAAGTGAAAAAAGCTTGTCATATGGCAACATTGTGAAATGATTCCAAGGATTGAGAGAAAGTAGACATAACTGCCATTGAGATTGCCTTATGTCTGGCTGTAGACAGTGAGAATAGAAAAGCCTATTCTTATACAAAGAATTCATTGTTACTATGTGAACTGGGTCTCTGACCTACCCCCTTCCCCATCTCTGGGATGGATGAATGCGTCTACCATTGTTAGACATTTTTCTTTTCATACTAAATATTATTGTTACAGAGCTGTGTTTGTTTTCTATTTGTTGGCATCGACTTTTTTTTTCTTTTTTTTTTTTTTTTTTTTTTTTGTTACTTTCTAAATGGTGTAGTTTCATTCATCTACTCATCAATCGGTTACTGATTAGCAATTGGTCTGTTGTCTGGATCCAAAAAACTCAATGTGGGCAGATAATGAATTGATTGCATCATCTGAAGAGATATCCAACCAGCAGAATAATCAGTGGATTGTAACTAGACTCATATCCATGTTTGGCAAGGGTGGGTGTACCATTATTTTGCTGAACAAAGAAAACCACACTATATTGCACTAGCTTAACTGATGAGAATTGATGAAAATGTTAGATTCACATCAAGAATATGAAGGAAGGGGTTCAATTACTCAAATACAACAACAGATTATCTATTTTTACTTGATTTAGTATCAGTAAATGTTTCTTTTTGGTATTTATCTGAAAGGAATGCAAATAGAATATTTTAATCAGCCAATCAATATTATTTTTTTTAAGTATTTGGTCATGCAATTTCCTTTGCTTGTAGATGTAACTTGACATTTTCTTTGTAGATGTTCATTTTTGTTTTGTACAAATAAATGTCGTCCTCAACGAAGCTTATAAAAGTTATAAAACCTTTGTCTTTACTGCAAAAGTAGCAAAAATATAAGTTTAACTAACTGAAAATATTGTTTTGTTATTCATAGAAAATATGAAAGGAAAATCGTCCTCTTTCTAAACACCATCAGATGATAGTTTTCAATCTAGAATAGTCCTTTTTTTCCCCTCTCAAGGTTATTTAGAATCTGTAATTCCATATCTGTTTCTATTTTCATTTCTATCTGAAATTGCTATATTGTTTTCTATTCTCGCATTTTTATTACTATGAGCTTCTTTGATACTAAGCGTTTCTTATTACTTGTCCATTTTCTATATTTTCTTAGCTGAATAAATATGATCATTTTTAAATAGACTATAACCGTTTAACTGGAAAATAGAATAAGTGATGCTGCTTTGATGAATATGAAAAATTCTTTTTGATATTATTTTCCTTTTTACTTTACACTACTGGAAAAAGATTTTTTTTTCCACCTGAGGAAGGCTATAAAGTCGATTTATTGAAATATTGTTTGACAATATCAAAGATGTAAAAATATTCAACTATTAAAAGAAATGTTGATAACCCTTCTCAAAATTATAAGCAGTAAATTAACTCCAAATATTTTTCTTGCGACTTTGATTGTGAAATCAAGACATAATAAAGAAAATCTTTTCTTAAAGCTACAGCTTTTGGTTTTTGTTTTGAGGTCAGAAGTAATCTACCGAGTTTTGTATTTTCACTTTTATTTTTATGGATTTAGGTAATTTTTGTGTAATATAATTTAGAGGGATGGAATAGAAGTATTGTCTTTAACTTGAGGATGAAAAACAGTTGCCAGATTGGTTCCAAGACTGCTGACTTTAGAACTGAACCTAAAATTGAATTGTTATTTCAAAGAATTTCCTTTACCATTGTTTGGGAGACCAGGATTATGGATTAGAGAAGACAGCCCTTGTTTTTTTTTTTTTTTTCTTTAATTGCATCATTATTTAAAAGATTTTTTGCCTATTTTGGCAATAGTCACATGATCAAACTCATCCTTTCTCAACTTGATTCTGGATGTTATTAGACCTCTGTCCTAAAATAATTGTTGCATTTTATGTTTTACACACACACACATCTAATGACTATTATGGGACTGAGGTAGTAGTTTGAACATACTTGAAAACTCGTAAAAATCTAATTTAAATATTTTATTTTATATTTAACTTTAAACATAACTTGCTAACTTTTATGTTTAAAAAAATTACAATTTTGTGATTTGTCTTTTAACATTTCCATTTATTAAAAATTGTTACTACTGTAGCATTGTATTTAGATTAATGATGTTAGTATTTGTTGAGAAGTGAGTCTATACGTGGACTTAGAGTAGTAACTTTGGCAAATTTGCTGATCTTATCAACATAAAAACATCAATCAATATTTGTAAATTTATTGATAACATGTATATAACAGTAAAGTGAAAATAGCATTTTTTACTCTTATAAAAATCTGAAAGTTGATGTATTTGGTTAAGTACTTAGTGGCTCACACCCAACTATGTTTATAATTGACTAATTGTAACTAAACTGCTGAAAAAGTGATCTTAGCAAGTTTTAAAAGTAAACTTCCTAAGCTATCCTGCTAGCTTTCTTAACTGATTGTTTAGCAAATGACTAGCATTTCAATCTTAAAAAGGTTAATTTTTGTTATGATATGAGTTGATTTTTGAAATATTATTTAAATGCCAATCATTCTCTTGAGCTAAGTTATTTGGAGTTATAGATTGTATTTATCACCATAGAAATGAATATAGTTGTAACTTACCTCACAATGTAGTATTTGTTGATTTTATTAAATTGCCTAAAAACATTTAGAAATTTAAGCCTCTGTGCACATTGACTTTGTGTAAATCATATCTACCGTTTGATGCTATTGATTTATTTGTATTTTGTATAAATTGATGACAATTAAGGATATTAATATCTATAAACATTATTTATAACAGATTAATTAGAAAAATTTCTTGTAAACATTTTCTTGCATTATCTTTACTATTTTTTATTGAATATTTCTTCTGTAGTAAAATCTGTCTCTTGCAATAGTCGTTAGTTACTTTCTTTGTATGGCTTGACAGTTTACATTTTAAAAATGTTCTCTCTTAGTAAAACTCAAACCTTTTTTTTGGTTGCCATATGTTGTTGAAATGACTACATTTAAAATGAAAATATTTTTAATGGCATATTGACATTAAAAAAATTCCTGTTTGTCAAGAAATCTAAAAACCTTTTTTCAGTAAGTTTTTATATATATATATATATATATATATAAATTTTTGATTAATGTGCAAAAGTTCCCACTTATTATTTTTGAAAACTAGCGACTTAATACACACTTGAAAAACAGTTTCTGCTGGTAATGTTTGTACTCACCAAATATTTTACAAAACCTTTTTTTTTTTTTTTTTTTTTTTTCCCCCTTTTTTCTCATTGTTGCTTCACCTTCAATAAACATGTAAGTTCTAATGATATTTAATATTATTTTAAATAATTTGATAAATCTCGCAATTTTTCATACATATATTTAGATGGTGAAATTATGCATTAAATGAATTAAAAATGACATAATACCTGGATTCCCAGAGAAATCTGAAAATAAAAGAAAATTTTTGATTAAACAAGAGAAGTAGAGTTTTCTGAAGATTTAACAAGATTTTATAAGTATCAATTTTTCTTAAATTCTCAAAAATGACTTTTTTGTTAATCTTAAAGGAATTTTAAAATGTTGTTCAATTACTGGATATGTCATAAAGCAAATGTGTTGCATTTATTTCCATCAATAAAATTCCACAGCTGTGATAATTTCACTCTGTCAAATATTGATAACAAAATGAAGATAACAATTTTGCTGAGCACACAAATAAATTCTTACATGTTGGATTTGTTAAAATGTTTCTCTTGTGATTCTTATTTGGCATTAAGAGCATTTTAACTGACTTCATTCAAAATATTACTTATGATTGTAATACTTGTTATAACAGTGTACATTTAGAAAAATAACAAAATTAGCAGGTTTTTATTTATTGATTCTAATATTGAAGAAAATGTTTTTGGCATACACTGCTGGCCAAAATCCTAAGGCCAATGAAAATAAAGAAGAAAAAGATTCCTTTTGCATTTTTAAGACTTAACCACTTATTTGAGGATAGCATTGAAAAAGGAAAATAAGAAAATAATTAAAAACTTTTTTAGCATTTAATAGGGAAAATTTGAATACTGGGAAATTAGGCTAAATATTACCGGCTCATTGGTCCAGTGGGTAGAGTGTTGGCCAATGATATGGGAGACCTGGTTTCAATCCCAGGTCGCGTCTTACCAAAGACTTTAAAAATGGTACTTGATACCTTCTTGCTTAACACTCAGCAATATAAGGTACGTATCGAGGGTAAAGCGGAGCAATCCAGGGAAAGGAGTAGTGCCCTACCCTACACCTCTGTGTAGTAGCTATTGAAAAGGGAGCCTTCTGGTCACCCTCGACTAGTTTAAGACCATATTTAAATGAAGCTTTAATTGGTAAACATGTAATGAAATTTAGTCATTTATGTTCAAGCATTAACACGGGTAACATCTCCCATTGGTATTTCCTGCATTACATTTGGTAAAAACCTGACAAAGGCTAAAAATGTGACAATTTTAATATGGCAGAGTTGTCAAGCTACAAAAGCAAGGTCTCTCTCAATGTGTCATCACTGGTGAGATTGGACATAGTAAAACTGCTGTTACAAATTTTTTAAAATACCCTGAGGAATAAGGAGTGAGAATTTCAAGTGGTCGGCTCACAAAAATTTTGTCTGTATTGGGCAGATGTGGAATGCAACTCAAGATGAAGATGGCTTAAAAAAACTGTAAACATCTTGAAAGTCCACACCACAAAACAGTTCTGTTAAACTTTGCTGAGAAGCATCAAACCTAGGTCATAGTAAAGTGTAAGAAGGTTTTGTTCTTTGATGATTAAAAATCTTAACTTTGTATGGTTGTATTATCCCACTGGATGACACAATTGAGGAAGTTTCATCATGATCTGAAGTGCTTTCTCCTTCCAAGGAACATTGAAGCTTCAGGTTATACAAAGGTGTTAAACCATGGCTTGTTACATTGGCATGTTGAAGAGCCTCGTTATTGTTTGAAGGTCCTTGTTTATGTGGAAATGACTGAATTTTTTAACAGGTCAATACTGCAATCTTTAATGCCCATAGGACAAAGGACTTTTTCATGACAAATAATGTGATTCTTTTGGACTATCCAGCATGTTTGCCAACCTAGACTCCACTTAAAATGTTTGGGAATGGATTGCAAAATTTAGAGAAATGAATGTCAATTTCAAACAGTGCATCTTTGTGAAGCTATCTGCACCAATTAGAATAACATTCCAGCCAGCCCTCTGCAGACGCTTATATCTACCATACCAAAGTGAATTTTTGAAATTATTCACAATGAAGCCCATGCACTTCACTATAGAGACATATTTTTAAGCATTTCCTATTCTGTTTAGGACTTTTTATGACCAAATAGTAATTAGCCTAATTTCCCAATATTCAAATTTTTTCTACTAAATGCTAAAAGTTTAAAATTTTTCTTTTTTTTCTTTATTTTAATTTTTTCAAAACTCATTCAAATAAGTGGTTGAGTCTAACAGTGAAAAAGGTATCTTTTTACTTTCGTTAGTCTTAAGATTTTGGCCAGCAGTGTATTATGATTTTTTTTTATTTTAAAAAATATAAAAATGCAACTGAAAGACAAAAATTTATGCTCTTTATAGAGAAGGTATTGTGAATGATTGAACATGTCAAAAGTGGTTTGCAAAGTTCTATGATCCTCCCCAAACAGATAGACTTGTTGATGATCTTCATTTGAGGAATGATTTTTCACTTAAATTAAAAAGAAAATAGTTTATATAAGTTTGTTTCGAAAATAATGGCTGATTTTTGTATTCAAATGTAATAATTAATGAACATTAATTTCTAAACAATCTAATAAAAATTGAAGTGATTGTAATTTTTTTTGTGTTGCTTTTATCACATAAAAAAAGTCATCTTGAAGAAAATTGTATTGATGATATGTCTATTTGCTTTTTTGTTGATTCCAGGTGCTATTGATGTCTCGGAAATCATCCATTCCTTTAAAGATCTTGGTGTCCATGTTGATCAGGAAGAAGCTGAGAAATTGTTACAAAGGTAAAGATTCCCTCTCTCTTTCTTTGTGTATGACATTAAAAGAATACCTCTTTTTTTTTTTTTATTCCTTCTTGGTGTCTTCATCCAATGAAACATTGCTGATTTGATATAACAGACAAAATGTTTTAAGTTTTTCTTTTTGTATGCTTTTTATTACTTGATTTAAAAAAATTGTCTAACACTTTCTTGTTTTCATAGTAAGTACAGATGAATTATTTTAGTTATGATCATATATCTAAATTACCATGTTCATTTGGGGAAGAATTTGTCTGTCCTTTACAGATGTCAAACAGTTTAATATAGGATTATTAGATTTGATATGCATATTTATTGAATCCATAGGAAGATTTAACATAAGAATATTGTTTTGATAGTTGTGCAATGGATGATGTTTCTACCTCACAAGATTTGCAAAGTCAGGTTCAATGTTATAATGCAACTAGTGGCAAAATATTGGTTTCCCAAAACAACTTTTAGCTCCTAGTGTTTGTTGAGTGGATGATTTAGCAGTATTGACCTGGTGTTTAAAATAGAAGTAACCACACTGAATGGGTCATTTGGCTTCCCCAATGGAGCTTGCTATACAGGAAATCTGTTTTATGCCTTTGATCATGAATCCAATTCAAGATGGATCTTTCATCCAGTGTGTCACTTTGCTTATTGTTAAGCTCAGTTATGCTAATTTTAAATTGAAATTTTCATTTGTGGTTTTCTGTATAAACTATTTCTATGGAAGTCCTTAATACACTGATGATGAGGCAAAAGTGTAAACCCACCCACCTCCAAATTGTCTTAGCTATGATACTAAACTGCATTTGATGATGAGGCACCAGTTCTGGAGATTTAGAAAATGTGGGGTACTCTTTCATTATCATTACTCCCAGATTCACTCTGACCCAGAATGGTAGTACCTGTTAGGGTCCTTTCTATCTATGGATCAAATGGATCTATATGAAAATTCTTAGTATTGGTGTGGTATCTTTGCTTAATGGCATATTAATCTTTGAGGGTTATTTAATGCCAAAGCCATTTTTATTGAACAGTTGTGTTACTACTATTTAACCTATATCTAGAGGGATAAGGAAAATCATAATTTTCTCAAGGGTATTAGTCTGAAAGTGAATGTTATAGTGTGACTAGATTACAAACTTACTATGCTGTTGCAGACCATCATGTTAGTCGCTATGCCATGGGGATACAGCCCTTATTAGTATTGGATAGGAATACTTGATATCATATAATTGTAAATTATTTGTATTAAGAAGAGTTACTTAAAACTATTATTGTTTACTAAGTATTATTATTAGTTTGTTGAAACCATGTAATAGTTTGCAAACAAATGACCATTATTGAAATAATTCCTTGAAATCATATAATTATTAGTTATAGATAAGCATACTTGATATCATATAACGATGTGCAAAAACTCTTAAATAACAATTGCACAAAAAATGTAAATGTACATAATTCCCTAATCTCTAAGCCTGAAATAATCTTAGACTGGTTGATTTGCTGTTAAATCAATGAATAACTTATTTTGTTTAATTTTTACTTTTTATTCTATTTCATCCAAATTTTGAATTAAATGATCCAGAGGTAAAAGTTAATTGGTATCTTAAATAATTTTTACTCCAAATAGGAATAAAGCTCTGCATTTTGTGCTCATTGTTTGGCGATAACAGCTGAGACTTTACCTAAAAATTCTTTCTGATAAGATTTAATTCTCTAAACAATGCTTATATTTTTTTGCCCTGGTAATCATTTTGCCTTTTACATTTTCTGATTTTATAATACTGGTTTTGATACTTTGGAATCAATACTAGCATATATTTTCTATCCAAAATATTCATAAAATTAAACAAAAAACTCAAAGTTGGTGGGAATAATCTAATGTGCATATTTACTAAGTGTTTGAGTTGTCACCATTGGGATCTTTTCTTTCTTTGTATAAGTTGGTGGGCTGCTTTTTCTACATCAGTTATAATACAAAACTGTAGGTAGTAAGACTATACTACATCCAATCTTCCAGTTGATGTAGGGGGTTGTATGCTCAAGTAATCAGTATTCATAATCTTGACTCTACCTAGGCTTGAACCTCTCTAAGCCATGAGGCAGGCTTCATTGCTGTTAATATTTTTCAAGTTATGCATGATTAGTTCTTGAAATTTCTAAAAAAAAAAACCAAAAAAAACCACAAAAACTTGTGGATTTTTCTGTTTTAATCCCTTTTTTTGAATTAAAACATTTTTTTCTTTTTTTTTTTTTACAAATTGCAACTTTTGTGTTTCTAAATTTTTCAAAGAACATAAATCATTTGGTACAGTTTATCTTACAAAGGAGAAATAAATTTGTTTTATATGTAAAAATCCAGAAGGCATATCACATTAAATAGAGGGGAAGAATATACTAAACATTAAAATTTAGTCTTAATTAAAATAAAACTGTAAGTTATATTATAATATGAAAAGTTATGTTAATTTAAATGGGTTGCTTACATATCAAATTCAGTTTGTTTCCTAAAAGCTAAAACATTTTTGGCCTTGATATTAACTTTGGTGAATTTCCCAGTTTCAAGTTTATAAATGGATTTTTTAAAGAACTTTTTATACACCTAAGTTATTGAAAACTGATATTTTTAATGAAATGATTACATAAGTGAAAGAAATGTAAATGTTTTGAGTTCTTTAATTCAAACTTGTCATTATTAACTCGGGAGGTTTAATGCACGTCTCCTATATGATAAAACTCTCTGGAAACACTGTTTTTCAATGGCTACATATCATTTAAAAAATAAGTGTGTTTCTGTTTCAAAGGATTGGTGTGCTTTAATGCAATTAAAAAAACTTTAGAACATTGTTTATTTGCTTCAAATCTTATTTTTGTGTTCTTGATAATCATAAAATATTTTGAATTTGTCCTTTTTTAAGTTTATGTATTTAAAAAAAATGATCAGGTTTGTGATGTCTTAAAAAATTTAGGTATGAAAAAAGGTTTCCTTATGATAGATACAATGTAAGTAATAAATTTAAGGAATAACTAAAAAGCTTATTTTTTCCTGTCATATTGATGAGACTATAATTTCATTTAGTTTTTCTATGAATAGAATTTAAAAAAAAATTCTGTAGGTGATAGCCATTCAACTTGCGATACTCTTAATTTTAGGAAGATGAGTAAAAATCTTTTGAAATAATGGACATTTTCTTACAAAGTTTTCTCATCAATTTTGATAAATCAGGATAAATAATATTACATTCTTTAATTACTATGGTGATATATTGATGAAAATTGATTTTCCTCAAAAACATATGTAGTCCAAAATAATATTATTTTTATATAAATTATCTATCCTGTTTAAATAATTTCATGGAGAACATGTCAGTTTTTAATGAATTAAGTGTTTTTTCCCCTCACTTTTTGTTTGCATTTATTTCATTTATAAGTAAATCAATTTATACTTAACTTTTAGTTTAAACTTTTCAAATTTTTTTTTTAGTTAAACTTATCTAATAAAAAAGATTGTTTTAAATTTTACTCATTTTGTTTATATAAAGGCATTAATAAACAATAACAATCTTTGCTGTGCATTCAATTTATTCTATAAAAAAAATGATGTAATATCAATAACAATACATCTTTTACCAAAGAGCTCTTTTATTCCCTACCAAAATGGATATACATTTTTTTAAAAAAAGAATTTGTCTGTATACACTTGCAATATTTAGTATTGTGTATGTAAACTTTCTCTTCCAGAGATGAAGATTTTGATCTCTTGTATTGAGTCAAGGGTAAGGTGGTTATGTGAAAGTGCATGAATTAGTAGCTGCTTTAGGTATTCCCCCAGTCTCTTTCAGTAATCTTTCAGTTAAACTTTGTATATCTCTTCAGGTTTCTATTAGCTGATATAAATCTTGTCTATATTTCTAACAACTACTGTAAATAACAAAAAAGTTACAAAATACAACTTCAGTCTTGTAAATGTTATTACATTTGGTATATGAAATTTATATGCTAATGTAAAAATTATTATAGGACACAGGTACAATATTTTAGATACATAAAACAAAGATATCAAGACATTTTATAGATTAGGCTTTAAAAAGATACTACCAATATTTTAGCATATTAAGGTCAGGCTGTGAGCAAAGCAGATTGAAAAGCCAGCAATGCATGTAGTTGTTCTGGTAGAATTTGAGCCAGCAGTCATTAAAGTTGAATTATTTAAGATATTATACAATTAATATTTCAATCTAGAAATCTACAATCAGACTGTAATGATCTTGAGTACAACTAGGAACTTCGTTGGGATATCTGTTTACATATTTATGCATGAATATTATTTCAATAAACACTTATAGTTAATTAAAACTAGATTAATAAGTTAGAAAAGGGAAATATTTTTTAGTTTGAAGTTTTTTTGTACAAATCAAATATACACATCATATTTGATAACACAAGTTATCAAGTATGGTTTTTAAATAGATGTATACAACTTGTCATTGTGTTTATCATTTCAATGTTCATTCTTTTAAGATGGCTCCAGGTGGGGCTGAAAGTACTTGGGGAGAAAATATAGCATTCTTTTGAATTTGTTCCATCCAGATATCAAATGACACATTTGAAGACTTGAATACTTCAATTTAGGGAGGCATTTAAAGAAATAAAATGAAAATAGGTTAAACTATAAATGGTCAAGTGAAAAGTTTTCTTCTGACATTCATAGACCTTCCCACTATCAGGTCATTTTTAATGTTTCATATATATTCAAATCTTGTTTATGTTTGTGGAGGTGTTTGCAGTTTAATTTAAGAGCCACTGCACTACTAGAACTCCACTTGACAGTAACTCAATGCTGAACCTTTGACCTCATAAGAGTGACTTTTATTTATTTTTTTTTTTTTAAACAAAGTGCATCTTCTAAGCTGTCATATGCTGTATGTATGTATGTATGTGTGTGTGTGTGTATATATATATATATATATATATATACACACACACAGAGCATTTTCTTTTTTAAACTTGATTGAATAAGACAGACACTTCACTTCTGCTTATTTTATTAGTGATCTGTTCTAACTGAAAACACCTCCTTATTACACAAAGAAAAATTGCCCGGTTGGGTTGGGCTGTAGAATACACAGACTGCGTCTTTGTGGAGGGGTAAGACCCCCCCCACAACGAGTGTCCTGGATATGACACTAAACAGTCTGATGGTGAGGTTCCAATGATGTAGGGGCTTTGGAGAATGCAGAGCACCCTTTCATTGGTATTGCTCCCAGGTTAATTCTGGCCTCTAGTGGTAGCACCTGATTGGGTCCTATCTATGGGTCAAATTAAACTAAACTGTGTTGTCTGAAATGGAACTGTTTTTGCATGCTAAACTAAATTGTTTGAAGTGGAACCGTTTTTGACATTGAAACTCTACTTAAGTGAATTGTTTGAAATAGAACTGTTTTGACGTTTAACTGTGTGTAAACAAAATCTATACTTATACTAACCTGAATTGGTTGAATTAGAACTGTTTGACTAAACTGAATAGCTTGGAATAGAAATGTTTTTGACAAACTGTGTACTCATGCTAAATTGAATTGTTTGAAATAGAACTGATTATTTGTATAAAAATGGATTTGGCATTAAATAACCTACAAAGGTTGATATGCCATAAAACCCAAACAACCAACCAAGAAAAAAAAACAAAAAACAAACAAAAACTCCAAATTCCTGAAGACCTCTATGTAAAGATTAACAAATATTTCTTAAGTAAGATCAATTTTGAATGTAGCAGCTGTGTTCTGAAATGCCTTTTACATTTTTCCTGTCATTTCTTTCTCTTATCTCCAGTAAAGTTCCTTCATAAATTCCTCTCCCACATGTTCTTCCCTTTTCTTTTCGAATAAATGTATACAACTTGTCATTGTATTTGTCATTTCAATGTTCATTCCTCTAAGATGGCTCCAGGTGGGGCTGAAAGTACTGGGGAGGATATAGCACCCTTTTGAATTTGTTTCATCCAGATATCAAATGACACATTTGAAGGTTTGAACCAATTACTAATAAAATAAACAGATGTGAAGTGTCTGTCTTATTCAAACAACTATATATAATCTTTTTGATTAACACCAAGCTGTTTGTTTATCCATTCATTGTGCTAAGACAACAGTATTTGCACATTCTGCCTATAATCATTGTAATATCTATACCTGTATGAATCTAATTAAATATATATTTGAAATAAAAAATAAATCTATATATTGATATCTTTTTGTTTTTTCTTGTTTTCTAATTATTTTTAAGGAAATTTTAGTTTCTATTCTTTAAAATAACTTTTTATTGCATATTCTATATTTTGCAAAATAATCTTGGTATTTCTACTTATACAATGATGTAATTTTAGTAGGTATATATACTCTGATCCTAGGTGGAAGTGCTGGTGTGACCCATGATTAATCTACCCTAAGAAAATCTTGATAATGTGAGGTTGAATTTTTCTGTCGGTGAAATTGTGCAGTTGTGATGAAAACAATATCCTCACTGGTCCATATATAAACCTGTCCTATTTTTATAGGAATTGTGTGTGTGTATTTATTAATTTTGCTACATTGCTGATGTTCTAGAATATTCTGGGTATTTATCTTTAAGGACCTTCTGGAAATTTGCAATTATTCCAACTACAAAACAGATACCACTGTTATTTGCATGTAAAGTCTAATATGGCTCTTTTGTATTTTCTTAAAACTTTCCACACCAACTTAGAGGGCTGAAATATATAGAATGTTCAAAATAGTATCTTTGAAGTAATTTCTATGGGATAAATTGAATTTTTAAAAGCATTTTTTAATTGCTCTTTATTGATTATTAAATAGAAGATAGTAAACTAAACTGCTTTGGAAAAAAACCCAAAAGTTATGCTAAACTGAAATAGAACTGTTTTTGACATTGAAACTTTACTTACACTAAACTGAATTGTTATATATAGAACTGTTTTGACATTTAACTGTGTATAAACAAAATATATTCTTTTACTAAACTGATTTAGCTCTGTTTGACTAAACTGAATAGTTTAAAATAGAAATGTTTTTGACAATTAAACTGTGTACTCATGCTAAACTGAATTGTTTTAAATAAAACTGATTATTGGCATAAAAATGGATTTGGTGTTAAATAACCTACAAAGGTTGATATGCCATAAAACCCAACCAACCATCCGACAAATTGTGTCTAAGTTTTACAAACTTGCTAAAGAGTTGTCATGTCTTGCTGATTTTGAATCAATTTAATTTTGGAAATTGTGTGTGTTAATTCAAAAGTTAATTTTATTACCATATTTTTAACTGAATATCTTAGCATCTTTAAAATTATTGATTTGTGTCATGTCCCTTTTAGATTTTCAATAGATTTCTCATATAAATAACTATTATATCCTAATCATAGTCCAGAAAAATAATATACTTCAATTTCTATTTTTTTTATTTGACCCTATGAATTCATTTTTATTTGGGTGGATTAAAAGTTTTGTAACATTTTGGTAATATGAAAGACAATCCAACAATTCTGGATGCTTTTGCTGAAGTTATGAAGGTGACAAACCATATGGGACTTTGAAAAACTTAGCTCTCCTGATACTCTTACAGTGTTACTCACCAGATTGCCTCTGATTTAAAGCACAGCTTTGAAATCTATAATTTTAGGCCTACCTGATCATTGATGTTCTTACATTAGCAAAATTTCTTGAACCATTTGGTTATTGTACTATGATTAACTGTGCCTTCACTTTTCACACAATGTTTCTGGTTGCTTCCATGGCATTATGGCCTAGTTTGAACTCATAAAACAAATTCCTGAATTAGACTGTTGCATGTTCATCTGTGCCTATTTCAAATTACACACAAATGCACTATGTGTCAGCACACCAACTACCACAATACTAGCAACCACAGTGGGTACCTACCATGGCTTGAACTACTTTGCTCACATGATATATTTACCAAAATATTTCAAAACTTTTGACTCACCTTAGTATTAACATGGTCAGAAATTACACTTCTCTACTTAGTTTTTCAGTTGTGAATTTTTTCCCTTTTATTGTAGTTAAAATACTATATTTTAAGGCATATAAAATTTAAGTATCAATCACTATCCATGTGGACAGTCTTCACATTATACTTATTTTTAGTTTAGTTACTTTAAAGAATATAGGTATACCTTGTGTATACATATAGTCTAATATGCCTTTAAATATGGTTATAGATATTTAGTTGCTTGTAGTTTTAAAACTTTTATTTGTAGCTAGTTTTTTCTATTTTTTTAATTTTCAATTTTTAGTATTGACTGGATTGATTTTAAAATACCTTTGTTTTGAAATAGTGATTATGACATTGTCTATTTCATGATCATTATTTTTCAAGTAATTTTTATGAACTCTTAATTTGGTTTGTTTTTAGGTTTCATTATTGTCTTTATTTTTATTTATTTACAAGGGATTGTGTATTACAAATGGATTCTTTATTTTACAAGAAGCTTCTGATTAAAATCTTTTTTATTTTGGGTGGAGTGATTTGTTTTCCTAAATGTGCAGCAATCCAAGTTAAGCAAGTTGAAAAGGAGAACTACATGCTTGTTTAAAGGACTATATATCTCTTATGCCTAAACAATCTTTAATATAATTGATAATTCTTGATTTATTTGTAAAGCAATAATTATCAAAGATGCTACTAATTACTTTTTCTTGGACCGAAATATTGAAAATCTGAATTATCAGGTTTTTATTCAGATAAAATTGCTGTTCTCTTTATGACTTCAGAGACTCCAAAATATTACAAAAGCCTGTTAAGATGTGAAAAAGAAAGTGCAAAGAAAACCTTAAATCTAAAATAAAGTTGTTTTTTTTTTTTTTTTTTTTTGTTAATTATTTTAATGGTTATTCTACTTTTGAATTTGTTACTAGTCTATATATTTTTACATTGAATAGAAATATAACAGCCTGAGAGAAATACTTTTAAAAGCTTTAAAAACGTTGAGATGGATCATGTTAAGCATGAGTTATTTCCCTTGAATTGTTATAGAGTAGTGACACCAATTGGTTTGATTATCAAAAGGCTATATTGAACTCTTTTCATTTTTTAATTTTTTTTATTGCATATTTACGAATTAGTTTCTAGTTTTTAGCAAAGATTTACATTCATCAGCCCTGTGTTGACACTGGATGTCATTTTTTTTTCCTAACTATTTGGAGTTAGACCCTGTAGTAGAAAGTGGTCCCATTTTGTGGACCCTTGTAAATAAATTTATCAAAAATATTTAAGGAAAATCACAGCCAATATTTACACTGAGGAATAACATTTGAGAGAAATGTGCTTGCCTTAATTGGCACAGATTGTCAATTTTTGGTGATATTTTTGATTAAGATATGTGAAATTAACTTTGTACAAGTTTAGTTCTGTATTTGACTGTTTTGTATAAATATATTGTTGCAAAAAGTAGCAGCATTTTGACTGTCTTTTGTGAGACAACAGTGGATTCTCAGAAGCCATGCTAAACCCTAATTTTGGGGTAGTGGTTGCTGTTTAAATTGAATTTTCATAGGTGTGTACTAGTAACTAGAAATAAGAATTTGTGAGTCTATTGCTAATTAGATAATATAGACACCCTGGTAGAGTGTCTGTAGTCCCCAAACAACAACTTGACCTGTTAAGAGCGGTAGCTGATAGAGATTTGGTGGTGACTTAAAAAAAAGAATACAAATATGTTTTATAGTGATTGAGATTGTTTTAAAGATTTATTTGTAATGAGATGAAAGATATAGGATTAATGTACCATATCAAATTAATGGTTTCGTGTAAGGAGATGCAACTTCATTTAATTTTTGATTGGTTATACTGAACATTTTTGTAGAGTTGCATAATTTTTTACTGATTTAGCATATCTGAAATGTGTGTTTTTGTGTATATATTTACATTTAACCGTATTTTATTTTTTTTATTTAAATACAAGAAAAATGGAAAATTAAAATCTTTTCCTCTCTTGCTGTCGTATATTGAACCACTAGATAAACAACAAAGAACTCGTAGATATATAAAAATATAATTTATATTTTTATTCTTCGGTGGTGACGTTTGTGTGACGTAGGAATACAGTCAGAGTTCATACATATCTTTCTTCTGTGGCAGGGACCCTTCTTGTAAAGTAGCATGATGGCTGGAGAAAACACATAGGGGAACTGACAGGTTTTCTTGAGTGACCGGTGGGTCTCTCCCTCCACTTGAGAGACCAGCGGATCTCCCCCTTTGCTTGAGCGACCAGTGGATCTCTGCTGTCAGCCCAAAATTACAGACCTTATATTGTCTTTTAAAGTCCCATGTGGATATATGAATATCCTCTTTGTCCACATATTTTTCTGTTTATGGCTGGTTATTGGAACTTACATACTTCCATTTTTTTCCCGGTAATTTTTGGATCTTATCTGCGAACGGAAATATCTGTCACTCTATCCATAGGCAATAAATTATATTCTCGCCATCATCTTTAATTTTTCTCTTTCCTGTGAAACCACTTTGTTGATGTTATCTTGTGAAAGCATTGAATCTGCTAAGTTCATCCACGGCACTTTGTCGCTAGCTAAGCTAGTATATTACATTGTCAAGATGAATTTTTTGACTAGTTAGATTTTTTAAATTTTTTTATTCAAAAGTAATTTACAGGATATTAAGTCCTATTCAAAAAACCTATTCCACTTTACTGTGAATCACTATAGTAAATAATAAAGTAAAAAAACACAAATATTAACTTTTTATTCTTTGTAAAAGTGTATATTCAGATCTGGTACATAGATCAACCTAGAGCTCAGACAAAAAAAATATATATATTTTACATCATCAAATTCAGCTCTGTATGCAATCTAGAAGAACTGCATGGGATGGATGGTGAGAGTCAGCATGACTTGAAAGGAGTATCCTCATCTGGATTGTTCTAGTTATATTTTGTCCCCCACCCCACCAAATATTTCAATATTTGTTTTATTTAGCTTTTTGTAATTTCTGTTTTTTCATTTTCTACAAAATGCTAGAAATGACAAATTTTTCTCAAGATCAAGTGAAAATGTTTCAGGAAAACTTGAGTACAAAACTAGCTGGATTTTACTTGAGGAAACAAACTACCTGATAAATAGCAAGAGGTGATTCAAAATAATGGCAAATATACAATTAATTCATTGTTGAATTATGAATAAATTATATTTTACTAAACGAAAATTATTTATGACTCAATCCAATAGAATTAATTTTTAAAGTCAAAAACATTCTTGGTTCTTTGTCCTTCCTATTATATTTGTATTTAACTTACAAAATTATTGCTCGTATTGGTTGATTCTAATTTTTTGTCCCCAAAAATGGATTTTCTGAAATTAAGTTTAATGTTACAAATAAATAGAAGGAAATATTCTGTAATTCACATTTAATAGTTATCTCCATTGAGAAATTTGATTAATTTTTACTTTCCATTGTTATCCACACTTTCAAAAATATAATAATTATAGTTTGAACTTGGAAATTTAGATAAATGCATCTAATTTTTATAAATAAATTTTAAATTCTTTCGTTAAAACATTTTGTATTATTAGCCAAAAGATTGTTCAAACTGAGTTTTGTGGAATTGTGAGATTTATTTACCAAATTTCAAATCAAACATTCTATAACAGATCAATAAAAATAGGCTATAAGAAATAATATTTGATATTGATTAATAGTATTATGAAATATTGATTGTTAGTATTGTATTGATTTTTTTTTTTTTTTTTTTTTTTTCCCTTTTGGCTGCTGATAAATTGTGTATGAGCGTCTGCTTGTGTCCTTGCCTTTCTCTTCTTTTTCCTCTTTCCCCTGGGTTATTGTAACATTTCAGTCACCCTTTGATTAGTGTTGCACATGTCTGGGTCATATCAAGGTTAAGGCGACTTCTTTCTTTAGGTCAGATTTGAATACTTCCTGCGTAATAGAATTGGTTTCAAGGAATTATCAAAGAATAAATAGTTCCCGGCTACAGGTCTAAATATTAAGTAGACCATTTATCTTATGAAAAATAAAATACTTTTTGTTTTTTTTATCTGTCACTGGATGGAGCTTTAGTTTAATAAAAGTTAACAGGATTTTCAGTTTGATATTTCAGACTTGCACTATTCACATGTATAAAATGCAATGTGTTATATATATATATATATATATATATCTATATATATATATATATTTATTTCTATGCATAATACTTCCCTATGTACTGCCCTGTTGGTGGGGGTATAGAAAACCCTGAGAGATAAGAACCCCCTCCCCCCGCAAAGGGATGTCCCGAGTATGATGCTAAACTGCATCTAGTGGTGAGGCTCCAGTTCTGGAGATTTGGACAGTGTGGTGCACTCCTTCATTGCCATTATTCCTTGGTTCACAATGACCTAGAATGGTAGTACCCTTTTAGGGTCATGTCTATGGGTCAAATAGAACTGTTTAAAAATTATTCATATTCGATAGGACCAGGGGTGGGGGCTAACCTCTTCAGCAACAACTACACAAAAAAAGTGTAAATTGAACATACAATGAATGCAATTCCTTAACCTCTTGGCATAAAATATCTCTTGATGGGTTGACATGCTCTTAAAACCAATCACTCATTTTTTTATATTATTCCCTCCTTGTGATAACTTGATGGAATTTAGGGTTAATTTTATAAATTAAACTAATTATTAAACATGGTGAATGAAGAATAGTTTGATGCTGTATTTGAAATAGAATTTTCTGCTTGTTTTAAATTTTCAAAATGAAATGCCATTATTTATGCCCGAAATTATTTTCAGCCCTTTAGATAAATGAATAGAAGATGATTTATAGATGATATTGCTAGATGTTGTCCTGCAAAAGCAGAGTATCTATGACAATACAGAGAAAAATGTATTTGTAATATTTGTGTGTGTGTGTTTTATTTCACTGTTGTTATATGAGTAACTTGTAATCAGAATCAGGTCAAGATTTGTTTAATAACTTCAGCACATGAACTAAAAAAAAGAGACTAGTTCAATTCTGTGTTTGCATTGACAAAAGTGATTTCTTTCATATTTAAGCAAAGTAGAGATGGGAGGTTTAACTGAAAAACTGATTTTTTTTCGGTTTCATTTTCCTTCCGTGAAACTGCATCGGAATTTTTTGCGAAACCGAAATCGTTTGGTTTAGTACTATTACTACTGAGTGATCATCATATCCAATGAAACATTTTTGCAAAAGACTTTCAGATTTATATAAAATTAAATTTTATCAACATTTATGACATGGTAAGAGGAAAAGATTTAACAAAAATGATAAAAACATTTAATTGACTAGTTTTAGGAAATAAATGTGAAATCTATTTGTTTATAAAAGAAATGAACAAGAAGAAAAAAAAAAGGAAATATGACAGATATGGCACTGGGAAATCTTTCATATCATAAAAAAAGATCATTTTCTTTTCTTTTTAACTATATGAATATTTTAAAGATTGGATCAGAAATACAAGAGCAATTGCGAGTTGAACGGAATAAATTGAAAATTTGTTAATTTAAACCGAAATCATATAACGATTGGAAATACTATAATTACACAAGAAAATGAATAGCTTAGAAAGCAAAAATATTAAATGGTTTCAAGGAAAAAACCGATATCAAAACAAATTGCCGAACTGCCCTACTTTAAAGCTAAGATAGATATACAAACCCACTTCCTTTTTCAACATTTTCTCTCATTTAACAAGTAAAAAAAATGTCTAATAAAATTTTGGAAATATTCAAATATAAAATTTCATGAAAAGTAATTTTTGATCTCTTAAAATTTTTGCTAATGCCAATTATTATATCTTGACATTTCTTTTGATTTGCTTTCTATTTTCTTATATGAATATATTTATACAATGAAAAATATTTTAGAATGTTTTCATGAAACAATCTACCAAATAATTCTCTTAAAATGGTAAAGATCTTGAATATTGTCTTTTATTAGTTTTTGACCGCATCAATATTGAACTCTTAAAGACTGATTGATATCATGAAATAAGATCATTGGTTTATTGTTTGTTTGTTGTTTTTTTTTTAATAATGAGGATGCAAAAATCCGTCTATGATCCAATTTTTGTATATATGACACAGGAAAAATCGCATATCATGGTAAGATTTTTGTTAAGGGTAAAATGTTTTAAATCCAATCTATTTCCAGACCAGTTTGTTACTTAATCTATACATGTCTCTAAATTTGTAATTTATTCACTGAAATGTGTCGTGTCAAAATGCAGCGAATTATATAAAAGGAAGAACTTAGAACTAGTGTGATTCCAAACTATGGATGTTATGAGGAAGTGAGCAGTATAACTGCAGAATTGCATGAATACTTACAAAAATGCAGGTTAAAATAGATTCTAATTTCTTTAATGTGTTGCTTTAAAAAAAATTTAATTAAATGGTTGTATGTAATTATTTTAATGATTAGCTTTTTTTTCTTTCAAATTATTTCCTGTTGTAATTGGATGTTTAAAGAATAAAAATTGATATATTTTCAAGAGTTACTGGGGGTGGGTAGGGTGGATTTAAGCTAAACAAATTTTAGGTTCTTCTTAGCTTGCACATTTCTTTTTTCGCGTTAGACGATATTTTTTAAACAAAGTGTCTTTGGCAATAGACACATTTTTTTTAAAAAGGTAATGACTAAAATTGTGTACCAAAGTTCACTTTTCAAAACAAGTTTGCCACTTTATACACCGTTTTGAGTTCTTAGTAATTCAAATTTTATTAGTTTCTAATAAAAAAGGAAGCCTCATCTCAAAATGATTCCAATTAAAGACAATTAAAAAAGGAAGCAGAAAAATTAGCTGTATAACATATAGATAAGTAAATGATATTTTTATTTTTAATGGGTACTGTGTTATAAATTCTATGAAGATGTAATTCAACATAAACCAAAATGATTGTGGGAAATAACCTTTAAGCACAAGTAAATACTAAGAAAATAGTTTGTTAGCTATGACTGACGCTAAAAAAAGGGAGCGGGATTTGTTTCGAAAATTTGCTTCTGCCATTCAGATATTGAATTATTGTGTGGTAGCAGACCAAAAACTCTAAAATAAATAAATGAAACGCTGCAAAAAACAAAAGAAAATAACATTTAAAATTAGGCAAGTTTTGTTTTTTTAAAATTTGTCAGTTTGTATTCTGCGTAAATTTATCATTATTGAATGAAAAATAATTATGGGTAAATAAATAGCTATATTAGTATAGTTGATAAAGAAATTAAATCGTTTTTTAAGTTGCTATTAAATACAAAAAAAAAAAAAAAAAAATCAACACTAAAAAGCAATAATTAAAATTTTCTAGAAAATAGTTTATCAAATTATGCAAGGGAGATAATTCATAATACAATTCTGTTGAGTAGCTTCCCTTGTATTATTTTATTTATTTTTTTAAAATTATTAAACTTATCTATTCAGAGGCTTAAATGTGAACGTTTAAAAAAAGAAAGAAGAACCCATTCAAAACTGTAACATTAGGAGTCAATTCGGATTGTAAGTTAATCAATATTTAATGAGTTAATCATAATTAAAAATTCATTACAGTTTCTGTCTACTCATAAAGATGATTATATTTATGATTCTTTTTTTTTTTTTTAGATTGCTTCAGATGCCAGTAAGATGAAATATAATTTACCTGCCCTCATTAATTTTTATTTTAATTTCTAAATATTAGAATAAGAATAATTTTTTTTTTAAATTTTTTTATATGAAAACTATTTGAACCTTTTTATATTAAACAATCAATTGAATTTCTACTCACTCCTAAGCAAAATCATTTGTTGGTGGTTGGTTGGTTGTAAGTTGATGGCCTGGTCTCAAAGGGCCTTCCACCCAGACTATACCTGCTTTGCATTGTTGAGTCTATTGCTTGGTGCCTGAGATGCTCCAAAAGGAGAATACTAATGTAATGAAACATTTTTTTTTGATTAGCTGTGCATGAGTCTTGATTTATGCATGGGCTCCCCATTATAAAATTACCTTGTGTCAAGTCTGCTAAATTCCCTTGAATTATCAGTTTTAGTCAATTTGAAATCATTGTAAGACTCTTTTTTCCATTCCAAAATGAATCAAATAAATTATCAATTGTCATTTTTCTGTTTTGTCAATACACAATTGGTCTAAGTTGGTGTAATTTCTCATAATAATTCACCAGTCTTTTTCATACTTAAATTGAAAAGTAATGGATCCACACAATCTCATGCTGGACAACAGTCAACCATAACGTTCTTAAGGGACAGGAAAATTGGTTTGCTCTTATACAGTAGTTTTTGTATTTTTTTTCTGTATATTAAAATGTAATTCGAATACTTGTATCACTGTCAATAGTAAAGTTTAATGATTTTAAATAGTGAATTTTTTGTATAAGAACTTTGTATACCCCCCCTTTTCCCCCCTGAAGAAAATATCAATTTTTTAATTGAATTGTTACAAATGGTAATTGTTACTATGAATGATAAATCCACACTTGTAAAGAAATAATTTTTCATTCAAGACTGTGATACTTAAGAGATTTTGAACTTTTGTGTTTGGGGTGTTTTAATCAAGCAATAATGCTATGTAATTGTTTTGCTTCCCCATTTTGAATAACAACCTATAAACCTAATTAGTAATGTTTAATGTGAACAATTTGATGGGTAGGACAATTTGATTTTTTTTTTTCTTTTAAAGCTTGAAAATTTCAATTTCTCATGATTAGTTACATTTTGCAGCAACATTGCTTCCTGCTGATTATTAGTTAGACTCCCTCACCTTCACATAAGGCAAGACATTTTTTTTTATGTTAAGATCTTTTAAGTCCAAAAAATATGCATATCAAACTGCTTAGCTTTCTGATTATTAATATAAATTGATTTTTTTAAGGGAAGATTTGCATAAGTGTAAGCATAAAGTTCTTATTACTCATTATTTGATAATAAATAAGGAAAAAAAAAAGAACTAAGGAAAACTTTTTGTGAGAATATAAGCATAAAATGACATAAACAAAATTTTCACACAATTCTCATTTTTTAGATTGTAAAATTAATCTTTTTCAGCTTAAAACTATTGCAATTACTTTTCAATTTTGTATTATCTTTTTTTCCCTCAACTCTCTGATGACTAATGTCTGTATATTACATAGACTTCTAGAATGTATTTTTAAGTTTACTAACTACCTACTTACCTTTCAAATCGGTAATTCTTTAAGTAATATTAGATACAATAGAACAAAATCTATTGCAATTTAGGAACACTTTACAGATATTATTTTTTAAATAAATAAAGCATTTTTAAAAAATATTTTTTTTTTTTTTTACACTTTTTAGTATACATCTTGGAAACTGTTTTGTATTTTTTTCAGTTGTTATTAGTTTCTGTTCAATTTTACAGTAAAGAAAATTTTACCATGTTTGGATTCATCATTGCTATCTCTCTTAGTGATATAGTATCATAATTTGGGTGCATCATTTGAGACCGCTGCCATTATGAAAAAACAACAACACACATAGACTTTTAGGCATCACTAATGAATTGACTTGCCCTATGATTATAGTTTATTACAAAAACTGATTTGTAACATTTATTTGCTATAAGTAACTGAAAGAAAGAAGTCCTTTACTTATCACAATACCAAATTTGAAGTATTAGGTGTGTGCAAAAGTTAGAAAAATTTTTTTATTAAAAAATAAAAATGGTCTTCTATTGTTTTCAGTATTTATATATTATTTATATATTTATTGCTGGGAACTTTTGCACACAGCTAGTATTTGAGTAGATATTTTGTGAAAATATTTAATTTCCTGGTTATAATACTTGATAGTGCTACAATCCAGGTATTATGTTATTGGAGTGATAAAATTAAATATTTTTCAAACTTGCATCAATTAGATGATAAAAATGTTCTAGACTGATTTAGTGATATACATAAATCACCTTTAAAAACTATGGGAATACTTTAAGGTACCTTTTGAGGACCAAGAGAAAACTCATGTACCTTACTAGATTGTTGCACGGTTTGATTTAGAAATAGGAAATGCAGACATTGAATCTCACTTAGAAAATGAATTTGTTGATATGTGTATTGATCTGGAAGATTAATTATTATTCAGAAGTAAAAGCCTTAGCAACTATTGGAGCGATGTAAAATACTGTTATTAATACCCCAAACTTAGTGCTGTGGTTGAGGCATTTTTACTTTTAATTCCCAAATTTTTGTATATGATTGAAGCTGGTTTTAGCCACACAAATAAAAAAACATACTGAAGCTGGAAATGCATAGTGACTTACAACTAAAACTCACCAATCTCCAACCAAATATCAATGCTCTTTCTGATGCTTATCAAACACATTCTTCCCGTTAATGATGTCAACCGATTCAATAAAAAGGTATGCTTATTTATTTTTAATCTATTTAATATTAGGCACCAAATGACAACAAAAAGGTTGAAAATTAATTTTTATTTATTGCGGACTTTTTTTCTCGGTAGTTTTTGTGTTGTTTCTTCTTTCACTATTCAATTTTTGTGTTGTTTCTTCTTTCACTATTCAATTTTTGTGTTATTTCTTCTTTCACTATTCAATTTTTGTGTTGTTTCTTCTTTCACTATTTCAATTTGGCCGAAACGTAGTGAAAGAAGAAACAACACAAAAACTACCAAGATGAGGAAAAAAGTCCGCAATAAATAAAAATTAATTCTCAAATCAAGAAACTTCATCTCAAAATGATTCCAATTAAAGACAAGTACAAAAATTTGGTATGGACCCGACTCTGGAAGAACAGATAAGGATTTATAAGACCAAAAAATCCATCCTTGATCGCCCTTTGGGGCCCGTGGCGCAGCGGATAGAGGCGTTGTGTCTCTGCGGTTTCAGGTGAGCATTGTCAGAAGATAGCGGTTTCAAATCCTACCCAAGCCGGCCAGAGGTTTATTTGGTCAAAAACGTGGTGCGATAGACAACAACTATGGAAGGCAGTAATTACTGGGGATAAGGTTACAAGACTCGGCATTCCTATCCGAGGTCGCAGTAAATCACCTGAAGAAGGCCAGAGGTGAAATTTGGCCGAAACGTAGTGAAAGAAGAAACAACACAAAAACTACCAAGATGAGGAAAAAAAGTCTGCAATAAATAAAAATTAATTCTCAAATTAAGAAACCTCATCTCAAAATGATTCTAATTAAAGACAAGAACAAAAAGGTTCTCTTCTCTTTTTATGACCTAATCCAATATTTCATGTGGCATTCATTTATCATGCTGTATTTCCACATATTTCAATAAGTTGGAACATTTTTTATTTTGAATTCCAACATTATATTCAACATTTTGCACATGATTTGCACAATGACAGTAAACAGTTTGTCTTTTGTTTTCCTATATTTCATGAGGTATTCATGGGGAAGGAGATAAAGAACAGTTTTGCAGGGGTTGGTGTGTAGTTTTCCTAAATAATGAATATGGAAACTGCACATCTACTTTATTATTATCTATTTTCATGTATATGCCTGGTGGGTGGGTCAGTGAGGAATTGAGGATTCTATGAAGGGGTCATTGGTTTAAAAAGCTTATGGACCCCTAGAATTAAGTTTTAAATATTTTTGTTAGCCATGTTTATTTTATTATTAGTGCTTATCAATTGTAACTTCAAATTTGTTCGAGGGGAGACCCCCTCCCATATAAAAGTAGTTTTGAAATTTAGGACATAGGCTAGAGAAAATAATTTTGCTTTTTTGTATATAACGTATACATTTTTAAATTCATCAATAAGCATAAAAATAACTTTGACTCACATGCTTGCTTGGAATTTTTTTTTTTTTTTAGTTGATGCTATAAAAAAGATGAAAATTATTCCATGAGTGTAGAACTTTTTCTCTGGTTCTAAGCTGTAAAAGCAGTGATTGACATTTCGTTTTGTATATAACTGAACAAACTGTTTCCTTAAGAGTTTGACCTGATGATGTGGCAATGTGTTGAATGGATAAGAAGAAGGATTAGGGAATGAAGATAGGAAGATGAATGGATTTTTTCACTTGGGCTTCTTAGGCAAATAAAACTGAACCATTGCTTTGTGTAAAAAAAATTGAATTACATGAAGATATAGGTAAGTGAAATACTTGGATGCTTGTATCTGGTAAATTTATTGTGACTTAATTCAGGATTTTATCACTGCTTTGAAGAATTGATTAAAGGGCTAAAGGGTTAGGGAAACAATTAATTTGATATGATGAATTTATCTTGAATCCTGCATGCTAAATTATTCCTGTAAATTTACGTGATCAGTTTTAGGTAACTTTCTCATCTTCATCTCACTTTTACATCAAATGCTAAAACTATAAAAAAAAAATATTTTTTTAAATTTCTGTTTAACATATCTGATTTACTTGTGTAATTAGTCTTTCTTTTTAATAATTCAATATTATTGAAAAGACAAGACAAAAACCAGTACATTATTTAATTTTTATTTTTTTATCAAACTTCCTTGTCCTAATATTCTCTGATCATTAAATAATGATTGTAAATTTTGATTCTGTCTAACCGTATGCTTCCATGACTGAATTGGTTGAGATGTCATCCATGAAAGATGAATTCTTTGATGTAGGATATGTGATAAAGTTTCACTAGAAGCTACTTGAATGGTTGAATCCTATCCAATCTTGAAAGCTGTGATAAAAAAAAAAAAAACCCAATAAAAATGAAAGAAACCCAAACGCTAATAATGAAAATGTTTCCTCTTGTAATTCATATAATTCAAAATATGTACATGTATCTTGATTCTTGTCAAGTTGAAAAAGTTACCAATAGTAATATAATTTCTTTTAGAAGTAGATTTCTGCTATTCAAGTAAATCTTACATTTTTGTTAGTTGCATCAAGTTTACTATTGGTTGAAGGTAACTACTTCAGTAAAGCACTCTGCAAGGAACAAATAATCAATGACCAATTGGTTGGCTAGTATAATATCCTCAACTTAAATATTACCTATTTTAATGAATGGATCCTAATCTCTTCTTGTTCATCCGATTTTGTTCACTTGACTAGTATATGTGCTGCAGAAAATTACTAACTTTTCTTCATTGAGGGAATTGATTTTTGAGAGATTTTCTATTTAAATAAGCATCATTTCTTATTTGTTTAAATATAGAACTCTTAGGCCATCTAACTGCAGTTTGGATGTATTTAGCTCCAGAATGAATTCTTTCCATCGCTTTCCTATTATTATGAGGATATAAAAAGTGAACATAAAATACTAAAAACCTTTGAATTTTATATTGGGACTGATTGCTTGATTCCTCTCCCTTTTCTTTCTGGTCTTTGTTGAATAAATTTACTTTTTATTGAAGTATCAGAGAAAGAAAGAAAAACCTATTTAGTGACTTTCATTATTAGTGTAAAATCATTCAAGGTCATAAACTACTACTTTTTTACAGAGTGGTGCAAAAAGATATGTTCATAATATATTTTACTTTTGCTCTTGAAGAAGGTTACTATTTAAGCTGATATAACTCTCTGGATGAAATCTTGTCCAACAAAACCTGACCCAAGTAATATAAGTGACTTGTTTGCTTTCCTTCCTGCTGCAATATCTTACAGGTTCATCTTAAACTCCTGAAATAATAGATTCCCAACCAATAAAACTTATTTTATTTATTATTAATTTATGTGAATCCTTTTAAAAGTGGGAGTGTCATTTTATAGATCCCACTCTCTTGGCCTTTTGGGATTTTTGAGTGACTTTTTTGGCAACAGGAGTTGCCAAAAAAGATGGTAGAGTTTACTTTACCACTCACTGATTTGTTTTAGGAGCACCACTCCTAGTTTGGAATTAGTCTTCCCTCTAGATTAATAGCCAACTAAAGTTAGAGGATCCAGTCCTTCCTAAATGATAACATTGATTACATCTACTATAAACAGTTTTCTTAGAGATTTGATTCTCAAACTTCAAATTGATAAAGTTGATTTCTACTGATGCCTTAATCTTTGTTTATAATATGATAAAAATATCAATTGTCTTCTGTAAATGAATAACAGGTCAGTTTAAAGCTTGAATAATTCTATATTACTCTGATACAATTTTTTTGTTACTGCAACACAGCAAAAATGGCCCATTGTAGTTAGAATTATTTTTTAAAATGCTGTAACTGAAACACTTTCAATTTGCAACTTAGTAACATGGGGTTTGTGCTCACATTCCAATCATAATTGTCTCATGATAGATAATTATTAAAACTAGTTATAGAGTACTTCCTCTTGTAACTCAGTATGGTTCTTAATAGCCAATGAAGGCGTCCTTTAGATTTAAATAAAATTCACTAGTGCCTAATGTTTTAGTTCTATTAAGTTCTAATTTTTTTTTAATTATGCAAATGTACCCAAATTTTTATCATAAACTGAAAACAAAAAAACAGTTTCAATGCAAAGACTCTCTCTCAGCTTATATGAAATTTGTTCTTAACCAAATTGTAAAGTAAATCACTACTTCTACCCCATAATAGTTGTTATATTTCTATATCAATATCATACACCAAATGTTACAACTATTATCGGACAGAGGAAGTAGGATTTTATTTTAAACTTTGCTTTACCAGTTTATTTTTAGAAAATTAGATATTTTAATTGAAGGTGGGCTCCTTAGGGTGTATTTTAATTGAATTCTTTGGAATTTTAATTGCTTGCCAAATCAGTTGAGGAGGGTAAGAGAGAGAGAGAGAGAGAGAGAGAAAGAGAAAGTATGCTGATCTAACCATTGATCCTGAGACAAGTTCAATCTAGAACATTGTAGGCAGACATGAAAAGTAAAGTGTGTTGATGGGCTGTGTTCATATTATTTAAAGATGAAAAATTTATATAAATGTCAATAAAAAAAAAAAAAAAAAGAAGTAATTGTGTGTGTGTGTGGGCAGAGGAAATAAAGTAGTTGTGACTTATGATGGATTTCTCTATTATTTCTTCCTAACTCTGTGTGTGTGTGTGTGTGTGTGTGTGTATATATATATATATATATATATATATACACACACCATTGAAAGTGGATGTCAAGTTTCTTGACCTGAATATCTGATGAAACTCAGTTTTCCATCAATAGAAAAGAGGAGATATCTTAAGAGGCTCTAAAATCAAGTGGAGTCTGCATCTCAATGAATATGGCAATCTCACATTGAACCATAAAACCAACAAAGTCCAGTGTGGTATCATTCAGTGCCTTGGGGTAGTGATAATGATACTTTGGGCTTGAAACTATATTTGACCCCACAGTCATCATCATTGATTATGATTCTCAACACTTTGTGGACTCTGATACTCATCTTGGTTGCTACATAATGTTTTAACTACTGTACTCTTTGGCCACCTTTAAGTGCCTTTTGTCATACTTGGTAACCTTCTGGGAATTCTGAACTTAACTCTTTATATGAATTACTGGGGATGCTTTAGGAGTACCCTGTATCAGCCACTTTTTGCCTTTTTTAAAGCTATTAAAACTGGGACCAGAAATTAAAATCACAACCTCCTAATGGTAGTTTTATAGGATATTTGATTTAATGTCTTAACCCTTTCAGCCATGTGTCCGGGTAGACAAGTTTGGGATTTCTGGAAGGTTACCATGTAAGACAAGGCACCTGAAGAAATCTGGTGAGTATACTAGCTCAAACATGAGTATTGCAATCAAGATGAGTATAACTGTTTGCAACATGTAGAGTAATAATGTCTCATCTCAGAAATACTGTCAGATACTAAACTTTTGATTTTTTTTATATGTAAATATATATATATATATATATATATATAAAGCCAAGTTAAGATTTTTGGGGAGGCTATTTTTATTCACTTTATACTAATGCTCTTAGGGCATGAATCCATTTTTTCTTTTGCTAACTAATTTACCATTCGTGGAAAAAACTGTTGTTTACCTTTGGTAGAGCAATTAGTATAGAAAAAGGACAACTCTGAAATTAAATCTTCTACCAACACAGCCTAAGCCAGTGTGGCTAGGTAAAGTCTTACAGGTGGTGAAGATCCTGCAATAGATTGAAAAATGTCTGATTGGGATATATATTTCTACTTCTGTTGTAGAGTTTCTTCTAACACCATCTAGATCAGTCATTTTATAAGAAAATGCAATAAAAAATTTCATGAACTTTTTTTAATTAACACTGATGCATTTTTGTAAGTGGTAATAATGGGATATACTTGAAGCTTTTAAACTGTTCTGTTCAAAATTGGGAATAGTTGACTTTATTAGTTCAAATAAAAAACAAAAAAAAAGTTAGGTATAAATTTGATCTTGTCAATTCTAAAAACAATTTGTTTATAAGTTGATTAGTTAAAAAAATCTGATAAACTTTATCTAAGAAAAGAGAAAAAGCTTTAAACTTTCAGAATGTATAAATTAGTGGTTGCCAGCAGGAAATCTGTTTATTGCATTGGCATGAAATATAATTATAATCTCACTGTATTAGTGTCATGTCAGAGTTTGAAAGCTCTATGAATATTAAATCATTTTTTTCATAAAAATTGTAGTTTTGTACTTTTTCTTGGCTTATTTTCTGGTATCTATATAGAATGGAATTATTAGTGTTTTATACATTTAAAATACTTCCTTTGGATTCTTAAATTCAGTGTCAAGGATGTTGTTTTGAAAACTCTATCCATGAAAGACCATTTGAATTTTGCTTTGTCTTGGTTATGACGTTAAACTGCATCTGATGGTGAGGCTCCGATTTTAGAGTTTGGGGAATGTGTAATATTCCTCCATTATTATTACTTTCAGGTCCACTTTAACCTAGACTGGTTGTACGTGTTAGGGTCCCATTTGTTGGTCAAATAGAATATTTTATAATTTTCTATACTTTAAACTGTACAAATGTATGAATAATGTTGAATAGAATTATTAGTGTTAAATAACAATATATGAAACATTTAACTGTGCAAACAAATGAACTCTAGCTTGTTTTAAAATGTTACCTATTATTTTTTTTACAAATCACACACTATTGATATCTATCTATAAAAAAAAAACAAAAACAAAACAGGATTTGACATTAAATAACGTACAAGGGTTGATATGTTATAAAACACAACGAACAGGAAACTAATAACACTTAAGAGATATTTAAATGAAAAATCCACACTAAACAAGAGAGAATTAACGACTGAATTTTATTTTCAAGGTTTAAAATATTTATAGAGAAGTTAAAATAACTGCAGAACACTCTGCTTTGATTCAACTTCCTTTAAGACGGAAATAATTTTTACATTATTTTTATCTTGCAAGCTATAAAACTGGCTAAATTATTTACCTTTAGTTCTTAAGTAAAAAAAAAGCCCAAAAAACAAACAAAACACAAACCTAGATTTTTGGAACAGTTAATTTTTCTCCTAAAAAAATCATTCTTTCACATTTTAAACTGTTTTTACACATTTTCATTTAAAAAAAAATACATAAGCTTTAACCTTGCTATGTACCCTCAAAAAAAAAAAAAAAAAAAATGGTTATATCCGTCCAGAGTGTAATGTACTTAATAAAATGTTCCGCGCACTTTCATTTTATTTCTTTTGAGTTTCTATAAAGTAATGAGACTCAGAATATCATCGAAAAAAAATCTCTGTATTAAAAAAAAAAATGTTGTGCTAAAACAAAATAATTAGTAGCAGTAAAGTAAATGTTCTACCTACCTTTTCTCCTTTCATTTCTTCATCATATCCTAGGTGGTGCTGACAAACGGTCGGGTAGTTCTTCGTCTTTGCGTGTCTAGGAAGAAGTATTGCCCAATTTGGCAACGGTCCAAAATCCTTCTCCTCCTCCAGATCAATATTTTACTTGTCTTCTTGACTAACTAGGAGCAGGTTCTCTCTGTCTCTCTCTCTCTTTCTCTCACCAAAATCACTTGTATTTTCCTATTGCCTCTCTTCTGTCAGACACGCTCATGCGGCTTCCCCTTACATCAGAAGTGGCAGCGACTCTCTAGCTGTAAGTCAAGACACAATTGTGGGCTTCTCATACTTTTTTTTTTACCTTCCTGAATACCGGTCGGTCATTTGTTGTCATCATCATCACTAAATTCTTAATTTGCACCATTAATGTCAGTTATAACTTAACTACCACATCTTCACCAATCACATTTTTTTCCATAAATCTACACGTGCCAGTAAAAGTTTTACATGCATATCAGTAAGCGACTTACTACGTTACATAACTGGTACTTCGTTTTGTTTTCACACCAACCAGCTGATGTCCGTTTTACATAAACACATACTCTCTCTTTCTTTCTCTTTATTTTACCTTCTATATCGTACTATTACACATATTTCACACATTTAATTATATATTATTCTCTCTTGCACACTGTAACTGACAAGTACAATTATCAGGTTTTCTGTTTAAATGTATATCTCTTCTGTGTAACCTTGTTAAGTCGTAATAATAGCTGTACCGCTCATCAATAGGTTGAGGTTGGTGGTTGTTACTTGTGTGAAGTTTTTGTTTTTTTTAATTGGCAACTGGCCTGAGGCTAGTGAAAGTAAAACCTTATTTCGTGTATATATATATGTATATATATGTGTGTGTGTGTGTGTGTGTGAATGAAATAAGGGTTTACTTATATAAAAGCCAGCATTATAAATGATGATCCTCACCGTAAAATTGTGTACACACCACAGAACAGACCATGGTGATGCTTATTCGTTTTACGTTTAGTATTGTTGAACTTAAAAAAAAAATCTCTAATACCTCGCTATTAATTTTGTAAATGTGAAGAGACTTCGTCAGGTATTTCTATATTTTCCCCATTTACTTTTTACTGCTATACTTAACCTCTAAGTATCAAGGAAACTTCCCTTTTTTTATTTTCTTTTTCCTTCCTTTAACTGTTATTCACCCTCTTCTCACCCGGCATTGGTTTTATATATATATATATATATATATATATATATATATATATGTGTGTGTGTGTTCTATATTCACAAACCCATTCACTTTTGTAAAATTAATTTGCGTTAATTTTTTTTTTTTTTTTTTTTTTTTTTTTACTCCTATTATATTGAATGTATTGAATTATTCGTTTTTTAAATTTTCTGTGTATTTTTTAAATCAAAATTTTGAAATTAAATTTGGTGGGGGTGAAGATCAGCTGTTAAAGGCCGTTGAAACAATTTAGCTGAAAACTAACATGTGCTGTCTATATCGTCATGTCTGCGGAGGTGGTCCCCATGAGGTCAAGAGGTGCATACACTTTAGAATAATTGCTAATATCATCAATGTCAATACTCTCTTGCTTGCTTTCTTAATGTTTTTCATTGGTTTTGATTTTTTTTACTTGTTCTACACGTGCATGTTGTTGTTCAAAGATATTATCAGGAATTGTTATCTTCTCTGTTTGTGACCGTTAGTATTATGAGGGTTAGAGATTTTGAAATGAAAATAATTACAAAGCAAATGTAATGTTCAGAAAATAACTTGCTCAAAGCTGTAGACAATTGTTTAAGTTGTGAATTCACTAGTTTGTGTAGGGGTGGGTAAAGGAAAAAATCTTTTCCGGGTTTTATAATTTGTCAGATATAAAAGTAAAAATTTGTACATTTTCCATTAGAGGAATCAATACATATCCGAAATAAATGTCAGTTTCTCTCTCAGCTTAGCTATAGAAATTTCTCATTGAAAAAGAAAACCTCCTTTGGATACTAGTTGATAATCTTGAAACTGAATTGTCAATAGAATTTAATGAATCCTTTACTTATCTTACCTCTTGTTTGAAAGAAAAGGAAATACTTAAATTTTTTACTTCGAGTAATCCAAGTAAAAGGTTCAGTAAAAGGATGTTACATTGAATTGTAAAGATAAGACAAGATTTCATAAAAATAAAAACTACAAAAAATTCTCATTACATTCTTGCGTATTACTTTTATTCTGTCCCATAATAGTAGTTACATTTGTATTTGAACTATTTCGTAATATGTATTATAGGGTAGATATTGTATTTTATACTTAATCAGTTGATGTGTTAATAAAAGAAATATTTACTCTTATTTTATGATTTTTGTTAAAAAAAATATTTACCGGTTACACTGGGATAGATGGGTGATCATGTGATAATACTGAATGTTACTTAAAATTTTGTCATTCATAATTTGAAGTAAGACTAGATTAGTTTTGATATTTGTGAAAGTAAAACTTACTGGAATGGATTATCATATTTGCCTGTTGAGAAGGAGGATTTATTCTTAAGAAAGGAGGGTAGGTGGATTCAGATATGACCCTACTTTGAAATGTACCAATGATAATATTGTGAGATAGCCAATGCTTCAGGTGTACAATTGGTAGGTTGGTAGTTTTTGGCAATTATTAAAAAACATTTTAGTCTCCAAAGTGTAGATGGTATTTGTCATATATGAATGTTGGCTTCATCATTAAGAGGCTGGAAAATGGAATCTTTAAGCTTAGTTCAAATTCTGACTAAGGAAGTTTACCGTAACTTTGCACTAATGCCCGTAGAAAAGGCATATATCCATTTCTCATATATGTGTAAAATCGTAGGATAGATTGGACACTTTAGCCTTGATTGGTAACACACAACTATGGATAAACATCAATCTCATCTATAAAATTAACTTGTTAAAGATGATTGTTTTGCAAAGATAAAGGTTATATGAATAGTAAAAGTTCTTCAGTTGATACTGTCCAACTCTTCTTTTGGCATCTGCATTTCTTATTGACAACTTTTTATTCTGTTGATATGCACTTCAATTTTTTATGTTTAGAAAACTTTTTAAAAAAAATCATTGAAGATCAATTTTACTTATTAACAAGACCATTGCTGATCTTTGAGCAGATTTTCTTTCAAGATTAACAGGCAATCCATCAATTTTGAAAGTGTAGTTATATATATGCCCTTCCCCAATTCTGAGCATTTTGTTAAAATCAGAGTGTAGTATCTGTTTTGAAGAAATTTGGAATAGATTTGTGCATAAAAATTTAAACTTTTTTAATTAATGAGTAAAGGAAAAGTAATTATTGTAAAATAGTAAAAAGATATTAAGAGCTTCAGGGTTTTGATTTGAATGTAGTCAAGTATTTAAATATTCATGTTATTGATAATTTATTTTAACTTTAAAATCATTGCACTCATTGGTATCCAAAAAAGGTCAAGAGTTAAAGTGTCATTAAAATATTTTCAAATAGAAAAATTAATGAACTAAATATAAAGTCAATAAGGTGTTTTGTTCTATTTTTATTAAACTTATAAAAGTCATAGCAGTATTCAACAATAGAAAAGAAAGTGTTAGATTAAGAAATCTATTATTTATGAAAGTCAAAATAAAACAAATATAATTGGAATATTAAAAACCATAATGAAATCTAATTAATTGAAAATCCTTAGTTGTAGTCACAAATGATTGGAATATTTATATATGCATTTGCTATACAGTTAATTCTTTACTGTTTATTCTCTAAGAAACTTGGTTTTATAAAATTTGAATTATTTAGAATTTAAAACCACTTAAATCAGAATTTATTTTGAATAGTTCTTAAAAATGATATAATTGTAAAATTATCTATAAAAAATCTGCTGTGTATTCTATGATAAAAACTATTTCAAGCAATGAATTATTTTTTAAAAAACTTCTTTACAAAATTTTATTTCATTGGAACAGGAAATTATTTAAAAGAAAAAAACAGGAAAAAAAATTTCTATTTTGACTTTTTCTAAATGATATATAAAGTAAACTTTGAATTCGAAAAGTGTTTAAATAATACAATTCATTGAAATAATTATGTATCAATATTTAACTTTCTACTTATTTTTAAAAAATTTCCTTTTCTTACCCAACATTGTTTTTATATATATATATATATATATATATATATTTTTTTAAGGAAACACCTTGTAGAAATTTATTTTATCATGCATCTTTGTTAGTGTTCCCATAGTCTCTGTTATATGGTACTGGACTGTTGCCTTACACTAGTGCAGTTATGAATCACACCAGTTCTTAGTTGTTAATTTTATATAATTTGGTTTGTTTCAGCATGAAAGAATAAACAGACAAACAAATTTAGTGACAACAGCTTATAGAAAGAGAAAATTATATAAGTAAAACAACTTATCCAAAATAAATTAGTTGATTTTTTTTTTTTTGTACTGTTAATCAAAAGATAAATATTCTGTGCCAAAGGAACAGACATGCATTGATTTTGTAAAATAGAATAAATGTATTCATTGGATTATAAAGAAATTCTCTAATAACTCAAAATTCTGCTGATATGAAATATTTGAATGTTAATGTCTTTAATAAAAAATATTGGGGAAATATATGTTTAAGATAAGAATTTGAAAACAATTTTTCAATATATTTTATAACTCTTGTATATTGTTTTGCATCATTGTTAGGAAACTAGCTACTGATCTGATTGGTTAATTTGTATAAGTCTCAAACTTTTAATTTTGTTTGTAAATCTGAAGGTTGGCCTAGGGGATCACTTTTATAACTATTAAATTTTCACGTTAGAATTTAAGATAGCATTTTATGCTAAATAAGTTTAGCAACCTGCAAAAGTAAATAATTGACTTTTACATATAATAGAAAATAAAGATTACTGCACCTATCTATACTAAAATAAACTGTTATTATATCTATATTACAATGATCCAATATTTATATGTATGTTATTGTGGATGGTACACCATGATGAAATTTTTGTTAATGCAATAGTGTTCAAATGCTTTAAATCAATGAATAAAGCCATTTCCAATCCAATTTACAAAGTAATTAGTATGAGGTGAGAGCAAATGGAAACCCCAATGATTATAATTTCTCAAGGAAGATAATTATTAGATGTTGATTAAAGAGTCCTTCCTCACTTATAAATTTAAAAAAAAAAGCAAAAAATGATTTTTGTTGTTTTGGTACCCATCCCAAAATATGATGGTAGTTCCTCAGGAATAGCAGAGGATTTAAGGGGTTGTACAGAGACCCAGCCCCTTCCTCTTGACATTTGGATCTAGCTACAAGCTATGATCCAGCATACCTGATGGGGGAGGATCAGTTACAGTAAATGGTCAGACCAAGCTTAGATGCAAACTGTGTTCTTTTCATGCTCCATGACATGAACACATTTTTATTTCTACACATTGAGCTGTTAAAGGAATATTCTGGTATTTGCTAGTTTATTTAACACAAGTTTCTCAAGTAAAATTTGAATGTGGTTCTTTAAAATTTGCTTACTGATATTCTAAATCTTTAATGTCTACTTTTTTTTTTTTTTTAACTGTGTGCAAATGAATGAATAGTGTTGATTAGAATTATTAGTGTTAAATTGCAATAATTGAAACCATTTAACTTTGTAGAAGCAATAGCAGTACTTGTGTACAAACTAATTAGTTTTGGCTCATTTAAAAATGAAATTACCTACAAACTATTCACTTACAAATCATATGTATATCTATTTAGATATGACTTGTGTTAAATTGTTACTGTTACAAAGCAAACTAAAGCAAAACCATTAAACTGTGTGCAAACAAATGATTAGTAAATAGAACTATTTATATGAGAAATACTTGAGACCATTTAACTGTGTATAAAAATAAGCTTAGGCTTGTTTAAAAATGTTATCAAAAATGTGTTTACAAATCAGATTTAATATCTATGTATAAAGAGGATTTGGCATTAAATAACCCAGAATGGTTGATATGCCATAAAACCCAACCAAACTAAAATAACCTTAGTAAATGATTTCAATAAGCATGTATTATCAACTTGGAAAATGAACTGCTTACATTTGGTGAGATCATTGAATTTTTTTGTATTGGGCAATATGCCATGCAGTTTGCTACTATGCAGTCAGCTTATAATTCTTTATATGTTCGTTATTTTCAATAACATAATGAATATATTTTATTTTGAATATCACTAAAACAGATCAAGAATATTTCTGTTGTAGTTAATGATATTAATATTTAAATTAATTGAAATGTTATTAAAAAATTAAAATTCTCTGATAGCAAAGTATGCATTTTATAATCAAGTTGCATAAATATGGTGCTGTTTGAAATGAATTTCATTGATAAAACATTTACTTGTACTAGGGATCTTTGCATACTCTAGACAAATTGAAAAATATATGAAATGTATTTCTTTATATCCTTATACTTAATGATTTTTAGTTATTTTGATATGACTTTATTAAGAAAATTGTTGAAGTGATTGTATTTTTCAGTTTAATATGACCTGTTTTATTTTAGTTGTTACATTTAGTGTTTTAGATTTATATGTAAAAATAACAATTATCATTGGACTGATGTAATAAATCTTTTTCTCTCTTAAGTGTCTTTACCAACATTATTCTGAACAGTAATTGTAAGAATCATTCAGATACTTCAATCTTTCTTTTGGCCACTATCTCTAGACTTTATTCTTTATTTCAAATAGATATTACCATGAAGATTGTCTAGCATCAGATTCATTAAAATCTGAAAGTGCTTGATGTTAAATGTGAAACTGTATCTACTGTTTTAATTGTTACCTATATTGATATAATCTTGGCTAGCTGATTATTGTGAATATTTGTGTTCTCATCTTTTCTGGTAGCATCAAGTGGCCAAACAACTTTTGTTTACTTGAATTTTTAACCCCATTTTACCATATGTCACTACAAATGACTTGTATCTTTTGATTCTACTTTACAATCAGCTTCTACCTAACCAGAACAAGGTTCTCAAATAAGAAGTATTAGGTGATGTCATAGCAGTCAGAATATTCAATTAAAAACAAACTTGGTTGTAAGTTCTGCTTATTTGTGCTGAAGTCAAATACCTTCTGCTAATACCTTCTCAATGTGGAGTACAATAAATATGGCAGTTTATGCTAAATTTTGTGGGTTTTCATAATTTATTTCTAAGTTTTACGATTTTCTGTTTTCAAAGCAGCCTGAGCCCAAAATATTGAATTATTTCAAGTGTAAATTAATATTTATTAACAGACATATAAATATACAAAGGATAAAAAAATTAGGTCTTTTTCTATTTTGCACTTTTAGTGAATTTTTGCTGATTTTTTTCTTTTACTTATATTTTTTTTTGTATCATTGAATCTGGGATTTTATCTGGGTCCCACTTTTAGCATCATCAAATACATACCAGTTACTGCTAATTAAAATAATTCTTACTCTAAATTTATAGTATTGTATGTATGTATGTGTATATATGTATATATATATATATATATATATATATATATATAGTTCAAAACTCAAACATGGTTAAATTGGCATAAATTTATTTTGGGGAAGAATATCATTATGCTCTTTGTCCCATCAGATAACTTCCCACGTTTAATTATATATAGTTTGGTATATTAATAAATAAAGAGTACTCAATATCTGTGTGTGTATGTATACATACACACACACACACACACACACACACACAAGTTAAGTTTTCTTATTAGGTGCAAATGTACTATTTTGTCACAGCTTCACATGTGAATCCTGCTGCCAAACATAAGAGAAATAGTATTGTTAGTCTGATGCAGGTTGTTTCAGTGCTGTGAGGAGGAAGGCTTTTTTTTTTTTTTTTTTTTTTTTTAACATAATGAAAGTAACTTTTCTTGTCATTAATCTCTTGCCTCCAAATGCTGTGCCAGAACAACTATGCTTTTAATAGAATGCTCTTATGAAACAAAAAAGCTGTTAGGAAGTAAGCTTTTTTTCTATAAGTAATTTTTTTCTGGCAAGGTCATATTATGTTGCCTTTGATAATTCAAAAAATAAAGGAATAACTCTTAAAAATAACTGTAAAATCCTATGGTTTAAGAGCTTTACTTAGATTTTCAAAATCTTATTTTCAATGGTGTCAAAAGTTAGAATTAGCACAAAGTTTATCTGGACAATTAACTCATTTCTAATAATACTAATAACTTATGGCTGCTGAGAGCTCTTCTGAGATCAAATAAATTACAAAAGGAGATTTTCTGTTATGTTGCAGTAGTTCACTGCAAGATCTTCTAATTTGAATTAGATCATGTTTTAGACTGGAAGATGTAAGCAGCATCTTAGAACATTTAAAGAGACTATTGCAAAAAACCAGAAATAACATTAGGCTTTAAACCCTCCCCCACTTTCAAAAAAATCCCCAAAACATTTGGTCAATTTCTAAATTCTGTTTTGATTTTATTAATTGGAGAGAAACTTATTAAAATTCATCAAAACAGACCCTTTATGTGGGCTTTCATAAAATTTGTTTGAAAAACTTAGTTACACACAATATGTTAGAATATTGTCATTTAATTAACTTCATTTTAGATATTGAACCTTCTAAATACACAAAAGGAACAGTAAAGAAGTTATATATATTATATAAATTGTAGCATTTTAACCAATTAAAATACTCAATAGAGTTTCTAAAATAAATTAAATCAGTGTAAAAAAAAAAAATACAAACTTAATTACAACTAAATTTCATACCTCCATGATCACCAGGCAATTAAAACAATCCTACCCATCTTACAATAATCATGCACACACACACGCACATATATAATTACATCCATGCCTCCATTAAAAAAAAAAAAGTCTGAAGGTTGATGGCATGGTAAGAACATTTTTATGTCTACATTTAGTGGTTATTTATGTCTTCATAAAATATAACAGAAGAATAATGAACAAGATCAGGAAAGATATAATAAAATTGTTCAAAAAGATAGAATTTCACGTTGAGATTAAAACAAATTTAAGGGAGGTTGACTTTCAAGGTGTTACCTTCAATTTTGAAAGAGGTGTGTTCTTACCTTTCAGGAATCAAAACAATGTCCCTTTATATACACACATCTTCCCACCATCGGTTATCATTTTTCTTTACAATTTTTATAGTTTTAAAAAAAAAAAGTATATTTGAAAGAAATAGTTGACTTGTCTGTGCCTTTTTTTTTTTTTTTTTTTTAATTTTCAAATTTGTAAGATATAAAATTTAATGTTCATACTATATTTTTTCTACTGTTTAAAGAAATTAGCACAGTACTCTCTGTGCATTAAAAAAAATCCTAAAAATATTTGCTTAAGAAAAATGTGGTAGGAATAAAAACTCAGATGTTGATTTAAAAAGAAAACAAAAAAAAACAAACTGTTGCTGCAAAAAATTTTATTCTTTGAATTATCTAATACGAGTATCAAAATTTTTGCTTGTTTTTCTTATTCACAGTTAATCACTATTATTTACAAATGTTTTTGTCTTTTGCTTCATTAAAAAAAAGGTTTTCTGTTGTTTCTTTTTCATAAATTTTTCTTTTTGTGACTTTATAAATTGTTATACTTTTCTGAAAAATTTCCTTGTAATTTTGATAAAATACTACTTTATATAACCTGTGACATCATGAGTAGGATTTATTAATTATATATTAGGTTGGTGCAAAAATAATGTCGTTTTTGACGTTCAACTTCAAAAGATCATAACTCCTTTCTTAATAAACTTTATTAATTGAAATAAGAACCATTAGAATCGACACATTTTTGCCAATGAGAAACAAGTTTATTTATCCCATTAACATAGAAATCTGGAGTTCTGGAAGTGATGGAGTCATTGAAGGCCGATTCAGCATAATCTCGGCTTTTGAAGTATTTTTCGCGCAGGAAGTTGTCAAGATGCTTGAAAAAGTAATAATCGGTGAGCGAGAGGTCCAGTGAATATAGTGGATGAGGCAGAGTCTCGTTGCCCAATTCATTCAGCTTCTGCAGGGTCAGTTGAGCAATATGCGGGCGAGCATTGTCATGGAGGAGAATTGGTCCCTTCATATTGACCAATCTCAGGCACATATGTTGGAGCTTCTGGTGCATTTCGTCAATTTGTCGGCAGTACTTCTCTGCCGTAATCGTTTCGCCCAGATTCAAGAAGCTGTGATGGATGAGACCAGCCGCTGACCACCAAACCTTTTTTTTGGTGCAATTTCGGCTTCGGGAAGTGTTGTGGAGCTTCTCCGGCATCCAACCACTGTGCCGAACGTCGCCGGTTGTCGTAGAGGATCCACTTCTCATCACATGTCACAATCTGCTTGAGAAATGGGTCGTTTTTGTTGTGCAGAAGGAGCGTAGAAGACACCTCAAAATGACGATTTTTTTTTATTATCGTTCAGTTCATGTGGCACCCATTTATCCAACTTTTTTGACTTCCCTATTTGCTTTAAATGGCGAATGAGTGGTCGACCTCAATTTCAGCAGCAACTTCTCGTGTTGTTTTGTGAGGATCGGCTTCAATTAAGGCTTTCAAATGTTCATTATCAACCACAGTCGGCCGGCCACGACCATCTTCATCTTCGAGGCTCTTGTCACCATTGCGAAATTTCTTGAACCACTGTTGTGCCACACGTTCATTAGTGGTTCCTGGGCCAAACGCATCATTGATATCACGAGCTGTCTCGGCATCTTTTCGACCTAGTTTGAACTAGAAACAAGAAAATCGTGTGGATTTGAATTTTGTCCATGCTGTCAAAAAGCCTGCAAAAAAAATGAATGAAGAGATTGAGAACGGTAACGAATAACATGATTTGATAGTGAAAAACGCACTTCAAAATGATATATAACATTGCTATATATATCAATGGATTAATTTAGAAATCATATATAAGATTAACATACGTGAGAAAACGACATTATTTTTGCACCAACCTAATATAAACATTAGCCAATGGATAATCTTGGTTGTATTTTTGTCAACTGAATTTGAACTATATATCAGCAAATTTTTTGCTTTTCTTATTGTCTTCTGATTTTCTCAATACTCCACCATTCTCTCACTTAGCTTTAGTCATCTTCTGACAATATTATTGCCATAAACTGCCTACAACATTCCCAGATTCTGCATCATACTAAGTGGGTTTAGAAGACCTTTGATTGAACCAACTTTTATTTTGTCTATTAAATGTGATTCCAGTTGAATGGTTCAAAAACCAGAAAGTTTGCTTCTTTGAAATTGGTTGTATTGCTTTTGGTTACAATAAATAGAAGCTTGAATCCAGCTTTAAATATCCACACACACACACTTTTCCACTTAGTTTTATCATCTTGTCAGATTGACCAAAATCTACCATTTCTCCACATATGTATGTATAAATGAGGAAAGCTAAAAGAATACTCTAGGTTTTTTGCACGTACACCTTCTAGAATTCAACAGATAGTCAAAATTTGTGATGCCTTGGATCGATTTCTCTGAAAGCCATTTTGGTTTTTCCTAAGTATCTTCTCAATTTTGGGTTCTATGCAGTTGCGTAGTTGAGCATTGTAAATCTTGGATACTATGGATGTAAAGGTTATACCTCAGTAGTTCTTAGCTATTCCGAGGTCACCCTTCTCAAGGAAGGGGAGGATGCATTCCTTTGTTAATCTGTCTATTGTGTTTTGTTTATATGCGGCATTACAGTGTTGGAGCAGTATGTCGCCAAATTCCCTGGTCTTCCATACTTCTGGGGGTATTTCATCAAGCCCTGCTGCTTTGCTATTTTAAATTTTTCTTAGTATTGATTCAAGTTCTTGTGTAAACTGTCCTAGTTTGATGTCTAATTGATTACTAATAATTTTCATGATTGGGTCATGCGTAACTTTTAGAGGTTTTCCAAGTAAATTCTCAGAAAGTTGTTTCCACAGGTGTATTTGTTCTTGGCTAGTAGCTTTCAGTTTGACTTTCGCAATGCTCTTCCTCTTGCTCTTGTCCAGTTGGCTGGGGCTATAGAATACACTGCAGAGGGGGTAAGACCCCCCCCAATGAGTGTCCTGGATATGACACTAAACAGTCTGATGGTGAGGTCCCAGTAATGCTGGGGCCTTGGGGAATATGGAGCACCTCTTCATTGCCATTGCTTCCAGGTCCTCTCTGGCCCGGAGTGGTAGCACCTGATAGGGCCCTATCTTTGGGTTAAATAGAACTAACGGCATACTTATACTAAACTGAATTGTTCGATTAAACTGAATAGCTTGAAATAGAAATGTTTTTGACAATTAAACCGTACTTACATTTAAACTGTGTGCTTATGATAAACTGAATTATTTGAAATAGGACTGTTTTTGACATTGAAACTGTATTTACACTAAATTGTTTAACATAGAACTGTTTTGACATGTAACTGTGTGTAAACAAAATCTGAACTTATACTAAACTGAATTAGCTCTGCTTGACTAAACTGAATAGCTTGAAATAGAAATGTTTTTGATAATTAAACTGTACTTACATTTAAACTGCGTGCTTATGCTAAACTGAATTATTTGAAATTGAACTTTTTGACACTGTACTTAACTGAATTGTTATATATAACTGTTTGAATAAACTGAATAGTTTGAAATAGAAATGTTTTTGACAATTAGACTGTGTACTTATGCTAAACTGAATTGTTTTAAATAGAACTGATTATTTTCATTAGAATGGATTTGGCATTAAATAACCTACAAAGGTTGATATGCCATAAAACCCAGCAAACCAATCATCCTCCTGCTCACTTTGTTTACCATTTGCCATGTTATCCTAGGTTGTCTATCTTCAACCAAGTCTCTAATCTTATTGATCTGATGTTGTATGTATTCTGATTGTTCTTTTAGGTATACATTAGCTAATTCATTTTGTGCCTTAAATTTCAGGGCATTGATATTGGTTGGATTCTTCCAATTGCATTTGGAAGCAGTTTTCACATCTGCACGCTTTCCCATGGGACTCTAAGTTTAGCTCTTTGTTTTGTTGGGATGAATTCTGCTGCCGCTTCTAAGTGGGCATTGACGAAGTTCTCATATGTGTCATTCAGAGTAGATGTTTCTGATATCTCCTGAAGTGCATCGAATTTGTTTCTTAGTTTTAACGTATATCTATCTCTAATATCCCTGTTGTTAAGCAGGGACCAGTCATAGTGTATGGTGGTTGTTGTTTGGGCCACGTTCCTTCATAGGCTTAGTCATATTTTTGCCATTGTTGTATACCCACATACAAATACAAGTGGAAACATAATCAAACATAATTTACGAACTTCAATGAACGAACGAACACACTTCTTTATAAAAATAATTCTCTCTCACTTTATCATGAAAGGGTTGATATTTCTGTGGTGTGTGAGAGATTGGTAGAGACAGGGATAGACTGCTATATTGACCCAACTTCTACTTTGACCATAGCACGCTGTGTTATCTTCAAGAACCCATTTAGCACTTCTTCTGCATCTTGGCTGGGGTTGCTCAACTGGAGGTCGCTGAGGGCCACATCCGTTAGTCTGCAAGTTGGCTCTCACTCTGGCCTTCCTGTATCCAACTGACTCAACGGCTGCCGGCATCTACCTATATTCTTTCATAACGCCCACTTGCTTCTGCTTCTTCTTCCGCTTATTCACATAGGTGTATCTATGATTGACGGCTTGGTCATAACACCATGACAATTCGGTGACCAGAGGACACACCCTTGAAAGAGGAATATGCCTCACAATTCAATGTGCTACTATTCCATTTTTTATTTATAAAGATGTAGTCGATCTGTGCTTAGTATTATTTGCGTAGATGTTGGCCCATAGTTTTCCCTTTCTTTTCTGAAATTTAGTATTGAGGCATGTTAATCTATTTTCTAGCGTGAAATCTGTTAGATGTTCCCCATTTCTGTTTGGTGAGTTGTGTTGGCTGAATCTGTGGTTTACATTTTTATCAATTTAGGTATTCATATCTCCACCAATGACAAGAACATTGTTTCGGGATGCTACAAACAAGGAAGGATAGCACATTACAGAAAATGATGAGGTCAGGTTCTTCACTAACATTGGTAGGGCTGTAGCAGGAGATGATTGTTGCACTGGGGCTGCCATTAAAAGTAGCTACCATCATCCTCAGTTGAAAGCGGGTAGGTCGTGCCCAGATATACACATTGACCCACCGACCGAGGTGCAGAAGAAGTGCTAAATCAGGCCCTGAATGTGGAAGCACAATGTGACTAAGAAGAAGATCAGGGTTTATATAGTAGTCCTATCTTCACTATGAATGTATCTGTATTCTTGTATGCATATTATGTCTATATTATAATTTATTGCCGAAGCTGTTGGCTCTGGTAGTTGGCCTATTCTATTTAAAGTTCTAATGTTGAATGTCACTACTTGTATTGTGCGTTTGCATTTTTGTAATTTTTGTTTTAGTTTGAGCTCTGGAGCTGATTTTTCGAACACTGGGGCCAGAGCTCCAACCTCAGCAGGATGTGTCTCTTTTTTTATCTGCGTGAAGAGTGATACAATTTGGACAAGTGGTTTGAGTGTGAGCCATGGTAATCTTTCGATGGCTGTGTTTTTATTCTCATCTATAGAAACCTCCTTTATAGATGAGCAGCAGTAGTTCCCTGAGCGAACTATTTGATCCTGCCAGTTGAACTGTAGGATTTGTACGCCCAGGACCTGATTAGGCATGGTGTTGAATCGTCATTGGGTTTGTCTGCTCACCTTTACAAATGGGATATACTGTCGAGAGAAACAGTTAATTTATTGTACAACAATATCTTGGGGATGTTTTATGTTGTATCTTTGTGTGATTACAAGTTTGACATTAAATAATGAAGAGAAATACTGATTATTGTTCAATAGTTCCTTAATTACCAACTGATTTTTATCCTGCAGATAAATCAAAATGAGTGGGTGAGGAGGAAGTAATATATCCTCAGCAATTAACCGATTTATACATAATTGATTTTTTTTTTTTTTTTTTTTTTCTAAGATCCTATTTGTGCAGGTTAACTTGTATGCATTTAAGTATATGGGTATTTTGTTAGGATTATTACTTTTATATACTCTTTTAGCATCTGAAAGTTTATACTTTTGTTCCCCACCTTTTTTAAATGTTTGCATTAGATTAAAACATTTTGACACAGTCTTATACTGTTAGTGTATGAATATTTTTTGGCATGTGATTGAAACATTGAGTTAATCTACTTAGATGGGATCAAGTGTAAGCCAGGATTATCAGCATTGTCTCATTTCCTCGGTTGAACTCGAATATTCTTTAACATTTAATATAATTAGGATATGGCAACTGGTATATTCTTTGCTTTATTCCAGTTAACTCATGTCTTATCTCTTTTTGCCCAGTTGGCTGGGGCTGTAGAATACACCGACTGCTTCTCTGCAGAGTGTCCTGGATATGACACTAAACAATCTGATGGTGAGGTTCTAGTGATGCTGGGCCTTTGGGGAATGTGGAGCACCTCTTCATTGCCATTGCTCCCAGGTACACTCTTGGCCGGGATAGTAGCACCTGATAGGGCCCTATCTATGGGTTAGATAGAACTAACTGCATATTTATGCTAAACTGAATTGTTTGAATTAGAACTGCTTGACTAAACTGAATAGCTTGAAATAGAAATGTTTTTGACAAACTGTGTACTTATCCTAAACTGCATTGTTTGAAATGGAACTGTTTTTGACATTGAAACTGTATTTAACTAAACTGAATTGTTTAATATAGAACTGTTTTGACATTTAACTGTGTAAACAAAATCTATACTTATACTAAACTGAATTACTTGAATTATAACTGTTTGAATTAACTGAATAGCTTGAAGTAGAAATGTTTTTGACAAACTGTGTACTCATGCTTAACTAAGTTGTTTGAAATAGAACTGATTATTTGTATAAAAATGGATTTAGCATTAAATAACCTACAAAGGTTGATATGTCATAAAACCCAACCAACCATCTTTTTGAATAATATAAATGAAAATTAAGATATCTATATTATTAAAGCTGGCAATTGGTTGCTTGATTGTATATGTGTCTTATGGGTAACCAAATGGTTTGATTCTGGGGGCTAAAAATGAGTCTATAAGGATAATTTGATTTAAGAATGAACTTGAAATAAGTAGCACTAGGTCCCTAGATCAATAGAGGTTGTCACAGATGATATTTCTAGCTAAATGGAATTAACTGAATTTATTGTCATTATAGAAACTTTAAAATAACCTATTTTTTGCTTCAGGAGGAAGTATTGGTAATGTTATTTATCCATAAGCATTATCAATATAAAAACTCTTTTTGTACTTTGTCAGAATGCTGTTTGTTATATTTTGTTTTTTAAAATCTTAGAATTCACTCAATAACCTTTGATTACTTTCCCCAAGCAATGTTGGGTACACTAGCTAGTATGAAATATTTTGTAAAAAGTACTTGTTCTTCAAATTATCTGTTGGTCTGTTAATAGTATTATTTTATACATGTGTGCACAATGAAAAATTGCTTTTATTACACTCTTATTGCTCAACAAATAAATTTAGTAAAATTTATATTTTTTTCCTTTTTTATATATTGTGAGTCTAAAAAACTTTATTTGGTAACATTGTCGATAATATTCCTGCCATTACAATAAGAATAGTAACATACTAAATATAAATAGAAGACAATGAATAGTCCCTTGATCATGACAGTATTGTCCAGTACCTTTTTTAAAGTGGAAGAAAATATTACATTGGGAATTGTACTATTCATTGCTTTTTCTGGTGAAAATGCAAAATTGGTGAAAGATGATAAAATACCATATTTAGCCAGTTTTGTATACTTGAAAACCAAATTTAATAGCAACAAATGGTTGACAATACATTTTGTCTAGCAAATCTATTATTTGTTGGAATTATTCAAGGGGGAACTTTTAAAATCTTACTCCCCATCCAGTCATGTTGATTATTAAATAATCAACATGACTGGATGGGGAGTACTTTCAAAATTAATGTATATACAATTTAAGATTGGTATTAATATCTATTTCATGTAAAATGTTCAGTGCAATTTATAGGACGTTATCAGGATCTAAAATATAAAGAAAACAATTTTTATAAATGTTCCATAATTAGGACAATAGTGCTTATTAGATTAATATTTTTGAAATACTTTCAATATTATAGATTTTGATTAAATTTTTAAAGTGAAATAAAAAAAAAAATGATTAACTTATTTATGCTTTTTTATTAAAAATAATGCTCTTTTCTTTTTTGGATAGAATGGACAAGGATGGTACATTAAAAATTGATTGGGATGAATGGCGAGAGTACCTGCTTCTACATCCAAGCCAAAGTATTCATGATATCATTGCTTATTGGAGACACTCTACAGTAAGTTTTATTTTCCTTTTTTGTTTATCAAGATAGTTCCTGTTAAAGATTATTGAAATTCATGTGTGGATTGGCATCTTTACCTAGGATCAGTGTATTGTATTTGTGTTTTCTCTTTACTATGAAAGGGTTGCTTAACTTTGAGTGCAGTTCTCTAAGTTTTGGGCTAGGATCTAAGTGTTGCATCTGTTTCTCTTCTCCATGAGAGATATATTTCTGATTATATTGAAAACATTTTAGACCAGGTCAAAGAAACAAAACAAAATAAGATTTGTTTAGTTTTCATATTGTGTTAATATCATTCTCTCGTTCAATTTCTTTCATTTTGCAATGTATCAAAAATCTGGTTTCACTTTTGAGATAATGAGAAATTCAATAGTTGTGGTAATACAAAATATATTCTCTTTGAGTACCTTGTGTTATCATAGCAATGGAATTTTGGATTACACTGTAGTGAGACTAGATTGCATGACTGATAAATTAAAGCCACAGTGTTTTGTGTAGATAGATTGGAAACTTGTTTGAAGGGTTTGTAATTATTTTTTCTTCATGTAAATTTATTGGTGTAAACTAGATGTGCATATCATTGATAGTAATGAATCCCAACCCTATTAAGTAAATGTTGATGTGAATGTTGATATCTTAACATTACATGGTGTCAGCAGTGGGATTTTCACCCAAGATGAAGAAAAGCATTAAGAACCACATGATCCAGTGTTGAAACAAACAAACAAATTTACCAATCTTGTCAATCTGCATTTTGGTCTAGGTTTAAAAGTGAAATGATTATTCCTTTAAAAAAAAAAAAAAAAGTATGTTCCCCTACTTACAGCAACAGACAAACAAACAACCAGAAACACCACCAATTACTAACAATTCCCCTTGACCAGCTGAACCTGTGTTGCCACCACATTATCACACAAGATCTGGCAGAGAAGGGCAATACCTATAACACTTAAGAGACTGACAAATAACCTGCAAATGAGACTCAAGGTGAGAAACTGCTCAGCAACAAAGTTCCCTAAGTTTCATCAATGGTACTAAACTAGGTTCTTGATGTGCTATTTTCAATCCTCTGAAAATAAGGGGGATGTTAAGGGATGACTTCCCGAACTCCATCACCACTCTCTCTATATGCTGGGGCAGTAATACTGGATCGATAAATAAAAACGTGTCTCCTTGTAAATCAATTTTGTCGCTCAGTGATTGTAATGAATCCCAACCCTATTAAGTGAATATTAACACAAATGTTGATATCTCAACGTTATAATTGGGATCTTATGAAACAACTCTTGTTTGTGATTATTTTTCATTTAGAAATTTCAGATATTAAAATTGTTGGTTGAGCAATGTTATCTTGGATAGTCTTGCAACTACAGAAATACTTTGTTTGCCATTTGATATTTTCCTGAAAAATGTACTGCTAAATTAAACATTGGATATAAAGGTTGTTATCACATAGCATGAACTGAAATAAAAGGTGATAGAAATTTTCAAATATTTTTTATTCATTGTGATCTAAAGTTTGGATAAAATTAGAAAATAAGTTTGAAGATCTAAAATCATGAAACAGGTTAAGTTAACTTGAATTATGAGGATGTCTTAGTATATTTAGAGAAAAAAGACCATAGTCGAGGGTGACCCGAAGGCTCCCTTTTCGATAGCTTACTACACCAAGGTGTAGGGGAGGGCGCTACTCCTTTCCCTGGATTGATCCACTTTACCCTTGATCCGTACCTTATAATGCTGAGTGTTAAGCAAGGAGGCATCAAGTACCATTTTTTGAGTCTTTGGTATGACTCAACTGGGGATTGAACCCAGGTCTCCCGGGCCATTGGCGAACACTCTAACCGCTAGGCCAATGTCCGGTGCTAAGTATATTTAGATATTGTGTATTAGCTATCTAACTGCAAGTATTGTGTTATCAATCATTTTAAAATATCTGTTAAACCTCAGCAAGGTGTAATGGATTAGTGTTGTGTAGAACTAGTAAAATATCACTATATGATAAATTATTTAGTATATGTTTATTTTTATACCCATGGTACATTAACCAAATGCAGTTGGATATTGTCCATAATGTTCCATGGACCCATTAGTAACTCCAGAAAACTTTATGGTCATTAGTGACACCACCCTTGTACTGTGTAATAAAAGACAGATAAGTAAAAAAAATACTTGAAGATTTCAAGCACAAATTGAAGTGTATCGCTCCAATTTGACACTCCAATACTTTACTATTTATCTCAACAAATTAAATTTTACTAAGTTTATGAATAATATTTAAAGAACATTTGCTGACTTTGCTTTTGTGTCATCATCTTACACTTCTTTGACTCTTGCACTGTGTTATAGAAAATGATTCCAAGTCATATTTTTGAAGCTCTCATTACTAATTAAACTCAGAAGTGGCATTTTGAAACCATCAAATTAACCACTTTGTTTTATCAAAAAAATCTACTATGACTTAACATTTTGGTTCATTTTTATTTGATATATCAAATGCACACCAATAAATATTTGTATCTTCATTCATAAGCAAATTAGAATCTTGAAAATTACAAATTCAGATTTGAAGTTTTAAATAACCTTGAAATTTAGGTCACCTACTTTAAGCATACCACTGTGTGTTAGAAGCTCCTTTTAATAAAATTCTTGCTAAATAACTTAAGAAATGATACTGTGCACAAGATTCAAACATTATGTAAATATTCTATATATAAGTGACATTTGGATTTGCTCATTCTTTTCAAAGATAATTTAGTTTTATTTTGTAACTACCATAGTGCCTATGAAATGTCAGGACTAGTTATACTTTGATCAGAGTATCTGTCTGTGCACTCTATAAGTTAGTATGTTTATGCATATATATATCTATATATATATATATATATATGTGTGTGCTCCTTGTTGAAGAAAAATGCACTTGTTGATAGAACTATAACATTGAAGGACAGTGCCTTCAGGTGCAGTCATTGCAGCTGTCACTTTCGTATAAGCCTTTACAGCGACAACAGATGTTGCTGTATCAACTCAAACTGAAGTAAGACTTTTCAGGCATAGATCCAGTGTCTCATATGACAAACAGATGCCAACAGTACACATTGCATTATATATTCATATATATAATCCAATGTTATTTTTGCCATAATGTATCTATTTTATTTTTTAAAGCTTTAAATATAGATGAATTTATAAATGGTTGGCTATCATTTATTTTATGTGTATTATAAACATAATTCAAGTAGCATAAATCATCTTGTGATTTGTGGATGTATTTTTTTGAATGTTATTTATTTGATATTAAATTGATGAGTTTTCATTAATCTGAATTTTTGGTTTTATTATCTATGAAATTATCCTAGTTAAAATTACTTTAATATAAAATTGATATTTTATATTCATCTGTTAAGAAAAAACAAAACTTGTAAAAGTGTATGTTGAAGATAACATTAATGTAAAGTTTTCAGAATAATCTGTTGAAAAGTATTCATTCCCTTTGTATTAGTTTTGGTTTCTTTGTTTTTATCGCATATCAACCTTTGTTGCTTATTTAATACTAAAGCCATCCTTGTAGAAGGACAGCTGTGATAACTTATTACTGGGGAGGGGGGGATAATAAGGGGGTTCATACTTTTCCCAAGGGTATTAGTCCAAAGTGAATGTAATAGTCCAAATAGGGATTGAACTCATTTCAAGTCTGCAAACTAGCACTTTAACTATTCTACCGCGGGGATTCCCACCTAGTATTAGAGAGTGATCCTAATATCTCCAGTTACCAAATAAATCATATCAGTAAAAATATTCCAGTTTTCTTAAAATTTTAAGCAACAACTATGAATTTAGTTTTATTCTTTCACTTGTTTAAAATTGCATGCAAAAGTTGTCAATATTTTTATTTTATATATGACAAAAATGGAAATGTGAAATAATTGAACAATTTGACTTTTTTCCCTTAAAGAAAACAAAGCAAATGATGACAGCAACTTGAGCAAAAATCTTTTCTGTAATAATTGTATATTTTATTTTTTTTTTGTAAAGGGTGGGGAGACTTTTGTAGGGGTGTGTGTGTGTGTAAAATATATATATATATATATATATATATATCACATTTTAGGGTATAAAGTCATTTTTAAGTTTTATTTATTTTGATAAAATTTGAATTTTACAAAAAAAAACCTTCAACAATAATACTGTATATTTCGTTAGTATAAATTTTTAAGTATATTTACAACATAGCTTTGCAGTACATTTATAAAATTACTATCTTTATTGTATATATTGCATTTCGCTTAATAACTTCAATACCATTGTATTTTTTAATTTATTATTATGGCTGACATTTGAAGAACTGAAATAGAACAATGGAATTTCCTAGGAACTAAATAGCATTGCTGGAAATCAATCATTAGTCATAGAAGTGTATGGAGGACAAAATGACAACCAGGTGCAAACTTCAAAAAGGGGGGATATAGTGTAATTAATAGACTTTGACAATGAGCATGTTAAACACACCTATCCATGACTGTGAATATCTAATAGAAAATATTTTCATTAAAGTTTGCTATATTAAGATACAAGAGACAGCAGTTAGATTTGAGTGAGAAAGTTTGAGCAAGAAAACAATTCTACCATGAAATGTTCTTAAAACAATTTTGTGGAAACAGGACATTTTAAAGTATTGGATTGTCAAATTGCAGTGATACACTTCAATTTGTGCTTGAAATCTTCAAGTATTTTTTTTTACTTATCTGTATTTTATTACACAGTACAAGGGTGGTGTCACTAATGACCATCAAGTTTTCTGGAGTTACTAATGGGTCCCTGAAACATGTTTTTAGCATGTTAGTTTTTGAATAATTTTGTTTAACTACATAAAATAGATATCTAGTTAACAAGAAATCAAAGTTATGACCTTTTTTCCATGACTTTTTCTGGTTGATGGAAAATCAAAACTTAATAAAAGTGTATTCACATTTTAGTAATAGTAATGGCTATCAATGGGCCATAAACATTTATTGACTTAAACATTTTCATAAAAACAGTTGGGTGTTACTTGCTTAAAATCCTACTTTTATTGTGGATTTTCAACTTGGTCACTTAAGCTTAATGTTGTGTTTTTGTGTGTGTTGTTTTTTAATATAATACCTGTAAAAAATTTTAAAAATTCTTCTTATTCAGTGAGTATGAAGAGATGAAAAATATTTCATGTACAGGTTTAACACCACACATTTTATGAAGGTTGTGAGTGAGGTGTAATAATTTAATTGTTGATTGGTTGTTCATTTTATAAAGGTTCATATTTTTAGGAGTGTGAATCAAATTGGCAGTTATTTATTTTCAGTTCTTGGAAACTGTTATCATCTTGACTTTATTTGAAATGGTTATCAAAATTGAGATTTAGCCACAACTATGTAAAGTTTCCTTGATAAATCACTTTGTGCTGCAGACGTTATCTAGAATTTTAAATTTTACTAAATTTTTAACTTTATAAAATTCACTAGTTTTTAATCTTATCCTTATTTTCAATTACTATTTGGTGAGACAATAATATGAATGTCAATATTACTGACTGACCTTATTATTTTTACCCTTCTGTGCACAGTGGTAAACTTGATAAACATTCTGTTTATAGTGCTCTTCATTACTTTCTACTGTGATACTATCAAGAGTTGTCTTTCCTTACTCTTTTCCCTCCACAGATTATTTCTACTTTGGATGCATTTGTATTATGCCCTCACAGTTGATAACAGCATCTCACGCTCTGTTTAACAACATCAATCCAATTATTAGTTTTGATTCTTCACTATTTTTTGTCCAGGTGATTGACATTGGTGAAAATGTTATTGTACCAGATGACTTTACTGAGAAAGAGCTGCAAACGGGGATGTGGTGGCGTCACTTGGTGGCTGGTGGCGCTGCTGGAGCTGTGTCCCGAACATGCACTGCCCCCCTTGACCGCTTGAAAGTTCTTCAGCAGGTAAGCATTATTAATCAATTGTCTCTGTAATTCTTACTCCACAATATACAAGTGTGTGTCTCATCTTTGTATTGTTTTATACATATAATCACTTTGAAACTTCATGCTACATTGGTGGGGAGTGATTAGAGGTCAAGACATTTTAAAACATATTTTCTGTCTTCCCTGTTTATATTTTAAATTGATAAATATCCATCTGTATTTCTCGTATTGGATGTATAAAAAGTATATTGATTCATTAGAAAAATATCAAAGCCCTGTCACACCAGAACTCAGAATACAGTGTATTCCCTTGCAGAAGGGTAAGACACTCCTCTTTTCAAAAAAGGGGTGTTAACATTAAACTGCATCTCATAGTGAGGCTTTTGTTCTGGAGATTTAGGGAATGTAAAATGCCCTTTCATTGCCATTACTCCCAAATCCACTCAGTCCTATGTATGGTTCAAATAGATCTGTTTAAGAATTATTTGTATTTGATAGGAATACTTGATGCCTTATGAATAAATTGTTTGTATCAAGAATAATTACTTGAAGCTATAATTGTTCACTAAGTATCATTATTAGTTTCTTGAAACCATGTATCTTAGTGCAAACAAATGACTATTATTAAATAGAAATAATTACTTGAAACCATATGATTATTGGTATTAGATAGGAATACTTGAAACTATACTACTGTATGGAAATTATTTCTATCAGATCAGAGTATTTGATATAACTATGCACAAAAAGCTCTTAAGAAACAACCAATAAAGTATAGATGTACGATGAATGCAATTCCTTAACCTCTTAGCATAATATTACCCTAGACAATTTGACATGATATCAATCAGTCAATTAACCTGTCACAATGTTATTCACTTGATTCATATGTATAATTTATGCTTCATTTTTGAGATTCTCAACTGTTTGAAAATAAATTTGCTAGATGATCAATATGATATATTGTTCAAGGCACATGAATTTAAAAAATGATATTCTGAATATTTGGACCTTAAATGATTTACATAGCAATATAAGAGTTAAAATATATTGCTGTCTTTTATTTTGGTTGGTACTAAAGATATATTAACTTATATACAAAAATAATAGTAATTCATGAGACAAATATTTTTTTTATACTTCATTTGGCTCTTAAGTATAAATGTACATCGACTTGCTAGGTTTATTTATTTATTTATTTTGCTTCTACAACAGAGGTCCTGTATCAAATGTTTTGTTGAATTTTTTGTATAGAAGATTGCTTGGTGGATTTTCCATTTCTAACATGTACAGAAAATTAACTAATGAAAAAAAACTTTCATTATCAAATGTGTTCTGTGCCATAATAGCTGTTACATTTAGTGTATAATATATATATATATATATATATATATATATATATATATATATATATATATATAAGGATTATGGGATAGAGATACAACTATACATTTCATTGATTGATTTTAACGGCATGTCAACCTGTTATTTTATGCTGAGAGGTTAGAGAATTTCATTCATTGTATGTCACAACTATTTTATTTTTTTGCACATGGTTATGTGATATAAAGTATTCATGTCTTACAGATCTATCTAAACCATAGATGGAACCCTAACAGGTGCTACCACTCCAGCTCAGAGTGGACCTGGGAGTAATGGCAAAGTTTACTACACACTCTCCAAAGCTGCAGAACTGGAGTCTCATCATCAGATGTAGTTTAGTGTCATACTCAGAGCATCACTGGGGGAGGGTTTTTTTTCATCTCTCTGGGGGGAATATAATCAGCCTATTTTAAGCCCCACTAACAGTGTATTTGAAGTATTAGTCAGTTTCTGTAGAGTCTTTGTTTATTTTTTTTTGTTTTTCACTCTAGCAATAGTTTCTTTTTAAAAACTGTATATATAAAATAATACAGTTGGTCCTCTACATTAGTTAGTGTTAGGAGTCCATGTCTCCTTAAAAAATGCAAATAAAAACATTGAATAACATAGCAAGATGCTACCCTATTTTGACAGCCACAAAAGTAAAATAATACACTCTATTGCAACAGTATAAATGTTTTATAAATATGAAGTCATGCTATCAGTAATGTAGGTTGAGAGAGTGTAAGAGGTAATACAGTACATCTGTACGTCACACAGTATATGATAGTAATAAATGATAAAATGAATTAATATATATTTTAGGTATCTATGGCTTTTTTTAAATATATATATATATATATATATATATATATATATATATATATATATATATATATATATATATATATAAACATTCTTTAGTTTATGTGTCATCTGTGATTTTCCATAGTAGGCTGTAAAACATTAAAAAAATTTCCCATTTGATTATTGATAGCCTACTTGCAAATAATCAAATTTGGGAAATTTAGTGTTTGATGTTACTTGACCTTACTGTTTTTAGTTTTATTTTTTCAAACATCCAATATTCAGCAGGTATAGTTATCTTATATGACTAAAAATTGATTTATCTTTGATAAAAAGAAAGAATTTGTTTTATGTCAGTTTAAGTGAAAATTGAAAATTACTATGTGTATGTAGTAATAGAGCTAAAAGATAAATGATTTTCTTGAAGTTGTTTCATAGATACTTTTTCTCTAATTTGATTTTAATCTTTTTGTGTATAAAGAGTTAGTCTTTGGAAATTCTATGCTAGAATTTTTGTTTAATATGCACATATAGCTATATTTGCTATCTATAAATCAGGTCATGGATTGTTCTTTACTGCTGATATGTTGCATATTATTTGGAAAGGTCATTCCCAAGTGAGTACTATGAGAGATGCTATGAAAGGAAATGTTTGGAATGGCACTGACAATGACTCAACAGATTATAGTAAATATTGATCTGTTTATGTACTGTCACTTACAGTGATCTCTATTAATTGCCATATTTTTTAGTGTCCTCTTCTTAGTTGTGTAATGCTTAATTGTTAATTAACTTATGAAAATGATTTTACAAGAAAATTAGGACTGAAATTGTAAGCATATCTATTTTTATATATAAATAGTTTGGAAAGAAAATTAAAAATTTAGTGTTGAAATAGGGAAAAAAGTACTGCCTATGTCCCATAATAGTTGTTACATTTAGTGAATGAAATTTATATGCAAATACCACAACTATTATAGGACATATTTAGTAATTTATCTTCTAATTATGACTTTCCAAATATAAAGTAGTTAATTAAAAAAAGACAAAATAACCCTCAACCCATCTCATTGAATTTTATGCATTAGCTTTGAGCAAATATTCAGCTTGTGGTGAGGATCTTGTTGAATTGTTATAGTGGAAATTATTGAAATGAATCTGCTGTCACATAACTGTTCTCTCTCTTCTGTGATTTATGGCCTTACAGGATCAATTAAGCATATTTACAATATAACTCTACCATTGCAGTTTATGATGAGAGAAATTTTAAAAAAAAGTCATGTTTTATGGTTGTTCTACTTTAAATCAATAGAAATATAATTGTCAGTTGGATATCTTTCAACTTTGTTGACACACTTTATCAAATATTTTCTAGTTAATGTTCAGTTTTGAATAACTATTGTAGTTCCTGTCATATATGACGAGTCTACTTGTCTATTGGTTGAAGATGATGGCATCAACTTCGAGTTGAGAATGTAGGATAATTAGTCAACTGAAACATTTTCATGTCACAGTATAAAAAAAAATGCATGGGAAAAGAAAATGAAGTGAGAATAAATTTGGAAGGAAGAGTAATTAACAAAGAACATGAAGTGACTGAAAGATAAAAACTGAAGTATACAACATTATAGTGAGAGAGGAATAAAGAAAGCAAGATAATTTATAATCTTTGTCATAGTTCATGGAAAAAATTATGCTGATTTATTTCTCTGATGTGATTTATTTTAATTTGATTTTTATGTAAGTTGTCTGACCATAGTCAAGGGTGACTCAAAGGTTCTTTTTTCAATAGCTACTACACTGAGATGTGAGGGTGGGTGCTACTCCTTTCTCTGGATTGCTCCACTTACCTTTGATCCATACCTTATAATGCTGTGTTAAGCAAGGAGGCATCAAGTACTGTTTTTTTTTGTTTTTTTTTTAGTCTTTGATATGAATTGACCTGAGATTGAACCCCAGTCTTCTGAAACATTGGCAAACACTAACCATTATGCCAATGGGCTGGTTATATCTATTTGTGCTTGTCTCCTTGAATGGTGAGAAGAGTTTTGATATGCTGGTGGAGTTAAAGGTTTTATTTGATTGAAGCTCGAAATGAGAAAGTTTACAATTTGGAGTTTTATCAGTTAATGTTTCAGCAGTACTACAGAGCAGATGTATGTTTTTTTGGTTTAATATTTTTTTTTTTTTTAGGATCTTCAGTATTTTCCATTACAAGATGCAGTGAGTTTCTTTTTTTCTATGAAAGACAGTTTGGAAAGTCAAATGGTTGACTTTGAATTATTAACATACTGATAAATGAGGAAACCAAACTGTAATAATGTTTGTTCTTTTGACACTCGAATCAAGTGCCAACTTTTTTTGTCATTGCTAACAATGTGCCTTATCTGCAATTAACATTGAATGCACAATGAACATGAGGGTTATCACAAATATGCAGCATGGCAAGAAACAAACGAACTCATGACAGCCTTTTCAGCGATAACTTTGTGAGGAGCCATAATGCAATGTGTATTATGGCAATGATAACATGTTTGAATATAATGACTATATAGTTTGGTTGCTAATGTTCAGATAAAATTTTAAATAAATTAAACATTACAAGTAAATAGTTTTTTTTCACTTATTTAATCTTAAGAAAAATTTAAGTCTACACACGTTTTTTGTGACTTTTATCAGTGACATTCATGATATATTTGCATTTTATTCCTTTCTTCTGGGGCTGTAGAATATGCCGACTGCACCTCTGTAGAGGGATAACCTCCCCTTTGCCCACAATGAGGCTACCTGTTAGCTGTGGGTGGCAACTCGTAATGCTTGAGGACAGGATCTTGGTGGCTGAACAGTTTGTGACCTGGCAACTAAAAAGGTCATGTGATTCGCAACTCTCCACTTACTGGGCTAGATGGGCGGCCAGAGAGGTCCGATCTGATCAGTCGGCTGGTCATGTCTGCCCTCTTTTGAATTTGTGTAAACATCCTAATAAGGATGATGGCTGTAGGGTCAATCATGCTGTGGAAAGACTCATAGCTCTTTCTATTCCTGGGCAAGTAGTTATCTTGGGAATCAAAACCCAAGGTCAAAATATAATTGTCTAACACCAGCATGAGTATACTGAACATGTAGCTCTGGTGGTGCTAGGTGAATGGGTTTATCCCTAGGCACATCCCCACATGGTGTTCTGAGGTGGGTGGGGAGCATGTTCAATGAAACTCATATCTAATTATATGGATAACACAAACAAAACCCAAGCTAATAATTAAAAAAAAAAAAAGACTCTCAAGAAAGTTCTGATGGTGAATCAGAAGAAAAACCAAATTATTTTCTGTCTTTCATTGTGATGGAATCAGCTGAAGAAATTCCACTTAGTAAACTATCTTTGTTCAAGATTGAAAAAGTATCATCAAAAAGCTTAAAACCAAAAACAGTTAAAAAAAAACTTTAAAATGAAACATTACTAATAGAAATCTACAATAAAAACTAAGCTGATGAAATATTAAAATGGAAACACTTTGACAACATAAAAATAAAAACCTATCCCCACAGTTCTCTGAATACATGTAAAGGAGTTGTAAAAAGCCATGAACTTTCGTTTTGTACATTAGATGAAATCAAAACCAACTTACAAGACCAAAATGTCACAGAAATCTGAAGAATACACCCCCTCCCGAGAAACAATAGATACAAATAAATATATATTGACCTTTAACACCCACAAAATTCCTAAAGAAATTAAAATTGGATACTAAAAAATATATCCCAAATCCCTTTAGATGCTACAAATGACATAGGTTTAGGCACCACCAGGACCAATGTACACAACTGACAGTATGTGGAAGATGCGTAGAATATGACATACATAAAGACTGCCAAAAAGTCTACAAATGTGCTAATTCTAGAGATTGTGAGGTATGAAAGGAAGAAAAAGAGATTACCAAACTAAAACACATTCAAAATATCACTTATCCAGGAGTGAGAAGGATGGTAGAAACTACAAAATATGTGGAAATGACAAAAAAATTATCCCAACAACCAAAAAACAAAGCTGTTATATGTGTGAAACAAGTGCAAGCACAAAACCTGAAGTAGTTGCCCAGCTTGTTAATGAAATGAGAGCCCTGATCCAGGGATGAAAACCATCATAGAAGCAGTTACTGAAAAACTCTCCAAAGACCCAAACACCAGAGTTACAACAAGCCAAGAGAGACAAGCAAAGCCAGACAGGAAGAGCTTGGACCATCACTTCTGAGGTGACTTCTGTCACTGGGGCACTACAGACCCCACCCAAAAGGAAAACTAAAGAGATCCCCCCTCCCCGATGGGCAGGGACATAGTACAAAAACAGGAAAAAATAGATCCAGCTCAAGAATGAGAACTACTCCAAGAAAGGACAGATTTGAGTCTATGGAAATGGAGGCTTCCATTTGCCAAACTGGTAAAATACAGATGAACACCAAAATGAAAAACCAGGAAGTACATTCAAGAACAAAGTCACCTATACAAATCAATAAACACTGCAATGCTCAGGGATCAACAAAACCCCTACAAAGAACCTATTGTATAGAAAGTATGAATAATGATATAGACTGTATAGTTGCAAGCCTTAATCTTGAAGAAGTATTAAATAACTACAATACTTGAAACTATTTAATTGTGGGTCTGCAACATTCGTAATAATTTAAGTGTGTGCAAACAAATAAGTAAAAGTAAACAGAATGATTCATATTTGATAGAAATATTTGAAATCATTTAACTGTGAAGAAAAATGATCTTGGGTTTGTTCAAAAATGTTATTAGAAAGAGGTTCATACACCATATGTATTTAATATATGTCTAAACAGGATTTGGCATTGAACAATTTGCAATGTTTGATATGACATAAAACCAAACAAACTTATGAAGAACTGTTTTTGACATTTGAACTGTGTACTTATGTTGAGCTGAATTGTTTGAAATGGAACTGAGTGTAAAGAAAACTGTACTTATATATGTATAAAAATGGATTTGGCATTAAGTAACCTGAAATGGTTGATGTGCCATAAAACCAAAATCTTGCCAAATATAATAAAACATAACCAAAACTTATACCCTAAATCCTAAAACATGTACAAAAAATAAAATCAATTTAACCCTTCTGGCAGTAAATGACTCACAGAGGTTGCTATGCCATTAAACAAAACTCACTCATTCATTTCTTGTAACCTGTCAGTTACAGGAGTGACACTATGAATATACTACAACCTTTTAGTTGTTTTTTTTTTAAATGGTTTCTGTTAAGAGAAAATTTATCAGTACACATTTTTATTGCTTTTAATGGGTTTCAGTTAGCTGATTCTGATATTACCTTTAATTTTTTTTCTGACAATTTAGTCTACTTCTCTTTGATCTGTACTGAATTTATTTTATTGTCAATGCATTGATAAAAATTTATTGAAGTTTTGTTTAGTGTTTCATAGAATTTGTGATCACCAGTTTCAATATCTTAACTATAGAACTTGGGTAGGAAATAAAATAAAAACATGTTAAGGGCAATTTCTTTAGATTTTATATATATATATATATATATATATATATATATATATATATATATATATACACACTCACACACATTATCAGCCCTCTATTAAATGGTATCAATATATTGAATAAACTTTATAATTTTCACTGATTTAAAATAATACTTGGGTGAATCAAAAGTTTTGCAATATTTTGGTAATGTGAAGCACAGTTTAGCAGTTCTGGATGCTTTTGCTGAGGTTGTGAAGGTGACAAATTACTGTGATACGCTGAGCTTACTTAGGCCTAGTCAGCTGGTGGAGCTGTAGAATATGCCGACTGTATCTCTGTTGAAGGGTAAAGCCCCTACCCAATGAGTATCCTGGATATGACACTAAACTATCTGATGGTGAGCCTCAAGTCCTAGAGCTTTGAGGTATGTGGAGTATTCTTTTATTGCCATTACTCTCAGGTCCATTCTGACCTGGAGTGGTAGTACTTGCTAGTAATCATGTCAAGCCCTAGCAACTATATGATTGTCCTAACCATATTCTTCAAATTTCTCTTGTGGCAAACAAGTACCCAACCTGATTTTATCTTAAAGGTGTTAGAAGGCCCTATTTACCAACCCCTCCGCTCGGGCAGTATGACACAAGGTCAATTTTTAAGCGGAGTTTAACAGGTTTGAATTCAGAGTTTTCCTTCTCCTAGACTAGTTGCCTTACCAAGGCTGAAGAACCTAGTCTGTCCTACTATTTACCCATAGCTGGAGGGAGAATAATTGGATTCATACCTTTCCCAAGGGTATTAGTGCTATGTGAAATGCAATCGGTCTCGTCCAGGATTTGAAAGGTGTTAGAAGGCAATGGCTGAGGTTCACTTGTGTTGAGGTAGCAATACTTGAAGCTATCTAAACTGTGTACAAACAAATGATTAATATTAAATAGAATTATTTGTGTTGAATGGCAATACTTGAAATAATTTAACTGTGTGCAAACAAATGAGCTCTGGCTCGTTTAAAAGTAATTTTACCTACAAACTAATTGCTTAAAAATTGTATACATGATTAGGCTTTATATTACCTATAAGGGTTGATATGCAATAAACACAACCAACCTGAGCTCACCTAATATTTACTACCCAGATTTGCCTCTATAGCTTGAAGCTTGGCCGTGGAATCTACAATTTTAGGCCTACTTGATCTCACTTGATCGTTGAATTTCTTATATCCTGAGCAAAATTTCTTGAATCATCTGTTTTATTATGATCAATTGTGCTTTAACCTTTCTCACAAGAAATGTTTTAGGTTGCTTTGTGATATTATGGCTTAGTTCGAACTTTTAAAGCAGAAGTTCTCAAGTTCATTACACTTTCATCTTTGCATTTTTCAAATCACACATGGAATGAAGCAATGTACAATGTGTTAGCGCACCAATTATCATTATACTACCAACCACCGTAGGTACCTTTCATGGCTTCAACTGCTTGTTCACGTCGTATATTTGCTGTAAACTAGCACATACTGAAAGATTGCAAAATTTTTAACTCTCTCTTGTAATTACAGCTTTATTTATTCTGGTGGCAAAAGCTGCTTGGTAGCGCCAGGAGTGGCAGTACTGCCTTGAGCTACTGAAACTGTGTTATCACCCCTGGTTGGCGGCTGATGAGGACAGGGTATCGCTCGTGCTTTCATACGTTGTATGATGAAAAAAAAAATATTCATGCCTTTTGCTGTTCAGCATTTTGAAGCGGTTATTTGCCTGAGTTTGAAATAAGTGTATATCTAACTGCTTCATTGCAAATAAAAAGGACAGCTTACTTTTATAGTTGAACATTGACTTTGATGGATTTTACTTGTGTATTTGGTTGACAGTTTTTCCACCGATTAATAAATTTATTTTAATGATTTGCAGCCAAAGCATATAGACTGGAAAAAAGTAAAGAATTTTTTTCAAAAGTTTGCCTAGTCATAAATGAAAGAAACATATAATTAATCTATTTCATCATACACACTGTCTACTGTATCGTCTTTCTCTCACCCTGTGTTAGCCTACATTGATGATGCTATGATTTTACGATTATAAAACATTATTGCTGGAAAGTGTATTGTTTTACTTTTATGTTAAATATAGTCAACAGTAATAAGAGTAAAAGTTTGTCGGGTGTTAGTTTTTTTTACTTTTATGAAGGACCTGTGCCCTCTATCTGCCATGAATGTAAGTGAGCCAGCTGTATATTCATGTTACTTGTTTCTGCTTCACCTTGAAAGAGACAGTTTGCAAGCAGTGGGTTCCTGTTATAAAGGCCAGCCGTGTTGAATCACTTTAAGTAATCTCGGAATAGTTTTAAATAAATAAAAAAAAAAACTTTTATGAAAATATGTTGATGTAATTAGCAATGTCTGTGTACTTAAAAAAGAAAATTCATATCCTTTGGAAGAAAAACTAATTAACAAAAAATGATTGAATGAATTTTCTTAAAATTCATATCCTTAAAAAGAATTACAGATAATTATACATAGTTGATCCCCCCCCCTAAAAAAAACAACAATATTTGTCATTGAAGATGTTTTATGATTATTTAAAAAAAAAATTTTTTTTTCTATAAATGTAAACAATTTTCAAAATTCAATAACTGTTTCTATATAATGTAAGAACATTTTTATATCAGAATTTTCTCTAATTTTTCATTTTAAAGAGATTTTCATTTTAAAGCTTTATATATTAATTTTTTTTCTTATCAGTGGATGTTAACTTTTTTGACAAGTGCATTGTCATGAGTAATATAATAGTTATGAAGTATTGGAAATAATTATTGCATTTTTCTTTTTTCCTGTAGGTGCATGGAAAATCAGGAATCCGTTCAGGTTTTAAGCATATGTTAGAAGAGGGCGGAGTCAAATCTCTCTGGCGAGGAAATGGGATCAATGTTTTTAAGATTGCTCCAGAGACTGCAGTCAAATTTTCATGCTATGAAAATGTAAGTATGAACCTTGGTTATATTTTGGGTTTTCTTGTTTTGCATCGTAGTTAATTCGTTTACCTTGTCAGAATTGAATTTTTTTCTTGCTCCAGATCTCAAAATATAGCAAAATGACTTTTTTTTTCTTCCTTTCATTAGTTACTCTCCTAAAAGCTTGTCAAGCCACATGAGCTGCCACAGGCATTGGCCTCCATGTCAATGCACACAAAATGGAATACATGTGCTTTAATCAAACAGGTGACATTTCCACACTAGGTGGTAGCTCTCTGAAACTTGTAGACAAGTTCACCTACCTAGGAAGCAGTGTCTCATCAACCAAGGCAGACATCGACATGCGGCTAACGAAGGCATGGACAGCTATCGATAAACTATCGGTCATATGGAAATCAGACCTGACTGATAAAATGAAACGCAGTTTCTTCCAAGCAGCGGTTGTGTCGATACTACTATATGGATGCACTATATGGACGCTAACTAAACGGATGGAGAAAGAGCTTGAGGGCAACTATGCAAGAATGCTGCGAGCAATTTTGAACAAGTCCTGGAGGCAACAGCCCACAAAGCTCCAACTGTACGGCCACCTACTTCCGATTACGAAAACTACCAAAGTTAGACGAGTCAGATATGCAGGACACTGCTGGAGAAGCATGGACGAGCTCATAAGTGATGTTCTCCTATGGACCCCCTCATATGGCCGAACAAAAGCAGGACGACCAGCTTGAACCGACATACAGCAGCTCAGTGAGAATACGGCGTGTAGCCCTGATGACCTGCCTGAAGCGATGAACGATAGGGAGGAATGGCGAGAGAGGCTCGGGGATATCTGTGCTGGCAGCACAACATAATTACAAATAAATAAGAAAAGGAACTACTTTAAGTAGCATTTAATAGTTATCTCCCTTGAGAAATTATGATTGGATTGAGCATAAACGCAGATCTCTTGCTATTAAGTTGCAAATTGGATTGGAAATGGCTTCTTTTTTTTTTCTTTTTTTTAATCTATAAATTAGTAATTTCTAACACTTTTACACAAATAATGATTTTGTTATAACATGCCATTTTCGTTGTATTTTGATGCCGTTCAAATTAAATCATTCTAACATAAATTAATTCTGCCTAATTATTTCCCCTTTGATCATATCTCTCTTAGCCATTTTTGTCCTCATTTTGTGTATGTGTATATATATATATATATAGAGAGAGAGAGAGAGAATGAGAATTTTCTAGGTGCAGGGAGAATAACTATCGTTCTGTGGCTTCTACATGTACCCTCCTAAACGTTTAGTGTATTCCCCCAAGATCCTGTCATACATCCATTAAAAAAAGAAATTAGGCAGATGTCAATTCAGCTAAGCCCCTTTCTTGGAAGATGAACAAGGTCCAAGGTTAAGATAGAAAACAGAGGATTTAATTACTGAAACAAAAAACAAACAAACTAATGACTATGGGAAGACTGGAATGTCCTGTCAAATATTCTTTTTGTGTGTGGAATGGTACATGTAAATTCTCAGTTGAATATAACAGTTCATGAGATAGAAAGCAATTTAATGTGTGAACCTTATCTGGAGTTAGCTGGTAGTCTTTTTCCTTTTTCTCTATCATAGGGGTCTTCATATTCCTGGTTTCTTCTTTGTCCCTTTTCACAGAGAATATTGCAGCCTTTTTTCATTCTTCAGCATTATAGCTTATCTGCTTCAGTTTTTGTTCAGTGTCAAGGGCAGGCTGGCTTATTTTCTACCCAACCTAAAAAAAAAAAAAGTGTCTGCTGACTTTTCTGCAGGATCCACATGGCATTGTGGTCACTTGGAAACTAAAATCTTCTCTTACTACTTTTTCATCTGAGTTTATTTCTGTGCCCCCTATCTGACTCATTTCTCCAATATACTATTTTTAGCTTGTGGGCTCGTCTGCTAGTACAGTCTGAATGCTGGGATCATTTCATTTTTATTTCCTCGCTTGCTCTTCTCTTGTTTTGCCCTGTCAGCTGGAGCTGTAGAATACACCGACTGCACCTCTGCAGTGGAGTAACCCCCCCCCCAACAACAACGAATGTCCTAGATATGACATCAAGCAATCTGATGGTGAGGTTCCAGTAATGCTGGAGCTTTGGGGAATGCAGAGCACCCCTTCATTGCTATTGCTCCTAAGTCCACTTTGGCCTGGAGTGGTAACACCTGATAGGGTCCTATCTATGAATAAAATAGAACTAAAATGCATCCTTATGCTAAACTGAATTACTTGAAATAGAACTGTTTTGATATTTAAACTATGTACTTATGCTAAACTGAACTGCTTAAATTAAACTTTTTTAACATTGAAACTGTACTTCCGCTAAACTGAATTGTTTGAATTAGAGCTGTTTGACTAAACTGAATAGCTCGAAATAGAAAAGTTTTTGACAATTAAACTGTGTACTTATGCTAAACTGAATTGTTCGAAATATACACACACACACACATGAGAAACAATATTTATATGTTAGATTGAGAAATTATACTTTTTTTTCATAAACCATTTTACTCAGTTTTTCTCTTTAATATTATTTCAAGATGATGAAATTTTGAGAATTATTAATTGGTATATGAACTTAAATTGCCAACTCTTTAATATTGGTCAAAACAAATCTCCATTAAATATGTGGTGGACAACTATTGTTCATGTGTAAATAAAATGTGTTACACATACAATATTTAGTGCTCTGTAAGATTCGTATTTCTCTCCACCCCCAAATATGAGAATTTTATAAATTTGTTATAAATGCATAAAGAAACTGGATTTGAATATGAGTGATAGTCTTGTTAAATTCAATGTATTATCCAACAATTTTGTTAATATTCTCTATTTAAATGAGGTTGAGTGGTTTCTAAAATGCCATCAAATATGGTAAATAAATCTATCCTTGTCAGTAGTTGGGATGTTGTTTTTACAAACTATTGAGGAGTTCGTTCTATAAGTTTGCTATGAATTCACCCAAATTGATATAAATCCCAAAATATCAAGAAATAAAGTTATGGCTGTGACTAAAAAAATTCTATTTACAGTGGTGTATATGTATATGATTTACTATATTTATAAATAAAAAAGAGTACATGGGGCTTGGTCTGATGAATTCATAAATGAGAAACTGAGTCACCAAGTGCTGTTGACTCTGTGTCTACACTCTTCAAATCTATATAATGAAGAAAATGTCACCTCTTTGAAACAAGATATAGTAGCACCCTCCAAAATGCTACTCTACAAACAAATTGTGCTCTCTAAATGAAAAGTCATAAATTTCAATATAAAATATTTCCTGTTTTGATAGTTGTAACATTTTAATACACTAAATACAACTAGTATTATGAAACAGGTAGTATCCTTTTTTACTTGTTATTCCTTATACAGAGGTTTATATAAAATAAACATGTTAAATGAGCAACAACACATGTAGTCTTAAATGAATTAGATATACTTCCAGCAAGTAAACACTCTCACAAATGAATTAATCTTAAATATAAATTTAAAATAAAATTTGCTTAAAACATGCCTTCTGCAGCTATTAAATTTCAATGTCAGGTCACATCTTATTTGTAGAATTTCCAATTGCAAATAAAGGGAAGTACTCTATTGTATTTGTACTCAATAGTTATCTCCTTTATGAAATTACAATCATTGTCATGAGTATTAAACAATTCTCATCTATGAGGATCATTAAATAAGTTTCCAGACTTTTTTTGTATGGGCACTTTTATTGATAGTACACACATGAAACTCTAGTTCCCTTTGAAGTAATCTCCTCTGGTTGCAATGCACTTGTACCATTCCAACAATTTATGGAAGGCCTCATGGAAGTCCTCTTGTGTAAATGTGTCAATGACCTTTGTTACAGCCTCTTTCATCTCCTCAATTGTCTCATAACGACAGCCTCTGAGCTTAGGGTATAACCAAAAGTCACAGGGAGCAAGGTCTGGACTGTAGGGAGGCTGAGGAACAGTCTTGATGCCCATCTTGGTCAAATAGTCTGTGACAAGGATGGAGTTGTGGACTGGTGCATTATCCTGGTGGAAATGCCACTGACCTGATTTGAAGAGTGCTGGCCTCTTCCAACGGGATCTTTTCCTGAACTCCCTTAGAACCTCAACATAGTAACCCTAACCCTAACCAACTCTGGTGTATTAACTTCCTTACTCCTCCCACACCTCTCATCATCTCTCGCAGACTCCCTGCCTTCCTTGAATCTCTTATACCACTCAAAAACTGATGCTCGATTCATGCAAGATGGTCAAAAAGCAGTCTGAAGCATTCCATATGTTTCTGTGGCATTTTTTCTAAGTTTAAAACAGAATTTTATTGAATATCATTCTTCTCAAGTGTCCTCACATCCAGATTACATTTTTGAAATTCACTTGCTGTGACAATCAGGCTTTAGTCGGGTGTATTCCAATTGCTGCTATAGCTGTTCATTTGAACCTGAAATCCTAAAAATTGGTCAGTCATCTCATAAGATGTATAGCAAGCAATAACATACTGTTTTTTCAGGAGTCTACAACAATTTTGAATGCCTATACAAAAAAAGTCTGGAAAGCACCACATAAATATATTGCAAATTGGATAGGAAATTATGTTAGATCATTTTAATGCTATTATACCAAGAAAAATCTTGCTATGATGGACAACTTCTGCTATGTTATGGTAACATACAAATATTTGATTACTATAATATGAATTATATTTCTCTGTTGCTTTTAAAATATTTACCATGTCCATAGATGCCTATTTTTATTAATGCACAAAAAATCAGATTATTGTAATATCAATTTCTTAACCTAGAAATTATATGTAATAGGGGAAAAATTATGGCCTAAATAACATTTTATGTATTTTTTATTTTTGTTGGACATTGTATTTGTAGATAATATATAAATAAAAGTTTTAGAAGTAGATAATGATTGGATTGTCTCATGATCCGTTTCTTCATATTTTCCTATCAAGCAGCACTTTACTCTTAGAAACTTTTAAAATTGAGATTTGTGTGGGCATATTTAAGCAATGATGATTTTTTTGTTGGAAAAATCAAAACCTCTTTATTAATTGAAAGGTGATTTCAATAAAATTCATGATTTATTAACAAAAAGGTTAATACCAGCTCTGTTGTTATATAGTTATATTTAGTGTAATGAAATTTGAATATGTGGGTTAACAAATAAGGGGAATGTTGTCTGAGAGGTTGGCAATAGGAAACATTGTTTACTGTTGTACCTTTTTCAGGGAAATCAATAGTCCTTTCATGTCTCAGGAGATTGTTAGCATGACATGCTTTACTGACTGCTAAGCCCAGAACTTTTTCTCTACTGGAGAGTCAGTGTCTTTCCACTCCATGGACTGTCTTTTTCAACTCGGGCTTGTAGTGGCCAACCTGTGTTTATTCCATTTATACATATACATCACACATTCTTCTGTAAATTTCACTTGATTTGCATTTGTCAGCCACCAAAAATTTAATGACAGACTCCTGTTTAACCTGAAGCACTCTGATTTTCTACCATTTTGAATAGCCCCAAAAGAAATATTTTTGTGAGGTTAAAATAATTTTTGCTATAAACCAACACAATCAAACAATGCTAAATTTACATTCATGGAAAAAACATTCTTGGGGTGTGTGGATGTGATTTATTTTGCTTTTTATTTTAATTTTATTTTTTTTAGAAATTCTTATATATTGATTGCCTTTCATAACAACTATTATGTGACAGAAATATTTTATTGCAAATCTTCGTTAAGCTTTGTTTTAAATTTAATGTTAAAAATGTCTTTGACTGGAATTTTAAGAAGGCATTTTTAATCAATCTTTTTTTTTTTTTTTTTAAAGGTTTGGTAGACTATTATCATTATGTAAACACACTTTCCCTCTTATTTTTTATTAATTTTTTTTCCAAAATTGACCTTTTAAAATAAACCTACAGTAAATGTTAAATCTGAGGTCAATCTTGTAATCTAGGAATCTTCTGTTGGGTCTAGATTAAGTTTAGATAACTTCTAAGATATTTCATGCTGAATTTTGCCATAAAATGCAGTCATTTTTTAAATCTTCAATTGTTTGCTTTATCCATTGTTCAACCTTGCTAAGCTTACTATGGTATTCAATGAATATTTGTTTATATCAATCACTAGTTCCACAAAATATTTCACCTGGTAACTCACCTGTAAAATTCTAGTTTTCATTAGTACATGTATAGATTGAGTTTGCTGGTGGGATTCCTTTACATGCCAGAAAGGCTTGCTTCATTATATGATATCTTTGTTGTCTTAGAGGGGATAATGTTTCCCTACTGTTTGTGATCAGCCATATTTAATTTTGTGGTTATTGCTATAGACAACAACACTTAATCTTAATCTATCATTGATCAGACACATAAAATAACTTATTCTCTTCTAACAAGTTCAAACAACTTTTAGGATTGACTCTTGTGATATACAATTACCTATTCTATAGATTGAATTTATGAAGTACTTTTGAATGCCACAAACTAAAGAAAACAACAAAATTTTGAAATAAATTACTTATTCTGTTTCATAATTGTTATATTTGTGTGAAGATTGTATGCAAATATAACTACTATTAAGACTGTAATAGTAGTAGCACTATATTCAATGAAATTACAAATAAACCAAATGTTTTTTTAATTGTTTAATGCTGGTATTTTGTGTAAAAAATAATATACAAGTTATCTCCCTTCGATTGAAATCATTCCAAATCCAACTTATATTAATAAAATGTAAATTTTAAACGTTTCAAAGTTTTGATGACTCATCCTATTTTGAGATTCTAAATTACATGGGTTAAATAGATATTTAGTCCTTATAATTTTTTTAAATTTTATATTATCAACTAATTTACTTGTGCCATTACAAAATAACAGCAACATTTATACAATTTTCCAATGTTATTTTACTTAGGAAATATCTAAAAGTTTTTGTTGCTCTTAATTTTCTTGTTTTTATTCAATACTTTGAGTATTGAATTGAACTAGAATTAAGTAAAGAGAACTGATCAACTCCTTTGTCCAAATGTCATTTTTAAAAAAATGAAAGTAATTTAGTATGTACATATATTTAAATATATCTTTTAATTCATGTTTAATAATTTAAGATAAATTATGGTATTTTTAAAGTTTAAAATTTGTATTTCTAGAATGTTACATGCACATAGTTGAATAATTATGGAGTTTTATTTATCAAATTTAGCATAGGTTTTTATTTGTTATATTATTGAAAGAGAGTCTATTATATAGAGATGGGCAATTTGAAGAAAATTATGTAAAAAATTGTTTAACGCTTGAGAGAGACACAGACATTGCATTTTATATATGTAGACATTTTTGAGAATTGGGAAAAATTGCTTTCAAGAAATTCTAAATGACCAGAACTAAATAATTTGATTTGTACAATCTGTTGAAGTTTTTTCATCCTACTCAGTTTTTTAGATGATGATAATTGTTGATTGAATAAAAACAGGTTATCCAACACATTAACAACCACTGTTTACTTTTTATCTTCTAAGATTTTTGTAATGATCCCCTCTCTCAACTTTTAATGGTGTTTTCTGAATTTATTTCATAATAATAGGTAATTTTGTAAATTACTATGATATATATATATTTTATTTTCTGATTTTTCTTTGAAAATTTTTATCCAAGTTTTTGAAATAGTTAATCCCAGAATCTTATGATTTGAATACTGGATGCTGGGTTCATCCAAGGAAGGTTAGATAATAAACAAAGAAGAAACATTGCTAAAAAAAAAAAAACAATCAACCTACAAGTAAGTGATTGATAAAAGTGTGCATTAAAATGTTTCATAATAGGAGACCTTGATATGAGTAGACTGACTTTTAAAAGTAGAAATGGAGGAGTCTTTGTGGTGATAGTCAAAGAGCTTGTCTGAAATCTTAAAGTAAAAGAGTTCAAACTCCGATAACACTATTTTGTTCACTTTCTGACTAATACCTTTATAAAATGTATGCTGCTCTTTATCCCCCACCCCACCAAGCTATGAGTTAAATAGTACCACTATTGTTCTTTTACAAAGATGGCTTTGGCATTCAATAACCCACAAAGGTTGATGTCATTAAACAAAGAACCCAAACCAAAGGTGGAATTTTTGTGTATATTCACTGTTCTTTTATGAAACTAGATAGACTAAAACAATTCCTGTATATGAATCTTGCCTAATTCCATTCGATTGATATAGTTTAAGAAAACAAAGTAAATGCTTTGTTGCATACCAATATCAACTGTCAGAAGTAGGCAGTAACATGGGTCACTTTTTTAATGGAGGAGAATTACAGTTTGGTTTAGATATCTTTATAGATTTTTTTTTTTTAAAGTAGAAACTTTACTCAACCTTTTTAGAACTTTGTTTGCTAAGCAAAAGTTTCTTCTGTTATTAGATGGAAATTTCAATTGTTATGGCTAAAGTAAAAAATAAAATCAGTTTCACAAAATCCTGGTACCTTAGAAAAAGAAAAGATGGAGAAATATGAGCAATAATGTAGAATACTGAAGGTTAGATATCTGTCACAGAATCTTTTTTTTATTTTGAAGTATATCTGTAATGTAATTTAACTGCCTTGCCTGTCACCTATGCTTCTGTTCATGGTGTATTATGCAGGCTTTGTGCTTTTAGTGGCACTTTTGCAACCCAGCTATGCTGCAATGTAAGGTTCCACCATTGTTGTACCTTACTGATGCATATCACAACATACACTGCTCAGAAGATGGAGGTGTCATAAGGATAAAGGAAAAGATAACACAAAACTTGAAGGGTTGAACCTGTTCACAGATGGAGTGGTGTGTGTCACTCCAGGACCTTTCTCCAGTTTGGCTTTCCCCTCATGGTCCTTATAACTTCTCCTGTCCTGGGCTGATTTGCCTTGCCCTGGTTTGATCTCTTACTATTCTCAAATTTGACTTGTATATATGTAGCTTGTGATCTCTTTCATCTACCTGTCGGCACTAAAAGTCATGTTTAACAAAGAAGATAAAAATGAATCTTCCTTATTTTGAACTTTTGACCAGCATTACCAGACACCCACACCCACAATGTACATACTCAGTGTATGCTTATACATATACCTACACAGATATGTCTAGGCTCCTGTATGGGTATGGACACATACACATCTACACCTATGGATAACTTGTAACCACACACACACACACATATATATATATATATATATATATATATATATATATATATATACACACACTCATAGATCTAACCCTATGTACCACCACACCAGAAAACCATATCAGTATAAGCTTTTGACAAAACATTAATCTCATGATTTGCATGAAAGCAATTTATAATGAATTCTTGTGTGTGCAATATATATATATATATATATATATATATATATATATATATATATATATATATATATATATATATATATATATAATGTGTGTTTGTGTGATTTTTTTTTTATGCAGTCTCTAATTCATTGTGTTTTCTTAAATTGTTTTCCTTGTCTAAAAGTTTTTTGTTTTCCTGAAACCAATGAGTAAATGGTGTTTTTACTGATCAGAGCAGTTTATATATTTATGTATTTATTCAAAACCTGTCTTGTGGGTTTGTCTGGTGCTTCACCTTAAATAAGTCAAAAAATTTTATAGCAAGTGCTAGGTTGAAGTTTCGTTACAAATCACAACTAAAAGGCAAATCAATTTGAAATCTGTATGAAGGACTCTTACTTGTCATATTTCTTTACTGGAAGATGGATATCATCATAAGAACAAGTTGATGATGAAGATTAAACTGATCCACTAGATAGGGGATATCTAAATTAAAGTAGAAACAGGTTAGAGAGTACTGGGGCTGAACTGTTGTGACTGTATCGACCAATATTAAGACACTAGTAGAGGTACATCAATCTTCTAATGTATCTATAATTTAAAATTTTCATTAACTTATTTTAACTCATGAATACTAGGATGGTTGATGGTATCATGGTAGTTAGTACACTGACGTGTATTGGTTCACCTATGTCTGATTTGAAAGCCGCAACATAGTCTAACTCAAGAACTTATTCTTTACAAATTTGAAATGGGCTATAATGCCACAGAAGAAACAATTTATTGTGCAGGCACAGTTGATCCACAGTAATCACATGATTTCAAGAAATTTCACTAGAGTTGCATGAACCTTAATGACCAAGCAAAATTAGGTAGGCCTGTGGTTTGTCACCTTCACAACCTCAGCTGCAGAGCATGTTCTATAGGTTGAAGGTGTAGACAAAAAGACCTGGACCACACAGATTAAGTTCTAACCCAGAGTAGTAGCACCAGATATTGGTCAAATAGAACTGTTTGACATTTAAACAGTGTTTGATAATTTAACTGTGTGTAAACAGATGACTAATGTTTAATTGAATTGTTAGTGATACTTAGCAATATTTGAAACCATTTAACTGTGTGCAAATGAATGAATAGTCTTCAGTAAAATAGTGTTAAATAGCAGTACTTGTAATCACTTCACTGTCTGCAAAGAAATGATTGATATTGAAAAGAATTCTAAGTGTTAGCAATAACTGAAACATTTAACTGTATAGAAACAAGAGCAATACTAGTGTGCAAGCAAATTAATTCTCTTTTAAGATGAAATTGACTACAACTATTCGCTTACATATCATGTATATCTATTTAAATGTGTGCAAACAAATGACTGATGTTAAATTGTTACTGTTACATAGCAATATTTGAAACCATTTAACAGAAGGAATGAAAACCCAGGAACCCAACGTAACCGTCTGTCATCTGCATAAGTATACTGATTATGTAGCCCTGATATCCCAAGGCAAATGGGTTTCCTCCTTGGCATATCCCCAAGTGTGGCTCTGTGGTGGGTGGGGAGGATTGTCCATGAAACTGAAAACTTATTTTTATGGCTTATGAAAAAAAAAATCCCCATTATAAATTCAATTCAGACCTAGAAGAACAATACCCTAAATTCATTGTACTGCAATCAAAAGAACTTCCTATAACAAAATTATCATCTTTTATTATCAAAAAACAATTTCCTCTATAATTACCCCCATTTCAGTTAAAAACCTAAAAAATGAAACCATTCTCATAGAGGTGGCAACAAAAAAACCAAGCCAAGACATTACTAAAACTGAGGAAATTCCACGATATAAATATTAATACCTACCCTTATGAGAGACTAAACACCTCTGGTAAATAACAAGGACCTATCCCTATGTTCAATAACAGAAATAAAAAATGAATTAACAAAGCAAGATGTTATCGACATCAACAGAATCACAATCAGATAATTGAACCAAACCATCTAGACAAACACATGCATACTAACTTTTAACAACCCCAAACCCCCACCAGAAATAAAAATCAGATACATGCTAACAAGAGTGGAAAAGTACATCCCAAATCCCAGAAGGTGCCACAATTGCCAGAAATATGAACATTTGAAAGAAGCTTACTCAAGGAAACCAGTATGTGTAAAATATGGTGTGCATGAACCAGACCATGCAGAATATATGTGTACTAATAATCTAAACTGCAGCAATTGCAATGAAAGTCACAGAGCAGATTCAAAACTCTGCAAAATCTGGGGGGAAAAAAGAGAAATCTTAAAAATCCAAGTCACCCAAAATATTAACTTCTCAGAGGCAAGAAGACTTGTAGAAATGCCCTTCATTAAATCAACTTTCTAAAATCACAAAACCCCCTCCAAATGAAAACCAAATAAACACTCAAATAAAAACACAAAAGTAGAAGAAACCTAATAAATAAACTACAAAGCCTTATTAAACCTCTAAAAAGCATAACACCTCATACAGAAAGAAAACCTTGTCAATAAAACAAACACTCCAACAACAACTACCAAAAAAAAAAATGAAACACAAGCTACAAAAAAGTAAACATAGATTAACTTTAAGAACAAAGGAAAAAGAAGAAAATCAAAAACTTACTCCAAACGCCCGTATAGAAACTAAAATCAAATTTAAAAATATAGAGCGAATGGAAATTGAAATAGACTCTAGATTCACATTCAAGAAGCCAAGGTAACTTAAACCGAAAGCACAGGTTTCCATTGGCCAAGCTGGAAGACTACATACAAACATCAAATTGAACAGTGAAAGACCAGGAAGTACATTCAAGCTGCCCCCAGCCAAATTTGATGCATTCCTCTCAGCTTCAAGAACAAAGTCACCTATGGGAATTAATAAACAGTCCAATACTCTGGGATCAACAAAATCCCTACAAAGATCCTATGGTGTAGAAATCATGGATAGTGACACAGATCACATAGTTGTCAGCCTTGATTTGGAAGGTATAACAAATAATTACAATACTTGAAACCATTTAGCTGTGCACAAACAGATGAGTTCAATCTCTTTTTTAAATGTTATAAACCATTCACTTAGTAATTTTATTTTTACTTTTTAACTAATCTCTTACATATCATATCTATTTTTTTAAATGTATGCAAACAAATGACTGGTGTTAAATTGTTGCTGTTTCATAGCAATTTTTGTAACTGTTTGACTGTGTGCAAACAAATTATCAAAAGTAAATAGAATGATTTGTATTAGATGGAAATATGTGAAATAAAAATAAACTCTGGCTTGTTTAAAAATGTTATTAACTGAATGTTTACTAATCATATGTACCCATATAGAAGACAAAACCAATCTAACCTTTCTTGGCATTAAATGACCCACAGAGGTTGAAATGCCATAAAACAAAACTCAAACTCAAGCAAAAATGTTCTCAAAATCTGTTTATAAATCATATATTTAATATATATATATATATATATATATATATATATATTTTACATTCCAACAAAAATTAAAACTAAATATAGAGTCCCATGGGAAACTTTAGCGGTGAGAGAAAAACGTGCACTAGTGAAAACAGCCTCCAAAAACTATCGAAAAAACCCAACAAACACAAATGCCTTAAAACTAAAAACGGCACAATATCAATTAGCAGGCATATATATAAAGGAACAGACAGAATACATTCAAAATCAGATAGATAAGATTAGAGACTCGGTGGAAGATAGACAATCTAGAATTGCCTGGCAAACAATAAACGAAGTGAGCAGAAGAAAGAACACAGCCAAAGCAAAACTTAAAGCAGCAAACCAACAAGAAAGAATAAAACTGTGGAAACAGCACTTCGAAAACTTACTTGGAAACCCACCAAAAATAACGCATGAACCAATCACCAGAATAATTAGCAAACAATTAGACATTAAACTTGGACCGTTCGCACAAGAAGAACTCGACTCGGTTCTCAGAAAAATTAAAAATAGGAAAGCTGCAGGACTGGACGAAATTCCCCCGGAAGTATGGAAGACCAGACAATTTGACGACATACTGCTCCGACACTGCAACGCAGTATACAATCAAAATCCGATAGATAGATGGACGAAGGGATGCATACTCCCCTTCCCTAAAAAGGGGGACCTCGGATTAGCCAAAAACTACCGAGGCATAACACTTACATCCATAGCTGCCAAAATCTACAATGCCCTACTACGAAACCGAATAGAACCCAAAATCGACAACATACTTAGAAAAAACCAAAATGGCTTCCGAAGAAATAGATCTACGACCTCACAAATATTAACCATCCGCAGAATCCTTGAAGGTGTACGGGCAAAGAACCTACAAGCGACATTAATATTTGTCGACTTTACCAAGGCTTTCGACTCCATTCACAGAGGAAAGATGGAACAAATCCTACTAGCGTACGGCATACCTAAAGAAACCGTAGCGGCAATAACGATTCTCTATAGAAACACTAAAGTAAAAGTACGATCACCAGATGGAGACACAGAATACTTCGACATTGTAGCAGGAGTACTACAAGGGGACACGCTGGCTCCGTATCTCTTTATCATTTGTCTAGACTACGTACTTAGAACATCGATTGACAAAATCAAAGAGAATGGCTTCGAACTGACGAAGAAAAGAAGCAGAAGATACCCCGCAACAACAATTACCGACGCCGACTACGCCGATGACATAGCGATACTGGCAAATACACCTGACCAAGCCGAAACACTTCTGCATAGTTTGGAACGAGCAGCAGCAAGCATAGGCCTCCATGTTAATGCACACAAAACGGAATATATGTGCTATAACCAAACGGGGGACATCTCCACTCTAGAAGGAACCCCTCTTAAACTAGTAGACCAATTCACGTACCTAGGAAGCAGCGTCGAATCAACCGAAAAGGACATCGAAACGAGGTTAACGAAAGCATGGACAGCTATCAATAGGCTATTGACTATATGGAAATCAGACCTAACCGATAAAATGAAACGCAGTTTCTTCCAGGCAGCGGTCACATCGATACTGCTATATGGATGCACTACATGGACGCTAACAAAACAGCTGGAGAAGAAACTAGATGGTAATTACACAAGAATGCTGCGTGCAATCCTGAACAAGTCCTGGCAGCAACACCCCACAAGACACCAACTGTACGGCCACCTGCCCCCTATCACGAAAACTATTCAAGTTAGGCGAACCAGACATGCAGGACATTGCTGGAGAAGCAGAGATGAACTCATAAGAGATGTACTCTTATGGATCCCCACACACGGCCGCGCAAAAGCAGGACGACCAGCACGAACGTACATTCAGCAGCTATGTGAGGATACAGGTTGTTGTCCTGAAGACCTACCTAGGGCGATGAACGATAGGGAGGAGTGGCGAGAGAGGGTCAGGGATATCCGTGCTGCCAGCACGATATGATGATGATGATGATGAGATATATATATATATATATATATATATATATATATATATATATATATATATATATATATATATATATATATAAAAACAGGATTTGGCATTAAATTTGGTTGATATTCTGTAAAACCAAACCAGGAGAACCTACAATGAACATTTATACCAGTGCCCCACAATATTCATAGAGAACCCCAAATCTTCGATTAAAATAAAGTAAAATTACAAAGATCACTAATTCAACTATTAATTTCCACAATAGGTAACTCATAAATTTAGGATCAAACACCAAAGCAAACAATGGAAAACCAGCTCACTTTACTATTACTCTAACCAAACTTGAAACTTTCCCTTAATTTAAAATAAATTGTATCAAACCAACAACTGAACTAAAACAATTAAAAATATTATACACGTCATCATATTGAACAAAACCACCAAAAAAAAACAAATATTAAACAAGACCATTCAAACATACAAAAACAATATAACTCCTACTTGAAATTAAATCAAATGCTTATATAGATCCAAGAGTGTAGAAAGGATGGGTATTGAAATTGGCATCATAAACCTCAATGTGGCAGATATATATATATATATATATACAAAACAAGACCATCTTAAATGCATCTGCCTGAAAAAAATTGTCAATTAACCTTTATCTTGTGCTCTTACAATTTGTTTAAAAATAAAAATATTTACCTACAAATTATTCACTTACAAATCACATATATAAAAAGATTTTTCATTAAATGACTCACAAGGGTTGATATGCCATTAAATAAAATAACCAAACCAAACCAGACCACTTTCCACAGCTTGAACTGCTTCAGTCATGTGATATATGTATTATAAACTAGCACATACCAAATATTGCAAAACTTTTGACTCACTAAGATACAGGTAGGTGAAATATTAATGGGGCATAGTTTAATATTAACTGGGTGATATGTTGTTTCCTTTCCTGGCTTTTCCTTCCTTGATGCAATTGGCAAATCATTATTTGTAGATTTATTTAGTTGTGGCTTCCTTCCAGAGCTGCCTGGAACTTTGTATTACTGTTTCATTTGTTACTGCTAACAAATAGAAATGATTTCTTTGGCTTTCTATTTTCATCTCTTCAGCTTATTTTTCTTTTCAATTGTGTGAATAAGAGGAATGTTATGTTTTTGTCTGGTTCAGAGGCTTATAAGCTGTCACAAAAATATCTTTGCTCACATTGGACTAATATGCTAATACAATTAACCTTTTGGCATCACAAATAATACCAAGTATTATGTAATCCATGTTGAGATGATGTTCATGTCTCTATAAGGTAAAAAGTTAAAACTTAGATTCAGGTTTGTTATTTTATAGTCTTTGTTTTCTATTGAAAATGCACATTGAACATTTACAAATTAAAAAAGATATATTTTAATACATAATTACCAGAATTACTTATCTTATTTGGGTAAGAGGTCAAAACTTGACTAACAGGCAAATAGAAAAAAATCACTTCTGTCTATTTCATTTTTAAACTGTTTTATAATCTTTGTTGTTAATTAAAAAAAAAATGACAGGTTATAAGATTGTTCCTAAAAAAGATAAATCTACATAATGTAAAAGGAATTTTATTAATTCTATTTTTATATTGCAAACTTAATATTGCTCTAGGAAAAATTTCTTGGGTTTGTTGAAAATATTTTTGTGTAACACTTAAGGGATTTATCAATTTAGATAGTTTTGTTTTTTATTCAGATTGTTCTAAGCAATAATGGTTTAATTATTTTACATTTTCAGCTTGAAGAACTACCTATAAATCTTATTAGTAATATTCAATTAAATGTGAATTAATAGTTTAACCGAATTAGTGATTTAATTTTTTCTTTTGATGTTTGGAAATTTAAATTCAGTACAATTAGCTACATCTTACAGCAACATGGCCTCCTGGTGGTTATTGTTAAAGATCTCTTGAGGAGAGCCATGTTTTCCTCATGAGGAGCAAATATTTTTATGTTAAAACCTTCCTCAGTCAAAAAATTGTTAGCTTTATATCAAATAGTTGTCTTAAGAAGACAGGCAAACAAACTCTTCTTGATTATTAATATAGATATATTCTTCAATAGCACTTTTATCATTACTTTTTGTTGACCAACTAGGATGCAATAAATGCTCTATGTATGTGTGTGTATAACATATTAAACTGTTTTATCATTTAAAGTATTTGGACTATTGTCTTTATGTTCATTGTTATATTCACAATGTTTGTACTTATGCATCTTTTGGCTTTCTTCAGGAGTTTCATGTCAAACTTGGGAGCTGAAGAAGGCCAAAGGATGCATTGGTCAAAATGTTTTGAATATAACAATGAAGATGAAGACAATAGTCCGAACATTTTAAATGATAAAACTTGTCAAGCTTCATCTAAGAAATTTAGACAAATAATATCAAACTGTAAATATTACTCTATTCAGTTTGAGCCCAGTTATTGAGGCTGAATAATGGCAATGGGACAAGACCCCTGTTCCTAATGAGTATCCTGGATATGGCATTAAACCAGTCCTGAAGCTTTAGAGGATGTGGAGTACCCTTTGATTGCAATTACTCCTAGGTCAACTCTGCCCTGGAGCACCTGTTAGGTTCCCATTTGTGGGTCAGAAATATGTAATCATTTTCTAAACTAGAAACCATTTGACTATGCGCAAACAAATTACTGATGTTAAATGGAATTAATAATATTACATAGCAAATCTTGGCACCATTTAAATATTTTTGCAAATGAAACTACTCGTGATAGATTACAAAACTTGAAACCATTTAACTGTATGCAAACAAATGAATTCTGGCTCATTTAAAAATGTTACCTCCAAACTATTCATTTACAAATCATATATATTTAATATATATAGGATTTAGCATTAAATAACTCAGAAGGGTTGATATGCCATAAAACACAATCAACCAAACAAACCATTGAGTCAGGATTTTGTTTTATTCTTCCTGTGACGTTGAATTCTACTCTAACCTGAAGAGATTGATATCTCGGTAATTGTCCTCTGTAGAAGACTTATGTAGAATGTATATCGCCGAGGGCAGTTTGGCACTTGATACTTCACAAAATAAATCCTGGTCAAGACTCCTATTTCGGGTGTATGATAAACAGACAAATAATGTGGAGGTTAATTCGGGGCTAGACTGACCTCAGACGTTGGTAAGGGGGTGCCAATTCACTTTCACATACACCACCAAGTCCTTTGTCTTCCTACCCCCTTAGATCATGAAAGAATGAATTTCTAGGTTAGATAATATTAACTGTAGACAGATTTCCCAAATTCTCTTGTAATGTTTAAGGAGGCAATAAGACATTTAGTGAGAATTAATGAAAGCAGTGTGAGGCTGAGATGAGATACATGCGAAGAAGTCAAATCAACAGAGGAAAGAACACAACCAAAAGATTTTAACACAAGGGTGCATTTAAAATATAACAAAATTTTAATATGCGGTGATTAAACAAATAATGATGAGATTTAAGAAACAGTTCCTTTTTCTTTTTAAAATACCAGCAATATTCAGCCAACAGGAAAACATCAAACAAAAATGTCTCTCAACAGTCCTTTTTTCTTTCTCTTTTTTTCTCTTACTTGAGTAAGAGTGTCTAAGCTGCCAGACTGAAGTGTGTAGCAATGTTCATTCAATAAATTTAACTATTGATGAACCAGAACCTTTACAGTTTCTCTCTTTTTTTTAAATACATATAACTTTCCAATATTTAAGAATTGTAGAAGGAAAATGGTTTGAGTCGTACTTATTTTTGACGGATTCTCAATTTTCAGATTTCTTTCTCTCTTTTTTATGGGTGAGTGTCTTTCCCGGAGCTGCTTGACCTCAGTGATCTGGTTCTAATGCTGGATTTATCCAAACTAAAATTCTCCTTCAAATTTCTCTAACAAGTGATGGCCTTTTTGGCGCAAAGACCTTGCCAGGTCACACCACTTGATTGACCTAGACTTCTTTCATTCAACCGACTAAAGGGCACAGAGTGCAGATAGCTTGCCCTTTCTTTCCCCAACCATCAGTCAGTCTTCATACCTGTTGATTCAAATAAAGAAGGGTAAGGGAATTGACCTCCCCTTCCCTCTCTGTAACATACCACGTCACATTCCTTAAATAATTTCAATAATTAGCAAATAGTTTTGTTCAGTCACATTTTAGTCTTATATTTTTGTAATGATTCCAAATGTATTTTATAATATTCACTCCTCTGTCTGGTTTTTAACAACTCTCTATATACCCTGTATCTTCTGTAGAGGGTTAAGGCCACCCCAAAATGAGTATCCTTAGTTGGACACCAAACGGCATCTGATGTCAAGGTTCCAGTTTTGGAGATTAGATGAATGTGGTGATATCACTTCATTGTCATCACTCCCAGTTCCACTCTGGCCTAGAGTGGTAATACCTGTTAGAGACCCATGTATGGGTCAAATAAATCTGTTTAAAAATTAGAATTGGATAAGAATACTTGATACCATATTTATTTGCATTAAGAATTCTTATTTGTAGCTGTAATTGTTTACTAAGGATTAATATCATTAATTACTTGAAACAATATAGCTATGTGCAAACAAATGACTATTATTAAATGGAAATAATTACTTGAAATCATACAACTATGGAAATTATTTGTATTAGATAGGAATACTTAATATCATATGACTGTGTTCAAAAACTCTGTAGCAACTAAACAAAAAATGTAAATAATATTAATGTGTAAATTTCATTATCTTCTTTGTGGCACTTTCTCTTTTCATTTTTACTGACTTATCTAACTTTTCAGTTAATTGCCCAGTCAGCTAGGGCTGTAGAATACAACGACTGCATCTCTGCAGAGGTGTAAGCCCCTCCCCACAACAAGTGTCCTGGATATGATGCTAAACAATCTGATGGTGAAGTTCCAGTAATGCTTGAGCTTTGGGGAATGTGGAGCACCCTTTCATTGCCATGCTCCTAGGTCCACTCTGGCCTGGAGTGTTAGCACCTGAGAGGGCCCTATCTATGGGTTAAATAGAAATAAAGTGTGTACTTATGCTATACTGAATTACTTGAAATAGAACTGTTTTGACATTTAACTGTGTGTGGACTAAAACTATACTTATACTAAACTGAATTGTTTGAATTAGAACTATTTGACTAAACTGAATAGTTTGAAATAGAAATGTTTTTGACAATTAAACTCTGTATTCATGCTAAACTGAATTGTTTGAAATAAAACTATTTGTATAAAAATGGATTTAGCATTAAATAACCTACAAAGGTTGATTTGCCATAAAATCCCAACAACCAACCAACCATTTTCAGTTAAATATTGAAAATTCATTGTCAAATTTTTGTTCTTTAGCTGTAAAGTTTTTCAGTATATAATTTTTTTTTTTATTTCATCATTTAACAAAATTACTTTTTGGTTGAATTTTTTGAAAAGTTTGGAATGTTTTTTGTTTTTTTTTCAAGATGAGGTTTTTATAAATGAAATCTTAAAACAAATTCCTTCTATTGTGGCTAAGATTTCATTATTTCCTCTTGAGAAACTTTCACTCACATATGTTTATGTTCCCATTATTATTATTATTACTGTGATTATCATTAATAAACAGAACCAGTAATAAGATGAAGTTATGAGCATTGTAATTATGATTACAGAGAAAAAAACCCAGTAAAAAAAGCATTTTGAGAAAGCTTTCTTGAACTACAAAAGACTTGCCCAATACATAATGCTGGGAAAAACAGAAAATGAGCCTTAATGCACAAAGATGATACTTATTTTCTTTTGCAGCAAATAAAATGATTGCTGGGTGCAAGTGCTATGCCAACAACAATTGCAATAGCAACATGATATCAAAATGTGCTGGCCAAGGTGCTGCATCTGCTCTGACACCCCCACCCCACTTCTTTGAAACAACACCTTGTCAAGCCAAACAAAAATCATGTATTATTTTACCTTATACCATTATTGTTGTTTTGATGATAGGTCATTGTTTATCTATTGTCTGTTTTGTGTCTCTGCTTATAAATGTCACTTGCAAAATTTGAAGTGCTTCAACTGAGACGTTTTTTTTTTTTCATTTAGAATTCTAAGTTTTAAAAAAACCCAAAAAGAAACATTTGTTTCCAATTTTAGATTTTATTTGTATTAACTGTTATGTTCCTGTTTTTAAAGATTTTGCTTTCCTAGTTTATCATCATCTTCAGTTACTTTGAAGTAATGTTACATTTAAAAAAATATCTGCATTAAAAGAATCCAATTCCTACCTAACGAAAATATTGCCATCAAAATAATCTATTTGGTTGGTTTAAAAATTATGCAGGATTTTACATTTAGATATGTAATAAAATCAAACATTATTTTTTAAACAACTCAATATATGTATTGCTAGTAAACAAAAAATATTAAAATATTTTCAGTTCTGTCAGACTTATATGCATTAGCCCAGAATTTTCAAAAAGATTTAATTTTAGAATTTGGATTGTGAATATACATAATCTGTTATAATAGATTAATGAAACTTTCTATGTATATACAAGAAAAAGAAAGCCTTATAAATAGAATGATCCATTTGAAAATTTTAGTATAAATAGTTATGTTTGCATGTGTTGTTCACTAAATGTAATAGAATAAAGTCTGTTCTTTTATTTTCTCTTTCTGATTCTTCATTACAATATCAATTTATATTCTAAGTTTTGATTATGTAGAACTTTAAAATCTATTTGTGTGTCTCCATATATATATATATATATATATAAAATTTAGAGGATCACTTCTGATGATGATAATGACACATATAAATCAATATTTTCTATTTAATGAATCCACCCACTTCTGATTTATTGTATAGTAAAATAGTTTTATCGTTGTCTTAAAGAAGATTCTGTATAATTAAAAATTATTTTGACATTGAAAAGTGGAGTGAGAAAAATATCTATGATGTACATGCCCAACATCTGATTAGTTTATGTTCATGTAAAATTAATTGTTAAAAATAACAGTAAAAAAAAAGAACTCCAAGCATCGATTTTTATCTATTAACATGTGTACATTAAAGAGAGTAACTTGGATTTTTTTATATCCCCCATTCCTTTTTAAAAATACCATTGTATATATATTTTTACTTTTTAAAAATACCTTTGTAAAATCCATAGTATATATATTTTTAATTGCTTTTTTTTTTTTTTTTTTTTTTTTTTTTTTTTACTTCCTGTTTTTGATTTTCAGTCTTTGATATTCTCCATCCCCTGCATGTGAAGAATGTATCCTTGAGTATTTTTTCAGATAAAATGTTGAAAATATTTGTTATAAATTTTTCAGGAGTATTAGCCTCCAACTTTCTCTTCATTGTTCACTGCCCCTTGGATAAATGCCAAAAGTAATATAATTGCAGAAGTCTCTATTCTAGTTTATATATAACCCCACCCATTTCTTGGGTTTAATTTATCTTTCTTCAAGGAACAGGTATAACTGTTAGGGATGACTGTATTGTCTCTGTCTTGAAATGGCACATTTTTACATTCATGTTAATGAATATTTTATTTATTTTACTAAATACTTGTAACAAATATCTTTTTTTTTTTTTTTTTTTTTTTTTGTAAATTCAAATTTTATCCTTTTCTTAAATTAGTTGATATATGTATAAATGTTGGTGTTGTACCAGTGAAGAATACAACAGAGATTGGGCAAAAGTAATAGAACAATCAATACTACATGATAAACTCCCTATTATTTCTGCCTTCCACCAGGCCATTGGCTTAATGAGTAGAGTGTTTGCCAATGGTCTGGGAGACTGGGGTTCAATCCCACGTTAAGTCATATCAAACTCAAAAAATGGTACTTGATGCCTTGCTTAGCACTCAGCAGTATAAGGTGGGTATCAAGAGTAAAGTGGAGCCATCCAGGGAATGGAATAGTGCCTTCCCCTACTCCTCGGTGTTGTAGCTATTGAAAAGGGAGCCTTTAGGTCACCTTTGACTAAGATCACCAACTTTACTACTTATTTCTGCCTTACTGTATTGCTATTAATAGCAATACAGTAAGTAAAATGCTACAATTTCTAAAATTAATGTTATTAGTCTTATTTACTTTATTAGTTTGTATGTTTCAGTGGTTGGTTATTCTAAAATAAATGGCCATTCTGATTTTCCAACATTGTTTTTGGCAGTGTGTGCATTCCAATAAATAAATTATGTTTACAAACAAGTTTTAAGATGTATCTACAATAATAACCATTTAGTCAATAGTGATTTCTCTTAAAAAACAAGACAAATTCATAAAAAGGTTGCAAATTTCCATGCTTAAAGGTCAAGGAGATCAGTTGTTGGATGTCAAGTCACTTTCTATTTATGGAATTTATATCGGAATTATTTATTAATAAATGAGAACTACTCAACTTTGAGAAACTCTAACTATATCTAAAATTTAAGGTTATCTTTACCTGTATTTCTACTAATCTCTAAGTGTTAAATGGTTTTTGAATTTATATATGCTTACAATTTTTTTTGGGGGGGGGCATCTTGTAATAAACTTTGAAAATGTTCATTATGGTAAAGAAAAAGAATTAAGATTAATTTTGCATAAAACCGTTTTAACTGTGAAATAATGTTATTTTTGTAAAAATTATTTTTTGTAAAATAAATCTATCATTGTTTCATGCGTCTCATTATTTTATAAAGCAGTTAATCTTTTCTTTTTTTTCTTTTTCAAAGTTGATATAATTTTTTTCAGCATTTTTAACACAAAAATCTGATAATGATAAAATTAAAAAAAAAAAAATTGCAAATAAAAATGGGTATTTTTTGAGGAATTTATTGTGCAATTTGGTTCTGGTAATTAACAATCCCACAAACAAATCAGATCATTATAAATATAAGTAAGATTTATTATATTTTGCGATGATCTAGTTTTTGTGTACATCATTATTTATGACATAATAATCATGGGGATACATATTTGATAGTACATAAACTCATACACACACACACACACGCTAAAATTTCACTTGTCAGTCATGTCAATTACTTGCCAAGAGTTTAACATTTTAATTATTGCTGTCCAGTGTTACCTGCTTTCTTTTGATTGATTTTGAAAATGTTAGATATGGGAGCAGGGTTGTATGTATATATGAGGTTCATTAGATTTATAAAGAGATTTTTTTGTAAAAAAGTAAAATAATTCACCTCTGCTCCTAAATTTTTTCCCCATAACTGTAAACTCTGCATTGTTTGGAATTGGTTTATTGCAAAAATTATTTTGATATTACAGCTCTTCAAAATGGCAAATCAGACAGTACCCTTGAACAGAGGTCTGTCAACAAATTTTTGGTGTTTGAGAAGTGCAAACTATGTGAAATTTTCAAAACAATGTGTCATGTGTATAGAGAAGCATGATTTAATTAAAAAAAAAAAAAAACGAAAAAAATTTACAAATTGGCTAATTATGTTTGTCACTATGAGCCCAAGTCAAAACAATCCATGGAGTCGAAACTTCCTGATTCTCTGCTAAAGAAGTGTAACGGATAATCTTCTAGAACATGAAAGGGACCATCACTATTGATTTCCTTAAAAGAAGTGCAACTGTAAGCAGTGTTCCCTATTGCCAACTCTTTTGGCAAAATTCCACCTTACATTTTTGAATGACTCTTTAAATGATTTAAATTTTGCTTTTTGTGTGTTTAATGAACCTGTTTTTCACATTTGTTGAAGCCCTGGTCTTTTCAGTCATATAATTATTGATACTTTTAAATTACTGCCCTAAACAAAAGTTAGCATTGCAAACACACTGAGACAAGAATCTTTAATTTTTTTTGTTGTTATCTTTGTAATATTCTCTTCACACTTATTAATGTATTCTCTCTTTTTTTTCCCATTAGATAAAATCTTTATTCAAAGAAGGAAATAAAGAACTTGGAATAGCCCAAAGATTTGCTTCTGGCTCACTGGCTGGTGCTATTTCCCAAACAATAATTTATCCTATGGAGGTGAGTTTTTCTCTTAAATTTATCCTTCTTAAAACACTCCTTGAATTATGAATTCTTTCACTGAATTTTCTACTTTTAGGATTTTAAACTTCTAAAAATGCCACACACAGAAAAAATAAAAAATACAATCACCACCTGTTTAAATTCATATAAACCATATCTGTATATGTCTAGTGTATGAGACTCTTTTTGTATCATATCAGTAATTCAAAAAGAATTATGAAATTCTTATTGTTAATATGTTGCAATATATCCCCATTTCTTCTGGGATTAAAAATAACTGTAAATATCACATTAAGCTGGTGAAAATATTGGAAGTGAATCAAGTTTTGCAATATTTTAGTACATGCTAGTTTGTGGCATGTATATTTGTTCAAACATCCTTACATTACCATGACTTGGAGGGAAAAACAAAAAAAAAACTTCTTTGTTACCAAAAATGTCATAATTGCTTGAGAAGGTAATGTAATAAATTGATAGAAAACTCTAGTCAGATGTTAACTCCTGAGATAAAATCCCACAAAGAAAAATGGTAGAACTGCTACTTCTGGTTTCTTAAAACTCAAGAATCAAATTACAACCATTTATGTGTAATTATTATTTTCCAAGATTTCTCTATTGATAAGAAAAAAATTACCCAGAAATTGAATTACTTTAAATTTTCTTGTATCTGCTCTTACAATGCATTGTCTTCCTATTATATATTTTTTTCCTTTACCTTTCTCATATTTTTTATATTATTTCCTGCCTTTCATTTTTAAAAAGCATAGGATTATTTCTTTTTTTAAAGATGGAAAAAAAAAATGAGTTGTATTTCAGGAAATTTGTGTTATTTTCCTTATTTTAATATTTCATTTGATTAAAGTGAAATTGATCGCTCTTTCAAAATTTTATCTGTTGACAAGTTTAAGGAATTACTACATATTAACTATATCAAAATACACTTGAAAGAAAATTAGAACTTTATTTTAATAAACGATACTAACTTATATATGTCAATAAATATAGACTCCTATTTCCCTTTAAGATTTAAAACTGCTAAACTAGGGCTGATTAATCTCTCTTTTTCATATATATATATATATTGTGAAGGAATTCGGTTTAAATAAATTCCTGATGAAGGTTTATTTAAACCAAAATATTTAACGTCGACTTTCTTTCACAAGAATATTGTTGGATTCCTTTCCCTTATTTACTTCCATCTTCATGTTATTCTTATATTTTTTTTTGAAATTTTTTCTTAGTTAAGCAGTTCATTATTTTTGTGGCTAATATCTAGTTCGTCTTGAGTCTGCTCAGACCTCTATGAAGGTTCAACTTCTCTCCATTTACTTCAAATAGAATTTGTCTATTATTTTTTTAATACTAAATCATCAGTACTCTCAAATTTCCATTTGGATCACTCAAATCACACCACTTTTTAAATCCTTTTTATTTGTCTTTCCATCAATAAAATCATTGATGCAAATTGTATTTCTCTTCCTTCTAAAATTTGATTATTTCTAATCTTTGCCTGAAATGCTGCATCATCTGAATTTTACTTGGTCTTTGGAATTTGTATATATATTTATTCATTCAAAAAAAATTTATTTTAGGTATTGAAAACTCGATTAGCTGTCCGTAAGACAGGGCAGTACAAAGGCATGCTTGATTGTGCAGTCAAAATATGGAAACATGAAGGTTTAGGTTGTTTCTATAGAGGATATATTCCCAATCTACTTGGTATCCTCCCCTATGCTGGTATTGATCTATGTGTGTATGAGGTAAGTTCTTGCTTTCTTTTATTATAAATGAATTGACAATCTTGTATTACTGTTTAATTTAGATTTGGCTGTAGTAAGGTTTTCATTTGACCTTTGAATTGATTCATTGGTCCTGAGGATTTTTTTTTTTTTTTTTTTTTTTTTTTTTTTTTTGGCTCCTTTCTAACCTATATATATATATATATATATATAATCTCCCCCAAAGAAAATGTCTTAGGATATCAGTTTATTTTTGTAAATGATCCCAGATGATTATTACTTATTAATAGTTGGAACCTTTTATCCACTCTTCTCCAAAATCTTTGTGTTTAAAAACACATTTAATCTCAAAAAGAAGTCTTTATAGAAAGTCTTATGAACTCGTTATTTGAAAAATTAAAACAACTTACAAAATTTTTTTGTGGAAAAGTAAGATTGAAATCTTTACTTAGTCTATCCTGTCAGCTGGGGCTGTAGTATATACTAACTGCACCGCTGTACAGTGGTAAGTCCCCCTCCTATCCCTTTACAAGGTCACCTGTTGGCTATGGGTGGCAACACATAATTGTTTGAGGATTATTATCCTGGTGGCTGAGCAGTCATGATCTGGTAGCTAAATTGGTTATGTGACCTGCAACCCTTCACTTTAGCTGCTACTGGTCTAGACAGCTGATCAGAGAGTTCTAATTTAATCAATCAGCTGGTCAGCCCTAGCACTTATGGGATTGTCTTGGCCATATTCTTCAAATTGCTTTTGTGGCAAACTGGTATCCAACTCCATTTTATCATAATGGTGCTAGAAAGTAGTGGCTGAGGGTCAATTGTTTTGAGAGGAATAAAACTTTGACGTCTACTTCCCTTTAAGACACTAGGTTTTGGTTATTGAAAATCTGAAATTAATTGGGGTTTGGAATCTCCCTACAAATAGTAGTAGACTTGCTGATGTATCCTCATCTCAACCAAAGTGAATGGGTATCCTTCTTGGTAAATTCCCAACAAAAGTTAGACTTTTGTAGTAGGTGGTGGAGCACAGGACCAGTGAAAAAAACCAGCAACACATAGAGCAAATAAAAACAAAAAAATCTCTCAGAATCTGATTCAGACAATGACATAACAGAATTCCCAATATTTATTGTAATTGACTCACTGGAAGAAACTCATTTGGCTAAACTATCAGCTTTCTCCAACAGTGAATCCATGAATCATGAAAAAAATTAAAAAGCAGCTATCTACTTACAGTCATAGATAACTAAAAAAAACATGCTGAAAACTTAAATGTAAACTTTTCACAAATTGAAATATATGGTATACCCACATGAAAGGCTTATTCTTAGCTGCAATAGAGGAAATAACAACAACCCTAGGAAAGCAAAAGGTGACAGACTAAAAAAGATAACCATTAGAAAAGGTGGTGAAGAGATATAAACATACACATACATTCTGAGATTTAATAAATCAATAATTCTTAAATAAATGAAAATTGGATATGGCCGTAAAAGTGTAGAACACTATATCCTTGCACCTTTGTAGGGGCTTTAAATGTCACAAATATGGACACCACTGGGAAAGCTACAGAGGACATCTGACATGTAGAAGGTGTGACCAAAAAGAACACAAATAACATGAAAGAAGATTGTTCCAATGAAACCAAGTGCCTAAACTGTCAAGAAAACCATCCCATATTTTCAAGATCCTGTGACATACAGAAGAGAGAGGGAAATAATGAAAATCAGATTTAAAAAAAAAAATTTAAGCTAGGAAAATTGTGGAGTCCTATATGAAAGTGAACTCATATGCCACTGTAACACAGAGGGTGTTGCCCGTGGTATAATGGTTATCGTCGTAGGAAATGGACACAGCGACACGAGTTCAAATCCTGGACGAGACTGATTGCATTTCACATAGCACTAATACCCTTGGGAAAGGTATGAATTCAATTATCCTCCAGCTATGGGTAAATAGTAGGACAGACTGGGTTCTTCAGCCTTGGTGAGGCAACTAGTCTAGGAGAAGGAATACTCTGAATTGAAACCTGTTAAACTCCACTTAAAAATTGACCTTGTATCATATCCTGCCCGAGCGGAGGGGTTGGTAAATATGGTAACACAAAGGGTGAACCCAATTAGAAATGACAATCAACCAGACAATTGTGGAGCTCTTGTCAAGAAACTAATCTAACTCCCACCAAATAATTGGCCAAAGTTTCAGGAGCAGCTAAAACAAACCTCCACTCAGACGAAATTTATCAAACAGGACCTCTGACTAAACAAAAAGAACTTACAACAGACACTCCTACTACTCCACAAATAATGACAGATAACTCAACCAAAATAAATACCCCTGGGGAAAAAATCACAGAGAATGCCAATCCATACCCCAATTACCAAAATAAATCCAGAACCAAATACTAAAGCAAAACACAACTTAATTACCTGAGCCATACTTGAACCTTCCCCTCAATCAAAAAAGTTGTGCCAAACCTACAGCTGAACAAAAGCTACAAATAACACATCACTCAATAAGTCCTGGGCCTAACTAATAAAACAATAACTTTTAGGCAAAATTTGACTTTATTCATCAACATAATCTCCTTCTCGGATGATACTTATTCTAATGCTTCTCTCACAATTCGATGCCTTTTTTGTGGAACAATTTGTCTTTGACCTCAAAATATGCCTCAATTTCTGATATCACTTCTTCAATGGAGCCAAATCTCTTTCCCTGGAGAATAGAGTGGGTGCCGAAGCAATTCAAAGTGCAATTCATGTAGTTTTGCCATTGTTACAATCGACTTGTGATTTGGTGCATTGTCTTGGTGAAAGAGCGCTTTTTTGTTCTTCATTTGTGGCCATTTTTTGGCGATTTCTTCTTTCAAATGTACCAATAATACTATATAATATTGGCTACTGATGGTTAACCAAGCCATTAGCCCAATGAGTCATGTTCACCAATGGTCTGGGAGACCGTGATTCAATCTCAGGTCAAGTCTTACCAAAGACTCAAAAAATGGTACTTGATACCACCTTGCTTGACACTCAGCATTATAAGGTAAGGATCAAGGGTAAAGTGGAGCAATCCAGGGAATGGAGTTGCACCCTCCCCAATACCTTGGTATAGTGGCTATTGAAAAGTGAAACTTCAGGTCACCCTCGACTAAAATCACCAACTTATTGATGGTTCTTCCTTTCTCAAAGTAATTGAACAAAATACCTTGTGCATCCCAAAATACGGAGGCTGAAACCTTATCTGTTGATGTTTGCATGTTTGGTTACTTTGAATGGCTTTCACCTGCTGCGACCCTGGAGTGAAGTGATGGATCCATGTTTCATCCATTGTCACATGTTTATGCAAAAACTCCTTTTTGTTGTGTTGAAACAGTTACAAAGAACGCTCTGAATTGTTGACACGTTGTTGTTTTTGATTGATTGTGAGCAAAAGCAGTACCTACTTTGAACACAGCTTTCTCATTGACAAATGTTCATGCAAAATGGTGAATACACTGCTTTCTGATATCTTCAACTACTCTGCTATCTCATACAACTTTAATTTACGACCAACCAAAATGAATTGGTGGAGTTTTTTTGGTGTTTTCCAGGACAATTGCTGAATTTAGGCAACCTGAGCCTTTAGCATCATTTGTGTCTGTACAACTGCATTTAAAGTCAGCATACCACCTCTTAACCATTATTTCTGATGGAGCTGAGTCCTAATAACATTTATCAAGCCATTGCTTTACTTGAACAGTATTTTTTCTCATCAAAAGGCAATGCTTTTTCAACATATGAAATTCAAATTTTTCCATTGTTTTGAAAATTTGCAACAGTAGCTTCCCTTAAAAAAACTTAGTAATTTGTAAACTAATAATCCGATTGGGCTCAAATTTTGACACATGCCATTTGAAGGTTTGTACTTTATAAGAAATCATATGGATTTTTTATTAGTGGCGCCATCTACATGTCAGGCCTGGGATTAATTGAGTGATGTGTTAATATCAAACCACTCTTCATGTAAATCCAAACAACCCTCAATATCAAAGCCCTCATGATCTCAATCCAAACAACCCTCAATATCCAGAAGAGAATCACAAAAAAAAGCTTAAGGAACCTAATTATAAACAAAACCATGCAAGCAAAGAAAAGAACAATATAATCCCCACAAAACCAAAACCCTAAATATATCTGAGTTTTGATTGTTTGGATATTGAAACATTGCCAGCATAATAGAAGACTTCAAATTAGATGTATGAAAATAAGATATGTCTGCAAAGCATGTATATGTGAAACAAAAATTTGTTGCTTAATCTTTGTCTTGCACTCTCAATTCTTTTTTTTATAATAGTTACCTACAAACTATTTGCTTGCAAATCATATATGTATTATAGTAAAGTTAGCGACCATAGTCGAGGATGACCCGAAGGCTCCCTTTTCGATAGCTACTACACCAAGGTGTAGGGGAGGGCGCTACTCCATTCCCAGGATTGCTCCACTTTACCCTTGAACCGTACCTTATAATGCTGAGTGTTAAGCAAGGTGGTATCAAGTACCATTTTTAAAGTCTTTGGTATGACTCGACCTGGGATTGAACAAGATTTGGCATTAAATAACGCATAAGAGTTGATATGCCACTAACACCAACTAAATAACCATTCCTTAGTACTAATTGATGGGCTGGTAATTATTGTTTCTCTCAGTCAAATTATGTGAAACTAATGAATATCGTCTTAAAAAGTCCTGAAATTTTTGTGAAAGGGCATTTTTTGTAGTTACTTTGATAGTTATTTCAAACAATGTATTTTTAATAATTGTTTATTGTTAAAGACACTCTTTGGTGTAGTAAGCGTACATAGCAAATTAGGTAATTATACATCGGACAATTTCATTGTCTTTAGGTAACAGGCAAACTAAATTGAATTATATATATAAAGAAAAAACCAAAGACTGGTTATTTTAGGATTATAAATACTATATATATATATATATATATATATATATATATGTAGATGTGTTTGTGGCATAATGGTTGTCATCATAGGAAGTGGCTCTACTACCTGAGTTCAAATCCTAGACAAGGCTGTTTGTATTTCACATTGTTCTAATATCTTTGGGGAAAGGTTTGAATTTGACTATTCTCCTTCCAGCTTGGACAGACTGGCTTCTTTAATCTTGCTATGACAACATGTCTAAGAGAAGAAAATTCAAACCAGACCTAGAGAGGGATTGGCTCTGCCAGCTTAAGATATTCTATATTGTACTCTCCATGACAAACCAGTTTAAGGAATAAGTCTCTCTCTTCCCCACTGTGTGTGTGTGTGTGTGTGTGTGTATATATATATATATATATATATAAATAAACTCGTCATATTTTTAATTTATATTTTAGACTTTGAAAAAAATGTATCTAAGTAGAAACAAAGGAAGTGAAGAACCAAGCATATTTGTGATATTGGCCTGTGGTACAACCAGTAGCACATGTGGCCAACTGACCAGTTACCCACTGGCTTTAGTGAGAACCAGACTCCAAGCACAAGGTAAGTGTTAGCACTTTTCTTTCCATTTCTAAAAACATTAGTCATCAGTAATAAAAGGGATGGAATTTAGACAGATTTAGTTGGAAGGTGATTTGTATTAATGTATTCTCCCTCCAGCTATGGGTAAATAGTAGGGCAGACTGTGTTCTTCAGCCTTGGTGAGGCAACTAGTCTAGGAGAAGGAAAAGTTTGAATTCAAACCTGTTAAACTCTGCTTAAAAATTGACCTTGTGTCATATCCTGTCCGAGTGGAGGGGTTGGGTAAATAGGATTAATGTATGTAGTAGAAATGAATTTGAAAGTATTAGAATGTCAATATAAAAATGAATCTGATAGGAAAAGGAATTAATATTTTATTGCTTTGATGAATGCCTATTAAAAAAAGTTGCTATTCTCTGGATATGGTTTGTAGTCAAAATGTTTGTGTGTTTGGCAGGTTTATTTTCCTGAAAAATAGAACTAAGAAAGAAATGAAAAATAGAAATTGTATCTATGAAATAACCTTTGCAATTGAATGGGATGTATATAAATATGCAGTTAAAAACTGTTCAAATTTAGTTACAGCTGTTGTACTTTCTGACCTTTTTTAGGTGCCTAGTAACCTTTTGGGTAATTTTGAACCAAACCCTTTATTCAATCCAAACAGATAGATTGTTCTTTAATTTTTTTTAATCCTCTGTCTATATTTAAAAACATCTTTTTTTTTTTTTTTTTTTAATTAGGTAACTCTTCTTTCTTAATTTGTCCTTGTGATGACTCTACTTTTTGTTCCACTGAACCAGAGTAGGACTATGGCTTTATCATTTTTGACTTAATTTTAATTTTGGAGTCGGGGGAAAAACATTAACTTTGGGGGGAAAAAAAAGATTGTTGCTTAAAATAATGGTACTTTAATTTAAAAAGGGTGGAGGGTAATGATTTCAAATATCCATCTAATCTAATTTCTCTTTTTATGTTTATCATAAAAACATCAAAAACAGATCATAGCAACATTTTTCTTTTAATGTAAATGATGAAAAATTTTCTAATGTAAAGAATAAAGCAATTTATGTTCAATTTATAAGTTGATAATATGGACTCTGATTTTGTGATTCCCTTGACTGATCTGATTTCTCAATGGAGATAACTCCAAGTTATTGAATGTTATTTATGGAGTAGTTTCCCTTGTTGGCTTATACCAGTTTCAGTCTAGCTAACCATCACCGTCTTAACCATCTGTACAAGTGAGGTTTTTCTAGGCTATAAAGTGATCCTGTTATGTTTCTTTTCGGTATTTTGTTGGATGATTGGAATTGTTGAGGCTCAAAAGTTGTCAAAGAACTGATGTTGTTGGTTACAAACTATTTTATTCATTCACATTTATGATTCTTCATTGTTTATTTGTATGTATGTATGATGATAATCAATATGAAAAAATAAGAAAATTCAATCTTTGTTACAATATAATATAAATCAACTCTTGAACTAAAGCAGTAATTATTAATTGAAATGATAATTACTATAGATTTGTTACATACATCCATTTTATATATTTTATGTAATGTACACCAAAAGAAAGAAAGAACGACTGAATCAGGATGATGCCATTCTATGTGCTTAATGCCCTCATTTAATTAGGAGAGTATTGGGAAGGAGAGAAATAAAAAAATTTACCAACCAGGAATTATGAGCATTTTGTGTAGAGTCTGAAATTCAAAGTTGGACCTTTATGGGTGGCATGAAAAGATTTATCTATTCAGATAAAATTCTTTCTTGTTGTATTATGTTCACAAACTGTATTTTCATTTTTTTAAATCTTTGTCACAGATGGGACTGGGCTTGGTTTAGTTCAGAGATTGCTGGTTTTGTGCCATCATACTCTGTTAAGCCTAACTTTCACACTCACTAATGATTCACACATGCATTCTGCTGATAATTTATCTTTCTTGATTATTTTTTGTTTCTAATTCTACTATCTAAGTTTTTTTTTCTAATTCTACTAAGATTTTTTTTTCTAATTCTACTATCTAAATATTTTGTTTCTAATTCTACTATCTAAATATTTTGTTTCTAATTCTATCACAAGATCCTATACGTCCACTCCATTATTTATTTGCAAATAATTATAATATGAATTTGATTTAGTGTCCAACTTAATTGTTACTGATGATGGCTTTTAAGCTAGTGAAATATAGAAACTGTTTTTTCTTCATGTAATTTTCTTTGGATTCAAATACTAGGGTGAATCAAGAGTTTGCAATATTTTGTTATGTATTAGTGGTGTGTATGTTACATGACTGAAACTGTTCTGGGTACCTGCTGTGGTTGGTAGTATTATAGAAGTTGATGTCGTGACACATTGTGCATTACTTAATTGTATGTGTGTGATTTTGAAAGTGCACAGATAAATATGCAATATAGTCTAATCTGGAACCTTATGCTTTTTGAGTTTGAACTGGGCCTTAATGCTGTGAAAGCAATCAAAAGTATTTGTCATATGAAAGATGAAGGTGCAGTTGATTACTATAACCTGGTGGTTCAAGAAATTTTGCTTGAGTTGCCAGAACTTTGATGATCAGACAAGGTCAGATAGGGCTAAAATCATGGATTGCAAGGTTATAATTCAAACCTTAGAGGCAAATTTGGTGCATAGCAATTGGAGAAAATCAGATGAGCTTAGCATTTCATTGTGGTTCATCACCTTCACAACCCTGGCAAAAGCATCTGGAGTTACCAAATTGTGCTCCATGTTACCAAACATTGTAAATCTTTTCATTCACCCTAGAAGTTATTGAATAATTTTGTTTTTTTTTTCTGTTTTTGACCTTGTTTTTTATTTTTATTTTTTTCAGGCAGCAAATCTCGAACAATGTCAGGAATGTTTAAGGAGATTTTGAAGAATGATGGTTTTCCAGGACTTTATCGTGGGCTTACCCCTAATTTTATGAAGGTGGCCCCTGCTGTCAGTATCAGTTATGCTGTCTATGAACAAATAAGAAAAGCTTTAGGAGTGACCACAACTTAGCACCTCCCTTGAGGCTTTTTAGATGTATAATGTTATCATGATGGAAGATAGGCAGGGTGGTGGCAACTTGGTGAGTGAAATGTCAGTAAAAATACAGGCTAGCCACTAAAACTCACCACCTAGTCACTTCCACACTTTATCCATTATTGTAAACCAATTATTATTACTATTATAACTAACTCTGCACTTACGGTATGCAGGTTATTTGGTGAAGAGATTTGGAAGCCAAAAAGAAAAGCAAAATATCTGATAGGGTGGAGTGTAGGCCATGATGTAGGAATGTGTACAGAGAAGAGATGAGAACTTTTTTGTTGTTGTTTTAATCTTTTTATACATTTAATAAATGTGTTAATTTTTTTTTCTTTATTGAAAAAAAAAAAAAAGAATTTGATTAAAAGAAATTGCTGAAGGCTTGAACTTGAAATCATGTCATGGTCACCATTAAAAAAGGTCTCATTACTACCATCATGACCATTCACCCACATCCAAGCCCAGTTTGGCTGGTTAAGGCCTAACCTCTTGTCCCTATGTAATGGCTCTCTTCCCTAAAAGTTGTTGCTGGCTGTTGCTTCATCAAATGTAAAAGTCTCATCTTCATTTATTTTTTTAACTTAAAATTCCAAATGAATATTTACTGGATCAAAAAAAGCCTGTCAATACTGTTCATGTTTAGTTTTTAGTGGCCTGAGCAAATTGTTATTTGAGTCATCATAAAAAATACTTTCTCTATTTCTTCTGATTTTTAATTACCTAGTAATGTCATTTGTGTTGGTTCACACCTTCACTGCTCATGTCTTAATTCCATGATGAATAGTATGGTTACCTAAGTTTGGGCACCCAGTGTGAATCATTCTTTGAGTTTATATTACAAATGTTCTCAATTTATTCAGAAACCAAACCATTGGGGATTTTATTAACTGATTTTAGGTTTCTAATCAATAATGTTTAAAAGAAACTTATTTTAAAATTTAAATATAAAAAGAAATATATTTAAAAATATTGTCTTTATTTACAGGTCTATAAATTTTACAGAATATATAAAAGGAAATTGAAAGATTTTTTTTCAGATATTCTGGTAGGAACAAATAATGTTTTTATCAATATAAATCTGTAGCTTGGTAAGAAAGATTAAATTATTAATTCTTTTATGATGAATATCTAAATAGGTAGGAAAATTTAAAGTATTTTTATTTTATATTCTATCACTCTGAAGATAGAAGCATACCTTACTGGTATAGATACTTATAAAAAAATATTGTTTTAAGTAAATAAATTGATACCTTTTTGTAATAAATGAATATGATCCATTTGAATACTAAAAATTAGTAAAGAAAAAAAAGTAAATAATTCAATTTTTTATTGTATGAATTTAAATAAATCTTTGCTTTATTAATCCATGGATTTCGATTTTTGGTTCCTTTTGATTTAATTCTTTTTTTTTTTTTTTTTTTTTTTTTAATCTCTTTTCTTTAAGCCATTCAAATATGTATTTTTGAACTGGATTTTTAGCAAAGAAATCATAATCAGATACTCAACAAATCTAGACAATTTGCAGTTATTTGTGCTGCAGAACAATTATTTTACTACAGAACTCCTTTACATATTTTGATGATTCTTAATAATTAAAACAAGATCCTTTTATATTGTTGTAGGGGGGGGTTATTAAAAACAAAAGAAATCTTTCGTTGTAATCTTTTGAAATTTTGTATTTTACAATAATTAAAGATAATTTTAAGAAATTAAATCCAATTTAAATTTTATATATATTTCTCAGTTAAAAAAAATTAATTTATTACTATCTTATGTTTGAAATCTTTTAAAATGTTTCTAGGATAAAAGTTTACTTCCTGTTATTGTATAATTTTTTCAGTTTCTTCAAATGTCTCTTATTGATTTCTTTAACAACTATATTTATTAGAGAAGTTTTGTTTGATGTTATAAAACTACAGATTATTTAAGGTTTTCTGCAAAACTAGTTGATTGCTTCTTACCATCAGTTTTGTAGATTTTTGAAAAGGATTGCATTTTAAAAAAAAAAAAAAAAAAATTTTTTTTTTTTCTATAATACCTTCCAGATCTTTAACCAGCTGATTGCTGTCTTGTTCATATTAGTTATAAAAAAAAATGATGGTAGTGGGGTGGGGCTGTTTTCTGAGTTAAATTTTGTCCTGTTACTACAGGTGACTCTAATCACTGAATGATGATGTGTTTGAATTTTCTCACTTGTCATATCTTACTATGACTGAAGTCAAGCTTTAAAAATTACTAAGTTCACCAAATCTTGAAAAAGAAGCGGAAGTAATTCTATGAATAATACAGTGTTGAAGCATAAATAGAAACGTAAAAGAAAAAATAGGATTTTGTTAAATGTGCTGCAATATTATAGACTTTAGCAAAACTATAAAGGAATATAAACAAAAAAAAGTTTGTATGTCATTGCTCTAATTTATGATAAACTATTTTGATAAAATAGGTTTTCTCATTATTGGAAGCAAAATTTTAATTAAAAGATTTTGTCTATTTGAGTTTTAGATATCTTTACTCTTTTCAGTTTTAATTACTTGAAAGTAATTTATTAAAACAAATAAAAAGATTGCAAAATAGTTATTTGAAAAAATGCAAAGGTAAGGATATTTGTTTCTACTTTTACTAAAGAATTGATTTTGAATTATTTTCATGTATTCTATTTTCATATTTTAAAGTTGTAGGTACATAACTTTTTATTATATCTTTTTTTACTTTATTGAAATGTGGAAAATCTTAGAGATATCTTTTATTAAAATGATGCAATTGCATGAAAATGCTCTTAGAGAATAAACCAATTTCCAATCTCTAGTTTGCAATTTGATAATTGTATGGGTTCTGCATTTGTGCTCAACCTGATTATTATAATTGATCTAGGTTGATAGCTATTGTTAAATGCTGTGTGTATAAAGTAGTACTCCTTATTTATTTGCTACTCAGAATATAAATTCTATACCTAGGATGTGGCTTGACATTCATCAAAATATAAAGAAACTTTGTTGGTACTTTGAATTTATAGTAATTATAAAATTGGGAACTTAGATTAAAAGTTGAGGTTGAGCCTAAAGATCCATGATATTTTACTTTACAAATGAAGATTCATTTTACATGATGACTCTAAACACTTTAATCTTTGACTTAAAAACTGAGAATGGCGTGATTTAATCTGTTCAGATTTATCTACAACCATTATTTTTTTTTAAATATATAATTATCATTTTCAAATGTAGATTGATAATTATTTTATAGTAACATATTTTAGAAAGATAAGTATAAGTGGTTTGATAATTAATTTTATGTCAATGGACCACAGCATTTGCCGAGCTGTGAACATTTCAATTTTAGTATAAGCAGACATATTGTTATACACTTGCCATTTTTTGATATCCTTTACTTTTTTTATCTTTGTATCTATACAGTTTTTTATGCAAAATATTGAAATGTTTTACGAAAACTTGGATTTACATTGATGTATTTATTTATAAGCAGATTATATAATTTCACTACCTTTTATATATTTATTTTGTAGAATTTTTTAAAATATTTGTTTAGGTTTTAGTTTAACATAGAAAAGGATAAAAATCCTGAAAAACCAAAATTGATCTTAGTATTTTTTTGTATATTGACTTTTTATGATTTGTTTACTATTTTACTAGTTACTATCCATTAAAAGAATTCAGAGATATTTTAATTTTTCTGAGATGATTTATTTTTTGTAGTAAAGAATCCAAATAGCATAGTTTTTTCTTCTTTTAATATGAGAAAAAAAGTTTTATTTGTGCAACATCAAAGATGCCTATAATTGTTTTCTGTACGAGTAGTAGTGATATTACTAGCAGCAGTTTTCGAACATACAAACACAGCAGTCTTTATTTTGTATTCATAGTAATTTCCTTGTTCTTTTTTGTGTTTACTTCAGTGTGACAGGAGTTAAGGACAAACATACAAAAAAATGACATTGTTCATTATTATTATTATAGTAGGTATACAAAACCTATTATCTGTCAACCTTTTCATTATAAAAGAATTGCAGGATAGATTTCTTGATTCCAGTAAATTTTCTAAAGAATGTTTTTCTTTCTTTTTACATTTTTTTGTATTTTGTTTTTCAAATGAAAGAAAATAAATTTAATTTTATGTTTTTCATGACAATTTGACTTATTTAATGATAAAAATACATGAACAAATGCTAAATAAATTAATTCATAGTGAGATTTCAACTTCTGATTCGTTACACAAATATTTTTAAGATCTTGAGATTTGTTAGCTTGTTTCGTAAAGAAAAAAAAATTCTATTTTGTTTGCAATTGCTTATTTTAAAGATTGCAAATAAAATGTGTAAAATAATATGGAAGGAATGTTGAACATTGATAAAATTGTTTTGGCTTAACACTCTGTTAGTGGCCAAATCTCCACATTTAAACTTTGTGTGTATATATATATATATATATATATATATAATTTTTTATTTAATAGCTCTTGACAGTTTGGTGTTCAATCCAATTATTCAAATGGTCCATTTGAGTAATTGTATTGAAAATGAAACAGCTGTCATGAATTATTAGATAAAAAAAGTATCTGTTATCATTACTATTATTATTATTAATAATAATAATAATAATGAAAATGAAGCTCTTTATAAGTATTGAGCACTCTGCATAAAATAGCAGGAGAGAAAAAGGTTCAAATACTTGATGCCAAACTAATATAAATTTTTTTTCTTGTGTTATCTAGTATTTGAACCATTTCAGAATGTTGCATATATTTGTTTTTTTTTTTTTTTCTTAAAATTTTTTTATTTTTCTGCACCTGATTATTCCCAAATGACTAGCTCTAATTTTCAGCATGTTAATAAACTGCTGCCAATTATAAATGATTCTAGCTTTCCCCTCAATCATTATCTCTATACATACAGTCTTTTCAACCTGTTATATTATTTGGACTCCATATCTCTCTCTCTTTTTTTTTTTTTTTTTTTTTTTTTTTTTTTTTTTAATATAGATTTATTGTACATATTTTAAGCTTTTAAATTCTTTAAAATATTTTTTCAATGATATCTTATTTTTTTTTTTATTTTCACCTAAAAATCAATTTGCTTCTAAAATTCCGGTGCAATAATCTTGGTTTCAATTTGATAATGGTTGTAGTAAAAGTTTGATTTAAAGAAATTTTTATTCTTTAATCTCCTGAATCATAAGTAGGAGCAAACTCTATAAATCTTGACCAAAAGTCTTAGTAAATGCAATACACTTTAAACCCAGTCCCTCACAATGGAAATGTTTTGTTATTTAGCATTTGTTCACTTATACACGTAAAGTCTTGTTCATCTGATAATTTCAAATCATAAAAAATAAGACTTTCAGGATGTGTATGAACATAGAAATATTAAAAACAACATCCTTGTTAGACAAATAATGATTATCATTATATATATATATATATATATATATATATAATTATTATTTTTATTCATTTATTTTTTTAAATTTTTTTCAGAATTACTTATTTTTTTTAGATATGTGACTGTTTAACAAAATTGAGTTGTGATTAAAACCAATTCTCATCTGTGTATGTATTTATAAGCTTTTTGTTTGCGTTTAGTTGTTATTGTTGTTAATCATTGCTGCTGCCGTTCAATACATATACACCCTCCAAACATTACCACCAATGATTTTATTTTTTTCCAACTTGTCCATTACTGGATTTCCTTATATTTTTTATATCTTTTCTCTCTCTTTCCCTCTCTTGGACTGTAATTTTGTTGAAACATTTTACAGACATCAACTAATAAAAGCTAAAAATATCTGTTCTGACTTTTTAATTTTTTTTTTTTTTAGCAAATTTCTGATCAACCAGCTTATCAAAGTTTATTGCTAGAAAAAGTTTTATCAAGATTTTAATGATAGGGATTTAATTAATTCCCTTGTACAGTATATAGATTAATTTATCTTCTATCATTAATTCTTGCTCAAGTTTAATGTATTTTTTATTAATATAAATTTTAAATTATTCATTTATATTTGATTGTTATTGGTAAGCAATGAATTTTCAATTTGTCTAATTAGGATTTTTGACTCGCTTTAAAAATTTATCTTGTCAAAAAGGTAATTAGGTAAATAGTATATTTTTTTTGCTCTTACTGGTTCTATAGATTTTTTTAAATAAATGGTTGATAACAAATATTTGGTAATTATTAATGTCAATCTGAATAAGAATTTAGAGTACTGCTTGCAAAAGAAAGTTCACTTTGTGTGTGAGTTTTTTTTTTATTTAAAAAAAATTTTTTAATAGAAATTTCTCAAAGAATATTAAATTTTACTACTTCTGGCATTGCTTCAATTTGAATGTAAATTTCATATACTAAATGTAACAAAAATTATGGTACAGATTATATCTATATTATAACAAACTGGATTTTATATGTATATGACCATAACACAATAAAAATGGCACATTATAGTGAGATATTGACAAGCACAGTAGCATTAAAATTCTCTTGAATAATAAAGCAATTTCTAATCCAACAATATAAAATCTGTATTTGTATTCATCCTGACCCTTATTTTTCAAGAGGTGATAACTGTTACATGCTAATTTACTCTTATTCATTTGCAATTCTTTAAATAGGATGTGTGAATAAAGATTTATTCTATTTACAAAAAATATTAGGTATTGATCTATCGATTTAGTAGTTGAAAAGAGGAATTTGTTGGTTTTTTTTCTATAGATTTTATATTTGAATATAGTTGAATTTGACTTAAGATCTTGAATATTTTAAATTTTCTCTGACACTTAATCAAGTAGGTTTCTTGACTTTCTCGGAGGCAGGAAGCGAAAGAACAAAAAAAAAATCTTGTTTGGTTAGTAATTTTGTTATTGACACTGAAAGTATTCCACTTATTTTTTATTCCTTCTTTATTTCATGTTTCAATTAAATAATCTTTAAAAATTTATCCTTTTTAAAGTTTTTATTAAAATGACAAATGTAGAATAAAATTCCCATAAAGTGTTTATACATTGCAGAATAAGATACTGAAAGTGGGTAATTTTTAAGTCATTTATAAAATCCATTACTAAGATTTGTGCAATTCTGTTTTAGATGTAAAAACATTAGATGTAAAAAGTAGTCTAAATATTGTTCAAGCAATTAAAATTTATTTTTTTTAAATTTATTTAAAAATATTTTTTTATGTTGCTCAGGCAATATTTTGGCTGATCAAATTTTTCTACCTTCTTCAGGTGTATATTCCATGAGAAAAAGACTCTCCGCCTTTTTTTTTTTTTCTCTAAGGGAAAAGTATCCTTGATTTATCCAGTTGGTATATTTGGAATCAGACAATTGTTTTTCTGTGGCCATCTTGGATTTTTTTTTTCTAGAAAAAGATTTTTTCAATTGAATGGGGGTTGAAGAATAGGCCAGCCAAAATGTACTATTAATATCAAGTATACAAAGAAAGGGTTCAGTTGTCTGATCAGTATTTGGAACAATAGTAATAATAAAAATTATTTCAGAATTATATTCTTTTACTATAAAATTATGAAGAAAGTAGAAAAATGGAATAATCCAAATTAGATGAATTTATTGTGATGTAAAGTTAGTTAAATGTTTCAGTTTTAATAACCTTCATCAGGATTTTGATATCATATTTACTTTGACAATAAAATCCATTTATTATGCTTAACTTAAGTTTTGAACAAAAGCACAAATATTGGGCGCCTAGTGAGTATCAAATTCATGCAATTGTAATTGGTCTGCAAGACCATTTTGCTAACCATTACACCATAGGTATCCAGCTGTAAATCTAAATTTGGTTATTTTAAGTTCTATTTTAACTTGTCCTCTTATAGCAATCTTTTTATGTATGAATTATTTGGCTGAAAATGTCACTATTGTCTTTATTCAACTTTTGATTTTTATAAATTTTATTCAGTAATGTTATATTTTTAAAACTTGGAATAATTCAAGTAACTCTAGTTAAATTATTCAACCAGATGAGCATATACATAAGAATTAGTCTAGTTCTAGTGAGAATGACAGGATTATTTACATGTAAATTGGTATTTCTGTTTATTATCTGTTGCTCCTGGGAACTTCTTCCTTGGATCAGGATATAGTTCTTCGGTCTTTGGCTTGGGGTACAAGTATGGTATCTGTTCCTTGTCTGCAAAATGTATATAAAGTCATCATCAAATAAAATATGAAATTCAAAAATTATGAAGGCAAAAAGAAAAAAAAAAATTATTTTAACATACAGTTTTAAATTCATGAAATTTTGGTTGTCTAAATTTCTGAGATGAAGCTTGATGATTTTTATCATTAAGGGTTTTCGGACTATTGTTTAACTATAAAAATGACAATAGTTTGAAAACCCTTAATGATAAAAATGAAATTTTGGTCGAAGATGAAAAATAATACAACAAATACACAAACCAAATATTGAAATAAGATTTATTTGGTTTTTATATTTGTTGTACTAATATTAATCTTTTGTTCAAATCCTATCAATTTTGAAGTTATATTAGCAACCTGATCTCACTACTGTATAATGAGAAATTCTCTTATGCTAACATGAATCATGTTTGCTATTAGATAATGCCTCATGTCATAAAATTTCTCATTACTCTGTAGTACGGCCATTTTGTTTTATATATAATTAGATTATTCAATATTTTTTTAGTTTAAAAATTTGAATAAAGCAAAGTCTACTAGTGCCATTGATAGAAACTTTAAATGGCAACTTTTAATCTTTTCTCTAAAAAAACGGGATGAAGGCACTTAAGATTTTTTTCTTGGTTGAACAGATGTACAAATTTTGAAATGGGTTATGAAATTTTTGTGACTCTTTTGTCTTTTTTTTTTTCTCTTACCCAAAATGTTGTATTAGAAGTTTGTGAAAAAAAACTTGTCTTTTTTAATTTTTTTTTCACTCCAGATTTTTGTTTAGATACTTTTCCATTTATATTTTAACTTCTTTGAAAATTTATTCCATTTAGTAATCTAAAAAAATTCCCTTCAAAAGAAGTAATCAGTTTTGTTTGTTTTTTGTATTATCAATTATTTCCTTCCTCTTGTCATTTTTCTTCTGTACATAAAAAACAAAACAGAATTTCTTATTCCAATATTCAGTTACCACTGAATTGATATCCAATTTTTTGTGGATAAACAATAATTTTATTAAGTTTATTTTTATTAGAAAATCAAATGGTTTATTAATCTTAGACTTTTCTATTCTTTCAGATTTCCTTTTTAGGTCAAATCCAATATCAAAAACACATTACTTATTAATTCTCAAATGTCTTCATATAAAATCAAATTTTTTAGATTCTCCTCTTTTGTACTATAAAAAATAGTGTAAGTCAGAGATATACTTTTTCAGGTCATAAACAATTTTCAAGTTTTTTTTCTCTATTTTAAACTCCATTTGTAATCTGATAATTAATGAGGAGATATTAAATTTTACAATTTCCTTTTTTTTCTTTTTAATTGATTCAATATTTACTTTAGACCACTAAAGTTTGAGAAACAGATGTAAATTTTTTTGTAAGAAAAGTAGCTCTACTGTAAAATTACCAAATCTTTTAAAGGGTTTTGGTTAAAGTAGTAAAAAAATTTGTATTTTATTTACTTAAAGATTCTGTATTAAATGTAATTCCCCCCCCACTGAAATATTAGTTTCTTATTCAAGATAATTTTAAATAATATTATAATAATTATATATTCTTAAATTTAGGCTATTCATCTTTTTCAATGTTTTAGCCAGCCTATTTTCTTGCTGTTTGCAGCCTTATGATCATGTCTTATATAAGAGCTTGTCATATTGCAATGTTAATGTATTGAGACATTTGGTTATGTCCTGTTTCTGTAGCAAGAGAAAACTATTTACATTAGTCAACATATAAACAAAATTAAAACCTATTTTGAACTAAAGAGTATGTTCATTTGAGGAAAGCCAGAGAATGGGCTATTCAAAATATTGGGAGTAGGAAAAGAAAAAAGTGGAGAACATGCATGTATACAAGACGAGAGTAGTCCCAAAATTATTTCAATTTATTATTGATAAATTAATTAACCTATAAAAAAAGTTTTAATGAATTTCTTTTTGCTGTTTCTTTTATTAAATCACTTAAAATGTTTTTAAAATCAATGATTAGTATGACATAAATCTGTTTAAATAGTATTTATCTAAATTATAACTATACAATATAAAATAAAGTTGTACAAACTTAAAAAGAAATACACAGGAAATAGCTACTGCTTAGTCTATTTTATTATTGATTACCATATTTTATTATTTTTGTATTGATAGTAATAAATTTTAACTGGGAATTACTTGATGCAGTTGGATAAATAAATTTTGTAATGGTTCCTTTTGGATATGTTTTTAAATGTCAGGACATTTTGTTTTTGCTTGGTTATAAAAAATCCTTTTTTTGTGTTAGGAGTTTTTATATACAATATACACATTTTTCTGTGTACATGTCACATGTACACATTAAAATCAAGTTGATGTTTTCTGCAGTAGAAACCAATATTGTGTATGTGTGTGTGTGTGTGTGTGTGTGTGTGTGTGTCTCATATATAATAGAGTGGATATTTTGTGTGCTCATGTTTCTTTTTAAACATGTTTTATGCAATAAAATAGAAAAAATATTGGTTGTGTGTATGTGTGTGTGTGTGTATATTTTTTCATTGGAAAGAAAGAAAAAAGATTTAAAACCTGAATAATCACTTAGTTGAAGCATCTTACTTTCTTGAAATTATAAGGTTGACATTTTACCATTAAAATATCTTCAAATAAACTTTTTTGCTCCTTTTGATTAACAATCTCAATTTTTCTGAAAGTTTAAAAACTCTAACCCAATGTATGCATTTTTCTTAGAGGTAGAAATTGCAATTGAACCATAAAAATTATTGCTGTTATATTGGACACCATACTAATCTTTCTGTGAGAGAACTTCTCTCCCCTTTTTCCTCTAAAAGCAAATTTCAAATCATTCTTTTATTCTAAGATTAGGAGCTCTCTGGATTGAATCTTGATTCTTGGACGATAACTCTTTGAATACATAGGGCTGGTACGTTTGAGTGCTATACACAGTTAATTCAATATTTCAGTCTTGAAAAAATTTAATCAGATACAAATAATAAAAGGCTTAATATAACAGCCTTTCCTTTAATGGATGAGGTAGCTGTCTTTACTCTGAAGTGATGTTAAAATGTTTTTGTGTCTATTCTTTTTTTTTTTTTTTTTAATTTGTGAACTCGGGTACAGCATATCTGTGAGCCAAATAGTTCAGTGTTAAAATCAAAAGGTAATTATTAAGCCTTTTTAGTTTTGTTGTTTGTTTTTTTTTTAAATTTGTAAAAAAATTAATAAAAGAAAAAATATTGATAGTTTAAAATTAACTTCTTTTATTAAGTGCTAAATTAGAAAAATAATTTCTCCAGAAAAAATCGATTAGCATTTTATTTTTCAAATTTTAGTCAAATGACTCTATATGTTGACAAATATTTCTTTTATTCTTTGTATATCTGATATACAGGTTCTAAACATAAAACAACTTTTTGGTGAATTTATTATTCACCAAAAAGTTGTTTTTTGTTTCATCTAAAAACATTGTGTGTGATTTAGCATAAAATACATTTGCCACAAGTTAGATTTAATTTTCAAACATATAAATCTAGAATATCCATTCTGTTACAAAATGTTGCAATTTCTGGTTGGGGGATCTAAATATTGAAGACTGATAAACTTAAAACCTTTAATGCCAGAAAATGTGAACTATTGTCATATGAAAAAAAAATTTTTTTTTTTTTTCAAAATTCTGAGATGAATTATCATTATACACAAATATTTTTGATTTGGTTGTTATTGTAGCTTTTGGCTTTCTTCAGTTGTCTTGTAATCAATAATTTTCTTGGAATTTTGAACTGAACCATTTATTCTATTTCTGTGGTAGATTTTTCTCGTTGTTCTGTCCATGCTCTTCAAGTGAAATTATAAGAATGAAATCACTAAGAAGAACAAACTGATATGAAATATTTTCTAAATGTGTGAAAGATTGAATAAAGAGTTTGGTTTGAAATTCCCAGGTTACCAATTATGACAGATACCGGAAGAATTTCAGATTACAATGGTAAAAATGTGACTTTCATAAGAAGATGAGGACAAGAGTCCAAATATATCAGTATAAATCTGAATTTTGTGTATAATGACCTGGTTATTAAAAATTCATTGGTGGCAATTCTTTAGTTATCTGCATAAAGTTGTAATGACAGAAGGTACTTGTTTAATTTTTTTTTTTTTTAATCAAATGTTAAACATTGATGGGTTTTATCTCAAAAATGTCTTTAGAATGCAAACCAGTTTTGTTTTATAAACAGGTTGTATAATCTACAAATTAACTTTCACTTCTCTGTTTATTTGTATTCCTTTCATTTTCATGTTAGCATCTCTATGCAGTGATGCATTCCATTTGTATTTTTAATCATGATTTTAAAAGCATTTTTCACAGAAAAAAAAAGATTTTTATGATTTGATTTGATTAGATGTGTGTATATACATACATGTTATTATTTCTAACCCTTTCCAGAGTGAATATTTTTTCTAAACTTTACCATTTTTAAGCTAATTTGACTTTGAAACTGATTTACATAGAGTATTATACTTATTTGGTCTGATTAGATTTTGTTGTAAACTAATGCAAATATTTGACTAACTACATCTGTTGGCCCATCTGGAAAGGGTTAAACTTAAATGTTTGGAAAACATTTATAAAAGGTGAAACGAAATTTGCACCATCTCTTTCTTTTTCTTTTTATTAAAACAACAACAAATGATCAGAACTTATTGATTTTCATTATTGGAAAAAGACAAAAGCAAAACACATTTTGTACATTTTTTTGTGATCTCATCTGTTGTCAAGTTGTCCCAAACAACCCAACAATGATACATTTTGATTCTATAATAATTAATATGAATTAAAAATCTGTTGACAAAAAACACAGAAATTAGCGGGTTTTTCTTATTTCTCTATTGCACTTTGATCTGTAAACAATTCAAGATAATATATCTGAATTATTTGAATTTAACTGAAAAGGAAACATTCTCCATCTTGAAAAATTCTGTTCTCTCTCTAAATTGTGTGTGTATGAGTAATATATATATATGTGTGTGTGTGTGTGATATTTGTTGGATCATGCCAAGTTGGCTCAAGGTCAGATTCATGGAGTACCCAATTAAACATGACCCTACTAACAATTTGCTTGTGACACTATTGTGTTCTTCAGTATTTCTCTTATTGAATGCGGGTGTTGGGTTCCAAGAAAATTAACTATGTTATAAGTTAGTCACAGATAGCTGTGGGGTCTGTATCTGCTATATTCAAAGGTCAGTAATAAATGATGAAAAACAATTAGGATCATCTGTCATATAGAAAATTATATTTGAACAAATTAATGCAGGTATCCTTGAATGTTTGGTTTTTATTAAACAATACCACCAGAAATAACTACAATGCTTTACAAGATAAGTGAATTTCAGTATATTTGAAATCGATGTGCTTATATCAATGGTTCTAAAAGTAGTTCCTGAAAACACTGAGACAAAAATTCATAGTACAAATTTTGAACACATATTTCTTATGAATGATGAATACGTTGCGAAATGAAAAAACCCCAAAAAACATAAAATTACATGTAAGTAATAATCATGTATATTTGTTTATATAAAGAAGTCTCTAAACTACTTTTAAGTTTTTTTTCTCACCTCTATTTACAAAGCCAATTTACCAATTGGCCATCTGAGGGTCCTCACCGAAACTAATTTGTTGCACAGTATGCCAGATTATAACCTTATTTCAAGTGTACTCGGGGTATTTCATTATGATATATTCAAAACCACATGGGCCCTTGTATGATAAGTTCAGTGATCTTAAACTGGTGGCCAATGGAGTAGTTTTCAGGTTGAAATTCATATTTCTTACATAATATGATATGTTGTATTGGTTGACATTTTGCTATTGCATGCATATATATATATATATTACTGAAACATGCCAACATTTCTATAAATTTGGGGCCTACTGATGAGTTTGGCCCAGGGCCCACTAGTAGATAAATCCTAACCTGTTAAAATGTGTATAAGTAGATTCTTCTGGTGAAATGTGTAGAATGGATTAAAGTCCTGATATTCTGTGGATTCAAATTTAAATCATTTATAAATGAAAATAAAACAGATTGTTTATTCATCCTCAATAATCTGACTGGAAACTTGATTCATAAAATAATTATTAGCATTTTTGGAAAAGTTTGCTGATTAAGCTGGGATCAGAATTTAAAGAATGTTTAGAATTAATACCCACCTGCCTTATCAAGAAGTTCATTATTGTAATCTGCTGGGTTCCTCTAATGAGTTGCAGAATGAGATCTTATATACTTTGACAAAGGAATATAGAGATTTACTGGTAACCAATCATTAGAAAATTCTTTGTTTCCTTGACACCATTTCTTGTGACATATAAACAGAAACCCAAATATCAATCAACAATTAATCAAAGAATTTCTATTAAAGAAATACAGTTTTAAAGCTTAAAATTTTTTTTTGCTTTTGTTGGATTATTTTTTCTCAAATGAAAATTTATTTTTATTCATCAAATATTCATCCAGAAGTTTCTATATCTTTACTGAATACCTTTTAACTATTATTTGGTTCATGTGATGTGACTACACATTTGGAATTTATAGATAGAAAATTTGCCTACTAATTGACATTCTATATGATTTTTTTTCCTTTCCTCTCTTCTCCCTTTTTAATCATTTATATAAATAAAAAAAAATCTGCATTTTTCTATATTGACACTTGTTTATGTAAATAGGTATTGAAAAAAAAAATTAATAATCTGATTGGTGGGTTTGTTACTGTAACAGCAAAAACTACCTATCAGGGCAGGATTTTTTTTAATGTAATACTATTAGAATCCTCAAAGAATAAAGCAATTTGTAATTTAATTTGCATCTTATTAATACTGTGTGTGTGTGTGTGTGTGGTAGGGGAGGGGTCTGTGTTTGTGCTCATCCTGATAATCTGTATTATAAGAAGTTGATTTCTCAAGAAAGATAACTCCTGGTATATTAAATGCTAATTGTTGAGTAGTTTCCTTTATTTATTTGAAAAGAATTTTCTCTTTTAAGTTGTAATTTCTGTAAGTTTATTATAAAACACCACATAGTATTGTGCAAAGAGAAATCTCACTACTATGACAATTTTCAAACTTAAAGAATAAGGTAATTTTCAGTTTAATCTGATTCATCAAAGGAGATCACTTTATAAGAAACGTTATTCATTGAATAGTTTTTGATTAATTATTTATTAGTAAATATAATTTTTTAAAAATATAAAGCGACTTATGTAAAGTGCATCAACCCTAATAACCTCCCTTCATTGGTTGCTTTTAACTTATATGGTTAATTCATAAATTTCTGCATGTCTACAGTTTGCCTGACAACACAAATACACATAATGAATCAACTTTTAATTATAATGAACTTGGTGTACACTTAGGAAAAGCATGGATCCATTTCTCCCATTAGAAATTACATTCAACTGCTGGTACCATGTAACCCAGTACAACTTGTTGCATATTACTCGTCTAGAAGATGGATACCACCAAGTAATACACATTGTCTTGGAGAAATGCTGAAAAAGACCAAGAACTGTATTCTGATACTCTAAGTTACAGATTTAGTGGTATTTGATATAAAATTCTATAGAATAAATAAAATCTGATATTTTTTAAAAGAAAATCATTTTTTATAAAGTTGCTAAAATTTAATTGGACCTATTTCAGACTTGGAATAAAAATGGAATTTTGGAGTGTATTGTTAAAATATGAGTTATTATCAATAGCTTGCAAGATTTGCATTTCAGACATCCTTCCCTATGAATGAGTGATCTATTAACTAGATTGACTCAGGCAGGTATTTATCCATCCTCCCCTATGAGATATAGCATATGTCTTGTTTTTTTTTAAATTTTTTTTATCCATATGCATTTGGGACCATAGACATTAAAGAGTGTCTCATTAAGTGTAATGGAGAGGTGCAACCAAGTTGAACAGTTGTCTGTTATTGAATTTTGAATTGCATTTTAGTTTCTGAAGGGCTAGAAACAGTGGATGACCTGATGGATTCAGGCTGAATTCTGAAATTTAAAAAAATCTGTTGCTCCAATTAAAGCCTTTGGTATATTAAATAAATTTACAATATGCAAGTGGTAGGAATAGGTACTGATTATATGAATTTTGTTTTCTATATTAATTATCAACACTTGAGAAAGAAACCTTTTTGTATCCAATACCTGGTTCATATTACCATTCTTTTAAGTTTTAGTATTGTATTATAAAAGACTTTTTTGATAATCACTTTGTATTGTTCCTAATACACTTTCTGCTAAAATGTGACCATTTCTTTGTGACTTTCAAAGTCTCTCTGTCAATGTTTTTGCTCTTTTGTTAATTCACAGTAACTTTATTATCTAGCTTGTCTGAGAGTAAAACTAAAACTAGCTGTTATTTGTTTTCTAAATAACTGATTGATATTCTGAGGACCCATAGATATTTCACAGTACATATTTACAATTTAGGAATAGGACATTGTAATTTCTATCTATCTAAAGAAGAGTATGATTTTGTTTCTTAGTCTGAAACATCTTCTAGGAAAAAAAGTGTATTACCTGTATACCCTGCCTATGATCAAGGTGTTTCTCACCAGCATGACTGAGGTCAGAGTACTCATAGAAATCTGATTGAATATCTATATTATAAGGATCTTATTTTTGTATATTAACATAACACATGCCATTTGTAGCAAAATTTTTGTTAGGGCTATAGCATTAAAATTTTCTAATCTTGAGAATAAAACAATTTCCAATCAAATGATAGTATTTAATTTACATTTATGATCATTATAATTTCTTATTTTATAATTATAATGCAAGCAGATTTAAAAATTTACATTTTGCTGTTAGACGTTAATTTGATAGGATGCTATAATGGGGCCTCATGTCAGTGAGGTGGGGGGGGATGTGCAAATAAAACCGTAGAGAGGAAGGCCCCGAAACGGTGCACATTCTCTCCTGATGACCCCAAAACAAGCATGGAGTTAAAACTGCTCGGTGGAAATGAGAATGGCTAAAGGAGCATTTTCTGTCTGCTCACTTTTTAGTGAGTTTCTGTTACTTGGTAAGTAACTTTCTTCTTAATGGAGATAATTATTAATGAGTACTTCTACTTATTTACAATTATAACATACATTCTATAAATAGGATATGACTTGATATTGAACTGATTTTAAGCAAATATTACAAAAAAATTGTTTTCTTAAATCATACAAATATAGAAATCATGCATAATCGCTTATCTACTTTGGAGTTTGTATTCTTATCCCCTGCACCCCCCAACCTCTTAAAAAAAGAGATCAGTAATATCTTTAAAAACAAAAAAAATATTTGTGAGATTTTTTTTTTTTTCTTTTATTTCATCATTCTTTGTTTTTCTTAATTCCCTCGTTAAATATATTCATTATGAAAAAAAAAACAAAGCACAAAATTGTTCTTAGCTAAATATTCATTATTGTAAGTAATAACAAAAATAAATACCCTCTGGCTACAAGTATTTAAGTTTTAATGTGATAAAATATTTTATTAGAGAGATTAATGAAACTAAATAGGAATGCATATAAAAAGATTAAACTTTTTTTTATTTTAATTGATTTTTTTATAAAATTATACATAGGATGTCATTAAATGCATGAGATAATAAAACAATATTAAAAATCAATAATACCAAGTTAACATTAATTAAACTTAGTTTTGTTAAAACTAGTATGCAAATTATGTGATATATAGCACACATTGCAAGATTTTAAACATATTAATATCATGGGTTTGCTTGGCGTTCATCCTAGGTGAGTGTTATAAGCTGAATTGCCTGATCCCAAGGAGTTATCCTCTCAGGCAATACTTGTTTTGTTGGGCTAAGTTTAAGGCGACCCAATATGTGTATGCGGAAAGGACCAAGTATTTTTTGTGACATCCACATATGAATCTGTTTGTGTGTCTCCCCACCGTTAAAATGACCTTGTGTCACATCCTGACTTAGTGGGAAGTCAATTAAATCCCACTGATAACACCTGCTACCATCCCCAGATTTTTCTGGGGAGTTACCTGGCATTGACAGTGGGTAGGTGTTATTAAATTGAGCACCTAGTACCAGGGGCCTTCCTCCTAGACGAAAGTGTGGTAAGGTTAAATCAAAACTAAACTTTTTAGACCTTATTTTTCCAATGCAGGTATCGATCGGGGGCAAGAAAAGTTTTGGTAAATGGGCCAGTCATTAGCAAAAGACTAGTAACAAATTAGGATATCGAATCAAGGAAAAGAAAATTCATATTCTCTCTTCTTTTTTTTTTTTTTTTTTTTTGTATATCTGTGAATTTTCTTTTAAGAAAATTATGACTTTTCACTACAATTAAGAAAACTTTAAGAACAATAATCAAGGAAAATAATCACTTTCTATATCTGTCTTAGCTACTGAAGTTTCATTAAAATTTGTGGCAAAAAAAAAAATGGTTCAGTTTTTCACTGTTTTTTTTTTTTCTTTGTCCAATACTGTAACTAGCATAAAAATTATGATTTTAATCTTAACACATTTTTTGAAAATTCATTTTGCTAAGATATTTTTCTTTAATTTTATTCATGCTTATAATTGATTTTATTTTGTTTTTATATTTTGTTGAAAAAAGACAATGAGGAGCGAAATATTTTTCTCATGATTGTCTTTAACATACAACCGGATTAAGCAAGATTGTTGGCTGGATTTACATGGAACCCTCCAAGAAATACAAACAATCCCGTAAATAATTCTTGGATAGTTTCATCTACTTAGAAATTCACCATATAAGACAAAAGTATCTACTGTTCTGATTATTGGCACCCATGAAATTTCATTGCTTAATATTGAATATTTTCTGAAAAAAACAGACAAAAGGGAATTTAGTGAAACAGCTTCGGTGTATTGACAACTCATGGTTAATTAAGAACAACAAATGATAGAACAAGTTTATATAAATTTGGTTATCTGTTAATTTCTAAAGATATAGCAAAAAATGAAAGGGTACCATTAATGTTGACCAGGACTGTATATACTTTATTATTGATAAGAAAAAGAATTATATTATGTATATTGTATATAGGCATAGATAAATGCCTGTATATATATATATATATCTCCATCTGACAATTTAAGGTGAAAAAGAAAAAAATGGTCATGTAGATAATGAAATTTTGATTAACAGCAATGGTTATTTTGTTTATTGAATACCTAGAAGTATATATCTTGGACTTAACTTCATAATTGAACCTCACCCACCTGAAAATTTGGAGAACATTATTGAGATGTTTCTGAAAAAATTGGTTGCCTGTAAAAATTGTAATTTGCATTGAACATTTTTAGGTTAAAGCACTACAATTTTAAAAATATACTAATACAACTAATTGGATTTTAATAATATTTTTGAAACTTATTTAATAAAGGATGAAAATTCAAAAAATAGATCTGTTTTCATTACAAATTTTAAAGAAAGCAATTTTTTTATTTGGTTCCACTTCTACCTTAATTAATTTGGTAATTTATTTTATTTAAAAAAAATTGTGCCAATACTGAGTTTTACATATTTTAAAGATAAGTCCCAGGAAAAAAAATTGTTTTCCTTTTGTAAAACAAAATACTGGAGAATCCATATTGATGTCTTACTTTGAAATTGAACAAAAAAAAAAAAAATGGAAAATAATGTAAAATATTGTTCTTGTCAACATTTTAGTTTTATTTTCCAACTTATATTTTTACTTATATAGTAAGTAAATAAATGATTACTTTTGGTTTATAATTTTTTCATAATCATTTTAAAGGTATTAAGAGGCATTTTTTTTCTTTTTCTATTAATCTACTTATTTTTCATTGGCCTTATGAGTAGAGTGTTCACCAATGGTCTGGGAGACTGGGGTTTAGTCTCAGGTTAAGTCATACCAAAGACTAGATGCCACCTTGCTTAACACTCAGCATTATAAGGTAAGGATCAAGGGTAAAGTGGAGCAACCCAGGGAATGGATTTGTGCCCTTCCCTACATCTCGATGTAGTAGCTATTGAAAAGGGAGCCATCGGGTTAATCTTGACTAAGGTCGCCAACTATATTAAACATGAACTATAAGGTAAACACTTTCATCATAAAGAAGTCCAGTTAGCCTTAGGTTAATACTTATAAAAGTTATATCTGTAATATTGTTTATGTATCATTTGACTTTTTTTATTTTGAGCTTCACTGGTTTGAAAAACCAAATATTCTGGTACCTATCTGGTCCCAAGCTTTCTAGGTTAGTGGGATTCAACATATATGTATATGTGTGTGTGTGTGTATAAAGACAATCCTTATTCAGTCTGTTAATTTTTTTTTACTGACTTATAAATTCTTTATTTCTTTGAGAGATATTTTCGAATTAAATGGTCTGATAAAATGAAGGCATTATTCTTTAGTTTATCTGTTATTTAAAAAAAAATATATTTTTCTTCATTTCTATTTTTTTGTCCCTTTCAATTTATTCCAAAAGGGGGAAATATGTGTTTTTGCCTTTGATACAATAACAGCACTTTCTACAAAAAAAGAAAGAAAAAAAACAACCCCTTGTACCTGAAAAAAGATTCTCTCTAAGGTGCAAATGAAACAGATCAGTTTGTTTATTTTTTACTGAAGTTTTGATATAAAAAAAAAATCTTATGAAATTTCAAAGATGAATTTATGAAAAGAAATTTTAGATGGAATTCACAGAAACATTTTTAATTCCTCATCTGTGATTGACTGGTGTCAGTTATATCAATTTTAATGTTTTTATGTCTTTCTTGCAGGTGAAAATAATGACTTTTTATTTGATTGCATGGAATACTTAAAATATGCCCTACTTTAAGCAGTGAGGCCCTTTTTGTATTTACACATGTTATACTGCTGCTACATCAACCAATTTTGAATTATGATATAATACCTTTCTTTTCTGTATATAATACCTTATCTACTTTTTAATTTGTACAATAAGGAGAAAGACAACTGATAAATCATAGTCATTATTTGTATAATTGTTGATGGCATATCTACGCCTGTTCCTATTGAATCCTTTTTCTTATGTTTATTAGTTACAATTTTTATAATGGTTATTGGTCAGTGAACAGGTCTTTTGTTTACTATTTTACTTTGCAAGATGCGCATAACTACGCCTGTTCTTATTGAATCCTTTTTCTTATGTTTATTTAAGAATGCTTACATTGTAATACAGTGTGGGGATTGTGCACTTTTTAAGTACAAGACTGACCAAGAAAAGAAAGGTTTTATTCTGCTTTGATATGAGTTTCTTTGCAAGATAAACTTATGCTACTTGGGTGAATCAAAAGTTTTTGCCATATTTTGGAAACATGAGGCATAATTTGGCAGCTTTGGATGTTTTTGCTGAGGTTGAATATGTAATGAACCATACTGCAGTGTAAAATCCTGAGCTCGTCTGATATTTTTCAAGTGTTATTTGCTGGATTTTCCTCTTTGGCTTAGAGTACTGTTAATAAGTTTGACATTTTAAAACGTCAGTACAAAGAATAAACTTTGGGAACTCAAATGATTCTTTAATGTCTCAAGTCAATTTCCAGTGTTCAGCATTCACAGACAGTTAAAGACACAATTTCAAATATTAAATGGCTGCCAGTTTTCTGGTATTCTATTGTAATTGGAGGATTCTTTTTTTTTTCCTTCAATGCAATGACAAATTGATATATATATATATATCAAACAGGAAACTTTTTATGGCATTATACCAAAGATAATCCAACAAGCAAAACTTCAGAATCCATGCTTTTTGGCCTATCCGACCATTGAGGTCCTTGCAACTTGAGTGAAATTTCTTGAACCTTCTGGTTACTATACTGTAATTGATTACCCCTTCACCTTCTTCACAACGAATTCTTTTGGTTGCTTCTGTAGTGTTATGGCCCAGGTCAAACTTATGAATGGAGTAAGGTACCTGCTATGGCTTGAATTGCTTTAGTCACATGATATACATACCACGAACTAGAATGTACTACCAAAATATTGCAAAACTTTTGACTCAGCCTAGTGACAATTCTCTCTAACCATATATTTGAGTGTATCAAAGGCATTTTTATTTTTTTAATCAAGTGAGACTTCATGAAGAACCTCTCCAGAGTCAATATATATATGTGTGTGTGTGTGTGTGTTTTATGTTTATGTAAAGTTTTACATATAACATCTTTTGATGCTTTTAATCTTTCTGAAAATTTGTGAATGTTGATGGTGCAGTTCTCTTCTGCCTTGTGTTTTAAAGCACTATAATTGATAACTGATGGTTGTCAATTTCACAACATTTTTTTTTAAAAGGAAAAGTCAACACTTAAACCACTTTGAGGCTAAACAGTCACACATTGTTTCCTTCAATTTCTTGAATTCCATTAGCAGCCTCAGCAGCTTACAGATCCAATTTACAATAATGGCAAAAAAATAAAATCTCCTGAGTTGTATCTGTCATTATAATATCTAAAACTAAATGTACTGCTGAATAATATGACTAATTGAGGTATCTGGCATTGCTTAGGAAAAAAGCAATCAAGACTTCAAAGTAACTGGGTGATGAATTCTAAATCTAATATACAAAGAGACTACATGCAAAAAAATAAGATTCTTTATGGTATTAACGTTTCTGGATGAATATTAGAAGTTTTTTCTTCTGGAAATGAAAAGATTTTGTTCTTGTTGGAGATCCTACTCTTGAACAACCCATTCTTATCACTTTCCCTTTGGAAAAAAAAGAGGGTTTTTAACCCTAAATTGACATGATGACCTCTGAGGTCAGCACCATCTATCCTATATTCTTCCTTAAAATCAAGTTTGTCTTATAGTTTAATTTTCAACCTCCAAAGATTTAGTCACCTAAGTCATATATAACCAAGCAAGCATTTGCTCGCTTTATTAGTTTTAATGATGATGATGATGATATAGTTGTTATATAGGTAATTTTGATGATGATATGATAAAATTATAGTTTTTAGATGTGTGTATAACATCAGTTTTGGAGTAAAGATCAGTAAAAAAAAAAAAAAAAAATGAAAACATTTTGATACATCCTAATATATAATAATAATATAGTGGAGACATAGATAATTGTACTGGTGATTAAATATTTTGACACCTGTTCCAGGTTAAAAGTGTAGTAAGAGTAACCTTACCTCTTTTTTAACCTGGGTTAACTACTTTCCTGCTGGAACACAGTTGAATTCCTTGGGGAAATATATCCAATTTTCTTTTATATCTTGTCCCACCCTGTCAACTGAGGCTATCAAATATGTCAACTGCACCTCTACAGAGAGATAAGAAACCCTTCTACTGAGTGTCCTGGTTATGACACTCCAGTCCTGGAGCTTTAAGAAATGTAGAGTGCTCCTTCATTGCCTTTACTCCCAAGTCCTCTCTGACCAGGTGTGGCAGTATCCATTAGGGTCCTATCTATGGGTCAGACACAACTATTTAATCATTTACTATATTTGAAAGCATTCAACTGTGCGTAAACAAATGAGGTGTGGCTTGTTTAATGTTAAAGATAATGTTACCTACAAACTATTCACTTACAAATCATATATATATATATATATATATATATATATAAACAAGATTTGGTATTAAATAATCCACAATTATGGTTGATATGCTATAAAACACAACCAAACTACTGATGTTTTGTCTTACTGACATTTTCAAAACACAAATGATATAACTAACTTGTATTAAAAAAAAAATGTTTATAGGTAAACAAGAATTGATTAACAAAATCAATCAAAATTTTTTGTTAATCAAATATTGATTAGTTATATTTTAAACTTTTTTTTTTTTTTTTATAACATTTTCTGAAATTTGATTTATTTCTTTAACTACACAACTTGAGTGTGAGAGAGATACCTGCGTTCATAATGGTCTGTCTTGTTTGTAATACCTAAGTGGCTTAAAAACTTTGGATTTTTTTACCATCTTTCACATTTTTGAATGTTTTCCTTCTGAAATATGTGTATATTAAGTCATTTTTATATAATCCTAGCTTTCTATCTTAACTAAAACTTACATATAAAATTTATTGTTTTCTTAATTCATATTTTAATTTTATGCCTATTGTTAAATGTATATAAACTGTTGATACTTTATGTAATCCATTTAATTATATCTATATATATTAAAAGGTGCTTTGAAAATCTGGTCTCAGAAAATTAGGTAATGAAATGTTTGATCATGGAAAATTTGGTCTCAGAAATTAAAGAAATATCTTTAAAAAAAGAAAAAAAAAAAAAGTTAAAAGAAAAGGAATTAATGAAAGTGCATTATGGGAATTTTCATGGTATACTTGGTAAATCAGGACACCGAATTTTCTAGACGAAATTTTCTGATCATCATATTAAAGCTAATAGATATCAATGAATAAATTATAAATAAAATTTTTACTTTTATATAAAACTTAAAAATATAAATGTCTTATAATGTACATTTTGACTTGTGTTTAAACATATATATAAACATGTATAAACCAATACCTTATTTTACATTTTCTCTAGGAATGAAACTTCATTATGACAAAGTTTAATATTGCAGCAACTTAACAGCTAAAACCACAAAATAAATGTCTCCTTTAAAGTAAAATTATTCCCCAAAAGTTTAAAGATCTATAATGGTAGAATTAAATTAATATAGGAAAGAATTAGAGGTTTCTAAGAAGCAGTCAACTCTTGAAGCCTTTAAGTGGAAAAAAAACCAACAAAATCTAAAAGAATCTGAAGTACCTTCTTTATTTTTTATGGTTTCAAATATTTTATTTGCTTTATCATCTACAAGTATATTCTTAAAAATTAAATCAAATATAATTTTTAAATGATTTTAAAAAATATGTGTATCTTAAATAAGTGTATATTTCTTTCAATAATTAGAAAAATTGCATAAAAACTATGTTTTACCTTCGTCTGATAATGAAGTTTCTAATAAAGAATTTAAAAAAAGTGGAACATCTTGATGTTGTTAATGGAGGTATTGGTATATATATATATATATATATATACTAATGTATAGTATATAACTAAATATGTGTATATATATATATATACACTGGCATATATGACCAGTATAAAGCATGATGAAAAGGTTTCATTGCTGTTCTGATAACATCTCTAATTAGCTGTAAGCTGTAGTCATTGTACTGGAGGTAAACAGAGAGAGGATTATTAATGCTCACACAGCTACTACAACAACATGAAGGGTATCAAAATTAGCCAACAGAGAAAGTTTTTAATTATTCAGATATATCATATTTAACAACGTATAAGACCTATTTTTTCCCTAAACTATTAAAATTTCCTAAATTTGTAATAAATATACAAAAAGAAATTTGTTTTGAACCAGGCTAAATATTAAACATATATAAAGTACAATTCAGCAATTTCTTTCTTGATATTTCATTGTTGAAATGAGGGGGAATGTTATCAAAAATGGTTTACATATATAATCCCTCAGACAATTACAAATGAAAGAGGAATGATACTTTGAGTATCATTCTATTTAAATTTATGCATCTTAATCAACAATTACTTGTCATTCACTCCACAGCTTTATTTTAGTCGATAATTCACTACCCTTGAAATATTGAAACCAGTTTTGGGCAGTATGGTCAAATATCATTTCATACCATTTCATTTCTTGAATTCTTTCAGTAGCTTCTGTGGTTTTGAGACTCAATTCAAAATATATCAAACTTGTATCCACTATTATAACATTTAGAATAAATTGTACAGTTGAATAATATTAATTACAATGTTAATATAGAGGAGTTATAGATAATTCTAAGATCTATAAATGAAATAAATTTTGAAGTCAAATTTTGCAAAGAATGAAGATAGTTTTGATACAGCCCAATATATATATATATATATATATGTATTGTGAAGTTACAGATCATCTTTAGACACATGTATGATATAAGCTTTTAAAAAGGTCTGTAAAAATTAATATTTTTTTATATATGCTCATATTAATAATATATTAGAATTATAAAAAACCTTAAAACATGTTCATGGAATAAACTTTTGAGTAAAGGTCTGTTAAAAAGAAACTCTTTTGATGCATCCTAATGTGTGTGTATTATTATTATTATTATTAATAATAATAATAATAATATAGTAGTCATAGTCTGTAGATATATTTATGGAATAAGCTTTTGAGTAAAGGTCTATAAAAATACTGAAATACAGTTGGTACATCCTAATAACATTAATAATGATAATATTTGGAAAGATTTTAATTTTTTATACTGTCTTATTTACGACAATGGAAGTTCTATCAAAATATAATAACGGAATATGTCTATTGCGGATTGTGATGGGGGAAGATGATAAACATTTGTTGAAATAACTGTGAGAGATTATCAGAATTTATTGCTCCTGTTTAGTTAATCTTTAAATCTTTCTCCCTAAAAGGCTTTTTGCTTCTTTTTTTGTTATGTGATTATCTGTGGGGAAAGAAATTCAGAAACAAAATGCATGATTTTATTTAGTCTTCTTACCTTTTCTAACTGTGTTAGAGATTCATCGTCTTTTTCTGTTGGCACCTCCGAGTATAAACTGACTTCAATTCCAAATGTATTTTTCCGACTCTCTCTGATGCTGTCTCTTGTATATATGATGACATTCCTTTACTTGTTCCTCATCATTAGAGGCAGTTTATATTTACAACTTCCAACTGTCAATGACTATGCAACTTAATACAAATAATGCAATGATAAATCTAATGTACTTACATCATATTCTCGGCTCATTGGTCTAGTGGGTAGAGTGTTTGCCAATGGTCCGGGAGACCTGTGTTCAATCCCAGGTCATGTCATACCAAAGACTTTAAAAATGGTACTTGATACCTCTTTGCTTAACACTCAGCAATATAAGATACAAATCAAGGGTAAAGTGGAGCAATTCAGGGAAAGGAGTAGCGCCCTCCCCTACACCTTGGTGTAGTAGCTATTGAAAAGGGAACCTTCTGGTTGCCCTCGACTAAAAGGGAGACAACTTTACTTACTTACATCATCCTCATTAACCTCATCCAGAGATGCTGACTGCGCAAATTTCTTGAATTATTTCTTTCCTCTGTTTATCAGCCATTACACTTGTTAAGTCCTCTAAATTGCATCCTGTGTCTACACAGAGGTGATGAATGTAAGATTTTCCTGGTCAGCTAATGCTCTTGTGTTCATGTATAAGAGTCCATAAGGGAACTTTGCATATTGGTTTGTTTTTACTTATCTGGTATTGTTCAGCATGTCTTGCTTGCCTTTCTTGGATAGTTGTG